>CAMZMU010000052.1:158290501-158890501 GCA_947311845.1 Poa pratensis
GCCCTAGCTGCTCCGCTATGGAGTTCTTCTGCGACATGCTATGATGATGGCGATGTGCTGAAGCTTGCTCCTCCCTGGGTCCTCCTCGATCGACCACACGGGCACTGCCCCGTCGTCATGGAGTTACGGCCATGGGTGCATGGTAAGATTCTTCTTCTCTCTCTCTTCTTCCTCTTCTCTTCTCTTCCCTCTCCAGGCCCAAGGCCTTGCTCTGTGATGTGCAGCAGATGATGATTCTAGATTTTTCTGTTAATTTAGCTGATGACCTGCTCTGTTGCTCCTGTGGTGTTCGAATGACAGATTTCTTATGCCTCTGTTAGCATTTTCTGAGGAGAGTAGGTATTCTACCTACTGGCTTTGCCTGTGGTGATGAATTGGTGGTTCTTTCGCTTAACAGGTTCAGTTACCTTTTAGTGACAGTGTAGCAAATGTGTGCTAAGAATTCCTAGAATTAATTCTAGGGTTGGTAATAGGTTTTAGGTACTTAGCTGTGATTGTGGTGCTCTTCCCCTCGGGGATTTGTGCCCAGCAACCAAGTGCTGGATCCGTGCTACCAACAATTGTGAAAAGCAACATTTGCTTATGTGCCTTTGCTCAGCAACCAACTGCTGGATTTATCTCCCCTGCCTATGATGCATAGGCTAAGGCTCCCTTTTTAATAAGAACAGATGCTTTGCTTGAATTAAATCCCTATGATGATATTAGCATAGCATCACTACGCTTACCTGAGGGAATAATCCAGTACACCCATTCCTGTATATTTAACAAGTAATTTTGCTAGAGCATAAGTACCAACCTGTGCTCAGGTGTGCTCATGATGTGGGTGTTGTTTGCCATTCTTGCGGTTCTGCTGCCTGCTTGATCAGTAGCTCCTTGTGGTCCTCTCCTTGCTGGTCTGCTCTTCTCTTATGCTCCTTGCTTCCTCTATCCCATTCTCGCTCTTACTTTTGGCAAGTATGCAGTGGTGAAAAGTGGATGGATTTGTGGTTTGGTGATGAACTGTGTGCTATGGTTGATGAACTCGATTTGATTTCCTTCCACTGCTTGTGTAATACATTCCTTTTGCCTGCCAATTGGATTTCTGTGACAATCCAGCCAATGAGGGTGTCCTAAGGCTAAAGGTGGTCATTTAAGAGCATACTGTACTTAGACGCTTAATTAAACTCGATGATGCAAATAGCAATACATCTTATTGCTAGACTGAGAGTAATACTAATCCTAACCCCATCTTTTTATTTGTTTTCTTTTCTTCTTCCCTTTTCTTTCGCTTTGCAGGAAAATAATATTGAATTAATGATCAAGAAGAAGAAAAATGAATACACCACATTTTAGTTTAGGAAGCAATTGTAATTTTCCTTTTTGAAATTCAGTTTGCTATTAAAAAGTTGAGAAGACATTGCAACTTGTGTTCAATCAGTAAAATTATTGGTTTCTCTTTGCAATAATTCATTAAGTCCTAACATATTGTAAGGTTTCAATTATTCAAACATTTACTAAATCATTTACCTAACTGCTACTTTTATTGCTTTAATAATGTTTACATAACTTAACGATATCATTAGCATATTATTACATACCACATAACCGCACGGGTGCGGCGTGTCGCTGCGCCAAAACTTTCTATAATTTTTGCAGCTCGGGGATACGGGAGATGATTCAGCAAATGACACTACCCAATACAACTTTTTATTTCTTCCTTTCCTTCGTCCATGCAGATAAGTTAATATGGAGAATAAAATAGGATTGTAAAAGGTAAAGTCCATCCTTTCTGCAAATCTAATTATAATTTTTAAGCTGCATGGAAGTTATAGTACTTCTGAGTCATTTGTGTACTAACTCCATATTTTAACTTTGTTGATGTTACTTTTCTTAATTATTTCCTTGCTGCCTTGCAAAATTCACCAATGGTCTCAAATTTTTATTTAAACTTGACTAAAATTCAATCAACATCTCACTATAATTGTGTTGTGTTTCTGTTCAACTCGAAGTCATATGTCATTTATTTTCTGCATCATCTTCTGCAGTATTTACTGTTTGGTCTATAAAAAAATGTGATTTCAATGTTGTATTTACTGGGACAACCCAATGGATCTATATAGATACTTGGCAATGAGAACATGCCGATGAAGGTGCATGCAAGAGTTGCAATGAGCGATGACAGAGTTTGGGAATTTTTTTCTTAAAGAGATGTAGAAGCTAAGCCCAGTAGATGATGATCCAAAGGCATAGGAAAGACAGTGGTCATTCTTTTTTTAAACATTTTTTAAAAATGTTAGGTTTCTGACAGGTGGTACCATTTTATTTCAACAATTTCTAGAAAATGAAAACCGTTCGGGTGGCACACTGGTACTCATAAGTGATTTATTTTTCTTACAGGTTATGAGTAAATTTATCCTTAAAAAGATGTACAGCACACGTTCTGTATGTAGAGGTATAAGTTACAGACTATAGTTAATTAGTGTACATGGTCATCTTTTTATAAGTTACGAACTTCTATTTGAATATTCTTTACCATGCTTTGCTTACTGATTTGTTGACTTCTCTGAATTTCAGAGTTAAGGTAGAATCTTGGCCACGAAGTGTCAATTTCATTTCCAGGAGTAAATGCAGGCTGTTATTTTCCAATATGTGACTATGTGAGAATTTTATACTACTCAGCAAAAGTGCTTTCAATGGTGCGTACGTCTTTCAGATCATACATTCCTTTTTTATCCCGATCAATTGATTTTATCCTTTCTTTCCTAATTGAAAAAATATAAGTTGCGTTACCCCATACGGCCTATTGGTCGACTTCACCAGAGCCTTTATTATTTCATTTTGAGCTTATGTACGCAATCAAATTCAGTTCCAGGAGTGAATTATGGAAATAGAAACCTTCAGCTCTTTCATCGAAATAAGATATTCGAGCATTGGGGTCTCAAACCTTCGTATATGTACAGTATCTGGCCTTATGTTAATTTTGAACCAACATGTTTTGGTTATAAATCCAAAATAGATGATCTTACGGCTCATTACAAATTGTGGCCATTTTCAGTTGTACTACACTATTTATTTAAATGTCATACATAAGTTAACACCCTATGTTTCAGTTTCCGCGATTAGGTGGGATCTTAATGAAAAAGATATGTATTTCAGTTGTTTTACTTTTGGTTGGTCTCCTTAATCCTGCAGTGGCCACAAATATATATATGAAAAACAGTACACATAAAAGACATAATATCTGTTGTTTTGCTTTTCGGTTGGTGTCCTTTTTTCTGCAGTGGCGAGGTCCCCTTTTTGCCTCCAATCTACCACATATGGCTAGATTGTTGTATCTCTGTTTTTTCTTCCCATAAGTATTTATTAATACGAATCCTAATTACTCCCCCTGTTTTTGCCATAGCGGCCCAGGTGTCAGTCCCTGTAGGTTTCTTTCAAGTGCATAAATCTTCATGGCGACAACAAAAGATGAAGTGAGATATGTGCATTTCGATTATGTGGTTTTCTCTAGAATTACTGAAGATGCAAGGGAGTTTCAAAAGTGTTTGATTTTTGCACAAGTTTTCCAGTTACATCAAGAGATGAGTTTCTGTCTTATTTTGATCATGTCCAAATATAATGCATAAAAATCTCACCAAGGGCGTGGCGTCACGCCAAATTCAACTAGTACGCATCTAAGACTGAATTTATGCATTTTCGTTCCAGGCTGCTACACTGTAGCTGGAAACAGCCAATGTTATTGCAGATTTTTCTGGTGATTCGTCCATCAGAGGCAGCAGGTGGGGATTCAAGCCCTTACAACATTACAGTTCTACCCACATCTTGCTGCAAGAAACCCAAACCTGAAAAGTGCTCATACTTGCCACAAAAATATAGCTTCTACGTTTCTTTCAAAAGCAAAGAAACTAAACATCTATGCGTGTTGTCTCGGTGAGCTATGCGGAAGTTTCTACTGCCTGACTTGCAACAAGATCTGAGGACACAACACCACCTAATGAAAGAGAGGAATTTGTGTCAGCTCCACGCCACAGCTGTGAGACACTGGATTTCGGAGTCATGTGCTCCAGATGATTAGGTGCTCAAAATAGGCGTTAACGGCTCTGGGACACCGCTACCACCATTGAGAACTATAACTTTGCCTTCTGAATCGACATCGACGATAGCAGAATCACCTTCTTTGACCTCACCCGCCAACATCTTTTCTGCCAGGCTGTCTTCCAACAGCCTCATGATGGCACGCCGCAGTGGCCGGGCACCATAGCTCGGGTTGTATCCTTCGTCAACCACCCTATCTCTGAATCTTTCAGTCACTTGAAGGTCGATTTCTTTCACCTTCAGCCTGTCAAATACTTCTTTCAGCATAATGTCTGCAATTTCCTTCACCTCCAGCTTTGTCAGCTGACGGAAAACAATCATCTCATCTAATCTGTTCAAGAACTCAGGACGGAAGTACTGCTTCAGCTCCTCAGTCACCAGGCTCTTGATCCTGTTGTAGCTGGTGTCCTTCTCGTCGTAATCAAGGTCGAATCCGATCTTGCGGCCTCCCTTCTCAATGACACTGCTTCCAACATTTGATGTCATGATCAATAGTGTATTCTTGAAATCAACTGTCCGTCCCTTGCTGTCAGTCAATCTTCCATCTTCCAGTATTTGAAGCATCATGTTGAAGACATCTGGATGTGCCTTTTCAATCTCATCAAAGAGAACTACTGTGTAAGGTCGGCGACGAACTGCTTCGGTTAATTGACCACCCTCAGTGTAGCCAACATATCCGGGTGGCGACCCAATGAGTTTGGAGACAGTATGTCTCTCCATGAACTCACTCATGTCAAGTCTGACCATGGCTTCCTCAGAGCCAAAGTAATATGATGCCAAAGTTTTAGCCAGTTCTGATTTACCAACACCAGTTGGTCCAGAGAATATGAAGCTGGCAATAGGTCTGTTTGGGTTCTTGAGGCCAACACGGGCTCGACGGATTGCACGGCTAATAGCTTTGACAGCCTCATCCTGGCCAATGATACGTTGATGCAGTGTTTCTTCCATCTTCAGGAGACGATCAGATTCATCAGAGGAGACCTTTTCGACAGGTATTCCAGTCCAAGAGGAGACTATGTGCTGAATATCTGCCTCCGTGACCAAAGGACCAACTTCACCAGACTCAGTCTCTGCCTTAACCATTTCCTTGCTCTTGTCAATTATGGCCGTGATCTGTGCCTTCAGTTCCATTTCTTTGTCTCTTAGTTCCCCAGCCTGTCAAAACAAAACAGGTGAGTGATGGCAGAAAAGGATCAGAAGGAAATACTGGTGAGTGACGACCGCTTAAAGTTGCAATAGCAAAGGGGAAAAAATGAGCAGTCTGGAAGGGCCTTCGCCACGAAGCACATAAAACAGTATCTTCTCTCATTCCCAAATAAATGAAGTTCGCCACTTTGCATTATCTCCAACATGCAACTTTGAATTTTCTTCATATGAATATCCATAAATATAATCAAAACATATTGTGCAACATTTTTTGAGGATAACCTAATTTCGTACCTAACAAACCTAAATAGATTCTATTATTTGTTCAATATAGAGAAAATTGACTGCACACTTTGTAATCTAGTTGGATCAGAGGTAGTATCAAATGTTGTCAAGCATACATTTTGGCAAGACAGCACATTACTCAGAGCATAATTGCAAGACAGGTACCTTCTCAAAATCTTGGCCACGCACTGCCTCATTCTTATCCTTGGTAACCTGGCGGAGTTCTTTGTCCAATTCTTTGGCTTCGTCAGGGAGCTGTGACACATTTCAAGACTAAGATAGGAAAGCTACCATATGTCAAACGGTAACAGTAAGCTGTGTGCTGATACCTGAGCATGCCTAAGCCTGACACGTGATCCAGCTTCATCAATCAGGTCGATAGCTTTGTCAGGCAGGAAACGATCACTGCATGACGATAAAATTTTAAAAACTAAAGAAAACATTGGAATATGTCTAACTACTGTGCAAAGCTCTTGTTTAATGTTATGTGTATTCTCGACTCGGACATATATCAGTTCTTAGCACAGTACTAGAAATCTCATCATAACAACTACTCCACTAGGCTCTGAGCCTATTATTTGCCCCATAGCGCTGCACGCTAACATTATTTCTTTTCTACATTGGGGATAATAACTAGGAAGCGGTATTAGTGACATGGAGATGCCATCACACAAAATAATATCTGCACTGCCTAATAAACTTAGTTTGTCGCTTATTATTGCGAGTAATATTTTTCAATTCTAGTAGCCGTCCCAGATTTCATACAGCAGGGGATGGGAAGAATAATAAAAAATTCAATGAGTTGGTTGATATCCAGGTAAGAGCTGACTGAAATACATATGTTTTGTCGCATTTATAACAATGTTGTTCTACTAACTTCCATTCTCTTAACTTTTTATAATTTTAGTCTTAAGTGGATGAACTAATAAAACAAGCATGGGTTTACGAATTGCAGAAATGAACATTAAGAAAATTACTACAACATCCAATCATTGGCCAAAAAACTGGTGTTGTATTTAATCATTGCTGTTAAACATAACATGTTGAACTTCAAATCAAGCCATAGCGAAACAGGGGAACTTTAACTGATGAAACATTATAAGCACTCAATATGCAGCAGCTTTATCAGATGAGCGAGATAATAAACTACCACAAACCTGATATATTGATACGACAACTTTGCAGCAGCAATAAGAGCATCATCTGTGTATTGTAGCTTATGGTGAAGCTCATATCTCTCACGAAGACCTCTCAAAATTTGTATGGTTTCATCAACAGTTGGTTCTGGAACCTTGACTGGCTGAAATCTTCTTTCCAGTGCTGGATCTTTCTCAATATGCTTTCTGTACTCATCTAACGTTGTGGCACCAATACACTGACAAAAGAAAACATCAACCACTATGAAAAATGTAAAACATAGATATGTGAATCGATCATATCTATCATAGTTGCCACTCAACTTGAATACAAACTGCATAAATATGTCAGGTTTGCCCTCGACAAGTTTTATTTATTTATGAAATCTAATATACAGAACCAAGAGAAGGGAGCAGAATAAATCGAAAAGGGTTCTTTTGTTCTTACCTGCAGTTCACCTCTTGCAAGAGCAGGTTTCAAGATGTTGGCTGCATCAATCGCACCCTCAGCTGCACCAGCTCCAATCAAAGTGTGCACTTCATCAATGAAGAGAATAATATCATCACTTTGCTTAATTTCCTCCATAAGCTTCTTCAGCCTTTCTTCAAACTCTCCACGATATTTGGTACCAGCAACAAGGAGCCCCATATCAAGTGTAATAACCTAGGAAGTCAAAACAATAAAGCATCAATTTCTTGGAACATCACAAAGATATATACCATGGGAAATTGGGAATAGATGTATTAATGCATCATCCACTATCAAAAACCTTGAGAACACCTATCAGGTAATGAGGACAATGATTTGGGCATACCAGCTTATTCAGACAGCAGAAAACAACAATACAAAATTTGATGATTTACGGTACCTTTTTTCCTTCAATCGTTTCTGGTACATCCCCATTGGTAATACGCTGCGCAAGCCCCTCTGCAATAGCTGTTTTTCCAACACCAGGCTCTCCAATTAGGCAAGGGTTGTTCTTTGTTCGCCTGCCTAATATTTGGGTGACACGCTCAATTTGGTCTTGCCTGCCAACAACTGGATCTAGTTTACCCTGCAAAAAAAGAACAGGTTCACATCCAATCTAATGCAGCAAAGAAGTGCAGCAACGAGAAATGGAAACTTACCTCTTCAGCTAGCTTTGTCAAATTAGTGCCATATTCCTCAAGTGTAGGCATTTTTTGACCACTGCTTCCACCACCAACACCAGCACCAACAGCTTCTGTGCTTTCACCAACCATTCTTATGACCTGTGTTGCAAGTCATATTATGGCCTTCATAATACAACTTGAAACATCTAAACTGGAAGGCAAAGGTAAGAGGATTGCCTGTGTACGGATGTTGTTTGGATCAGCGCCAAGGCTTTCTAGCACTCTGGCAGCCACACCTTCACCTTCACGAAGCAGGCCTAGGAGCAAGTGTTCAGATCCTATGTAATTATGCCCTGAACCAAGGATTAAGTGTCGCTCGACAAGTCGCGACAAGTCGCACGACTTGTCTACTTGTCGGTACCCCAGCGACAAGTTCAAAACCTCGACAAGTTGCGACAAGTTGCGACAAGTCACGACTTGTCGCGCGACTTGTCTACTTGTCGGTACCCGAGCGACAAGTTGCGACAGGTCGACTCGTAATCCTTGCCCTGAACATTGAAGAACCATGGTTAGCAGCTACCACTCAAACATTATTATGGATAACTAGCACATACCATGGCTTATGTATGTCTATTGTTGGTCCACAGTGGTTTCACATCTTATGTATGGACAAGCTTATGCAGTGACATGGATACATAGTGGCAATTTATGAAAGTATATCATATAGCAACTTCAAACCTAGCTTCCAAATGACATAAACCACGCTGACATATCTTCGTAAACTAAAAATACAAGTCATTTTGAAATGCATAACATTTTTACTATAGTATGTGATTCTGAAACTAGTCATTTTCTGATGACTTTGCCAAAGTATATCCTTAGCACAAGGAGGAACTTCATGAGGTTAGAGAAACTCATGTTTTGGTCGATAGTGCTATTAAATGTAATCGAAGTGATAGGAATACAATGGTTACAAATGAAATAGTGGAAAGGATTATAAATAACTTGCAGTGTTCACATAAAGCACGAAAAATAACACATGGGCTATAGAAGGTCAATACCAAGCTGACGAGCTTCTTCAAGCGACAGCTCCAATACACGCTTTGCCCGAGGTGTGAAAGGAATTTCAACAGCGACCCACTGCCTCGGCCAATGATCTTCTCAACTTCTACACGAGCATCCTTAAGATTGATGCCCATCGACTTGAGAACCTTAGCTGCAATGCCTGTACCCTCACCAATAAGTCCAAGCAGGATCTGCTCTGTTCCAACAAAATTGTGGCCCAGACGTCTGGCTTCCTCTTGAGCAAGCATAATCACCTTGATTGCCTTCTCTGTGAAGCGTTCAAACATGGCACGGACAACCATCCTAGATCCCTTCCCTCTGGGACGTGCAAGCTGACTTGCCACGACGGAGCCAAAATCACGCCTAATTACAGATTTCGCATCCAGAAAGTTTGCCCTCCGCAGTCCTTGAAAACCTCCAAGGGTCATGGTTTGTGTCCTCATACTACGTATTGCTGTCACCCTGGCCCGCCCCCGGACCTGAGCGCAGCTGTTATATACGGTAGGAACAATTGCTGACTGAACCAGAGCCCCCTCCATGTCTGTATATCAAAAGGAGCTACCCTTGTACCAAGACCTGAAAATGTAGTACTCCCTCCGACTAGTGGGCATAGGTTTGTCTAAATTCATATGTATCTAGTTAAGTATTTAGACTAGATACATGTGTATCTAGACAAAGTTGTGCCCACTAATATGGATCGGAGGTAGTACTAAAAATGGTAAGCATAATACCAAAATGGACATGGGTGCAGCTAAGTAAACAGGGAAATTTTGAAATCTATCAGAGCCACACTCAATTAAACCCAATTTGAAACAGCAGCGCAGAATTGCATACAAAGAAGAGCAGTTTCTTCCATGGATGTCATTTCAGCTTATTGATATACAGGCACTAAGAACAACGAGGAACTTCAAATGCACTGAGAAAATGGCATCCCTAAACCCTAATAGCCAAGACTAAAACTTCCGGCCAAAGAGCGCAATAGTCAGTCCAATCCCAATGAAACGGGAAGTAGGCCGTTGTACCATCACAGATGGAGCTCCTAGTTCACAGAAATAAAGACAAAAATTGTCGGTGCAGAGCCAAAGACATCCCAGGGAAAAAGAGAGGTACAAACAGAATATCTATTCTGAGAAACACTGCCTTCGAAATTCTAACCACACGAGCACACCACGGGACAACAGGCTGCAGGAATTACGGATGGGGAATGGATAAAATCCAACGTGTAACTCGGGAGAAAGATGCCCTTAAGGATACACAAATCAGAGTAGAGAGAGCGCGGGGAGAGAGGATGGGCTGAGCGATCTGATACCTTGCGTACGGGTGGGGGCAAACCCTAGGAGAGGGGAGAAGACTCGGAGCGGGGAGGCTTGAGGAGGAAGAAGATATGGAGTTTATACAGAGGAGGAAGAGATAAGAGGAGTCGGCTGCGTTACGTCACTCACCGTCACCGCAGTTAAGATACGGGAAAAAAATATTTTGTGCCTGGGCTCGATCCGACCAAAAAAAAAGTGCTCACCTCTCCTGTCCGTTGGATCCTCATCTTGTGGCTCAAGCACTTGGTCGCTTTCGTCTAAAACTCGCCAACGTTTCAAAATCGAGGCCCTAGGCTTTTTTTTTAAATCAAAATCGAGGCCCTAGTTCGGCACTGCATGAGGGAGGCGAGGGTTGCTCATGAATTGGCAAAGCAAGTTTATCAAACGAAGGAGAACTTTATCTGGGAGGGCGACCCCCAATTTTTCTTCTTTCTTTTGTAATCAATGATGTAACCTATGTGGATGCTTGAAGGCAGCAAGTTTCAGACGCGCTCTTTTCCTTATAGGGTACCTGCGGGGACTGGAAGATTTTTAATGAGACGGCTTGCTGACCTAATATATGGTGGTAAAATTTCAAAAAAAAAATCGAGGCCCTAGTTTGCGTCTCCTCATTCCCCGTTTCCTTATTTACCCGTCTCTTCCTGCAAGCTCCGCGCTCTGTGTGAGATCCTCCCCGTGATTTCAATCGACGCGTGTCAAGTTTGTATAAATTGAATGTACTTTCATTGCTGGTATGGAGGAAATCGACGCGTGTCAAGTTTGTATAAATTGAGTGTCAAGTTTGTATAAATCGACGCGTGTCAAGTTTCGTATGGAGGAAATACTTTAATCAACGAGGATGTTGACCTGTGCACAATCCACGGTACATTGCGGTTTACTTATCGAATGTCCTAGTACCCGAGAGGGACCCATGTGTTTGTAAAGCTTAGGGCGAGGAGCATCACTACCGGTGCATTGCGAGATTCACCGTCTTCGATCTGTTAGATGGTGAGTACAACTCGATAAAATACTCCTCGACTTTCTCTACTTTTTTTTTGAACAGGGGTCGGCCCCGAAGGACGAGATGCTTCATTAAAAGTCAACACTGGTACATTTTACAGATAAGGCAGTAAGAAATTTAAAAATTACACTCAAGCCCTTACAACTTGCACAAAGGACCCTGAGAAAAATGTGAGCAACGGAATTGGGTCCTGCTCCTTCTCCAGTGCGACGATTCCAGAGATTGATGCAGCCAACCTCGACGTCGCCGAGGACTACGCCACTTGGGACGGGGAGGCGGGAGCTTGCTGCACCTTCGTCGAGAGGCCTCCGTAGTGGCATGACAGCCTGGAGGTTGAAGATGTCCTTTAGACGCCGGCGGAAGCAGCCGTTGCCGACGTCGAAGGTGGGAGCAGTCGCCTTTCGACCATAATAAACGACAACGAGAAGAACACCGCCGTGAGAGAGCTCCCCGGAGAAGCAATACTTCTCCCCTGGCGCGCTTCCAACTGCAAGCAAACACGTAGTCGGTGCATCCCATTTTCCTCGTCACCTCGACGAGTTACAAGGTCTGCAGCCAAATCCGCGCCACCGCAGCTGAAATTGCAGATTAATGCGAGCTTATTGAAGGAAGGGGACAGCGAGGTGATGCCAGCTTCCTCGAGCTCTGACCTCCAGAGCACGAGGGGCTTCAACACGGACCTTGCACACGGCTCGGGGCAGCTCGAGTACCCCTGCCGCAACTCCCCAACGCCGGCTTCAGATGGAACATGATGAGCACAAACCCATCCACCCTCCTCGCCTCCACGGCCGGCCAGAGGGAAGGAATCATCACCCGCTTGTTGAATCCAGAGTCGACCAAACTCGAGCTTATTGAAGAAGCAGCAGAAAAAATTTGACGTCGAAGAACTCCCTCCATGGAGCTCCAAGCAACCTCAAGCTTTTCCACCCCGACAGCGCGCTTGCCTCGCCTCCAGGTTTTCCGCAGGGGATCATCAGCCGTCCGTCTCCCTTCTCCTCCTCCTCGCCACCTCGGCCGGCCAGAAGAAGAAAAGAAATCAACAGCAAAAGGATACCAAAGCGCTTATTGAAGAAGGCGCCCAACAACTCCCAAACTCCACCTCTTCTCCTCCTTGGAGACTGGACGGAGCAAAGCTCGTCGGCGTGCTCGACGCCGCGCCGAACGCCGAAGTTGCTGACCTTCGGGGCAGAGTAGACCGCATACCGCCATAAGCCACGGAGGACAACTCGCCAACAACAAGAAAACCTAGACTACAACCTAATCTACTGCTGTACAGGACGGGCCGACACCCTAGTCTATCTCCATGGCAGCCAGCGCGCACGCCGATGACGGGAGTGGCTGGATCTGGGCAGGGGCGGCGGTGGACTCTCAAGGGCAGAGGCGGAGAGGAAAAGGGAAAAGAGTTATCCGTATATCTAGCTTCATCTTGTTTGATGTATACTTTCTCTACTTGTTGTTCACGTGTAGTTGAAGGGCGCCACCGTGTCTCTAGATATTTGTTTCATCTTGTGCCTCCACTTGTATGCTCTGACATGCTTGTACATTTTTCTCAATATGCTCCAACTGCTATGTTCATCTACATCTATAATTTAGTGTAGTTCAAAAAACTATGAGAGAGGCTTCTTCAGTTGAAATCTGTGAAACATATTCTCGAAGTGGTAGGAGGGCTACACCCAGTTTTGCTGGCTACATGTAGTTTTGTTTGATGCAGTAGGTGTTTATCGGGTTCGACTATACATAGGACTGCTGTAGTTGGATGTAGCTTCTTGATGGGATCATTTTTCATGTGTTTACGATGATGAAGAGTGGATGGGCGTAGGGGATATAGTTCTTAGCCGAAATGCAAATGTTTAGGGTTTAGGGTGTAATGTTATGTATAGTAGATAACTTCGGTGTTGCATAGGGATGTAACTTCACAACTCGCTGAACTCCTGATGATCCCCCCGGGCGCTCTCGTCGCCCCGACGCGGGGGCGGCCGAAAATAGCGCGCCGCCAAAAGTCTCTCCGCCGGCCCTCCCCCACTGCCGCTGCCACCGGCCTGTGCCGCGGTGGCGGCGGACCCCTCACTCCTAAAATGGGGAGGGGCGGTGCAGCGTGCAGGTGGAGGTCGTCGGGTCTCACATGTGGAAGTCCAAGAGATGAAACTGATGTCACTAGAAGACCAGGTATCAGGGCACCTCCAACGGCGTGGCGCAAACGGACATGCAAATATGTCCCTTTTTGTCCGTTTGGGGTGTGTTTGGAGTGTCCGTCCGGGCTTGTACGCGCAGTGCCCCCAACGGCATAGCGCATGTTTTCCTGGACATGTCCTTTTCTTCCTTCTTTCTCTATTTCAGCTAGCACACCACGGGCGCTCTGGATCATCTTCACATCGATCAGCTGAAATCGATTGGCCGCTACTAGTACTACTTGGTGGCACGTCGGCGGCCGGCAAGCCAGCGCGAGAAGGAGGGCAGCAGCGCACGGTTGGTCCAAGCTTGGAGCGCAGCACGAGCTACGGCCATGGCTGCTAGACGTGGGAGGGAGGCCAGCTCCGAGCAGCGCGACGGCCATCTCTCGTGGACCATGCGCGCGGAGCCGTGCCGCTGAGCAGCGCCACGGTCGCCACCAAGCGTCGCCACGGCCATCTCTCGTAGAGTAGTACTACTTCACCAGATGAGAGAAAGAGAGGCATCACCGGGAAACAGAGGATGCCGGCCGGTCGGGCATGAGCTGGTTGATTTGGAGTCTTGGAGAAGGTGGGGAGCGGCGACGCGGTCGAGAGTCGGCCCGGCGACCTTGGGGGAACTGTGAGCGACGGGACAAGGAGCGCGGCCTCGGAGACGGCGACGTGTGCAGCCGGCCGGACATGTGCTCGCTGGATGTGCTGCGGCGACGAAGACGACGGGGACGGGCACGGCCGGCCGGGCAAGAGCTGGCTGGATGCCTCCACCAGCCCGCCCCCATCCAGCACTCCCGCATGGCGCGGCGTCACCTGCGCCGGTGGGCGCGAACCAGGCACGCCGGGAGAAGGAGGGAGGCACGCCGGAGGGAGCTCCTGGACGGGGCTGGCCTGCGTCGGTCGTCGGACGGTGAGCTCCTGCATCGGGAGGAGCAGGGGCACGGGTGGAGAAGAAAGAGGAAAACAAAGGAGAGAAAAAAGTTGGGAGTTTGTTTCGCTGGCAGCTGGGTCAGATCGGCCACGAGAGGAGGACACAACGGAAAACCGGACAGCATCTTTTGTCTGCTCTCGCCCCTAATCCATACCAAAGTTGGGTCAGCTTTGGTCCAGAACGCACAGTCCGCCCGGACAATTATCACTATGCGCACAATTATCACTATGCGCCAGCCCGTTGGAGCATGTCACATGTCCGTTCGGATAAAAACGGACAGAGCTGGTCCATATGCGCCAACCCGTTGGAGACGCCCTCAGAGTTACAGCCACAGAGCAGTTGTAGAGGACACTCCTGAAAAAAACTGTACTGTCACTTTGAACGAGGTGTCGAAAAAGAGAAAAACCAAAGATAGAAGCAGTCAAGCAGAGATAAGGCAACTTAAAACGATGCACAAGGACTCACAAGCAGCAATGCCAAATCAAATGGTGTCATTTCAGAGTCCACATCAGACCACAGACAAGGGGATCAAACCGGCTAAACATCCAGATGTCAGTGAAAGCAGCATACAAATGCGTGCAAAAGGACTCAGTGCAAACATACGTGCAAAATTTGAACAGAGAGAAGAAACTTGGAGTTTCTTATCCGTCTAAAGAAGTACATAGGTCAATTTTTGTGACATCTTTTTCCGAACGAAAGAAGTAGTACAAAGGATGTTCAAAAGGATTCCGGAATATGAAGCCAAACAAGCCGACGAAATACGTATCCGTGAAGAAGCCAAAGCAACGGTAGGCCAGGCCAGTTGGTTGGTTAGCAGGGTGATTGTACCCTTAGTCCACCAGAATTCAAGCCCCAGGTTTGGGAGGAAAGCCGACGAAATACGTATCCGTGAAATACGTATCTGTGAAGAAGCCAAAGCAACAGCAGCAAAAGAAGAGGCCAGGCCAGTTGGTTAGCAGGGTGGTTGTACCTAAGCCCACCAGAATTCAAGCCCCAGGTTTGGGAGGCGACGTTCCCGTCGACAGCGAAGCGTCCGTGGTGACTTCGTCAATCTCAAGACTCGATCCACCGGCTCAGTTCTTCGGAGGTGCTTATAGGGGTAGAGTGTGCGTGCGTGCGTTCATAGGGGTGAATGTATGCGCGTGTATATAAGCGTCTGCGTTTGTACTGTGTTTCTCAAAAAAAAAAAAGAGGCCAGGAAACTTCAAGATGAAGCAAGAAAGAATGCGGTGGAATAAGAAAAGAAAAGCAGCCAACAAACACTGCATGCCATAAGCATTGTTGAGCAGAAATAGAAAGAATCTGGGGACACCAGCATGATCTTGGAAGAAGTAGAAGAAACAATGGCTGCTGCAAAACATGAACTAGTAAAAGGAGCCAAGCTCACGACAAAAGAAGCGGATACAACTATGCAAAGTCAAGATTCAGAGAATCATCAAAATACTGATAAGGGTGCAAAGAAAAAAGGCACAAGATAATGCTCAAAGAAAGAAGAATAAGCGTCAATCAAAGAAAGAGAAAACTGCAATAACTTCCCAGCCGAAGATCTTGCAGATACACAAGTAGAAGCCTTCACAGAAGTTGTATCAATAGAAGCACCTCCAACGGCTGGAAACCATTGGATGCCTCCAGTCCAGATACATCTAAGCTAGCTTACTAATCCTGGTCAGATAACAAATAACGGTGATTTTCACAACATACTCATCAAAGGTTTCATCAGAGTCATTTACAGATCAAATACACCTCGAAGACTCACACCAGAGTCATCTGCATGGAAAATCCGTGCTTAGGCTTGATTTTGGTTCTATCGTGGCAAGTCAGCTTGCACGTCCGAGAGGAAAGGGATCTAGGATGGTTGTCCGTGCCATGTTTGAGCGCTTCACAGAGAAGGGAATCAATGTGATTATGCTTGCTCAAGAGGAAGCGAGACGTCTGGGCCCGGCTATACTTCAGATCACAATGACGAATTAGCCATTAACTGAATGCTGAAATGTAGAAGATTGAAAAGTAAACAAAACCCAATTAAGCTGAGCCCGCCAACTATAGAGTGTCATTTCCATCTTGTCCAGCTGTAACATATATTTTGTCATATTCACGCAAGAGATGAGCAGGGAACCCTTTGTACAGCAAAAACGATAGAGAACCCGAAACAGAGGCGAAGTGGAAGCTTGAAAGTTGCATTATATAGTGCCTTCCCTGGAAAACAAAGGCTTTCCATTTCTCTGGGTCAACAACTTTTGGGTAAATATCAGCAAAATCCAATTATTATCAACCCCCAAAAGTAAAGAATGATTATCACATGCATGATGATTGATGACAATAGATCAAATCAACCTAATGAGCAAAGAGGACACAAGAATGGAAGGAAAAGGCTAAAAGTGCACCTACCAATATCAAGCAATGAGGAAGAGGACACAAATAATGTTAGCACGTCTAACAAAGAATCAAGTTCGTTCATGCCTGCCCCCACATACCAAAAGGAAACAACAGAAGAGATAGCCCAAAAACTGAAATAACATCAGCTCACACAGAAAAGCTTGGGACAACTGCAGCAAGGAAGTTAACAGCAGTACTAGAGTCAAGCAGTCTAACAAACAGCGATTTTGTTCATTGTCACCAACACCAATAACATAGCAGCTAATTACTCTAAAAACTCAGTTCATTGTCAATTCCAGCTTCTAACCAGTGAGTCATCATTTCAATGAGTTGAACCAACTCAGCACGCATATCAGATGTGTACAACATACATAACACTGAAGGAATAACAAAATTACCCTGCTCCCATTGCATCAACTCATCATCCATGTTAAGCTTGGTCGCACCTTTCACTGCAAAGCTAGAATGAAGAAATCAGACCCTGAGGATCTGCAGTTTATTGGCGAACGCAATGGCAACCCAGTCAGGTTGGGTTGCTGACCACTGCAGCTGCTCAACTTCCGCGCCTGCCGTGTAAGCCAGTATAGGGTCAAGACCACCCTCTGCAGCTGCAGCAGCATTGCCATTTCCATTGGCACCGCTACTGTTCCCGGTGCCCATGGAGGAGAGATCCCATATGAGTGCCTGTGAGTCGTCTCCAGCAGTGCAGATGTGGCAAGAAGAGTGAGGCGCCCATGCGATGGCATTGACAGGAGCATGGTGGCGGTGGAGCTCGACAACAGGAAGTGTTGGGTAGCGAATGTCAAGCACAACGACCTTGGGGCTATCCATGATGATGGTGGCCATGTACCTTGGGTCCTGCTTGTTCCACCCCAGCCTAACCAGTGGCGTGGGCAACAACGCAGTGCCACCGTCCGCGGGAGCAGAATTGGAGCCGCACCACCACCACCAGAAGAAGTACTCTCATAGATGATTGTGGAATGCTCCTTGTCCCGAAGATCAAACACGCGGACGGAGCCATCAGCAGAGACCGACGCAAAGACACCAGCGCCACCCCAAGCAATGTCGTAGACCTCCTTGTCATGGGCAATGAGCTGGGTGTCGACCGCCTCACGCTCAACGTCCCAGATGGTGCACGTTGTGTCGATGGATGATGTTCCAATGCGGCGTGGGTCGGCGTCGTTCCAGTCGAAGGAGGTGAGCGGGCCACAGAAGTCGCTGTTGCGGTTGCCGTTGAGCTCGCAGCACAGCTTGGCGCCCGGCTGCGGAGCGCCGCCGTTGCAGCGTACAGAGCCGCCATTGGTGGAATCGGCGGCGGCGGCAGCGTCGTCGTCGTCGTCGCCGTCCGTGATGCGCCAGATGCGGAGGATGTCCGCGGAGGTGGCGAGCAGATCGGGGCGGAGGCCCTGCGGGTCCGGCACGAACATGGTCTTGGTGGGAGGGAACGGGTGGTCGAAGGAGAGCACGGGAGCGATGTCGCCGGAGGACTCGTCGAGCTGGACCACCTCGACGCGGTTGACGAGCTGCTCGAGCAGGCTGGCGATGGCGAGGCGGTACTTCTTGTCGCGCCGCACGCTCCAGTTCATGCCGTAGATGTGCCAATCGGCCTCGTAGGTGTAGATCTCCGACCGCTTCGCCTCCCCGCCGCCGCCGCGGCTCCCGCCGTTGCCCTGCTCCTGATCCGCCCACCCATCGCCGTCCCCGGATACGCCGGCGCCGCCGCCGCCACCCATGGGAGGGGATGGGGAATCGTTGATTTGGAGGTTCTTGATAGGGAAAGTTGGGAAGAATGGTGTGCGGTGAAGATGTGTGGCTTTCTTTCGGGGTTTGGTCAGGAGTCCAAGTAGGGCTGCGGTCGGTCGGTCCCTTAACTGGGTCGGGGATAATCGATGGCTAAATGGGCCTTAATCGGCCGCTGAATTCAGATGTCGCAACAGCCTGGAAACTCATAACAGCATCTAGTCTCTTTATGATTTTTTAAAATATTTGAAATGTAAAAAATTCTGAAGTAAAATTTTGGGTGCACCTCCTAACATTTTATGTTGGTGCATAAAGTTTCACAACAAAAGAATATTTTTTGTGTTTGTATAAAAAAAAGATAAATTATGTGCTTAAAGATAACTTTTTACTATACATTTTTTGTCTTTTTTACACAAGGCATTTTTTTGACAAAAAATTGTATGCCCACATAAAATGTTTGTATGTACATCTTAATTTATTATCGGAACTTTTGGAGTATGTATTTTCTTAACAAGAGCTCTAGTCCTACCCCTACAAGTCATTTGCCCAATCCACCAGGCTAGCCGCTATGCTAGATGAGCTTGACATGTAATCTTTATTGCGGGTGAACATTTTA
Source organism: Poa pratensis (assembly GCA_947311845.1). NCBI lineage: Eukaryota > Viridiplantae > Streptophyta > Magnoliopsida > Poales > Poaceae > Poa > Poa pratensis. The sequence continues at coordinate 158,309,438 of CAMZMU010000052.1, forward strand.
CCAAAGGTTATAAAAAGTGACTCGGCGAGAACTGAAACCCTGGTTCTGGATCGCCTTCTCTGTCTCCCGTACCGTACCGGTTCCGCTTTAACCCTTCACAAGAGAGAAAAGACGGAGGCAAAATGCTCAATCAGGCGCTTAATAAAACCTGTGCATTATACCCAAAAAAATTGCAATAAATATGCCATGTGCAAATAACGATGGTTATATTACAAGTGGTACCCGAAGGGAGATGAACTCGTTTAACTGCAAATTGACAGCTCAAAAGAAAAATACTACATACAGTTTGACAGCCCAAGAGATCTCGAGAACTCACAACCAGAATAAAGCACAATGGGACTAAACATGAAACAGACTGTTGCCTTTACACAGATAATACACAACCGAGAATTGCAGACGGATCATCTGAAACAATAATCTTCAAGCTGCAGCATTTTCCAGTTCTTGCCTGGACACAACCGTGCTGCACCGCATGGTAGACTTGGCAAGCAACACAACAGCATGGAGTGCACGCCACCGATACTTGATCCATACTATGATCTAGAGATTTATCTTTTTTCACCTTCAACAAAGCCAATATATATTGTTTCCTTTCACACCTAAGGCTTGAAATTTGCATGATGATGTGACCGAATTGCCACAATCATAGCAACAAGGAACATTAGAAGGCTATCTTCTGAAGACTTACCGACAGATGTAATCTTATATTAACTAATTGCTTGAGTTTCTCTTGTTCTCATGTAAGTCATGAACTGTCCTGGTATCTCAGCAAGAAACGACTGAACGATGGATATCCCAGCGCCTGAAAACACAAAGGGTTGAAATATCACCGCTTAACTATCCAAGCGAAGTTCCAGAAAACAAAATCGTCGCAGAAGGAAACAGCAAACCAAAATATATAGAGTTTGCAAGATGAAAATGGAAAGTTCCGCCTCCGAATGCTACAATAAGAACTTCATCATATACACTCTACTAAAACACATACCATGCACATCCTTCATTGGGGCAAACTGTATCACATCCCTAGAAGGGACCCTCCCCGTTGAGCTTTCCAGTCTCCCCCCTTTATTTGGATCCAGAAACTGCACAGTGGAAATTTATAGATAAAACTGTGCTCACAAAAACATATATCATGCTAAAGAATCAGAAATTCGAAGACGGAACTACACACACAAATTTATATGGTGCTAAAGAATTTTAAGACTACCTTATGCAGTCCTAAGTCCTAAGGCGTTATGCAAGTGTCACTTAAGCATTAAAATATTATCTCTAGAACGAAATATACAAATGAATGTACATTAATAAAACTGTTAATCCAGTTCAATTACCTCCATTTCCTTGAAATCCGCTCCACCAACTCCAACAATAGCGATAGACAAAGGAAAATCTGATGCATTTATGATTGCATCGATAGTTTCTTGAAAATCAGTCACTACACCATCCTGGACAAAGGAATAACAGATAAGAACGAAACAGACGGTGCGTTTTTTGAAGATGGGTCTAGAGACTCTAGAAGTATACATACCGTGACTATTAGCAGAATAAAGTACTTCTGTTGATTGGTTGTAAGGGATTGGCTTGCTATTGCTGTAGCGGTGCTAATTAACGGGCCAAAAAGTGTAGGACCAGCCAATGATACATTGCGTAGCGCACTGATATAAGCTGACATAATTCCTTGTATTCCCTCAACCTAGGAAAGTTCATATGGGTAGGATATGAATAAATGAAAGTAAACACCTTAAGAAGCCGCCCAAAACAACAGAAAAATGTGGTAAATGAGGTATGTGATTCATCTATTTCGCAAACAGAAACTAGTACTGTAAACTTAAGTAAGATAGCTGAAGAAAAGCAGATTTCCAATTAGCTTTCCAGACTTAGGGTGTGTTTGGTTCGGCTGTGGAGAAAAGCTGCTGTGAACTGTGGGCCGTGAAAAACCTGCTGTGGGTGAGAACTGTGACAAAACTGAAAGTTGTTTGGCTGAAACAATTATGAAACTGTGGATTTTGTGTTAATCATTTGTAATACCCCTAAGACAATCGGAGTGCCGTCGGCCGGAATTTCTCGTCAGAGTTTGCCTAGCCCCGACGCGAACACCTCGCTCCTCGCCGGAGCATCGCCGGAGTTGGTAGAGCCTCACCGGATTTCACCACGCCTCGCCGGACCACCACGCGGGAGCTCTGCGGCGTGAAACCTACACCATCGTCGGAACACCTCGTCGGATATAGGCAAAGAACACGTTGTACCTCGCCGGAGCCACGTCGGACCGCCTCTCGCCACGTGGTCCGTCTCCCGCCACGTTGGTTATCGTCGGACACTCGCCGGAGTTGGTCGGACCTTGTTGAAACCTCGCCGGAGATCGGCGAATACACCTTGTACCTCACAGGAGCCACGTTCGACCGTCTCCGGCGGTCTGACCACCTTGATTTTCACCGGACCCTCACCGGAGTTGATCGGATCTCACTGAAACCTCACCGGAGACAATCTAGCAAGCTAGGTAGCTTGCGTGCCTGCGTGCTAGCTGATCAATCTAATCAACCTAGTACAGTACTAGCTAGCGTGTAGTACGTGCAGTTCAGCCGCGCATCTAGCCACAGATCGAAGGATAGCTTACAACACGCACGCGGATCCGATTAACCAGCCACAGAAAACGAAGCCCGCCGGAAGTGCCGGATGTCTTGCGAGTATTCACCTCTGGACAGCGGCCGGCGGCCCAATTGGAGGTGGCGCCGGCGGCGCTCCGGGGCGGCCGGGATGAACAAGCGGGCCAGGAATAATATGGGGTGTGGGCAAGGGGTGGAGAAGATAACAGGGATGTGGATTGGCGCGCGACGCCGACAGGTGTGCGGAGCGCCGCCGGCGGGCCGGCCGGAGGAGCTGACCGGCTGGAGGCCTGGTCGCCTGGAACCCTTGGCCGGTGCCTCTGCTTGTTCGCTCTTCGATGCCAGGGAGGAAGATGACTGCCTGTTCGGTGGAAAATAAGCGAACCGGACTTGTGCGTGGCATGGTGGGTAATTTATTGTCAAAGTTGGAATCCAACGCAGTGAAAGCTGGGGAAGAGGTGCTTCCGAAAATACACTACCAGAATCAGCTGCTTTGGGGAAATCTGCGTTGAAAATTATCCCTTTGGTTGGATTTTGACTTCCTGAGAGTAGAAGCAGGTTACGAATGTTAGAGTTAGCTATGTGGGAAGGTGTTTGCTTGTATGCTGCATAAGCTTGTTCTGCTTGTATTACATAGGGGTATATAGGAGTACAAGGTCGGTTGGACAGCCCAACCTGACAGCTTACTATAGCCTTCTACAACCTTCCACAGTTTTCTACTGCTAGGTTTCTACAGTAAACTTTCTACAGACTTCTACAGAATTTGCTACTTGTTGTAACAGCCTAAGACTTAGTCTAGAAATAGTACTACTAGAACATTCTAGATTAACTCCTATGCAAGGATTACTCTCACAATTCTCCCCCTAATCCTTGCCCTTCAAGCCTGAGTTTGTCTGGACCATCCCAATTCGAGCACGCACCTCCTGAAATTTCACTCGCCCCAAAGATTTCGTCAAGATGTCAGCGAGCTGATCTGATGTATTGATGAAACTGGTGCTGATGCTTCCATCTTCCAAGCAATCTCTGATGAAGTGATACCGAATATCGATATGTTTGCTGCGCTCGTGGAAGACTGGATTTTTGGCTAATGCTATGGCAGACTTGCTGTCCACCTTTAGCTCAACTGTCTCAGCTTTTCTTCCTTGAAGTTCACCAAGAAGTCGAGCCAGCCAAATTCCCTGATTTGCTGCAGTTGTGGCTGCTACATATTCTGCCTCACAGGAAGACTGAGCAACCACCCTCTGCTTGAGAGATTGCCAACTTACCAAGCAGTTACCGAGGAAGAATAGTGTGCCACTTGTGCTCTTCCTGGTGTCAATGTCGCCAGCGAGGTCACTGTCACTATAACCAAGTAGCCGTGCCTCCTTTGTCTTCCGCCTGTAGTGAAGACCGTAGTTGATCGTGCCAGCGACATAGCGTAGGATTCTCTTCACAGCCATCATGTGCTCCTCTGTAGGTCGTTCCATGAATCGACTGACGAACCCAACAGCAAAGGCCAGGTTTGGCCTAGTGTGGACGAGATAGCGGAGGCTGCCAACGATCCGCCGGTACTCTGTAGCGTCCACCTCTTATGCTGTACTTTCACGGCTCAGCCTGAGCCGTTCCTCCATTGGAGTGTGTGCAGAATTGCATCCTTCCATTCCTCCCAGCTGAAGTATGCGCGAGGCATAGTGTGCTTGACATAGGCTGATGCCGTCTGCGTGCTGCTGGACTTCGATTCCAAGATAGAAAGACAACAATCCAAGGTCGCTCATCTCGAATTTTGTCTTCATCTCGTCCTTGAAGCTCTCCACTGCTCCCTTGGATGAACCTGTGATGATCAGATCATCCACATATACTCCAATGAGTAAGGTTGCGTTGCCGGTGTTGCGCCGGTAGATTGCATGCTCGTGCTCGCTCTGTTTGAAGCCCATTTCTTTGAGCGTGCAATCAAGCTTCGCGTTCCATGCTCGCGGTGCCTGTCGCAGGCCATAGAGGGCCTTGCGCAGCCGCAGTACCTTTCCTTCTTCTCCTTGGACGACGAAACCGGGTGGCTGCTTCACATAAACTTCCTCCTTCAGTTCTCCATTGAGAAAAGCTGATTTTACGTCCATGTGGTGGACGGACCACCCCTCCTGGGCAGCCAGAGCAAGTAGCAGCCGGATCGATTCCATGCGAGCCACGGGAGCAAAGACTTCATCAAAGTCTATGCCGGCTTGTTGAACGAAGCCGCGAGCGACCAGCCGTGCTTTGTGCTTGATTACTTCGCCGGCTTCATTTTTCTTCAACTTATAGACCCACTTGAGGCCTATTGGTTGATGCCCGTGTGGCAGATCCACGAGCTCCCATGTCTTGTTTCGCTCCACAGCTTCTATTTCCTCGCGCATGGCTGCCTGCCATGCCTTGTCGCGCTCAGCTTCCGCAAATGTGCACGGCTCCCCCGTGCTGGCCAAGTGCAGCTCCGAGTCGAGGTTGCGCGGTGCGAGTCCAGGCACTGGTTCTTCTCCTCCAACCAGATCCTCGACCATGCGATAGCGGACTGGTGAGTCACCATGTGCAGCGTCAAGTCGATCGGTATCATTTGCTGGTGGCGAAACAAATTCTGGAGTTGATGGGGTTGTAGCACTTGTTGCTGGAGCAGATGGAGGCGATGGTTGTGGGCTGGCTGAGGCACCTTGAGCCCCATGTCTCGACGACCTAGGTCCATCTTCTCCTGAACTGGACACCTGGCTGGGCTCCCTGATGATGTACTCTATGTCAAAGTGGCTGCCGGGGAATCCGCTGCCTTCTGCGGCCCAATCCCAGCCGCGTTCTTCATCAAAGATGACGTCACGGGCTATGCGTACACGCCTTGTTGCCGGGTCCAGCAGCCTGTAAGCCTTTACTCCTTCCTCGTAGCCGATGAAGAGAGCGGGAGAGCTGCGGTCATCAAGCTTGCGTAGGTTCCCATGTTCCTTGACATACGCCAAGCACCCAAAGGTCCGAAGGTAGTGGACAGCCGGCTTGCGGCCATGCCATGCCTCATAAGGCGTCTTTCCGGTGAGGGATTTTGTGGGAGCTCGGTTCAGTAGGAAGACCGCGGTGCTCACTGCCTCCCCCAAAATTCTGCTGGCATACTCCTCTGTTTCAGCAGAGCACGCGCCATTGCCACCACCGTCTGGTTCCGCCGCTCGACGACTCCATTCTGCTGCGGGGCATACGGAGCAGAAAAGTGGCGCTGGATTCCTTCATCAGCGCAGTAAGCGGCAAACTCCGTCGAGGTGAACTCGCCGCCGTTGTCAGTGCGGAATACCCGCAGCTTGCGTCCGCTCTGATACCAAATGTTAGAGTTAGCTATGTGGGAAGGTGTTTGCTTGTATGCTGCATAAGCTTGTTCTGCTTGTATTACATAGGGGTATATATAGGAGTACAAGGTCGGTTGGACAGCCCAACCTGACAGCTTACTATAGCCTTCTACAACCTTCCACAGTTTTCTACTGCTAGGTTTCTACAGTAAACTTTCTACAGACTTCTACAGAATTTGCTACTTGTTGTAACAGCCTAAGGCTTAAGTCTAGAAATAGTACTACTAGAACATTCTAGATTAACTCCTACGCAAGGATTACTCTCACAACGAAAGCTGAACCAAACGCACCCTTATGCTCAGAATCTTCAGTAGAAGATGGTACTATTTAAATGTTGGAAATAATGTAGAATACCTCAGGCTGATAAGTGCTGCCATTCAAGTTGAAACAATGGGAAACAGGGCCGTCAATAGGTCTAGCTCCATAGCCCCAGGAGGGGAAGCGCTTAGCTGGGTCATAGTACTGTAGTATATCTCCAATCTCCAGTATTACCTACCACAAAAACAGCAATGGAAGAACTTAACACCATTTTGTGCTCAAAGGTTCATCAGAACAAAAAAACTAAGGATTGATAAATCAGTTGCTTACTCTTTGATATGCATTTGGCCGTCCAGAGGGGTCAATATAATGCAAGGAATCTGGAAGCCGCGGATTTCCATTTGAAGCTATAAAGCACAATTCCGGTAAGAAAAAAGCTCTAAAACACAAAACATTGACAGTGAAAATTAAGAAACAAGCTGTTACAAACTAGAGCAATGGAAATGGTGAATGGCCAGCTTACACTAGCATATCTGTGCATACCTGTGTAGTCTATAGCTACCATCAAATTAAGTTGACACCCAGCTGAAATATAATCTAAAAAAGTATGTCTATTGTTCTCAAGATATTTCTCCACATATACCTGACTCTTAAGTAACTGCATGTCAGAATAAAACTCGATTAATATATTATAGCAGTTTCAGAGGTTCTACAGAAATAAATATTACCTCCTTACTATGACAATCATGGGCAGTGCTGGTAGGAACAAAGAAATTTGCACCATCCTGACTATGGTACATGTTTTCCAATTCGGCGACTGATTTTACTATCTTCCTGTCGAATTACAAAGGGTATCCAATCAGAAAACAAACTGGAATTTAAGAATTAATGGCCAGGCTCTTAAGGCACCATACAAAACATTAATGACTAATGCACAACCATTATGGCAGAATAATGCGCACAAACAAATATACAGGTAGTACAGCAGTATTTTGAGTTACAAAAGGGAACAATTACCCAACTAGGTCATGTTTGCCATTGCTACTGAAGTTGAAGCATTCTATAATGAGGGGGTTCTCCTGAAACATAATACAGCAAAGGGAAAAGAAATACACAGGGGTTAATGCATACAAATCTTTGCAACAAAAAGAATGAACTATTCTGTTTGTTTTTTCAGAAGGACAGTTCTTTCACTTAGAGAACACTAGCAGCACCACCTAGTGGCCCAAATAAGCATAAACATAGTGCTGTCTTGAAGAAAATGAAAGGTCATGTATAATTATATAAGTTCATTTTGAGCCCCTAAGCAGAAGTGCAGAAGAAAATAGAAGAGGAAAGATCTCATGCCTTACTTCCAATCTGTTGGAGATTCAAAATTACTGGCTTCCACTTAGGATTGAGATCATTCTTCCTTACTTCTGTCTTGCAAATTGGAACAGGTGTACCGTTCTCTGATATTCTAGATATTAGCAAGAAAGGATCCTGTAACAAGCAAGCTTAGAGAAGTGAAAAACTAATTAAACTTTCAGGACCAACAATCCACATGTGAAGAAACAAAGAAAGGCATGTTCACAACATAACGACAACATCAGTAAACCAGTACCAAGCAAAAATGAAACGTGGTGGCTTGCACCTCGGCATTGTTTTTTTCATGTTTTTGCTCTGTACCTCCTATAGGAGGCTTGTAACTGTGAACTCTTCTACCTTTTCAATGAAATGCAAAAGCTTTCTGTGTTTTCTCCAAAAAAAAACGTAAGCTTACACTTTTTGAGAGAAGATCCTTGATTTCAAGATCTGTGCAGTGGAATACCATTTCCATTAATGCTTTTGAACCAGCGCTTTCTTCAGCCTGAACAGTTAACTCACCAAATTTGCTAGGATTTGGTAAGTTGTGCCCAGAAACACCAAGCTTAAGGGTCAACAGTCTGTTCTGTTTGGTGACAACCTACAAAATCAGCCTTGATCTCAGGAAACAAGATATGCATCTACAATCTGTATAAATTATAAAAGCAGCTGCCCCGGACTGCTTTTCAACTACAAGACAGTACGCTTGTGATGAACCTAGGATAGTATATAATGGAGCTGGAACTGTGCAGTAAAACTAAAGATAAATGGTGAAGAGACGAAATGGAAAATTAAAAATCTTGCAGTTGTAAATAGTTCCAACTCTTCAAATAGTCATGAAAAAGATAGTGTGAGGCAGGTGCTAATATCCAAAAGATAGCATGAAAATAGTAAAGGAAAACTTAATTGTGTTCTGTAGATGAAGTCTAAAGTTGTTCAAACTTGGTGACCAAGTTTATCATAACATAGAACTTTCAACTTAGACTTGTTGATAGTTCCAGATATTCATGGCAAATGTCCAAATAGTTGCACTCTCTACAATGCAAGGTATGTTTCATGCACTGAAGTATTAGTCCAGGAAAGAATCGATAGCCAGGAGAAAAGCAAACATTTGTCATAGTAAACATACCTCGGACAAATTACAGATGGCTTCTCCAAGAAACTGTTGCTCTTCCAGCTTAAGCATCTACACTTCAGAGCAGATTAACATAAGAATTGCTGATGAAAGGAGGAACAAAGAAGAGTTTCCAAGGCATCATATTTGCTAGCATCTTTGCCGAAACCAATGTAGGTTAAGGTTACTAATATCAGAAACAAGAAATGCTAGAGGAAAAAATGAAATGAAGATTCAAATAAATGGGCAGAACTGTCACTTATCAGAACAAAATACAGACATATATTTCTTTTACAATGGGAATCTACACAGAATCCCGTTTTAAGAAGCTTGGAGGCTTCTAGAGGATTTCAGCAATCAATAAATTTAAAATACATGGAGCAATTAAATATTTCGTTTTGTATTATTTATACCATTACAAATAATAGTAACTAAATTTACTGCTACATGATCCTATTTGGGGCAGTGGAAAGAAGGCAAAGTGGTCATGAAAACTGAACTTTTACATCGAAGTCTTCTGTCTCTAGTAGAGAACCGATCAGTAAAAGAATTTTCAGAAGAAAACTGAAAACGGTAACCCAATTAGAACATAATTACCTTCTCACTGACATCATGAAACTGTGCATCAATGTCATAAATCTGAAACCTGTGACGAAACATACCTTATATAACTGAAGATAGTTAAGAGGTAACATCTACTCTAAATAATTCTAGTGCAAGAGACAAACAAGGGAAAATATTGGTAAATTACAATATAAACTTACACCAATGGCTGAAGAACTTCAAACTGGAATTGCAAATTGATCTTTGCATTCCAAGATGGGTTCAATGAATTTACAATCACTTCAGTGCGCCCAATTTCTTCGAGTGCTCCATCATTGCTTTTACAGTAAACGATGACCATGGGATTGCTCTAGAAAGAGAAGATATTGAGAAGAAATGGAACAAGACGTAGGATGAGACAGTATGACAGAGTAGATTTGACATATTTCCTGGAGAGAAAATAAACAGACTAGCACATGACAGAGAGAATGATGGCTGCGGTTTTTTGTTGGAAGTCAACAAATATTTTGTGAAAGGTTAGATATTCAGAGGAAGTACACTGAGGTCTGGAAAAGTCAGCCAAAGAAAGGTACTAGACATTAGACCGGGTATCAAAATCAATTGGCTACCATGCCAATTTCATTTGGCAGCCTTTCCAGTTCACTATTCGAGGCAACTTACAGCTATAATTATTTTACTTAGATTAATATATGTACCATACTTTGTTCAAAAATATCCATATTTCTGGATAGTGTATAACTATACAACTTTCATGCTAAGTACACTGACTACAGATGTTGCAACGCAAGTTACATGAGCTCACGGGACACAAACCATTGCATACAGCTGTTCGTATTAATGTTCAATTATGAGCCCATTAAAAAGGTAGGAACAGCTGAATGAAGAAGTCAACATGAAAGGTGGTCAGAGCAAAGTCACTCGCTTTCATCATACATTGTACTCTGTATTACATTCTAAATTACTTCTATTATATTCAAGTTCAAGTATGCACCGACTAAAAAAGTAGCAACATCTGAACGAGCAAGTTGGCATGAAAAGTGCAGAGGAAAGTAATGCTTTAGCATGGATGGTATTATGTACTACTACCTCCGTTCCAAATTACTTGACTTGAGTTTGTCCAAATACGGATGTATCTATACTTGTTTAGTGTCTAGATACATCCTTATTTGGACAAACCCAAGTCAAGTAATTTGGAACAGAGGGAGTACGTTTTAATTACTTGTATTATTTATCCATAGCCCAAAACAGATTCTTGAATAATGTTGTCAGCCTAGATACGAACAGTTGAACTCTCATGCTAAAGATAGCAAGACGTGCCAGCTGCATGGGATTAGGTACATATAGGTTAGGAAAAGAATACGTAAGGAGATAATACGAATAGACTTCTAGACCTTTCCTTATATAATCGGACAATCTCATGTATTCTTCCTAATAGAACTGGACTTTTCCATGATCCTATTTTTTTTACTCTGTTAACTGTTTGTTTCTCTCACGACTTTGCCCATGCTGCTGCCACTGCCTTGATTACAATAGACACGTCTACAACAAATAAAGATCACAAAATATACTTCTTTGTAATACCAAGTCAGAAATTCTGACAGGCGCCATGATACTTTAATTAGATGTATAAGCACTTGTAAAACACACATCTAGAGAGCTATATGGATCCTCTGCAGCAAGAAGGGAGTACCCCAACTACCATTTAGATTTTGATGAAAAAGTGATGGTCGGCATTGTGATCAAAGTGTCATTATGCCTGAGCATGTACTTCTGATAGAGGAGACTAAGGGCGCGATTGGATGGCGGGTGAGAAAACCGTTCGGTAATATTTTACCCGCCTGCGCTGGATTTTTAGGAGGGCGTCGCTAGCTCCGTGGAAAATTCCGATTGTTTGGGCTAATATACGACAATCCAATTGGGCCCTAATCGGTCTAGTCCCCCAAACGAGATAAAAGCTGGATAATTAGTTATGAAGAACCGAGGGACCTCTGGGAAGATTTAAAACCTATGAGTCCTTCCTATGTGCATATAAGTACTGAGCATGAAAACATCCAAAAGTATAGCTGTTTATCTTACATGTTAACTAGTTTATCTCACATAATTAACATGCCACTCTTTTCTATGTTGCACCATATATATACTCACATGCATTCAATAAAATGTCAACGAATTTTTACCTTATTTAATTAGGGACGTTATACATATAACACTAGAAATTACCATTGCACGCCATGTAATTTCTCTGGTAACACAAAAAACAGGTGAGATAGGTTATTTGTCAACGAGTTTGACCGAATCTCCGCATTGTATATGTGATAGATGAGATGTATATGTGATTGATGTATGTGTATACGAATTAGCAGTAGGAAATACATTTGCAGTTACAAATAGGATGGAGTCTTTGAATGAGCATTTTTTTTAACTTGTGCTATAAATATGTGCTAAACATGTCAAATACTATTAATTAGCACTTAATCATAGGATTATGAAAAATCCGGTTTAATGGGCTGCTCTTTCATTTGCTGATCCTGATGTAACTAATATATTGGTACTGAATTGTCTAATGCTTTTGTAGTTCTACTGATTCTTTATAATGTTCAAAAAGCTTTGGCTGTAGGCAAGACAAAATTAGAACAATTATTCCGTGCCGACAGAGAATACTGAGTTGCACAACTACATAATGAATCATCAACATAGTGGGGATGCACATAGAAAGGAGGAAAGAGGGGACAAAGTGAGACATGAAACCACGTAATATCATCAGCATGGCGAAGGGAGAAGAATGACATTGATCATCAAAGACAACTCAGAAGAAAGAAGCAAATCACTTACCCCGATATGGTTCAATATTAAGTTCCATGGGGAGGTCAGTTGTAATGCAAGTGTTCATCATTTTGTAAATATATTTATTGTAGTCCCGTTGCGCACTGGCATTTAGTTAGTTTTTACAGAAATTTGTAGTTATACAACTTCTGAAACTGTTAAGTTACCATTGCAATTAAGCAGGTGAAATAGGTAACTTTACAAATTCTGACACGAGGGAACAGGTTTGACCATGGTCTAGTCCCTCCAAGATCTAAAAAATCACAAACAGAACTTCTGTAGATGTAAATAGTTCAATGATGTGTGAACCTGTAAATGTTTTGGGCCAAAAATATGTCAATCTATCTGATTTGAAAAATGAAAGAAACTGTTTAATTACAGTTGCTGTTTTAGGCCCTCCTTCCTTCTTTGCACAGCACACCAATGGACATATTTGATACCCAAAATTTGCAGGTTTACACATCATCCCTAGCGATGCAAGTGGCGTGGGTCTGGGCTGACCGTCTCCCGCTTTGTCTGGCGGGATAAACAGGATATTAACAAGGTTCAAAAAGCGTAAAGCGTAAGCGTAGCGACAAGCTCTCGCTTAGAGTTTTTTGCGCTTAAGCGAGCTTAAGCGTCGCTTAAGCGTTTTAAAAAAATGGCAGAACTTTGCCTGTTTCCAAGCATTCAACACAGTTTGCATGTAAAATATGAATGATACAGCAGAATATATGTGAATATATGAATGATGCAGCAGAATTGCAAGCCATAATTTCAACGGCACAGAATTCTGGGTATCTAGGAGTACAGAAATAGAGGAGAGTGGTGCTTGCTCCGGGGAAGGAGAGGTGGTGGGGGCAGGGAAGGGGCTACTGGGGCATCTCTGTAGCAGCAAAGAGACCATTAGCACGAGTCTCTTATGCCATTATTACGCAATTGGGCCTTCCAGCGCTTAAGTAGCCGCTTAGGGCCAAAGCGAAGCGTTTTTCCATCGCTCAGCGCTTAAGCGCGCTTAAGCGTACGCTTAGTTCCGCTTTCTTGAACCGCTTATTCCGCCGGCTCAAAGCGGGACGCACGTAACGAAATAAGTGGAGTTTGCTCGCGTGACGGGAGGCAGGCCTGGCGGGAAAGTCTGTCCCACTTGCATCGTGAGTCATCCAATGATGTAAGTGGTGGGTGTTTTTCCTCAGATCTGCTAATTCCTGTACTTGGATGTGTGTTCTTATTACAGATTAAAAAAAGTCAGCATTTTCCACCTTGTGGTCAATTTGGCATTTTGTTATAATTGGGGCTAGCAGGGCTAACGATGGCAAAAAAAAATATTTAATTCTCTTTCAACGGTATAATGTAATTGCAACAATGAATTTACTATTCCACAGATTCACAATGGTAGATGCAATATTTGTACTACTTAACCAACCAGGGATTACATACCTGTTTTTTTTTTTAAACATGCATATGTTGCTCTTACTACTTACTAGTGAATCGTTTCAAGTATTCAACAGCTATATGCAATAGCAACACATGCAGATTTCAGTTAAGATAGAATATAATTCCATACAGGTGAAATCACAACTGGGACAAGGGAGAAAAAGGGGCACACCTTGGAGAAATACTCTTGATCGCCCAAAATTGATGCAGAGAGAGATAACTGCTTCAACATGCCACATAGAGCCAAAGTTAAAAATACAACACAACTGAACAGGTCCAATCAGTTCTTGAAATTCTACTACTACAACTGACATATTAAGCAACAAACCTAAATAACGCATAAATTACACATATTTCTTCAGTCCTCAAGCAAAAACACATTGCAAAATCCTTTGGATTCAATATCAAGGTAAGGGACCAGTTATCACTGGCCTTAGGTACACTATGCAGCATACTATAGACACCTATCACAATAAAGGTTACTGGGTCATCGCCTAAACGTGGCTAGTCCAGGTGCTCTGAAGTGGAAGACTGGAAGCAACGCCTGGGAAATTCAAGCTAAGCGGGCGCCAGAGAAAATGTCATGCCCTCCCCATAGGCGCCGCCCTGGGTGGGAATAGCCCGGGGGTAAAGCAAATCAGGCGAGGGAGAGAGGACCGAGGCCACCACAGAAGAGGAACAATGATGCAACTCGGGGCCTGAGCTGTGCCGTCACTGCTGCCAGCTTCACCGCCGCCAATAAGCCTCCGTTGCTTCTGTTCTCCGCCTCCACTTCTTCTTCTGCTCTGCCTCACATTCCTCTACTGATTCCTCTCTTGCCCCGCCCCACATTTTCTCTATCTGCTCCACCCCTCTGCTGTGTCCCTCTGTGCCGCCCGTTCCTTTCTCCTCTGCTCCGCTCGACTCCGCCACTCAGCTCTGCTTCCACCCCGTCTGCTCGGCTCAGCCTAGCCTCTCTTTACTTTGCTGCAAACTTGCTCTGTTATACCCTGCTGGCTTAGTTGCTTGTTGCCCCTAACTTGACACCCAAGGCATTATACACAATACCTAATAACTTGACACCCAAGGCATTATACTTTCCTTTTTTGAGAACCTACTGCTACAAGATTTGGTTTAACGGATGCTTATGCAGCATCTGGAGTTTCAACAGATGAGAAATGGTCACTCCTATGTGTATGTTCCATGCACACGTTGATTGGGGCAATGCTATCCTATTATGTACATTCTTTTTTAGTTTATCTTTATCAGACTTTTTACTTTTTAAAATAACTCCCATAAGACTAGCTAGAGTATCTATAGCATCTTCTTTTTTTGAGATGGAGTATCTATGGCGTCGCAGCCTCATTAGTGTGTAACAAATTAAAATGAATTTAACAATGCTTAATGTATTGTTAATTGATAGATTATATCTACCTAATAGTAGAAATCACAAACTAAAAATAAAGACACAACTTATCATATCTTTAATAGTAAGATTGACAATACAAAAAATACAACACTAGCATCACTAAATTTGTAGTTTCTAAAAATATACGTAACATTTATTCGTTCCGTCGCAACGCGGGGGCATTTAGCTACTACAGTGCCAAAAGGGCATCAACCAGCATATGCCAAACGCGACCTTTGATCACGCCAAGCTCAAGCACTACAACTCCGTCCCCATGTACAAGCACGAGCAGTCGAGCACCGAGGTACCGAACCACGCCGCGCGCAATGCCACCACGCACGGAACGAGGTCGAAACCAGAGATGTACTTAGCAGGCTAGCAGCGCCCAGGGCTCCGTACCTCGATCTGGGTGGACGCGCCGGCGCCGCGGGAGCGGAGGAAGCGGTCGGCCGCGGCGGAGGCTGCCTCGGCGACGGATGCGGCTGGGCCGACGGAGTGGCGGCCGGCTCCATGGCCCATCTCGTCGGAGCAGCAGTTCCCCATGGCGTCCCTCTCCTCCCCGCTTCGCCGGCGAGGTGAGATCTATCCGCGCACCGATCTCCGCGAGTAGGGATGGGATGGAGCAGGAGCAGCGACTGCAGCAAGTGGAGTCCGTCGTGGACCCAGCAGCCAGCAGGAACGGACGGCGAACGGGGCGGAATTTACGTCTTTTGTGCTGTTCCGCCGGTCGTGGCACCGGATATGGTGGACGACACGGCAGAGTAGACGTTTGACTCGCTTTGCTGCCAGCTTCGTGGCACCGGGTATTGTTGCCAAAAAGATACTAAAAATAGGCAGTGGTTTATGGAGCAGCTAAGGCCTTGTTCGGCTGGAGAGTTTTGAAGTGTTTTGGGTGTATATTATCTACTGTTTTGGGTGAAAACACTCCTCACACCCAAAACACTTCAACCCCTCCCAATCACCTTCTCCACCAAAACCCTCCACCAAATCTAGTTGTTTGGTACAAGTGTTTCATCAACAATTAAAAATGTGATATTTTTTCACAAAATAATAGCACATATAAACTGATTTATTTTCACAGGATTTGAACACATAAAAGCTGATCTTTTTAAACATCACATGAGCACACAGTTCACCACAGCATCAGAAACAAATTATTTGCTCAAAACATCTCACGCATTATGGCAAGATAAAATCATCTCACGCATCGTCGCAAGAACAAATCACCGAAACAAGGTGCAGGAGCAAGATCACGAACTTGAAAGCTTGCATTGGAGGAACCTGGCACAATGTAGACATTTTAGACAGCATATTAAAGCACTAGGGAGAAACAGAACAAGTGATATGCAAGAACTAATAAATGATTCTTGACACTAAACAATCTCTGCATATGCTAGTAAAAATCATGGTGCAGTAGGTTCAGGTTCAGGTTCGGTGCATTCCCATGGTGCAGCAGGTTCGTGCATATTCATAAAGGAGGAAAAGTTACACATGATTTGTTCTTTGTCAGCAAGAAAGCAGCAGGCAACAAAAACAAGATTACATAACAACTCAATATATTCATTGAATGACTGGCTATTTTCATTAATTAAGGTTGTGTCCTTTGTCAGCAAACCAGCTAACATGCGATTGCTATCGTACTATTCTACAGGAGATGAAACTAAATAATTAACCGATCTATGAACTATGACCCAGAGTACTATCATTAATTAAGAATACTATCAGTCACCTGTACTGCAAAACTTAGAGCATCTCCAGATCTTGCGGGAGAAAAGTCCAGCGTTTCCGGAGAAGAGAGGCGGTGGCGGCGACACCGTCAACAGATGAGGAAGCACTGGTTCAGCACGATGGTGTTGAAGATATAATTTGGCTGCTGGGTATTTTTATAAGCCAAATTAATTTATATGATGGTGCTTAGATTATTAGCTGATATATATACTTGATCTTGTTGCTTAGTTTGAAAATGCAGTAGTCGAAAGCAGATGTTGCAATGATAGATCAAGCAGGAGAAATATGGAGTGTTTTCTGGAGCTAGCTAGCGGCTGTTGAGGACAAGTCCTTGATGTATTCAGAGATATACGCTGAGTTGAGCTGCATGTACCTAGGACAAGTCCTAGCAGGCCTCGGTTGCGTTTGGTGCCAGGCTGAAGGCGTATGGGAAATTACTCTCACATACGGCAAGTGCGCCAAAGTTTCCTTGTATGTTAAGATTGCATGTACTAGCATTGGCCGGATCGGTACGGCTTGCATGCCAAGGAAACGTACGCGACCTCCCTGTACGCCAAAGTCCAGGCTGCCTATATAACATGGGTATACGGCCGATTGAAAAGCCCCCGATCAATCGACATTCATCAAATAAACATCTACTTTTTCATGTATCTTTTATCGTATCTTTTTTCCTATCGTTTCTTCTCTGCCGATCCCTAGCAGCCCTAGGGTTTGGTGATCTTTGCCGTTTTGCGCTGAAAAGCGGCCGTTCCTACTCCACGAAAGCGAGGGGATTGCTCGGAAAGCATCCGTTCGTCGCCACGAAAGTACGACGATTATCGTGTTGTCGCGAGTCAATTTTTCGTGGCAACACAATTGGCGACTCCGATGGGGACGAAGAATAAAGACCTACATGCGATGAACACCGTCATCAAGAACAGCAGCGACGTCGACCCCGACATCACCATCGCCGTTACCCTCGAAGATCTGTCGGAAGAGGATCGGCGCGAGCTTGAACAAGAGATTGAGAAAGAGCAAGCCGAGAGATGAAACAAATTTTGGCTGGATATCAGAAGACAAGAAACGGCGTCATCAAGAAGATTGCTGCGTCGAGTTCTTCCGATCCACTCGGCGCTAAGGTAAAAAAACCAACCGAAGAAGTTGCTCATCTCATCGATATGTCTGCAGCTAGTAAACCTGATTCTGACATAACAGACATGTCACGCATGCTTAGAGCTGTAGCAAGTAAATTTGAAGAATTTGAAGACCAACTTGAAGCTAGTATACCTCGTAATGTTAGCTCGGCAGTAATGCAAACTAGCGATGAAAATTCTGGTAGAAAGCCGATGCTTCCGGCCGTAAGCAGTAGATTAATTAATTTTCATAATCAAACTACTGGCGCTTCGGCTAATCTAGCACAGCAGCCTGACGTTGCTTTAAACAACGATCAAATTGGCCAGAACCATGCTGGTTCGGCTCACAATTTTATTTCCGTAGTGCTCCAAAACAACGATGAATATTCAGAGCAACGGCCGACGCATCGGTCTAGTAGCAAATTTAATAATTTTCCTACCTACACACATATATCGGATGCATCACCTCATGGTGCCCAGTCTCAGGTTCATTTAAATAACAATCAAGGTGGCCGTAATTATGTGAACAATTCGGCTGATAATCTTATGCCTGGTGTAGCTGCTCCTGCTATTATCTCAACTTCGGTGCCACACAATTACCACAACAATTACCGAAGTGCGGAATTTAATTATAATTTGCAGCAAGATAGTTATCAGACTGTACCATACAGTACACCACCACTGCTGCATGTCGGTACCGGGGCTCCGTACGGGCTGGTATCCGATTCATATTTTAGTGGACCTCCGTTGCAAACTTCACATGCTGAAATTTCTATGCCGGAGTTTACGCCGCGTGCTTGCATTCCACCTGCTCCGGAAACCAATTCTCCACAACCCAATAGCAGTTTTAAAGATCAGCTTGATAGTATACTTAGAGAATTTGGTTTAGAACCTAAGGGTAGAACACGTGCAAATCAAAAATCATACCCTGATTACTTTGACTCGACGCCATATCCTCCTAATTTTCGAATTCCGAACTTTGTTAAGTTCACAGGAGAGGATAGTAGATCAACTTTTGAGCATGTAAGGAATTTTTTATCACAATGTAGTGAAGCCAGCACATCGGATGTTCATAGAGTTAAATTATTTCCGTTGTCTTTGTCTGGTACTGCATTTGATTGGTTTACATCGCTTACTCCAAATTCTATTTCGACATGGGCACAATTGGAGAAAAAATTTCATGAGTATTTTTATCGAGGTGAAACTGAACTTCGGCTTTCCGATTTGACTATGGTTAGGCAGAAATATAATGAGAATGTTGATGATTATATTAGGAGGTTTAGAGATGTCAAAAGCCGATGTTTTAGATTGACCCTAGCCGAAAAGGATTTAGCCGATCTTGCTTTTTCGGGCCTGCTTACTGATATTAAGGATAAATTGCAAGGGCAAGAGTTTTTAGATGTTAATCAAGTTTTGCATAAGGCTTTGGCGCAAGAAAACTGGGCTAAGGAAATTAAACAAAACAGCCGGTTTAATGATAAAGAAAAGGAGAACAAAACGGCTAATGTTTTAGATTATGACAACGGTTCGGCTAGTGAGGATGACGTTGATATGTGTGTAGCCGAATGGGTTGAAGCGCCAAAGTCAAATCCTTTAGCATGTTCTGGTTTGAAACTTACATTTGCTAGTAGAGAGGATATCAAGTATACTTTTGATGTTAGAAAATGTGATATGATTTTTGATATATTGTTGCAAGGAAAATTAATTAGAGTGAGAGAAGGTCATATTATTCCACCTCCGGAAGAATTGGGTAAAGGAGCTTATTGTAAGTTGCACAATTCATTTTCTCACTCTACTAATGATTGTGATGTGTTTCGAAGGCAGGTGCAATCGGCCATTAATGACGGACGATTGACATTTACAAAGAATACTAACACAAAACTCGATAGTGATTCTTCTCCTATAAATGTGATTGATTTTGAGAGCAAGAAAGTTCTTATTCGGTCGGATCAGACTGAATCGACGAAAGGAAAAAATGTTCTTGTTGATGATAGTGCTGCACCGAGGATGATTAAATCAAAAAATTCAGAAGTGGAGGTGTGGAAAGTCAATGAAAAAAAGAGACAAGGTCCACAAATAAAGCCGACAGTTAGCATGTTGTTGGAAAAATATACTTCATGCAAGACCAACAATGTGTTTAATCGGTTTGGAAGTGCTAGGCGTCCTAGGTCTCCTTATGAACCTGGTGGTCATGAGCGACGGAGAAAAAATTCATATGATCAGCAGCCGTACTATCCAATGAAGTCGGCTTACTGGGGCTGTACAACTCCTATGTATACACAATTTCGTCCGAGAGGTTTTTATCCTTAGGCAGAATACTCTACAGGGCCAACAGATTATTTTCAGCGAGAGTGGATTCCTTCAGGACGTACGTACAGAAGACTAATGCATGAAAAAAGATCTCGGTTCAGTCCAGAAGCTAGGTCGCATAATGCAGTTACAGATCGAGGAAACCTATTGGCGGCAAACAATGGTGATGGCATAGTTCATATTGGTGGTCAGAATTTTAAGTGGATGCCGGTCAATCGTGAAAGA
This sequence comes from Poa pratensis, assembly GCA_947311845.1. Lineage (NCBI taxonomy): Eukaryota > Viridiplantae > Streptophyta > Magnoliopsida > Poales > Poaceae > Poa > Poa pratensis. Next base: position 158,329,639 of record CAMZMU010000052.1, read on the forward strand.
CACAAAGAATCACATGATGCAACTATAATTGGAGGGAACCGATTACCTGTGTACAACACAGATGGCAGGCATTACAATGGTGTCCGCAAGCTGACTTGGGTGCCGGTGAAGCGTGTTGGACCTAAGCCTATAGCAAATTCAGATGATGTAGGTACTGCTTATGCTCTGAAATTCGGAGAAGGCCAATCAGCTGGACGTGTTGAAAACAGTACAGAGGCAAATAATGTTTATGCACTAGGGAGTGGATCGGTGCAGGAAATAGAAGTTGGTACAAAAGATAAACACTTGGATTGTACGTCTGCTGGGAGTCAGAAAATTGAATCAGTTAACCTTGATACCGATCCAGCTATGAGAAATAACAGCTCGCGTACATCCTCAAGGTATTCTCCAGTTGTTTTGGGCACATTTAATCAATGTGGTAATCCAAGTATTAGGGCAGGCCAGGAAAATGGAACCGATGGTGTATCTCATCAGCAGAAAAATATCTCGGCCAAGGACAGAATATTTATCCCTGGAACAACAGTACGTCAGTGCAGGCCGAGAGACTCGGGGGGCATCCGAATTAAGTCGGTTGCTCTAGGAACCAAACCAGAACCTCGCTGGTGCCCAATGGGACTCACGCACACTCAGAAACGGCGTGTACATCGGCTGCGAGCTTTGGAGATGAAGCAGAAAGTAGCCGAGAAGAAGTGTGATGAACTGTTTAATCGAGAGAAATCCATGATTTCGAAAATGATATGGAGGGAGAAGCACATTGCTGGGAAGGAGAGTAGAGCCGTAGATGATACAGTTGCTGATCTTGCAAATGATGCAATTGATGACGAGGATTCAGGAAGCAACAAGGAGATACTTACTGATATGGATGTTAATACGGTGTTCGTATTGTCTGCTGAATTTCGTGCACCCGAAGCTTGAAAATGCAATGGCCGATACATTATTAAAATTATCGCCCTAAGATAAAGTTTGGCCGATGAGTTTTGACATCGTCCTAAGAACAAAAATTGGCAGATGAAATTTATACATCGTCCTAAGCAGAAAATTTGGCCGATATATTTTTGAAGTATCGCCCTAAGCAGAATTTGGCCGATATGTTGTTTGAGATATCGCCCTGAGGAAATTTGGCCGATGTATTCTTTGGACATCGCCCTAAGTAATGATATCGTCGATGAAGCGACGACATCGTTGTAAGGTATGATTATATTGTTTTTGAAAATATATTATTGTACCAAAAACAGGGGGGCATGTGTTGAAGATATAATTTGGCTGCTGGGTATTTTTATAAGCCAAATTAATTTATATGATGGTGCTTAGATTATTAGCTGATATATATACTTGATCTTGTTGCTTAGTTTGAAAATGCAGTAGTCGAAAGCAGATGTTGCAATGACAGATCAAGCAGGAGAAATATGGAGTGTTTTCTGGAGCTAGCTAGCGGCTGTTGAGGACAAGTCCTTGATGTATTCAGAGATATACGCTGAGTTGAGCTGCATGTACCTAGGACAAGTCCTAGCAGGCCTCGGTTGCGTTTGGTGCCAGGCTGAAGGCGTATGGGAAATTACTCTCACATACGGCAAGTGCGCCAAAGTTTCCTTGTATGTTAAGATTGCATGTACTAGCATTGGCCGGATCGGTAACAGATTAGGGATTTAAAATTCGGCTTGCATGCCAAGGAAACGTACGTGACCTCCCTGTACGCCAAAGTCCAGGCTGCCTATATAACATGGGTATACGGCCGATTGAAAAGCCACCGATCAATCGACATTCATCAAATAAACATCTACTTTTTCATGTATCTTTTATCGTATCTTTTTTTCCTATCGTTTCTTCTCTGCCGATCCCTAGCAGCCCTAGGGTTTGGTGATCTTTGCCGTTTTACGCTGAAAAGCGGCCGTTCCTACTCCACGAAAGCGAGGGGATCTTTGTTGCTTTGCTCGGAAAGCATTTTCGTGGCAACAGATGGGAGGATTCGTCCTTGACTCGGGCTGTCCGGCTGCGGGCAGGAGGATCCGCTGACGATGGCGTAGGCGGCGGCGTTGGCGACATCACGAAGAAGATCGAGCCGGCGCGCGGGCGTTGCTGCCAGCGCCGCCACGCCAAGACGCGAGGGGTGAGGAGCGTCTGGAATACACTCGTACCCGACGTGTATCGACGTGTCTTGAGATTCCAAGCCCACCCAAAACCGGCCCACCGAACAGCAAACTGGTGTTTTCTCGTGTTTTATTTTAGGCCGGGAATATACACGGAGAAACCGGCCCATACTTGCCTACCGAACGAGGCCTAAAGGAAGCACTAGGTGGGGATGAAGGCCAATTTTGGCGGTACAACCATCATATCTAATAGGCAAAAAGGCTTTATTAAAGCAGTTACGACAGTTTTTCCAAACTATCATCAGAGATTGTGTTAGGCACATTTATGCCAACTTCTAGACAACATGATTCAAAGTTGAGGATGCAGCCTATTCATATACCAAGGATGGATTTGACAAGGCAATGGAGGAAATAAAAAAGCAATGTGAGCTATCATGGCAATGGCTTTCAAAAATTCCAGTGAATACGTGGCAAGGTGGGCTTCGACACTAACTACAAGACAAATTTAGTGAACAATAATTTGAGTGGGTTTTTTAATAGATATATCTTGAATGGAAGAAACAAGCCAACTACAAGACAAATTTAGTGAACAATAATTTAAGTGAGGTTTTTAATAGGTATATCTTGAATGAAAGAAACAAGCCAACAGTGACATACCTCCATGAACAATTCTCCTTAGACGTTATGACGCCTTCCTTCTCCATCTCCTGCAACTCCTCCGTCAAAATGTACGATGGAGTCCAGTACTGGGAAGAAGACTCATTGTTGTCTTCCTCATCCTCTATCGTGTTCTCCGCGCCGGTTGCTTCTGCATCAAACTCAGGTGCAGCCGCGGGAATTCGTTGATGTGAACCATCGTCGTCACTATTGTAGTTGTTGTCGCAGTTGTTGTTTTCGTTTGTCACCATCGATGCTCCTAGGTTGGCCACGAGATCTTTCTTGGCTGGAGGCGCCGCTGCCGCCGCCAGTGCCTTGTGACGAGGTTATACTCTGCGGGTACCCCAGCTTTGAGGTACCTGGTGCACGTGATGATCAAAGAAGCCCAAACATTAATCGAAGCCCACGAAGGAAGGCCGAGACGAGGTGCTTCCAAGTTAGATCAAGTTATGGTCGGTTGAGACTTTCCATACATGTAACCTTGGTCGGTTGTGTTTCCCGAGACCCAGCCTCCTATATAAAGGCTGGGAGGGTGATCGATCAAGGAAGGAATCCATAGCCACCAAAACCCGACGAGATCAACAGCTCGTCGAACCCTTGTAACCCTGATATTCATACCATAAATACAGACAAGCAGGAAGTAGGGGTTTTACCTCACTCGAGGGCCCTGAACCTGGGTAAATCCAGCTTGTCAGCCGTCGATTCCACCAATACTACGCGTTCTCTACCACACAATCAACCCTAGGTATAGCAACCATGGGAATTGCCGAGGGCACACCTCGACAATTGGCGCCGTCTGTGGGAAAAGGTAGTATTGGGCTCACGGTTTCGCCGGTTTCATCATCAAGCGGCCACCCGCCGATCGCATCTGCACAAGGTAACTCGCCTACTACATCATCAAAAAGCAAATCACCGACCACCGCTGCAAACGCAACTCGCCGGCAAGATCGACCAGCATCAATTCAAAAAGCGATCACTCGCCAAAATCTCCAAGGAGGCTCACGCCGCACTCGATGGAGGCTCAACAAGCCTTTGCCGGACTCGAATCAGGTTTGGATATTACAGTTGGAGAATTTAACTTCTTTGTCGATAAAGATGGTGTGCAGGACCTGTTAGATCCACTCGATACGAAGACACTCGACAACGCTTCGACTGCAACACCATCCATCTTGGCGCACATCATCACAGATCGTCCCGATCCAATCGCCAAGTGACTCTGCAACATCCATGAACTCGCAAGAGTTCCGTGACGAGGTGGCAAAAAGATTTGGAAGAAGCGAGATCGAATCTGCGTACCGCCCAAACAACTCAATCGAGTCACTCGACAATCGTCGACTGCAACGACGTCGCGGGAACAGGAGAACATAGATGACAACATATACCTCGCCGATCTCAACGGCCCAGAAATCCGTGCCAGCCACGAGATATTCACCTGCGACGCAGACAGCCTGGACAAAGCACTCGAAGATCTACTCGATTGCGACAGAAACCCCAGCAAGCAAAGCAACTCCAACATGAGCCTGGATGACGACGCCGAATCCATAATGCGCATTAGCAACACATGGGAGAAGATCGGGTGGTACCGTATCAGGTATACACCGCGAGTACAGCAGAAAATCAGCAGCTGCAACATGCCGTCGACCTACAGAATACCCTTGCACAGTCACCATGCCTGACGGAACAACCACGCTGACCATCACCGCAGAGATGGCGGAAAAAGTGAGCAAAGTAATCGAAAGCTGCACAATGCTACCAGCAAACGCAACTCCGGAAGAGGTATTGACCTTACAATACTTCCAGTGGCAAGAATCGATACGGTTGAAGAACTACCGAGCAGTACTCGAAGAACGCAAAAAGCAAGCCAGCATATCGAGTGCTCGGCGAAGAGCATTGTCTATGAGTTCAACAGGCAGAAACGACCCCGCGAATAGGTCACGATTCATAAACCTCGGAGACGCAGATCGTGCAGCGGTCACTCGAAACCTAAACCCAGCCTTTATGGCAGTCGACGCGGAAGGAGTCCCCATACCTACTGAGCCAGCCGGGGCGCTGATGACGCTAGGCACCTATCTCAGAACAATCGAACCTCCTGCAGGAGACCCAAAGAGGGATCAGCACCTCCAACTGTACAAACAACTGGCAATAGCAGCAAAGCCATACAGCATCCACAAGCAACTCCAAGGAGAGATACAGATCGGGACCGTCGCAGTCGAAGTCCTCGGGAAGGAGCAGTCGAAAAAGCTCACGTCGTCATCGTCCAGCAGGAGCCACTCGAGGAGGTCATACAGCAGCAGCTCAGACTCGGAAGCAGAAATCGGGCCATGTGGAGCGCTATGCTTCACTCGACGGATCCGGGAGGCTCGTATGCCCAAGAAATTTCGCTAGCTACCACGCCAAAGTTCAACTGCAAACAAGAGCCATCAGGCTGGCTAGAAGATTACAGGCTGGCAGTCGGATGTCAGCGCGGCACCACAACTACAGCTATGCAGTACATACAACTCATGATGGAAGGAACAGCTCGCGATTGGCTCAAATCGCTACCCGAATCATACTACGATTCGTGGGAGCACTTCAAAGGTGATTTCATCAAATACTTCGAGCCTCTATGTGAGCGCCCCAAAACTTTCGAGGAGCTCCGGACCTGCAAGCAAAAGTCAGATGAATCTCTGAGATCGTACATACGGCGGTGGACCACCATCCGTAACTCAGTAGGCAACGTATCAGAAGATAGGGCAATCGACGCCTTCAAAAACGGACTCTGGAGAGAAGACTTCAAAGAAACACTTGGTCGAGAAGATCCAAAGACAATGGCGGCACTCATGGTACTCGCAACAAAGTGGGCAGATGGAGAAGACTCCGTACGAGGCACTCGACCGCACCCTCACATGAAAATCACGAGGGTGGCAGTCGAGACCGCAGAGATAGCTACAGAGATGATCGAAGGCGCAAACGCAAGCATCGTTATCACGACGATGACCATCCAAACTTCATCGCAGCAGGCTTTGTCCAGTCAAGGGACAGCCGCGACCAAACTGACAGACGACCCGACGATCATCGTGATAATCGAGATCATCGTACGACGACGCCGAGTAATCGAGACCATCGCACAGACGATCGACGTGACAGTCGAGACCACAGACGCGACGACCGCGATAGCTACAGAAGGCCAGAGTGGCGCAGGCGAGCAGACAAAGATCCTGAGCGCTCAATCGAAGAAAGGATGGACGATTATTGCAGATTCCATCTTTATAAAGGGGACGATGGTAAGCTTCGCTCTAACCACTCGCTGAGAAATTGCAGGGAATTCGATCAACTTGCGATTGAACATATACTGCGACTGCAAAAGATGGACGTGCACCTCCTCAACTTGCAGACTCCATCGACTACATCACAAGCACAGCCTGTTCAGGCATATCCAGCACCGCAACAAGTACAACAAGCACAGGTATATTCCATACCACCGCAAACAGCCTACTCAGGTGTATCCTGCACCAACACCAGCGCAACCGACGCCAGTGTACATGGTGCCAGCACAACCCGTTACGGGAACACAAATGGCAGCAGCCGTGCACCAGATGCAGCAAGGAGATGAACAAAAATATCCCGTAACTCGCGGGCAGATGAACATGATCCAGCGAGGACGTCCCTCCAATAGAGAGCAAAAGTTACACACTCGACACGTCAATATGGCGGTCATGGCACCCCCAGCTATCACAGATTTTTTGAAAGGATCAGAAACTCCGATTGTCTTCAATCGAGAGGACCATCCACCCGCAGTATATCGACCAGGGCATGCAGCCTTGGTACTCGACGCCCAAATCGGAGGCTACGCCATGACCAAGGTCTTCATGGACGGAGGTAGCGGCCTCAACATAATCTTTGCAGATACGCTACGCAGAATGAACAAATCAGTCGAAAATCTGCCAAAGTCCACAAGTACCTTCCACGGTATCGTCCCAGGCAAAGCAGTGCTCCCAGAAGGCACCATACAACTCGATGTTACGTTTGGAGATCCTACTCACTTCAGAACCGAGTCGATTGAGTTCGAAGTGGTCGATTGGAAGTCACAATACCATGCAATACTTGGGCGCCCCACTTTCGCTCGATTCATGGCCGTCCCACACTACGCCTACCTCAAGCTCAAAATGCCAGGACCAAAAGGAGTCATCACGATCAACGGGAACTTTCAAAGGTCAGATTCATGTGACCGTGACTTCAGCAAAATCTCAGAGATGTACGGGATGGAGCAATCACTCGCCGAGCTTGAGGTCTCCAATGACCGTACCTCTACCAGAAAGCAAGAGATGGCAATCGACAGAGGGCTCAAGGCCATCAACGACGCGATGAAGCACAAGGGGCACCCGACTGAACCTTCAGAGACGGTCAACATGTCGTCAAGTCACACTAGTACATAGAGGGGCGCATCTGCGTCAGTTCTATGCATAGATATGTAATAGCGCATAATGTCGGAAGAACCAGCAGGTTTCAGACGCACTCTTTTCCCTTACCAGGGTACCTAAGGGGACTGGAAGGTTTTTAATGAGGCGGCTTGCTGGTCGAACACATATTTCGAATAAAGATACATGTTCCTCCATATTTCTCATATATGCCTTTTATTGTTTACCCCACTCAACACTCGGGGGCTGGGTCAAGCATAAAACCAAAACCCCACTCGATATACTCGGGGGCTGGGTCAAGCATAAAAACTCAAAAACCCCACTCGATATACTCGGGGGCTGGGTCAAGCATAAAAATAAAAAACCCCACTCGATATACTCGGGGGCTGGGTCAAGCATAAAAACTCAAAAACCCCACTCGATATACTCGAGGGCTGGGTCAAGCATAAAACTCAAAAACCCACTCGATAGACTCGGGGCTGTCACAAATATACGCATATAAATATTTCTCCACAAATACAAGAATACATATTTACATTCGAGAATGCCCCGATTACACAAAAAGTTTACAAGTTAAGAATCTGATCATCCTTTATGTCCAATACAGGACCAAAAAGCTGCTCTTGCAGCAATCGATGAATTCCTCAGCAGCAGAACGTGTCTCGATCAAATGTGATTGGGATACAAGTGTGCCAGTTGCAGGAGGTCGAATCGCAAAATTTGGCTTACGGCTGCGGATGTAAGCCATAGTGGCATTGGATCCAAAATAGCAAGCTGCATCAAAGATTCTTTGACTGAATCCGTCACTCGAAAGATATCAATCAAAGGAAACAACCCTTGAGGCTGAGGCCCTGACGGGAAGAGCGCGCAATTTAGGCGAGTGAAGATACGCCTGCACATCTCGAGCACTTGGGCGTTTCGCCATACTCGATCCTTCAAAGTAACAAGAGTGCGAGCGTGCACCTTGTCCAAATAAAAATGCTGCCTGCCAGTAGTTGGTACCTCAACAACATTATCAAGGAGTCGACTGACCCTCCTATTTTCCTGCTGGGCATCGGCACAAAACCTGCAAAAGGCCAAAGTTACTGGTCCAAAGCATAATGCAAACAAGCGCAAAATTTTAAGCAAAAATGGTGTCATAAAACTCACATTCGAGTTGCCTGTTTATGCTGTCCATCTCGCCAAGAACATATTCCTCGCGTTGGGTAGCCAAACTTGGCCTGGAACGCAGCAGCTCCAGCTCAGCTCGAGTGCTTTTGAGTTCTTGCTCTAGTTCACTCACTCGATTCTTCGCAAGAGCGAGGGCCCTCGTCTCATTCCTTGCTCGACCAGATGTTCGAGCATGAGAAGGAGAAGGTCCACCAGACTCGCATTCTTGTGGTTGGTTCACAAAGCACAACATTCAGGCACCCAGATACACGAAGGTGCAAAATTAAGGAGGTTCAGCAAATTTCATTCAAGCAAAGCACTCAAAAGTGTATACTAGCATAAGTAGCAAAAACCATAAAGGCGCGGCCATAAATAAAAGAATAAACCATAAGGCAAACCTTTGCTCATCTTCTTCATCGGAATCAGGTTCGTCACCAAGGGAGAAAACACCCAGTCGAGAGGTGTTACTCGAAGTAGCAGGAGGACGAGAAGCCAGAGGGGAGACAGTCAGAGGATGGCTTTTAGCAAGAGAAGGGATACCCGAATTACCGGTATCCCTCTGCTCATCCTCTGTACTCGAAGATTCCGGAAGAACCAAACGCTGGCGCTTAGGCTTGCGAGGGCCTTGCTCAGCATCTGATTCGTCTGAAGCATCTGCCACAACCTGTTCCGCCTCTTCCCCTGTTTCTTCTTCGGGATTATCCTGAGGGTCGAGTGGGCAGAAGCAGGGTCAGCAATGGCAGCTTGTTTTCCTCCTGTATTGCCGTCTCCAAAGTAGGCCCGGCTTCGGGAGGAGGAGGGAGAGAAGTGACAGTCGAGTGACCCTATGTAACAAGCACAATTCATAATCATAAGAACGAAAGCAAAAAGGATGCAAAGACAGATGGTGAGGCATAAAAACAGCAAAAAGAATCACTCACTACGGGTAAGGCCTTCTCTGGCCCGTAGGGGACGTGCGGGAAGTTGAAGTCGATTTTTACGGAAGTTTTGATGCTCGTGATCTTCTTCACCTGAGTACTGAGCTCCTTCTGCGTCAACTCGGTGGTACTCATCCTGGTGCTGTCGAGTGGACCCTCATACTGCCACATCGGGTGGACACGAAGGCGCATGGGCCACACTCGCATCTTCAAATAAGTGCTGATTAACTGAATACCAGAAACAGTCTTCAGCAGCTTGCCAATCTCATTCAGCAAAGGGGTGGCTTCTTTGGCTTCAGCAGGAGAGATAGGGTGCTCCCAGGCCAGCATTTTCTTTGGAGAATTCTCAATCGAGAAGGCCGGGAGCACCACCTGGTCGACTGGCACGTAGAACCATTTGGTCCGCCAGCCTTGGGCAGAATCAACTGTCTTCAAGCTAAAGTAATGCGAATCGCTTCGCACTTGGACTTGAAATCCACCCACCGGGCAAGGGCGTTTACCCCGGCAATTGTGGCGCACCTTGAAAATATGCTTCCACAATGCCCAGCTGGGGGACACCCCCAAGAAACACTCGCATAACACCATGAAGCAGGCGATATGCATAATGCTATTGGGGGTAAGATCATGAATCTGCAAGCCGTAGGCGTACAGTAGCCCTCGCACAAAATCATGCAAAGGGAAAGAGAATCCACGGGGGAGGAACTCAGCAAAGCAGACGCGCTCGCCATCGCGAGGATCAGGGCGTACCTCTAGACCTGGAGCACGCGCGGCCAGCTGGTCAGATGGCGGCAGCCAGCCCTTCTCACGATACTGAGACAAGGTGTCCTCGGTTACGCAGGATCTCGTCCAGTCACCGGGGATCTTCAGAAGCGCATCGGCAGGCTCACTCGCCATGGCCGCATCCTTCCCCTTGTCCGCTGGATCGGTGGCGGGGACGGTTGCAGCAGCACGCTTGATCTTCTTGGGCGCCATGGCACGAGGAGCAGAAAGCAAGGAGCTTGGGAGGCAGAGCAATGGTGCGCGGTGCGCAAGGAAGAAGAGGAACAGAGAAAAGAATGGCAAGCAAATCAAAAACTTGCGCAAAACTTGCTACTTACCGCACAACGCAAAACGTCATCATAACCGTCCGTCCAAATGAGCGTAGTATCTGGCTGTACACGTGGCGAGCGCAGAGAGCAACCGTCGCGTCCCACGTCGCCCACTACGCACAAAACCCTAGGAGGTCATGATGGCGCGGCGAAAAATACGCCACGTCCGGTCAAATCAAAGCTGAAACGGTGTCTTCTGCGGTCAAAACTCTGAGCGTTAGGCCCACACAGACACGTCTTGTCAAAATGGCGAGCGCACGCCTAAGACGTCACGAATGACATCAGTGGCAGAGATAACGTTCACGTTTGAGTGGTGGGATTACAATCGACAAAAGGATTCGACTGACAAATGTACTCCCATGGGAGTATATCAAAAATTTCTTGCGATTGATCAAAAAGGAGCAAAATTATTTCGATTGACAAAAAGCAGTATAGAAGGATGATTTGATATTGTCCTCTATTGCAAGACAATAAACCACAATCTCAGAGGCTACTCCCATGGGACCGCTGTCGCGCTCCCATAGATTTTAAAACAAGGTAAGAAAATTCACTCGACTACAGATTCGATTAAAATGCATTAACTACTTCACAAATCAAAGAACCAAACTTCATAAATTCCCGGACTATGCCAATCGCAGATGTTTCGGATGCTGCATACGCAAATGCAAAGGTAAGACCCGCCGAGCAATCGAGATGGGCCGAGGGACGCTCCAACAGTGTTTTCCCTTGAAATTTCCCGTGTCAGCAGACATGATGAAAATCCTGACGGACGCGTTAGGTATCAAAAGTTAAACTGCGGAACAAATCAGTAAGACCTACAACGGCTTGAGTCGAGTCTGTCCAGTATGTTCCAGCTTCGAGTCCGGAGACTCGAACCTGATTGAAGGCTAGTATGGTTTCGCCCAAATGTGCGGTTAACTGTGCTCGATTTTCGAGTGATCAGGCCTACTATGTCAATATCCCTAGGCAAAAATTGCAAAAGTGTTCCAGCTTCGAGTCCGGAGACTCGAACCTGATTGAAGGCTAGTATGGTTTCGCCCAAATGTGCGGTTAACTGAGCTCGATTTTTGAGTGAATCAGGCCTACTATGTCAATATCCCTAGGCAAAAGTTTCAAAAGTGTTCCAGCGGGGACTCGAACCTGATTGAAGACTAGTATGGTTTCGCCCAAATGTGCGGTTAACTGAGCTCGATATTCGAGTAAATCAGGCTTACTATGTCAATATCCCTAGGCATAATTTTTCGATTGCGTTCCAGGCTCGAGCCCAGGGACTCGAGTCTGACTGAAGACTAGTAAGGTTTTTTGCTCAAATAAGCAGTTAACTGAGCTCGATACTAGAGTAAATCAGGCCTACTGTGTCAATATCCCTCGATTAGCATACACATACAATTGAAACAAATTAGAGCTCGAAGAACTACATCGGGTTAGAAGAACAAGTTCAGAAGATTATGACGTGCACGATGAAGGGAGCACATGCTCGATTCTTCGAGTCAAGCAAGTACTCGGGGGCTAATGACGAGGTTATACTCTGCGGGTACCCCAGCTTGGAGGTACCTGGTGCACGTGATGATCAAAGAAGCCCAAAGATTAATCGAAGCCCACGAAGGAAGGCCCGAGACGAGGAGTGCTTCCCAAGTTAGATCAAGTTATGGTCGGTTGAGACTTTCCATACATGTAACCTTGGTCGGTTGTGTTTCCCGAGACCCAGCCTCCTATATAAAGGCTGGGAGGGTAATCGATCAAGGTAAGGAATCCATAGCCACCAAAATCCCGACGAGATCAACAGCTCGTCGAACCTTTGTAACCCTGATATTCATACCATAAATACAGACAAGCAGGAAGTAGGGGTTTTACCTCACTCGAGGGCCCTGAACCTGGGTAAATCCAGCTTGTCAGCCGTCGATTCCACCAATACTACGCGTTCTCTACCACACAATCAACCCTAGGTATAGCAACCATGTGAATTGCCGAGAGCGCACCTCGACACCTTGGGAGGAGTTGAGGAGGCCATTTAGTTGTGGCTGGCGATCTTGCTAGGGTGGTTTCAGAGTGAATATTTCAATGTGATTGCAAGGAAGAAGATGGGGAGGGACGCGAGAGATGTAAATGGGAGAAGTGAGAACGAAGGTCTATGGTGAAAACCCTTTTGTAGAGCTGGTAAAACAACTTTTGTAGGGCTGAGTCAAGATTCACGTACCGCATTGGGAATGCACATGATTTTCACCACACGTCAAGGAACTACTGCGGTAATTTCGCGTTCATGGCAACGTCTCACCCACTCCTCGATTTCGAATGCACATGATTTTCAAACTGTCGTGGACCCGAGGGTGAGGCGAACACGTCATTGCCGGATTGGACTGCGGTCAAATTGAAAGGCAAGACAATTTTTCCTGACAAGCATGTTTGCGTACAAGTCAGCTTATCTTTGTCCGACTTACATTAACCCGGATAGAAGCTACTATTTCTTTTGGGAATGCTTCAAACTCTTCAGCCGCCTAATCAAGACCTGACGACTAAGGCGGGTCTTCTTCAACCTCATCGACAAGACGATCGCTGGAGAACAAGAAGGATGCCCAACGTCCAACCGCCTTGGAGCACAAGACGGAGCCAGAAGCCGGATTAGTGTAGAACTCCATTTTTAGTCGATGTGATCTTCCTTTTAAGACCTAAGTCGGTGGCCTATATAAGTCGGCCTAAAGAAGTGTTAGGGCTATGTTCTCATAACAACAATGTACACCATTTTTGACTATAGTGAGTTATAACAACATGTAGGGTTCTACCACCGGCGTGTAATCCTAAACTGGGTAAACTTGTGTGTAATCTTGTCCCATACTACATCCGGCTTATCCCCACCTTCTACCACCGCTCTATGGCACCCATGTCATGAATGCGATGTCGATACTTTGACGCGTGTTAGCCGTCACTGGGCAGATCTAAGTCTCCGGCTGTGCGCCACAACTCTAAGTCGTTGTCGGCGCCTTCAGTGGCCAAAATGGGGGCATGTTCACTCGCTCGAGGTGATCGACTAAAAAGGGAGTGAGCCTAACTTTCACGCCACCAGTATTTCTTCTTCAGCCATATTCGTCGTTGCAATCCCGTGTACGTCTTCGTTTCCCAACGTTCTTCTCAACCTAGCTCCGAAGAAACAGACGGTCTGTTGGGTCAATGTTTTGGATGCTTTAAGTTTCATGTGAGCAACCAAATGGGCATTTTTGTGTGTGAAGAAAGTCCACTTTGGTCCCTTAACTCTCAAGGAAGTTTACTCTTGATTCTAAAGCTTTTGTTTGGTCCAAAACGAATCTTAAACTCTTGAAAAAGTTAACATCCCGACTGATCCAAGGAAAACATTGACGTGTAATACCTCATCGCTTCACGCTCTTGAAATTGACCGGATAATTGTGTTGCCGAACTTGAGTGACGGGTATGTTGGTATGAATCGACCACGAGATCCCTCTCGTGAGCGCGATGATGACATGATGCCGACGAGTGTGGACGACAACGATGAGCTTGGCATATGATCGGATAGGGAGGTTTGGAGGTGCACACAGGCTGGAGATGTAGGTGAGTTGGATCGTGGACGGGTTAGACAAGTTCGAGGATCATGTTAGAGCCAGGCAACGTGGATTAGTGAGATGATGACAACAAAGTGATACGCTGTGGGTGCTCTGGTTTGAGGATTTACAATCCAAGTGGAGATTTGACTCGGTGGAACATGCAACCAAGATCCGGTACAAATTCAGTCTTTTATCCTTTTTTGTGCTACATGTGCCACACAAAACTTTTCTTAAATTTAAACGTGATATGGACTTTTCCGGAAGCTCATGGTTCATTTTAGACCAAACAAAAGTTTTAGTACAAAACGTGAACTTCATACAAAGTCAGGAACCAAAATTGGTTTTTGTTTGGAGGCCTCGCGAGTCGCGACCAAGGAAACACGCCTCTAACCGCTGCTCCGCCCTGTTCGACAATCGACACCACGAACCTGATACCGCGAATCCTCGTCTCCCAAGTCCCAAGCCTGCAATTCATTTCCACCTCAATCGAACTGCAGATCCTCTCCTAAGCATAGGGAGTGGTCGCAAACCTAGCCCGATGAAGCCGATCCGGCTGCCCGAGCCCCCTGGCACCGGAATGGAGACCCCGGAGATCTTCACCGGCGGCGGCGCCAACGTCGTCCACCGTGCCGTCGTCATCGGCAGCGGCTCCCCCAGCACCGAGAGCCAGTGCCTCGGGCTCGTCCGCGCCCTAGGCCTCGCGGACCACCTCACCCTCTACGTCAGTAACCCCCACCCCTCTCTTCTACTCGTCGCATTTCCAATTTCCTGGAGCTCTGTCTCGATTGCCCATCTCAGGCATCAGGTGTTTGCGAAATTAGTTTTTGTTAATCTGTCTCGGGCTTGACCTGCAGCGCGTCACAAGGCCGAGTGGGGGGATCAACGAGTGGCTGCACCTGCTCCCAATTTCCATACACAAGCTAATAGACCAAGTGCTCAGGCAGCTCTTTGGCAACACGAGGTTTGCACCAGTGGTTCAGGGGAGGAAGCCATACCGAGTCCTGAATGGCGGATATGTAGGGTTGTCTTCTGTTCTGGAGGTGGATACCAAGAAGATCGTGGCTACGGCTCGTGATACATTCGACAAGTAACAACTTATGTCCTTTTTATGCCTTGATTCCCCTTTTATATGTATGAAATAGCATGTGTTAGGGATTTTTTATTCCAATGGCCATGTCGAATCACCAAAATGGTAAATGGCACTTGCATTTTGGCGTCTAGTTAAAGCTGGTTTGTTATGATGACTGTTTACGAATTCCACTAAAATCACCTAATTTGCTTGTGTTACGGTCTCCTTTTGGTGTTGCTGTTTTATTTTGAACATTGTCAGCCTTTGGAGCTGCTTACACGTCGTGATTGGTGTCATGGCATATTACATGTGGATTACCAATACTACAGATTTACAAATTATGTAATTGCGTGCGATGTGGTTCAAGGAGGAAAATCTGGGACTTTCTGTTATGATACTGGTGTTGATTGATTTTTATCGTCACAAATCAAGACTAGGATAGCTTTTATGTTTTGTTGTGGCTGTAAGGTTCAGGCTTGTGCCACTTAGGGCAGTGGAGAACTACATGCTAGATAGGAATCGGTTGTTGCTCACCATACGTGCTGAACTGTTACTTCTTGGTCTTATTTTAACGTTTTTGGAAGGTCTCGGATCCATATAGCCTAACTTGTTTCAAAAACTATGCTAAGCTTGACACGTTGATGATTTACTTTTCTTTCAGGGAGGGACCAACATTAGTTGTTGCTTGTGGCTGGGACACCATATCATATTCAAGTTCAATAAGACATTTAGCTTCAGAAAATGTGTTTGTCATTCAGGTGGTATTCAATATTATTTTTCTGGGTCTCACTTTTTTTTGTTAATATCATAGAAGAAGAAATAAACCAACTACTTTTCATATAAATCTTGATTTAATTCCGACAGTGTTCTTTCAATTTCAGATACAGCACCCCAGATCCCGCCTTGATAGATTCGATTTGGTGGTCACTCCTCGTCATGATTACTATGCTTTAACTGCGAGTGGGCAGAAAGAAGTTCCACACCTGTTCCGGAGATGGATTACTCCAAAAGAACCGCCTGGGAGGAATGTGGTATGAGTCTCTCATATTACTCATAAATGGAAAATCACGTGCTTTTTTATGTGACATTCTAATTCTGGACTTTCGAAGTTCAGGTGCTTACTGTCGGTGCACTACACCAAGCCGATTCTGCTGCACTACGTCTTGCTGCTATAGCCTGGCATGATGAACTTGCCCCTTTACCGAAGCCCTTGCTGATTGTCAACATTGGAGGACCCACGAGTAGTTCTCTCCCCTTCTCTCTTGCTCTCTTTGATATTGCACATGCCATTATATGTATGTATGCATATAAATATGCCAATATGTCTCTTTGATATTGCACAAAGATTCAGTTTCTAGGATTTATGAAATACAACAACCAGTAACACGAAAAAACATAAAAAAAATACTTAGAAACCACGAATATGAAGTCCTGACAGTTGTACTGCTCAGTTGGTTGCCATAATATGATCCCAGTATTGTAAGAGATACCTGCAACACGTGAAAAAATTATGAATCTAAATCATAGCATAAGAAATAAAATAATGTTTCCCCTCTCATCGCGTGCCTGCTTGCGATTTATTGAGCCTGTCGTCGCCACCTGCACTACGATCTCTCCCGCCTCTGCTGCCAGTGCCTCCCAATCAGCGTAGTCTTCCACGTGCATCGCTGGCAGCAGTGTGCAAGGGCGCTGCTTCGCTTGGCATCCGTGGTTGGTCAGAGCTGTTGCGTTGAGCGGCGGTGGACTGAGCACAGATGCAGCACAGGTGGAGCTGCGTTTGGGAGTCGAACAGTGAGCGTGTGCAGATGCAGCACATGTGGAGCTGCATTTGGGAATCGAACAGAACCAGAAGGGGGCTAGGTCTCAACTATGATGTGACCTGCTGTGGGCTTTTCGCCAAAACGTGGCCCGAACTAAGCACGTGTACGTCAATGACGCCTACACATAGGAGACGGTGGGGCAGTGTGGTACCCTGCTCCACAACAGGGCGGCCACCCCCGCCCCACTGTTAGGGCCGCCCCTTAGTCAATTGCATATTTAGTAACTGGAGCACTTTTCTTAATTTTGAGGATCTCATGTTTGTCATGCTTGCTTTATTGTCTGATTATCTCTAGGGAAATTTGATCTCTGTTTAATTGTAGAAAGGGGAAAGTATGTTACTAGTAGCTTTTGCAGCAAGAAAATTATGGGATTTTTTTGGTTGATAAGGGGTGCAAGAAAGATACCTTACCTTCATCAAAAAACAAATAATGAACTTTTCGTTGCTTTTTTACATTTTCGTTCCTCACCAAGTTTTTCTCTCTCTTGGAGCTCCAGGATTAATGGAATATTCATTTGTTGATTCGGATGTATCATTTTACCATGTTATCCTGGATTTTATTTCATAAGATATTAAGGCTAGATCCAGGATCAGCTAGCTGCAATACTTACATGGTTACATTTATAATAATGTTGGAACATTCAGTTAGATAACTACTACCTCCATTCCAATGAATAAGGCCTATATTATTTTTGAAAAGTCAAACTATGTGAACTTTGACCATGTTTCTTGAAGAAATTATGAACATGTACAATACAAAATAAACATGGTTAGATGCATCATGAAATATATTTTAGCTTGATATTCATATAATGTTATAGTGGTTGATATTTTTTTTCAAAAAGTTTGGTCAAAGTTTACTTAGCTTGACTTTTTCAGAAAAATATAAGCCTTATTCATTGGAACGGAGGGAGTAGTTATTTTGTGCTTACAAGTAGGCTGGACAGCATGTAGTAGATTAAAATGGAAACCACACCTTTGACATTGCTCTAAAAATATTGATTTGTTGATTCTGATATACCATTTTACCATGCTATGCTGGATTTCATTTAAAATATAAATATGAGATCCAATATGTTCACCTAGATACATACTTTCAAATCCTGGTGCAGCACTCGACCTGTCAAATCCTATAGTGAACTTATGCATCAAATAATTCAGGGTCGACAAGCCGGGGGTGGGAGGTGGGCTTGTAAATCAGACATGTTTATTAGTCAATCATGGGCACAACCACGGTCTTTTTCTTTATGTACATCTTGTATAAACCTGCCGTTGCGTATTCATACCCGTTCACCATGTCCATGCCCATATAGAATGGGTAGGGTACGTGCAGCTATTTTTGTACCCATTACAAGTAAGTAGGGTGCGGAGAATGCCCATGGTCATCCAATGGCGAGCTCGCTGGTTTATTCCTTGCCGTTCAGTGGATTAGGCAGTTCTGCTAATGAAGCATTCGTACCTACATACCCAATGGATATGGCTAGATCATACTTTACATTGGCAATGGAGAAACGGGGAGGGTAAAAATGGATAGGATGCAACGTGGGTACGGGTGTGGGCAAAGCACAGGTGCATCCATACCCTTCCCAACGGCAGGTTTAATCTTGCAACATTATTATGAATTACGATATCTAGGATGATTTTTTCCCTCTCTAACTTGTGGAGTAGTAACAACATGCATGCTGGCCTTTAAACATACTTTACTTCTTATTATTCTCTGATTGCAGTTTATGTATTGGGTGAGTGACTGATTTTCATGTTCAGATCCAAGGCAATCTAATACTTTTGTTTTTTTATGTTCAGGAAATTGTAAATATGGTGTAGACCTTGCCAGGCAGCTCATAACTTCACTGGATAATGTGCTAGACAGCTCTGGGAGTGTCAGAATCACATTCTCTAGGAGAACACCACAAAAGGTAGATCGTTTGTTAATCTGGTCGTTTGTTACAATAAGATAGTGAACTTGACAGTTGTTTTTTATTGTCTGCTGGCAGGTCTCTGATATTATATTTAAAGAGTTTGCTGAACATCCTAAGGTCTATATTTGGGATGGGGAAGGTAGATTCTAAAAAATAGTAGCTCATATGTTCTTAGTAAGTTGTTCAACTTTTGCTGATCCAGTTTTATCTGTGCAGAACCTAACCCACACCTGGGGCATCTTGCGTGGGCTGATGCTTTTGTGGTAACAGCAGACTCGATAAGTATGCTAAGTGAGGCCTGCAGCACAGGGTAAGCTGTTTTTTTTCTATCTGCATGACTTCTGGCAAGTACCAACCTTTTTTTGAGAATACACAAAGACTTTGCATTTCACCAAGAGGTATCCTCCATGAAGGAGGGAAACCTGCTATACAAGGTTACATGACTAACTTCCAATCACATTTTAACAGGAAGCCTGTTTATTTTGTTGGGACCGAGCATTGTAAATGGAAGTTCTCAGCTTTCCACAAGACTCTACGGGAACGAGGCGTTGTCCGCCCTTTCACTGGATTGGAGGATGTAAGTCTGTCAGTTCTGTTAAATTAAAAAGAGCACCGCTACTTGATAAAGTGTTGTGGACTTAGATCCACAACGGGATATCTACCGTGCAGAAGATAGCCAGACGGCTTGGCTGCGAGGGATTGGATAGACATAGGTTGGGATCAGAGAATACTTGGTAGAGATTAGATTGATTGTTCTTTCTTGATTCGATAACTTACATGACCGATACATATATAATACCTCCTAACTTGACACCCAAGGCGTGAAACTCTTTCTTGATTCCAATTCAAGTCATCCCTTTCATGAACTCTTCCCTAGCCGACTCCTTCCCTGACTCTCATTTGGGAGGCAACGTGCTATTGTCCACAACAGTACTCCCTCTGAGACAAGCAGCTTGTCCTCAAGCTGCAGGCTAGCAACCATGGTATTGTTGCCCACACGGCTCCATGTACCGGAAAATTATGCGTCACGCCGTCACCTCCATTGTACCCAATGCCACCACAGGTGCGGCTTCAGGTTGTCCGCTGGTGGATCTGACGATGTACGCTGTTCTCCAATCACGATCATTGCCACTCCTACTTCTATTTGCACCTCTCGTATTGTTGCGCCTGGCTGCCTGGCTGCAGTACCGTTGCCACTAGTTGCGCTGCTGTGCTGATTTGCATCTGTGTCGCTACAACTTCTTCCTCTGGCGCTGCTTCTTCATGCGCCTCTGCCACTGGTTGTGTCACAGAAGCTTCAGCCATCCTCCTTTTTTTCTCCACGATGATCTCTAGCATACGCGTCTTGAATTTATCAAAGATGGGTTGAAGGGAGGTCTTGAATTTTTCCATGAATGACGGCATCGAAAGCAATGGTGTTTGGCTCTGATACCAAATGTTGTGGGCTTAGACCCACAACGGGATAACTGCCGTACAGAAGATAGCAGATGGCATGGCTGCGAGGGATTTGATTGATTGATATTTTTTGATGCGTTGTAATTTCCTAATCCTTACTATTCCGAATAAACTTTTCTAATCCTATATGTAACTCATCTTTCCAAATTGAAGTCATCCCTTCATGAACTCTTCCCTAGCTAACTCCCGGGAGACAACGTGCTAATGTCCACAACACTTCTCGGTACTAGAGCCAACCACCATGTCTTCCGATGATGACAGAAAAAAGCAACTGATGGTGATATGGCCACAGCCATGGCTACAATGCAGGAGGCTATCCTCAAGGGGATGGAGGAGGATTTTGCAGCCCTTGACATACACATCAAGGCCTTGGAGGGGAAGGCGATCGACAACGGCCTCGTGATAAAACCGATAGATCTCCAGACGCTTGCCTCATTTGTTGTTGTAGCGACTCCCATGTAAATCTACCACAGTACTCGCAGCAATTTCCTTTGCTGTCATAGTGCCGCAGTTTGCTGCAGGGCCATCACCCTCAACAAAGCCCTATGCACCACAGACGTGTTTTCAGTCGTACGCTCTACAACAGCAACAACCGAGCTTTCCACATATCTGGCCATCACTTCCCACCCCCAACATCTTGGTATCAATTTTTTTGGGGACATCGCACGAACGAGGCTTCAAAATTTGGTTGGCAGCATATCACATGGTGGGCGTCGCTCAAGAGTGGTATATGCAGCTGCAGTGAGATGAGAGTATGCCATCATGGCCCATATTTAAACAACGCTGTGACCCGTGCTTTGGGCCACCGATCCGAAGCTATCCTTTAGGCGAGATTGCACGGATGCGGCAATCTGGCACAGTGACAGAATATGGGGAGAAATTTCTGTCCTTACTTGCTCACAATGACCCCCTTTCGACAAAGCAGCAGGTTCAATTATTTTGACCTCCATGAGTTTGGCACGCTCCTGCTAGCGCCGTGCACAATGGACTCCCCTGACAATTCAGCAACTAGCACAAGATGTCCACCAGCCATGCCCAGAGCTCGACGCACCTGCTATGCCAGCAGCACCACCCCCAGGAAAGGTGACAATAGCAACTCCAGCAAACCCACCACGCCGCACACTGTCACCGGTGTAAACAAGGCTTATGCTACAACTGTGATGAGCGTTTTGTGCCTGGCCACCGCTGCAAGAAACTTTTGTCCTAGAGATTCATCCGAATGCAGCTGATGACATGGAAGACGCCCATTAGTCCATTATGTGGCGTAAGGCAGCCACACCAGGGAAGGGCCACAGCAGGGAAAGTCCCCAAATTTATCTTTATAGATTCCTTAATTTTTTTTTTGAAACCTGGCATGAGGCTTGTCGTTCCATTGATATTTTTTTTGACCTCAAAGTGGTCGATATTCACTGCCCGATTAGATAGAAGAGATGACCGATATCCACTGCCCGATTAGATAGAAGAGATGGCCCAGTTTATAAGGGAAACCGAGCCCAAAAACCATACAAACTGTACAATGCCCTATTTATAAGGAAAACAGGGCCAAAAAACCGCACAGACGATGCGACCCGTTGTCCAGACTACACTAGTCGATAAAACGCCACAGCACGCTCCACCCATTCCGTGGCCGCCGCCCCGGCGAAATAACCAGATCGACCTTTGCATTGCCCGAAAGTGATCCACTCATGGTCGACAAACCCTCTGCCCGCGCGGTCTTCATCCAGGTCGCCGGTCGCCACTCAGACTCACGCTAAACAATGGCTCTACCACATAGAATCGTCGTAGCGTGGGAGACCGAGGCCGCCGCCTCGACGTCGACCACCATCCGGGGCCGCCGCCCCGACATCCGCCTCCCCTGACCACGTGGGTTATCCTGTCCATCCATCGCGAAGCCATCGCCCCGCGAAGGCCAATAACTCCAAGATGACGCGTCCAACAAGGTAGTGACGCGTCCGTCACCGTCGTCCGCCCCTGACGGGGCTTAGGTTTTCACTCGGAGAGTCTTGAACCACTCGCGTTGGACTGGGTAGAGATTCCACAATGACATGATCAAGAAGGGAACGACGCCCCAAGGCGCCGCCGTCGTTGGAACAAACCGGAGACCGTGCAAGCTTTCGCTCGGAATTCTCCCCATCCGTGAAGTTCACGGAGCAGCCGGTTGGGAGCCTAACTCTGTCGCCGCCACCAATCTTCATCGCATGCTGCCGCCACCGTAGCACCTCACGCCACGGCGGCAGCCCTGCCGGCCGCGCCCTGCCGCAGCCACCGGTCCGCACCTTGTCAAATCGTCATTCCGGGGCCGCCGCCCGGGCGCCAGAGCACGTCGGAAGGACGAGCCTGCCTCCGCGCCGGAGCCTCCGCCTCCTCAACTCCGGCCTTCACGGCCACAGGATCACCACGCGGGACGCCCCGCTGCCGCCGACTTCCCTTCGTTGCGCCTTGCTCGCCGCCCGCTCCGGCCCGGCCAGGCTTAGATTGGGCCTGCACGGCCGAGCTCGTTCCATTGATATAGAAGAAATTAATTGGCCAGTTTATATGGAAAACTGGCCGAAACCGATATATTCCTTAATTATCGCTAGTTAGTTTTGGTAGTTAGATCTCTTGGAGATATTTCTTGATTTCAAGTCAGTTATTTCCTAACGTTTGTTAGTTCGGCTTAGCCTCCAAGTTTGTAAGCTGGCTATATAATGCCTAGCAACATCAATCAGTAGACAAGCAAGAAAATAGTCTCAATCATCTCTCCTAAAGATTTCTCCCTGCTTTTGCTGTGCGGAAGCCTCCTCTTGGCTGGGCGTCGCACCTCATATGTCCAGGGCCATCTGGTACCAGCCTTAGGGCTATTACCCTATCACCTACCACGTTCATAACACGAGACCCATTGTATCGTTATGGTCAAGCAATATATGAAAGTCTCTCTACCCTGTATGCTCTCCCAACCAATCTACTTCTCCCTGTATGCTCTCCTAATCCAATCTACTTCTCTAATTTCCCAATCTCCTGCTTCCTACCACGGTGCCTACCCGACACTGCCAGCCTGGTGAACTATACATACAACTTTCGAAGTAAAGGACACAACATACTTTAAACATGGTTATAGTTCTAATCATGGACTTTTTAATACAAAATCCTGGACCTTTTCCCTTGAGCTTAATTTCTATGTATCTTAGTTTCTTACAAGGTTGAAATATGCGTTAGGCGCTAAGCGAGCAGCGAGGCACAGTTTAGTGTAATTGCAGCTTAAGCGCGCCTAGGCGCAGCGTAAACGTTTGGTACGGACACAGCATGAACAGAAACAGGGAAGGCAAGTATTGCTGTTTCTGGGCATATATATTATACAAGTCTAAACCAGCAAATGTTGACTTGTAATTTGATATGCTAAACAATTTTGTAAGCAGCAAACAGCAGCAGCCAGCTTAAGCAGCAAGCTGCCACACAGAGTAGTAGCAGCAGCAGCCATACAGCACGTAAACACGCACGAACGCAAGCAGCGCATACACATGCAGCAGCAAGCAGCCAAGCACACACAAGCAAACACGAGGGGAAAAGGTGGAAATAGACGAGGCGCTGTCGGGAGGTAGCTAGCGGCGAGGAGATCAAGCAGCTGGATGGCGGGAGAGAGCTCAGCGGAGAGGGGATGAAGGGGACGAACTGGTTGCCTGGTGGAAGGGGTCGATGACCTGGAGGAAGAGGTGGAGGCGACCCGCGAGGAGCTTCCATGGCGTGCGGAGATGATATCGCACCGCCTCTCTGTCTCGGGTTGGGAGAGTGCCTGAGTGGGGACTGTGGAGTTCTCCTAACCCTAGCTGCCTGTTTTCCCCTCCCCTGGCCTTTGATCCACCCGATTTCTTCCTCCTTTTCCCGCCTCAGCGCCCGCAAGCTTACGTGCAATGCTAAACCAAAATGCTTAGCTCCACCTAGCGCTAAAACGACCGCGAAGGCCACGCCTCCGCCTCGCTCAAAATTCCGCAGAAGCCCACCTGAGCTTACGCCTTTCCCCCCTTGGTTTCATATTTTATTAGTTACGACCCTAACGTTGAAATTAATTTCCCGCATTTGTACTTGACTTGCCTTATGGAGTCTCACTATATTTGAGTTCATTTAAACAGTTAGGATAGCACACTAAAGCAGATGTTTTTTGCTTGTTCCTGTTGGAGTTCCAGAAGCAATTAATATAGCAGTGGCTGTGTAATTTATTTTTTGGCAAGGCTCAAACAAAAATATAGAAGAAATGTATTCATGTTGTGCATGAATTCCGTTAGATGGTTAGTGCAACTTCTGTGACATGATGATATTGGATGATTGATGTTGTATATCTTGTCCCACCATATGTAAGATCTTGGCAGATATACTTTAAAAATTATAAAAGCAAGTAAAATAACATGTGCTACTGAAGTAGGTACATATAGCTCGGACTCTTTCATAAGTATGTACATGTATGTCTAATCAACTGCCTTTTTTCCTTGTAGATTTCAAATAGCTGGAGCTACCCTCCCTTAAATGATGCCATTGAAGTAGCTACACGTGTTCGTGAGGTGATAGCAGAACGAGGGTGGACAGTGGGATGATAATGATTATAATCAAGATAGGTGTGTATTATTCTGTGTGAACTTCTCTTTTGAGCTCGTGAAGTAAATTATATAGTTTGATTATCAGAATTGAGGATGAATAATCATATAGGCATAGCCATGGAATGGCTTGTACACAAGCTGAGGTTTTTAGGTACTTTACCACAGTTTTTGACGATTGAACAGTTCCCAAGAACCCTCCGTTCCAAATTATAAGATGTTCTAGTTTTTTTCTGGACCACATGTATATAAACGCGTTTTAGTGTGTCACTCATTTCAGTCGGTATGTGGACCACATAGAAATATTCAAAACATTTTATAATTCGGAACGGAGGGAGTATTTATTTTGTTTGCCTCTTCGTGTACTTCTACGATGATGGAAAGAAACCAACAGAACCGCCAAGTAAAACTTCGGTCTTTATGACTCTCAGAGAGCTGTACGGTATCGTGAATTATGAGTGCTCATATTGTCTTGTTGTTCTTCAAGACATGAAGTGTGTTCGTCTTGTTTCAAAACATCATATATTTTATAAACTGATGCGTTCTGTACTTGTGCCGTGCCTGACTTCTGCTGATGTTTGCTGATTGTTGAGTCTTGAACTCCAAACCAACGTCAATGATAAACGGGAACAGTATGCTTTATAAATTGAGGATACACGATCGATTTGTATGTTTCTCTGAATGGGTCTTAACTGGCCAAGTTGGAGCGTGGCCGGCGAATAAAGGAGAATGGAGAAGAAGAGTAGACAAGCAAGTTGAAACGCCAAGGTCCTTCATAACAGAAAATGGCTGCCATCATGTTATGTACTTATAGCGGGGGCCAAACCAAGTTTGAAGATATGCCTCAGATCGCCAGACTCTCTTGCAACACGGGATTTCTCAGCAAATGGTTCTTCCAAGGGTGGAAATCGAGAAGCGATTCCTGGTGATAGCAACGTAAATGAAGTGGAATCAGACTTTAGACAGATAAATTATGAGGTTTGGTTTTGGCTGAACCCCCCCTCTTCAAAAGAAATAGTAGCAGTTCATTCTGCTGATTTGCTCACTGGTAAGGTTTATTTGATTGTACATGAGGTTGGCCTACGGGCGGTGCGCTGGCTTAATGCGACGCGTACGCAGAGGCGCAACATGGACATAGCGCGTGACCGTTACAAGCTGCTCCGTTCTGTCGGATGGCTTGTCTGGCACCCCTAGGCTGCCCCCAAGTTTGTGGACATGCTCTCTTGGGCTGGCCCCAAGTTTGGAGGCATGCACGGGCAGACCAAACCTAGGTTAGGCTGGACACATGATGGTGTTGTCGTGGCTGATTTTCCTGTCCCCGATTTTCTTGTCGACACCCTAAGGGCTCATTTGGTTGCAGGGGGAGAAACACCCAGGGAAAATAATCCCTGCCGGGAATCTGAAGAACCAAGTGTAAAACTCCGGGATTCTGTTCCCGACCTCCGGACTAGGGGAAAATACACCCCGGGAAAAGGCCGGGATCCCCCTGGGATTTCTGTTACCAAATGAGCCCTAATGGGTATTTGGGGTGTCTCTGGAGATGCTCTTACCATCACTACCTATTCCAATTATAATACTCCCTCCGTTCACTTAAGGCCTTTTAGAGTATTTCAACCCTCTAATATTTTGTAATAAATGAACTTCAATAAAATCAATAAAAGCTGCATGAAATATGTCTGGAAGATACATACGAATCAACAAAATCTAAAATGGCTTACAATAGTGAACAGATGGAGTAATAAAGATTATGCACAAGCTGATTGTCCATATAAATAGCAGAACAAAGGTAGAATGAATTGAATCAATGAGGTTATTCTGACATGGCGTGTTTATACAAGTCGTGTAGGGAGCTGTTACGAACAATTACAACACGGATATGGACAATGTTTCAAGGGGAAATGCTGGACCTATACACTCATGTTACAGCTAACTAGTATAACACACAGCAGACAGTTACCCTGGAAAAGAACAAAAAAAATCCGCCATCCGCTTCGCAATATCATAAAGTAAACATCTGTGTTGTGTATCTATAGAACATTACCAACTACAGATTATCCCAATCGGTGGATCGCAAAGGAATGTACTTTGATCGGTCAGTTCCGATTCCTCTAAAACCTGTTGTTCTTGAGGAAACCATTGGCATTGCAAGCACCGAAGAAGCACTGATGGTCTCCTCTCCAAGGCCAAGTGACATGGAGCAAGCCGACTGCAAACAAGATCACATGAGAACGGTATACCTGCATCAAGGCAACATAATGACTGGATCTAGAAATAAAGGACACCTTCGCCCTTGAGAATATGCGTTTAGCTTTCACTTTTACTGAGGTCGAGAATGAGTCTGTATCGTCTACTTCTGTCACCTCCATCTGTAACTTTCTGGGCCTGCAATTCCCTGAGACATGCCCTTCACTGAAAGCCAATGTAAAAGTCATTCATTGTAAACTGCAACAAACTAATGAAACATAAAATTAAGCCAGATATCTGCTAGTGGAAAGAGATAGCAACAAGAACCTGTTCAAATCAATTGTGGAGCCCTGGGTAGCACCAGCGCCATCTGTGATGTCAGCTACTGAGAATTTTGAGAGTCAAAACAATGTATTGACTTATTTATGTACAAGCACATGAAATCAACTTTTGCCAACTGCTCTAACCTTTACTGTCATCAGGTGCTAGCAAGGATATGCCTATGAAGACAAATGTCATGCCCAATATGAACATCATTATCCTGAGTGTATCAAATACCTAAGAAGGCAAGCCAAATGTTATGTGTGTTACGTGTAGAGTTTTTATATTAGACAATAATCAAATAAATACAGGATAATGTTCAAATGGGAACTCAGAGACGGAATTAGAGATAAGATCCGTTCTTATGGGCCAAGTAATTTCTTTCTGTAGATGGGGTACCGGCATGTATTAATTAATATCAACTTAATTAGCAAGAATTACTTTATCAATCTCGCGTCACTTATTTGTTATTTATTCCCTGTGCCATGCAGCTATCCTAATGGTGGTAGAGCAACTAAGATTCAGCCATCAAAACAATTAACGAACTGGAACTTACTTGATACTCTTGAAAGTAAACAAAACCTGTACAGATAGAGAAGAAAGTCCATGCAATCTGAAACATTGGGACAATTAGTATTGCATCAAACAGAGACAGCCCCTCATTCAGTCTCGCCATCTGTGCCACAGAAGAGTTGGATTACACAACAATATAAATCACAATAAAATGTATAGTAGCCTCAGAATCATGGATTAGCTGAGTATGTGCTATCCATTACCCAAAATCCAGCTGTACAGAGAAATAACAGAAGAATAGAGTACGTGAACCAGCTGTGGAATTGGTATCGGCTGCTCATCGTCAGCCTCAACATGTTAGACCTAGATAGTAACCAAAGAAAGGAGGAAAACATTGTATGCTAGTCAGAAACTCGGAATCAAATAAGGCAAACAGGACAAGCATGCCATATGCATAGAGCTCGGCCGAACCTACAATGATTTTGCAAACAAGACAGAGCAAGATCCAACAGCACCAGATACAATAGCGTATGAAAAAGGAAGCAGCGTTCGCCAATATGTGCCCGTGTCTTTTGCATTATCTGAAAGAATTGTTTCTCCACTTCTGCAACAGAGATTTTTAACAGGTAAGAAACAGCATAATCAGTGTATCTGAAGAGGCTACGCCGTATGAAAAAGATCTCACCTATAGAGATATTGGTTAAGTGCAACAATAAAGACCAATGACATGCAATACAGAACAAACACCAAATTGCTGTATTTTGCGATCAACTGCTCCGGAGTATAAACTGTCAATATGATTATGTCATCAGACAAATTACTTAGAAGTTAAAACACATATAACCATTAAGCTGCAGGCTATGATTTTACGGTCAAGGTTCACCTTGCAGAGGCTATGATTTTACAGTTTGCATGTAAGCAATAAAAGCATGCCGGAACAAAAAAGAAAAACTATTTTTTGACTAGTTACTAGCTCTAGGATGATCAATATGTAGCATAAATAATGTATTAAACAGCTCGTACCAGGAGATTGATGATTCCCGAAGGAAACTAAGAAGACATTTCCAAAGACAATAAAAGTTGTGGCTACCATGACTCTGAAAAGTAGAGCAAGGTCTTAATTAGTCTATGATTACATGTACTCATTCTGACATTCATTCATGTAATCTCAACAAGTAAAATATACATACTTCACTGAAATGGTCTTGTTCAATACAACGTAGGCAAATGCAATATTGGATACAAACTGAATTGATCCAAGAGCTGCAAGAAGTGACTGCAGCAAAATTACACAAACAATTATAAACCAAACCACCTGGGTCAGGACCACTGGACTGGAAATGGATATAAAGTACGTGATAAATTGGAATTAATCAGATCTACTGTTCTAAAATAAGAAGACCAAATATGCAGCAGAGTCAAGCGATAGGTGAACTGGAAGAACCAACAAGTAGCAAGAAGCCAACACTACAGTTAAACTGACTAGAGCAATGCGGATAAACTACAATTCCTAGAAGGCCTTTACTGTTCAAGTTTCATATGCAATTGTGCACATAATATAGCCTATTCACATCCATATCATTTCTTATTCTTCCATGTTAACTAAATTTTATTCAAAGAGGAAGGTACTAATCAAACCTGTGCGGCATATGCAAAGGACATGAAGTTTAGGCAGTTCCCCACAGCGAAAAAGAGTATACCTGGATGCAGTTTTATAGTATTAGATGAGGCAGATTCCAATCATTTTATCAAATACAAGAATGATAAATATGCTTACCTATCCTCCAAGTCTGGAAATATATAACTGATTTCGGGATGAATTTTCCATTGCCTTGATTATTGTTATTTGCGCAGAGCTTTTCTCTCTGACAAATAAAAGAAAAAAGAATGTTCACACATAATTCGAGAAGCATTTTTATTTTAAAGATTAAAGAATGTTTGGCACAGTAGTAAAACGATATGCCCAGATAAGACGGAAAGGTAAATAGGCAGATGCCTGCAGAAAGAATGAGCTACAGAATTATCAAATATTGTCTTGGAACGTCGTGCAATATATTCCATGTTGTCTAATTGCTTAGTAAAAGGCAAGCTACTGAAGACAACTTGCTCACCAGAACTTGAGCAAGCAAATCCCAGTCCAAGTTTATCAATACGAAATTTGAGGAAAAGGTTACATGACATATGGTAACCGACAGGGTTAATTCATTGGAATTAAGTAGATATATGAATAACATGCAACTATGTAGTACCCACCTGATCATGGCCCAATTTGAGAAGGTTGGTGCCGAAATTTATGGCAACACTGCCCACAATGTTGATCAAGGCTCCTATAACCCAGTCGCCCATGAGTCAAAAAGGTATAAAACCCTCTTGCAAATATATGGCATAATCCTTCAACAAGCCACTCGTATTTTCTTGGTGTAACCAGTTGACAGACTTAGTTTGTTCACCCCTCCGCAATAAGTAATACAGAGATGACACCTGTAGTGGCTGACACGGCAACCTTGAAAGAAAGGACAAATGGCATATGAGTCACATGCAGTTAGGATGGTTTTATCATTCAAAAAGAAGGTCATTTGGCGAGGCATCCAAAGATGAGCTAGCATGCCCTTAGAAGCTGGCCAATGTAAGAGCATGAAGATAGATCCTCACTACTTGTGCACAGAATCTTCCAGCGAACATTCCCAGAGAGTACAGCAAACTTTGTGTTAAACAACTGCAAGCTACAATCCTTCCTTTCGTGGGGAGGTAAAAGTGTCACATCCCCATGTTGTGGGCAAATTGTGCGCAGCGTTGCCGATTAAATACCACTACCAATTATTATCTGGTTATAAGTAATCACCAAATTTAACATCCCAGGCTAGCACAGCAAGAACTAACCGATTCGAATAACAACTAATACTCCCAAACCTTGGAGATACTAACCGGGTGGATCTCGTCCCAGAACGACCAACAACGCATAAATTATTATTTCCAAAGACAAGAGAGAGAGGAAGCGTGCGGACGGATTCGCGGCTTAGATCTAGCATCACGAACCAACAATAAACACCACAATCGCCCACCGGCAAAGGATTCCGAGAAGTAGAACGCAAAATACATAGCAACATTCAGAAACAGAAAAATACGGCTGATCGAAGTAATCGTCTCACCTGAGACGGAAGCGAAGAAAACCCTAGGTTCTACAGCATGCGGTGCTCGGATTCGCTAGAGAGGAATGAAGGGAAGCCGGGACCGGGAGGGAGGGAAAGAGAGGAGAAATGCCGAAATGGGTGGAAAGTCGAGGACGACGGGGTAGGAAAGGTCGAGTCGGGTCAGATCCGACCGCAGCCGTTGGATCAGGATCGGACGCGCGGGGGTGGTCGTAGCTGAGGAATCCCGGTCAGCTGCGGCGGAATCGGAGAGGGACAGCCAGGCAGACAGTCCGGCAGCCCTGCGCGTCTTTTGATGGTCTCCCTCCCTCCCCTCTTTGCAAGTTGAAATTGTGGGCCTGTTTGATTCGAATGAATATGTAACATTTTGGAGGATTGATTTCTATAGGAAGTTTTCCTATTGAGGTTGTTTGATTCATAGGATTCAATTCCATAGGAATTATTCCTATAGGAATCTTCTAGTGCAAATACTATAGGAAAAAAAGCATGAGCTCAAACCTCTTGAAAAATTCCTTCACACAATCAAACACAATCTCTATTCTTATAGGATTCAATTAGACATGTCATTTCAATCCTTTAGATTTCATATTCCTACACTTATCATATCCTATGAATCAAACAAGCCATGAAACAAAGAAGTTTCTGAGAGCATCTCAACCGGGACACTTCAAAAAAAAAGTGTCTCGGACACTTGTCCGGCACATTCTGGGGGTGCTGCCTGCACCGGCACCCCTAGACGGCCAACCCAATCGATTTTTCTTAGTATGTCTAAACATACAAAAAATGTTGCATACTCCAATAATAATTTAAACATAGGAAATATATAGTTATTACTCAAACTAAAATTCAATATGTTTCAGAGAATATGAACCTCGTGTGCTCGGCGCGCCCACAAGTGTGCCACTAGATTATTCTACACTTGATCATGAGTTGTTTCATCACGAATTCGAAGATGCATGAGGAATTCTGAAATTTGGCCGGCACGCCCGGGTGTGGCTCGACAAGGGGCCTTGGTACGCATACTGCTCTTTTAAAATCAGGTTGGTATCAAGCTCAAACCCGGATGGTCTTGACAAATGTCGACCAACGAGGATAGATGTCATATGCTAGGTAGTATCCTACGTGACGTACTAATGACCGTTGATCACATAGCTGCACCCTAAAACTTGGCCATTATCAAGTATCCCAAATACTGGAGAGCCGTGCCAAAAAAATGTGTGCCAAATCCACACGTCATAATTTGCCACCGCTTCAAGTACAACATTGCATGCTCCAACGTGTCCTCCTTTGTACAACCCCTGCCTAGCGAATGGAAAGTTCTTCCATTTCCAATGTGTGCAAGCGATGTTCCCAATCATCTTAGGAAATCCTCTAACTTCACTTCGTGCCATGAGCCGAGTTGTGTCTTCTCTCTTCTGCATTTTTGGTTCTATCAGATAGTTCGATCCAAAAACTGCATTGACCACCTTGCAAAATTTGTAGGTGGCTTTAGTGGTCGTTGATTCAGACATGCGGAGGTAGTCATACAAATAATCTGCGGAAACTCCATACGCAAGACAATGTATAGTATCAGTGCATTTCTGAATGAATGAGAATCCAAAAAGTCTAGTGCAATCTTTTTTCAGCTCGAAGTTGTCATCATAGTCTCATACACCATGCACAATGTCCACAGACAAATTTATTCTCCATCCTAAAGCGTCGGCAAAGTGCTTGATCATTGTTTACGGGGTCGGCAAGAAAATGTCATTGTACAACAACACATGACTCGTTGTTCTAAACTAATTCTTGTTGGCCATCTTTCCTCTACTCGACCTTCCGCGTTAAGGGTTGCGGAGATGGCGGCGGTAAGGGGAGGCGGTGGTGTTTGTGAATCATCGGGCAGGGGAAACTGAAGGACAGGGTGGGGTGCAAATGTCAGCCGACCTATGTGTTCCATGTCAATGATAGGCGGACCACGAGTGTTAGAATCAGTGTCCGACAACCCCTAGTCCGCCCCAAGTTTTGAGGCCCGCTCGGTGGTGCAGGACAAAAAAAGAGTTGGGTTGGACACTTGAGGGTGCCGATGTGACCGTTTTTGTGTCCGTCTCCCAATAGATCCTCCCAATACATTTTGATCAAAAATTTCAAAATAAACGATCGAATTCAAAAAAATCCCCCAGTGGTCTATCCCATCGTGTCCCGTTGAATAGTCACTCCCTAAAAATATACACTTTTCACAATACGAAAACACATAGTGTACACAGTACACTAATCAAAGTACAAATTGGAAGTATGCGTTACTCCTACGCTTCACATGGAAAGTACGATCGTACTGCAACTAGAAGTACACCAACACTATACCTGTAAGTACTATGCGTTGTATTTACAAGTACGTCCACAGTGCATCTGAAAGTACATCCGCACTTTACCTAAGGTTAAAATTGAAAGTATATCCACACTGCATCTGGAAGTACATGTGAGAAAATTGGAAGTATGTCCACGCTGCAAAATACATATTGAAAGTACAACCGTATTAGTTTTGGAAGTGCAAACAAAAGTTAGTCAAATGGTGTGATATAGTTTTTTTAAAATCTCGATACGGAAAGCTTAAAAGTGAATGTTCATAATTTAGAAAAACGGTTTT
Organism: Poa pratensis; assembly: GCA_947311845.1. Lineage (NCBI taxonomy): Eukaryota > Viridiplantae > Streptophyta > Magnoliopsida > Poales > Poaceae > Poa > Poa pratensis. The sequence continues at coordinate 158,363,105 of CAMZMU010000052.1, forward strand.
TAGGATATTTCGTTTTGAAAATTTGGTTGGAAAAAAAAAGGAAAAACTGCATCCCACCCTTGTGTGTACATTTCACTCATATGCTCAACCCACTTTTATTTTTGCGGCGACACTTGACATCATGGAGACACCCGCGGGATGTCCGTAAAGGAGACACCAACATTTCTTTTTAGGGATAGCCAGTGACATATTTTATCAAGAAGTCATCAAGTTTACGTCACTCTTTACAATTGGTAAGAAAATTTTGGGTGGATTGCCATTCCCAACATATAACAGACTAAGAACACATAGCTACATAATGCGCCACCCGTTTTGCTTCTTCCGGACAATGTTTGAAGGAGATACCATTTATCCAATGTACTCGCATAAAACACTCAAATAGAATGACAGTGGCATGAGTCCAAACTTTTCTTTTGAACAAAATGACTCAACATCACATGACTGAATCCAAAATCCAGTGAATAAGATTCCACAATTAGGAATATTAAAACTGAGCCAACTAGGGGCTCTCTCAGGTCATCAGCGTCCTAAGCCGTCGGATCACCTATCATGATCGTTTTTGGCCGTTAGATCTTAATTAAGCCGCCAAGTGGGCCGGATATCCCTTAGGGCAGCTACTCTGGGCATCAAATCGGAGCCCTCTGGTTAAATGGGCCATAAATTGCGCACTAAAGCCCAACAAGGTCTGAACATACCGTCTCGGTAAAAAAACTGGCGAAGCATAACTTCCTCTCTCCCGTAGATGGAACGCCTCTCCTCGGCGCCTCCCCTCCCCGAATTCCTCCTTGGCTGCGATCCCAATTGCGCCGCCACTCTTCCGGCTCCTGCTGCCGAGTGGTGCCCCTGTCGTCGTGTAGCCACCGCCGTCCTCCTTCTTCTGTGACGGTACAACGGGGACGGGATCCGCCTTGTGGCGGCGATGTCGGGGATATGACCCCGGGTACCCCAAAGTGTTGGTTTGACCAAGGTATTAAAGGAGATAAAAGCAGGAGAAAACATGTAAAAGATAAAGAGAAAGGCAAAAGATGCAGCATGGGCCGAGACTGACTTGACTCTGGCTGGTGTTTGCCCATTTGGGCCGACATATACTCACCTCGGGTGGACCAGTCGGTCCCCAAACTCAGAGCAGGCCGAAACTTGCATGATGGGCCGAGGTGTCCAGCCTCGGACTGGGCCAGGATGTCCAGGAGCCCGGGCTCCCTCCAACTCCGGAGCAGGCCAAGCTCCGCCCAGCTTCGGTGGGCCGAGGCCCGCTTACCTCGGCTAAGGTCGAGATGGGCTCACCTCGGCTGCCTCCTCGAAGTCAACGAGCGCTTCGCCCCGGATCCCGTCGTGCTCCACGTCGCGCCGGCCGCCTTCGACTTCACCAACGTCGCCCCCGACCTCGTCGGAGCTCCCGCACTCCAGACCGGCACAGGCGCCCCGCGCCCGCAGCTCCTCTGCGCCATCCACGAGCTCCGCCTCCAGCAGCAGCCTCGGCCGCACCCCTGCGCCGACCTCGGCTCATCCCGGAGCCCGCCGACCTCGGCAGCACAGCCTCGGAGGCCGTCGTCCTCAACCTCCCGCGCCCAAAGGTCCCCAGCGCCGCTCTGCCCCGGTGCATCCGCGTTTGGTCACCCGAGTCCCTCCGCCTCGGGCCGGCCCCACTCCGCCTCACCTGGCTCCGCTCCGAGCTCGCCGGAGCCGTCTGCTTCCCGCCCCGTCCTCCTGTGACCGGCGCCTCGGCCTACTCTCCGTCGCTCGATGGGCTGCTGCATGTAGCCTCGGGTAGGTGAGGCTCCCAGCAGGTCAACGCCCAATTTACCTCAGGGTGGACCGAGGTTCGTCACCTCCAGGTTGGGCCGAAGCCACTCCAGCGCCCCGGACAGCCGGACATCTCTTCTCGCTCCAGATCGGACCGAGGTTACCAGGCGAGGCGAGACGTTGACAGGCATCTCCACAAACCCCGACATCTTCATCATCTCTACTTCAACCGAGGCATCTTCATCCAAGTCATCCCAGCAGCAACCTCGTCCCGTACAAGATGCCCCTGCCATCCCCAGAATATCCGGAAGACAGGAGCTAGAAGACAAGGACAAGGGACGTGGCTACAGTGCCACTGATGTGACAACAGTACAACTACAGTGACGCGTGAACAGTGTGACAAGACCCCATTGGTCAAGTCAGCTACAGTGAACAGTGTGCAGTGATGTTTGCCCCCTTGTCCCCTGCATGTCCCCTGGGCTCTCTCTATATAAAGAGCACCAGGGGGAGGAGATGAAAGAGGCCTCACACTCACGGGAGCTCATTTTCCCCCTGCCTTCTTCTCACTAGCTAGCTGAGCACTGCGCTGCTCTCGCATACAGCTCGAGGAGCATTTGTACACACTGCATATACAGAGGGAAATACACCAAGTAGGCTAGTGCTGCAGTAGGGGTTTTACCTTCTCACGAGGGCCCCGAAGCAGGGTACATCGTGTGTGCTTTGTGTTCTTGGTTGTTCGTTCTTGTTCTTGCAATGTTCTTCGTGTGTTCTTCATGTGCGGTTCCACCGTGCAATCCCTCCCCGAATCCACAAGCACCCGTTCGGCCCCAGAATAAGCCACCCCGTGGCATCTGCGTGATTCCCACCACGACAGTTGGCGCCCACCGTGGGGCTGATAGTGGCGCTTGCTGGATCAATTCGGATGGGACCTTCGTCACCAACGCGGGGACTCGATTTCGGCATCGTCCCCATGTGTTGACTCATTTTCGAGTTGGCTACAAGGCGAATCCGAGCTGTTCTGGAATCCGAGATGTTCTGGAATTCGAGCTGTTCTGGAATCCGAGCTGTTCTGGAATCCGAGGTGTTCTGGAATCCAAGCTGTTTGGAAATCCGAGTTAATACTTGGAAATCCGAGTTAAGACTTCTCCAACAACCTGACCGTGTAAGTATCATTTATATGTCTGCCCATGCTTCTAGATAGTCTCAAACAGTGCTCGGGGACTGGCCCCTCGTTACTACCTTGCTTTGATTAGTTGTTTTACCCGGGACAAGATGTCTTGACCCGGGGACTGGATAGCCAGTCTGTTTTACACCTTCTCCTAGATAAGAAAAGTAACTCAGGGACTCGGTTGAAACCGAGTCTAGTTCTTTGTGCTTGGTAACTGTTGTTAGATTCGTTTTCTATCAAGTGCTATAGCTAGTTTGCCTCGGTTAGTATAGTTGTTGTTCCCGTCAAATATTCTTCATGATATGAATGTTGGACTAACGTTGAAAGGTGACATCGGTTTTGTTGAGAATGTTCGTTACTGAGATATCCTGGAAAATCCGAGGTCATATTGGTAATCCGAGGTATATTGGAAATCCGGGCCATATTGGTAATCCGAGGTATATTGGAAATTCGGGTCATATTGGAAATCCGGGCCATATTGGTAATCCGAGGTATATTGGAAATCCGGGTCATATTGGTAATCCGAGGTATATTGGAAATCCGGGCCATATTGGTAATCCGAGGTATATTGGAAATCCGGGTCATATTGGTAATCCGAGGTATATTGGAAATCCGGGTCATATTGGTAATCCGAGGTATATTGGAAATCCGGGTCATATTGGTAATCCGAGGTATATTGGTAATCCGAGGTATATTGGAATTCCGAGGTATAATGGAATTCCGAGGTATGGTTGAAATCCGAGGTATCATGGTTATGTTGGTTATCTCAAATTATCCAAGGTACCCTAGCATTATCGGTATTCTCTAAATCGCCGATTATTTCGGTTTACCACAGTATCACGGTATCGTTCCCCCATCCCGGATCGCCCTTTATTTCGGGTTGTCACAATATCCGGGCATCATTCCATATCCCAAATCATCGTTTATTCTGTTTGCCAATGTATCATGGCATTACCTGTGTACCAGATCAGTGTCTATGTTGGTTAATCAGAGGCAACCTTTGAGATATGTTTTTGCAGGTTATATGTCAAACCAGCAGAGTCTGGAGACATCTATGTCGGTATACGCCCGAAGTGGCTAAAACCGGCATTCGAGATATGCTTATGTCAAACCAGCAGAGGCTGGAGACATCTATGTCGGTATACGCCCGAAGTGGCTAAAACCGGCATTCAAGATATGCTTATGTCAAACCAGCAGAGGCTGGAGACATCTATGTCGGTATACACCCGAAGTGGCTAAAACCGGCATTCGAGATATGCTTATGTCAAACCAGCAGAGGCTGGAGACATCTATGTCGGTATACGCCCGAAGTGGCTAAAACCGGCATTCGAGATATGCTTATGTCAAACCAGCAGAGGCTGGAGACATCTATGTCGGTATACGCCCGAAGTGGCTGAAACCGGCATTCGAGATATGCTTATGTCAAACCAGCAGTGGCTGGAGACATCTATGTTGGTATACGCCCGAAGTGGCTAAAACCGGCATTCGAGATATGCTTATGTCAAACCAGCAGTGGCTGGAGACATCTATGTCGGTAAGCGCCCAGAGAGGCTACCAGACATCCGAGGTACCGAGACAGATGTGATATGCCTAGAGAGGCCGAGATACCGAGACAGATGTGATATGCCTAGAGAGGCCGAGGTACCGAGACAGATGAGATACATACTTGCAGGTTTATGTCGGTCCAACCGACGCTGGCGGCATCCGAGTTCGGTAAAAGCCAGGGGCTAACCAACGCTGGCGGCATCCGAGTTCGGTAAAAGCCAGGAGGGCTAACCAACGCTGGCGGCATCCGAGTTCGGTAAAAGCTAGGAGGGCTAACCGACGCTGGCGGCATCCGAGTTCGGTAAAAGCCAGGAGGGCTAACCGATGCTGGCGGCATCCGAGTTCGGTAAAAGCCAGGAGGGCTAACCGACGCTGGCGACATCCGAGTTTGGTAAAGGCCAGGAGGGCTAAGAATCGACATATAATGGTGACCATTCAGGCAACATATTTCCAGTACAAATTGTCCATCTCGTTGTTGATTCGGGTGAGCTCGGTCAACCGGATGTCGCATTTGGCCTGGAAGACAAGGCTGTATGGTGCAAGAGGTTTCTTGGTACAGTTATTTGTTTTTGTAAGTCTGTGCGTGACTCTGCGAGTCCCCCACAGCCTCGGGGACTACTGTCGGGGATATGACCCCGGGTACCCCAAAGTGTTGGTTTGACCAAGGTATTAAAAGAGATAAAAGCAGGAGAAAACATGTAAAAGATAAAGAGAAAGGCAAAAGATGCAGCATGGGCCGAGACTGACTTGACTCTGGCCGGCGTTTGCCCATTTGGGCCGACATATACTCACCTCGGGTGGACCAGTCGGTCCCCAAACTCAGAGCAGGCCGAAACTTGCATGATGGGCCGAGGTGTCCAGCCTCGGATTGGGCCAGGATGTCCAGGAGGCCGGGCTCCCTCCAACTCCGGAGCAGGCCAAGCTCCGCCCAGCTTCGGTGGGCCGAGGCCCGCTTACCTCGGCTAAGGTCGAGATGGGCTCACCTCGGCTGCCTCCTCGAAGTCAACGAGCGCTTCGCCCTGGATCCCGTCGTGCTCCACGTCGCGCCGGCCGCCTCCGACTTCACCAACGTCGCCCCCGACCTCGTCGGAGCTCCCGCACTCCAGACCGGCACAGGCGCCCCGCGCCCGCAGCTCCTCTGCGCCATCCACGAGCTCCGCCCCCAGCAGCAGCCTCGGCCGCACCCCTGCGCCGACCTCGGCTCATCCCGGAGCCCGCCGACCTCGGCAGCACAGCCTCGGAGGCCGTCGTCCTCAACCTCCCGCGCCCAAAGGTCCCCAGCGCCGCTCTGCCCCGGTGCATCCGTGTTTGGTCACCCGAGTCCCTCCGCCTCGGGCTGGCCCCACTCCGCCTCGCCTGGCTCCGCTCCGAGCTCGCCGGAGCCGTCTGCTTCCCGCCCCGTCCTCCTGTGACCGGCGCCTCGGCCTACTCTCCGTCGCTCGACGGGCCGCTTCCTGTAGCCTCGGGTAGGTGAGGCTCCCAGCAGGTCAACGCCCAATTTACCTCAGGGTGGACCGAGGTTCGTCACCTACAGGTTGGGCCGAAGCCACTCCAGCGCCCCGGACAACCGGACATCTCTTCTCGCTCCAGATCGGACCGAGGCTACCAGGCGAGGCGAGACGTTGACAGGCATCTATACAAACCCTGGCATCTTCATCATCTCTACTTCAACCGAGGCATCTTCATCCAAGTCATCCCAGCAGCAACCTCGTCCCGTACAAGATGCCCCTGCCATCCCCAGAATATCCGGAAGACAGGAGCTAGAAGACAAGGACAAGGGACGTGGCTACAGTGCCACTGATGTGACAACAGTACAACTACAGTGACGCGTGAACAGTGTGACAAGACCCCATTGGTCAAGTCAGCTACAGTGAACAGTGTGCAGTGATGTTTGTCCCCTTGTCCCCTGCATGTCCCCTGGGCTCTCTCTATATAAAGAGCACCAGGGGAGGAGATGAAAGAGGCCTCACACTCACGGGAGCTCATTTTCCCCCTGCCTTCTTCTCACTAGCTAGCTGAGCACTGCGCTGCTCTCGCATACAGCTCGAGGAGCATTTGTACACACTGCATATACAGAGGGAAATACACCAAGTAGGCTAGTGCTGCAGTAGGGGTTTTACCTCCTCACGAGGGCCCCGAAGCAGGGTACATCGTGTGTGCTTTGTGTTCTTGGTTGTTCGTTCTTGTTCTTGCAGTGTTCTTCGTGTGTTCTTCGTGTGCGGTTCCACCGCGCAATCCCTCCCCGAATTCACAAGCACTCGTTCGGCCCCAGAATAAGCCACCCCGTGGCATCTGCGTGATTCCCACCACGACAGGCGAGGATCTTCGCTCTCATACCGAAGGCGGCGCTACATCAAGGTCTCGACCAACCCGTTTGTACGCGATATTCGCAGTCCTACTGATGCTCCACCTAACCACCTCCATCAGGCCCTCGAGCAGGAAGGTACGTGCAGACATCATAGCGGCTATGGACGCCCATCCGTCTACTTCCCCTTCACCTACCACCACACCCATCCTTAACGACTGGGTAGTCTGCGAGTCAGCGCACTTTAGCCACCGCGTCCGAGGCTTTCTAACGAATAGGTGGAGTGCAGCGCAGAAGGCCCTACCAGATTCTGTGGTTCTCATATTGGTTTTTCATGTGGCTTATTGGTTTATGTGTTCTTTGCAGATGAAGGGTGAGTTGGAGGAGTTTTGTGCATGCCTGGTCCATAGTGACGCTGGCCGACGTCCAGGCTGGCTGGTACTCTTGTTCATGTTTAGTGTCGCACTACAACATTCCCTTTGAGTTTTTTGTTTTTTGTTTTGCGGAGACCATTCCCTTTGAGTTGTGTATGATCTCTGATGCATTGTTGTGTGTTTGCCTGTGTCCTAACTCTTAAGACGCTGTGTGCAGCTCAAGGGGCTTGCCGACGATGATACACACGGTGCTCTCAAACAAACGGGGGTCGTGCAGATGGAGTCGACCACACAGCTCCGGAAGCTGTTTTCCATCAGTGAGTCTTGATTTTACAGAAGCTGACAACTCTGGATATTATTTGCTTATAGGGATTGAAACTAGGACAATTCTAGGGTAACCGCGGATAACTGACAACTTAGGATTCGTACAGTAAAAGGAGTAATTTATATTCTGTAAAAGTACTTTTAAAGTGTTCTCAAGCTCTTAGATTCATATCTGGATGGCCCTTTAGCACAAAGTTTTCATACTAAACCCACAAGATTCTTGAGCAATTTATTCCTGCAGATGTTCTAATTAAGATTGCCGTTTTGAGTTATGGACTAACCTTCGATACTCAATTTAACTACTAACTGTACCACCATATTTTTTTAAATTTGACACATACAGCTCAGCTTTTCTCTTATTTCTTACTGTTTAATTACTTCCTCAATCAAGTATATGGTTGTTTCTGCTATTGCAGGGTTTATTATGGTTCTTATCTGGAATATTGGCCTTTCTAGGATACACGATTCATTGTTGCTGAGTGATAAAAATCCTGGCTGCTGCAAGTCTGCAAGTATGTGTGTCTTGTACTATTATTACAAGGTGAGTTGCTTGACGCCATCATGTGTCCTGAATTTCAATGATAGACATGACCACTCAGTGTAGCACGTCTGTTAGGTTCACTGTTCAAGATATCTTCCGATATGCCGATTAATCGTCCGATTTATCTCTTATCGATGTCTGACCGATAAGATAAATTGGCCGATAAGTCAGCCATATACCGATAAAACGTCCGATATGCCGATAAATCGGCCGATTTACCCCTTATCTTGGGTCGACCGATAAGTTACTGATAAGCGATATCCCCAACATTGGTTAGGTTGCCCTGCTAAATCTCAATTAAATAACTATGGCTTAGTAGAACATTGAGTACTACTATGTATATCTTTGTTCCACTAATTGTACATCTGTGCATAGGTGAAACTTTCTTTAACTCCATATTTGTGTTGTAATTATGTTTTCCACTGCACTACAAATCTAGAAATAAAACTCTGTTTACATCATGCAGTTTTTCCCTTAAAACACCTAAAAATATTTTATATAGATGGTCAGATGCACATATGCAAGTTAAATTAATCGCACCTTACAAATATGATGTTTTCGCACCTTACAAATATGATGTTTTTCTGTGTTCTATAAATTTATATGTTTGTAAAATTGCTTAGTTTCCAGTTCCATTAACAAGGCTATGTTTTCTGAACTGTTGGTAGAATGAAAAGTCTGAAGTTAATATGACCAAATGCCTGCCAAAAAACATGTATTAGTATGAAAGGATTTCAATTACATTTTCGTGTTTTACCTTGTCCAATCAGCGGTAAATATAATTAGAAGAGAACTTTATAAAGGGCTGAATACTATAGAGCCAACACTTCTTTGCCACATGCTTGCTGTTCTAACAAGAAATGTAAACTGCATATAGTGTCCTAATAAGAGGTAATAATTTAGTCATGTTTTTCCCTTTTGGTTTCAAGTGTTTTCAAGCACATACGTATGTGTTTCAAAAGCCATTTCTTCTCTTGCGTTGGATTGAGTAAGAATTAGGAACATAAAAAAGAGGGGTAAAACAAAGACTAATTTGCTTCTTCAGCTACACTTTCCAGCTCAAAGAGTCAAAGGTAATAATTCTATGCGGTCTCTTCATGCATTTACCTTTCCTTCTATGCATTCCTTTTTTCCCCATTATTACTGCAGATGAAGCAATTTAGAGACCAACACGCTTTGTTTTCCATAGTGCTGCAGCTAACCTCCCTTCATTGCACTGAGGTTTGTTTCCGAGAGTGATCAGAAATGGCAGTATCGAGGATAAGAAGCAACATCCTTTACGCCGCCATATCATGGCAAAATACGAGGCCAGATGGGAAACTCAAGTGATCGACAAACGTGATAAACGAAGCACTCCGTGTGTGCCTTTGGTGCATTGCTTGTGCTCGGATCGGCACCAGCCAAACTGTAAAGTTTCTGTCCTAAGGCAGTGAACCGTACAAAACCATGATGTCTCATCTCTCATGTTACACTTCAGCGACAATGCATTTGCTTGTACTTGCACATGGCCAAATCCATTGCTAGCGCCTCTCCAGTTCAACGGCTGAACCTGCACATGGTGAATCAACCGTTCGGAACATGTTATCCAAATATATTTACATCATTCCTAACATTCTATTGTTGTAATGGACGGGCGCGGCAACGCGCGCCTAAATGTTCTAGTAATATTTGAAAATCAACACATGTCGCGATATGAGTGTGTGAGCCAGACCTTTTCAAAGGGCGCCTTTTTTTATAGTGATTTCCTTTCTCGTGGCTTTCTTCCATCCACAGATTGTACAATAAAAAAGATTTATTATTATTATTTTTTAGGGACAAAAGCTTTATTTGTACCGCAAGCCCGTATTTTTGGAGATTTGGCCCAAAGCAACCTCCGGCCACGGGTAGAAGACTCCGGGTCCAGAAGAGTCTCGCGATACACACCCCACTTTATTCCTTGTGCGGAAAGAGGGTCGACAGCGACAGGTCCACGGCATCGCGATGTCAGCGGAGACGGAGAAGGGCGCCGCCGCCGTGCCCGCGCCGGTACGGTGCCAGCGCATTGGCTGCGATGCCATCTTCTCCGACGACGACAACCCTGACGGCTCCTGTCAGTACCACCCCAACGTAAGCTTCCTCCTGCCCATGATTGCTTCGCTTCTTCCAACCCCATCGGATCAGGAGTTCCTCTAGTTGTAACCCCCTGGCTTGCTTCTCCGATCCCCACCCAGCATGTCGGAACCTTGAGTATGCTCAGGATCCGGGTGTAGTCGGGAGCCGAGGGCTTTTAGGTGCTCTGCGTCCGCGGACACCGTGAAGACACCATCTGGGATAGCTGCTGTGTTGTAGAAATTGTAATCTGCCCTAATCTTTGCGTGGTCGTGCTCCTAGAGACAGCCTTAAGAGACGACTTGGGTGAACTGTAAACAATTATTGTGCTGTTGTTATCAAGATCCACTCGACTCAATGAATGGCTGAAGATTGGTAGCATGTGCCTGCTAATTGCATTATTCAGCAAGAAGCGGCTGTTCATGGCATTGACAATAGGTGCTACAAGTAAATGCAGGCACACTTTTTAAACTTGTTCTACGGGGTGCAGATTGATGCCTGGTCCGAAGCTACCGTCGATGGCATTGACAAAAGATTTTACAAGTAAACGCACGGGCACTATTGGGAAATTTGGTTCTATGGAATTGCAGATTGATTTAGGATTTTTTTAGTATGCCTAGGTTCTGTGAAGATGCATTGCAAACATCTAGTGTATTTGGTCTCTAAAATCTCTAGCTCTTTGATGTTTGAATATGTGGCTTTCTTATACATTTGGTCCATAAATCTGCATTTATGTGAAATTTCTTTAAATATGTAGTGTTCCGATAGTCTGTACACTGAACCTGGCTGTTTGCAAATCTACTCCAGGAATAATAGCGATTTAAACACTTCCTTCACTCCTGCAGTGTTATGCTGTTAATAAGTCTAGTTATTCCCCAATGTTTGGGTACCAATGCTAGAAGTAACCGCAAGGCAAGGAAGAGGTTAACTAACTCTTCTTCAACCAATCCTCCTTTTGGTTTTAAAAAAATACGAATTTTCAAGAAAAACACTTTTTGTAGGCAATCAGAAATTATCTTGTGCTATTCACCATTGCTAATCTTGAAAGTTCTCTACTCAATTATGGATATGAGATCAAATAGTGAAATCTTAGAAATATATATTATGAACAAGTATGCACGAGCGTAGCTTAGCATGCATGTCTCCCTTACCTGACAAACTTGATTTCTGTTATTTGGATTTCTTGAAGTGCTTCAACAAATATATTTTCTTTCATGCTTACTAGAAGTTAAAAAATTACAGCATAGTGTTTTGAGCTAATAGTGTTCTGACAGCTCTTTTTGTTGTTGTTGCAGGCAGTAAGTTTTCCGCTGTGCCTGAAGGGTTGTTTTTCTTTTTGATAAACCCATAGGTTTTCTGATATGTTATTTGCAGCCTATGTTTCATGATGGCATGAAGGAGTGGAGCTGTTGCAAGCAAAGAAGCCATGATTTTAGCTTATTTTTAGCTATACCTGGGTAAAAAATCATCTCACCCTCCTGCGTACACTAGCAGCATAGTCAACTATGTGCTGTCATACATGGTGGCATGGATACAAAATTAATATTTAAAAACTATGCAACTATGAGCGAGTATACATTTTTTATGCCTGGTAACTTGTACTCCACTTACATTTCCTCTTTCTTTGGCTAGAGTATAACAAATAGTATTCGAATCTCCTTTGGGGTTTGTGATTAGCAACATACGATCAACATATTTTCTGTCCTTCACTTATTGCTATCATAGTTGCTTGCATGATAAAACAGTAAGGGACCACTAAGGTTGCTTTTAGTTGAGGAAACTAAGTGGATGGAATAGATTGGTTCTAAAACCATGGAATGAGTTAGAACGGAGTGGTTCCAAATTGGTATTAGTATGAAGAATACAACTGGAATAGAGCGAAATGATTCCATCGTGTATTTGGTTGGAGGGGTGGGGTAGAATGAATATGCTATTTGGGACTAACATAAGCTCACATGACCAGTAGAAGGAGCGTGGAACTGGTTGGTACGACTATTCTTGAGTTATTGTATGGTTTCGCATATTGGCTAAATATTCTCTCGTGAACCACCTTATTCTATTCCATTGTGTTGCATTCAGCGAACCAAACACCAGGATAACCCCAAATTCTGGAAGGTTTCACTCTATTACCTGAATCAAACACTACTTATGAACATATTTTTTTTAATCCACACTTGTTGTTTCTGACTTAGTAAGCTACTATTGTCTGAAAAAGAAATCCATTTTTGCATTTATTTGGATTTACTCAAAGTCTCTGTACCTTGCTAATGTACAGTTCAGTTTAGTTCTTAATGTGACGTGATAATGGATTCTGTAATTTACTACCTCCGTACCAAAATATAAGATGTTTTAGCATTTTTCTGATACTGATACCTAGACGCGTATTAGTTTGTAGATTCACTCATTTCAGCCCATATGTAGTCTGTATTAAAATATCTAAAACATCTTATTTTGGTTCGGAGGGAGTATTCTCCATTCACTATACATATGCTGCATGCCTAACAGACACTTGCAATCCGAGTGCAGGCTAAACATGTTCTAGAATAAACCTGAAATTATGTCTTTATCACCTTTGTTTCAAAACTATTTTTGTAATCTGTCGAATGTTCCAGTTTTAACCATTGTTTCTCTCATTCTAGACCACACCATCCATACTTTTAATGTGAACATCCATAGCAATAAGTAATGTGTCCAAAAATAAAAATAAAGATAAATAACTGATCGAGTGCTCTATCGCGGTGTAGATGCGCCACAGGGAAGCATACAACTGAGAAACCAATCACGAAAGCTGTGTCTCTTAACACCCACAAGACAGGTCCGTCAAAGGCAGCCCCAATTCAGTCTTCTAAGCAGGATGTGGAATCTGAGGCCTGCATAAGGTGCCGCCAGGGTTTCTTTTGCTCTGACCATGGTTAGTTTGTGTCTTTTTTTTTTCTTCTTCGAGGAAGTTAGTTTGTGTCTTTGAACACTTTGATTGAATGCAACCATGAAAAAATTCTAATTGTTAATTGAATGAACTCTTCATCGTGAATTTTTAGGATCACAGCCTAAGCCACAAAAACTAGTTGCTGTAAATGGTACAAATACGGAACTGGTTGAGAAATCCTCGGTTCCACAGCCCAAGAAAAAAGTTGATCTGAATGAGCTAAGGATTTGTAAGAATAAAGGATGTGGTAAAACCTACAAGGAGAAGGATAACCATGATGTTGCGTGTGAACACCATCCAGGGCCTGCAGTTTTCCATGACAGGAGGAGGGGGGTATGATTTCTCTCTCTCTAAATCTTGTTTTTGTTTGTTCACCGTGATTTTTTACTGTCAGTAAATCCTGCATCTGTTCTTGCAGTGGAAATGTTGTGATATTCATGTCAAAGAGTTTGACGAATTTATGGAGATACCTCCTTGCACGAAAGGGTGGCACAACGCTGATGCTGTGTGAATTCACACCATGACCCTACTTTGCAATAAGATCATGTCAAGCATAAGAGTAGTTGTTGCATCTCCTAGTGCATAACGTTGGCATCTTGCCACAACTTCTGGACAACTTTGCTTGGAAGTGTGACAAAATGTTTGTGAATCGCGTTACTTAAGTGTGCTACTAAGTAATTAAATATCATATGTTGTTTCATGTATTCTGGAATCGGAACCTGAAACCCATATGTCGAGACTTGATTTATGTGTTCTACAAAAAAACAGAATTAGAATCAAATCATTCTGCTTGAAGTTAAATGTGATGCTGTTAGGAATTGGATATTGTTGCACTTGTGCAGCATTCTGCAGCTGATGTGATCAATTCCGTTGGTAATGGCTAATGGCGGAGCTCTATCCATACTTCCACGGTATTTTCTCCTTCTGTATCCTCATTTAGGTGGCACTCTGGGCCAGAGTTTGTACCTCCCAGTTTGTTGTACTCCCTCCTTACTAAAATAGGACGTGTATCGCCGAGAGCAGCGTTTTGGAGGCTGAGCTCTATGAAGCTCGGTTTTCAAAAAATTCGAAAACAACATTTCTATGTTTCAACCTTTCAATATTGGTAATTGTAGACAATGTTGAGATCTACCACTATGCAAAATTTTAGTGAAAAACTCCTCGTAGTTTGACCTGGGGAAAAAAGACAAACAGATCTGGATCATCAGATTTGTCATTTTTTGTGTAATCTAAGATAATATGAGTTTTGCAAAGAAAATTTGCAGGTGTTAGATCTCGATTATGGACACCTTGATTTTTTTATCAATTTTTTGAAACATAAAAAAGTTGATTCAAACTTTTTGGTATACAGCTCCATGGAGCTTGGCCTACAAATGCACTTTCCGGTCCATTGCCGTAAAAAAAAGTCTAATATTCAATACTCCGTCCTTCCTAAAAAAGGATGTCTATTGTTTTTAGTTAAAGTCTTAACTTTTAAAGTTCGACAATTATATACGAAACATATGATCATTTACAATATCAAATCAACCCGATCGAATTACCATGATATATATTTTCATATTATCTCTTTCTTTATTAAATATTATTATTATGGACAGGACTATACAACACCCTTAAAAACTGTTAGTAGAATAGCTATTTTACAATACTGTTGTACAACCCCTGTCGGTTGACCGGTCTGAGGGCGTACCGCGTAGGCGTAATCGTCATAAAGGCGAAGAACACACAGGTATAGAAAGTAAAATTAACACAATATGTAGGGGAATGTCTCTATTTGTCTCTTGTAACTGGTACATACAACTCTCTCAGACGGTTGGTAATAGCCCATACTACTGGTGTACCAATTGGGTCAAATGAAAGGCTCGTTTGCTAGGAATCATTGACTACGCAAAGGGTGGACTCACCACCTCTTTGTTGGCCCCCACGGTTTTCCAACATTCCCTGTGACCGATATCGCGTATTCCCTATGTTTGATATACTTTGAAAACCAAGTGGGAAAACTAGGAGAAATAGCACATATTATATGTTTTTACGTTGAACGGACGACCTCATTAAAAAACTTGTGCGAGAAACTTCAGAAAAACTCATTAAAAAAAGGAGTATAATCCACTCAACCATTAAGTTGAGTAATCAATCATCGGGATCGAGATATAGTGATAAGTTTATGAAGACACCCCCCCCCCCCCCCCCCCAATCTTGCAAGACTCGTCATACCAATTCCACAATCGCAATGACTTAGTGGAAAAATCAGCAAGATTTTTACACGATTTATTATGCAAAACTCTTACATCGTTCAACTTTTGCAACTTATGTGCATAGAAGAACTTGAGGTTGATATGCCTCGTAAGATTGATCTTCACATAACTCGTCTGAACTTGTGCAACACAATCATCAATATCTTCATAGATAATGGTGGAGCTTTGGATGGTGTTCAGCCCATATATTAGCCTGATGTGGCTGATCATCCGTCAAATCCATACACACTCTCATGATACTTCATATAATGCTACGATTTCCGAGTGGTTCGTTGAAGTCGACACTAGGCTTTCTTAGATGATTTTCAGAAAACTGCAGTTCTACCACAAAGGAAAACATACCCACTTTGAGACTTGAAATTGTGGGGGTCCGATAACTACCACACACACTCAGGGCTATAGGTACACACACTATTTGCGACAAACAAACAATTGTTTTGCAGTATCAAGCACACCTAAGAAAATCAGTCCAAACAGACTAACTAATGGCGCCTTCTGACATGAAAATAATCCGCGTGTCGCATTACTCACGGCGTCGTGGGGCGGAAAAAACGCTATATTGTCGACCTCGGCGTAGAGCACACAACTTTGTGGATTGGCTTGGCCACGGAATCACACTACTCACTGAGGAAAAAACTCCCATATCTACTTGTATCCCCTAGAGAGCACAACAGCTGACGACCTTGAAACTCCGGTGGGTCCCAAACATGTCACCATAGTTAGTATAACATAGGAATGAAGACTACCCAGACAGAGCCACACTTATTCCACACTTGAGACCCCATATAACACGAAGGCAAGTGAGAGGGTCATGAACTATGTTTATATACTTTGTCTCTAATCAGGAGATCCAAAGTTTTGAGCTTTGGGATAGTGAACTGCTTAGATTTACTTTTAGACAAGCGTTCACTCACAATATGATGGTTCAACGGCGAGAGCTTTTAGCTATTGTTATTAGTATTACTTTGAGCAAGGAGAAATATCAATTGATCTGGCAATACGACTCTAAGGCAGTGTATTCCTCTAACTTGATGTACTATATCATAATTTTAGAGGAGTGAGACAGATCTGATTGCAAGTTTTCATGTGGCTCTTCTCTCAAAATAAAAGACATGATCCCACCGACTGAGAAGGACATTATTGCTTTTTAGCAATCTTTGCGAGGTCCTTTTTGTAAAATACGAGGAATGTGCTAGAACTTTTGTTGTCTAGAGAGTCCTCGGTCCTCAGGCATTCCCCGTTCAATAAAAAAAAGTCTCGAACCAAATCTAAAGATTACATCCTTGGGCAGGCCAGCCCGTTCACCAGGGCTCAGAGCTTCCTGGCCGTCGAAACTCAAGCTTGATGTGATCTAGCCGTCCGATGTCGCGGTTTTTTTTTTTACTGTGCCCGGTCCCGCCTGTCATCGACTTCGTGGCTGGAGATTTCGGTGCAACTGCGGGCGCGGTGGCAGTGCCCGTTATTCCGACTGAGCCGCTCTGGGCAAAACGGTCATTTCGCCCTGGGATATATAAGCCGCGTCCACAACCCTAGCCGGGGCCAATCCTCGCTCTCGCTCTCAGCCCCCAATCCCCTCCCGCGATCCTGCCTCCTCTCCTTCTCCTCCAATCCGCCGCCTCCTCCTCTGCTTCCGCGCCCTCCCCACGGCACCATCTCTCAGCTGAAGGTCGGTAGGGGCAGAGAAGGGCTGCTCCGGTGCGGATTTGTCGGAGCGGGGAAGGGCGGCGCCGTTTGCTGCGGGAGCTCGGACGGCGGCGGTCGGGGCGGTGGCGAGCAGGGCATGGGAGGGCAGGCCACGTGCTCGAGCTATGCGGGTCGACGGCGCGTGGTGCAGGTGGTGGCCGGCCGGCCGCCCTTACGGTGTTCTCCCCCACGCGCTTTCTCTCTTCCCCAATCCCCTCCCGATCTGAGATCTCCTCCAATCCCCTCGCGAGCTCGAGGAGGTCGCGTCTCCCTCTGCCTGTGAGCCTGTCTCTATGTGCGAGTGCCGGCGTGCGTGCGTGTGTGTGTTTGCTAATCTCCTTCTTCCCGTAGTTGCTTGGAACAAGGAGTGCGGCCAGCGTGATGCCGACACTCTCCGATGCGCCATTTCGTGGAGAGCACCTGCGGGGAAGAGCACACGGGAGCACCTCTCATAGACGCACCAGGTATGCTCTCTCTCTCCTCCACCTCCACTCTCTCTTTCTCACACCTCTGACCTCCTTTTCCTCGCTCTCTCTCTCAGCCATCGGCAACGACGTGGAGGCGGCGCACGCGAGGATCTCAGCCTGCACCAGTACGTCCCCTGACTCGAGGTCCACCGGCAGTGGCGACATCTGGTGGCCGGCGCGTCCCTGGCTGCGTTTTCAAGGTCCTCCGGCCACTATCCTCCTGCACTGAACCTGCAACCACTCTTTCCCTTCCTACGCTCCTCACCAAGGTGATGTGCATGCTCTCTCCTAGCTCTCTTCTATTTTGTGTGGATCTGAAAATAGCATGCTATTAGCTGTAATTTGGTGTGCTGTGAAGGAAGCGTAGGGGTAAAATTACCTACGGGGAAGTTTATGCCTACAAGGCGTTCGATGAAAAGGCAAGCTAGCTGCAGGGGAAAAGATCAATCTATGTACTTCTCATTTTCCTTAATGCTTTTTTTTCTCTCTAAAGCTTAGCCTACAGCGACAAATGCTTGCCTGGACATTATACTTCCTCTCTTTATGTATAAGTTATGCCGTACCCTGCACCTACTTTTTTCTTTTGGCATACTGAATGAGACGCAACACATCTCTCATGTCCTGTAACAATATTAATAAAAATATATGTGCCTTCCACAAAAATATTGTTATATCAATGTTTGCTCTAAATAAGGTCGATGTTTGCTGCAATATATCATTGTTATATGAGTTCTATGTGGAAGATATATCTGCTAAATATATGAGTGATTCGTGAGTACAATATCAGTTATCAGATTTAAGGCCCATGTCGATGTAAATTTTGAACAGGTTTAGGCTTTTGTATGATATCATTCCTCAAATCAGCTTCCAAATCATATTCTGACTACCATTAGAACAATGCTTCTTTGCAGGGGACGACTCTTTTCAGTTCGGGATTGCTCTGCGCTTGTGCTTGATGGTCATCTGGTCTGTCTTCTAGGTAGCTATTTTTCTGCCTGCCTCTGTTATTTATATGCCATGTTGCTATTTCCTGCTCGGTTTTCTATCCATTTCTGACAGCTACTGATTCTGCTATGTGTTATCTACTTTTTGTGTTGGTGTCGTCAGTAGGTTAGCATCAGTCTTACTCATGGTTTTTAGGTTATCTTTTTGCATAGTATACCTCAAAGTGAATTTCACCATATACATGTGTTGATGATATTGTGAGAGTTTTGTTTGCAGTTTACGCTTAACTATTGAGTTGATCATTGGTGGTGGTTTCTTGCTTTTCAGCTGGCGTCTTGCTGATTTGCTATGATGATAATTGTTGTGGTGATGAATTTGTTTTCTTGATGAGATATCTGAATTAATCTTTCAGCTTGCACAAGTTGAAACTCCAGTGACGATGGAGATTCCGTTAAGTGAATAGTAATTCAGATTTTGTTCAATTGTCTTTTTCAATCTCCTGGCGAAGAGAAGAACTCTGCTGTCCTCCTTTAAGTTAGCCACTGCCTCGCTGAGCAGAACCTACCTGCAACATAAAGGTCAGCACTCCACTCTGTAGTTTTTGCAACCGCAAAGAGACTGTACACGACTCTCTTCAATTTTTGGATCCTTCGGAATGAACTCTAAAGTTACAGCGGCTGTTCTATCTCAATATTTAAGTAGGTGAATTAGGGAAAGTGATTGTTATTGCCTACACCCCTAACTTGATACTTTTGCTGGCTGCATGTCAAGTAATCGAGCTTTTTTTGCTGCTTTAGGGACACATCAGTTAGCGGTTTTTATTATGACAAGAAGAGCTCAACTAAAACAACATGAAAAACTTGGCCACTGTAGATTACCCATAGAAGTGCCATCTGCGCGAGCTGCTTTCTCCAAATTACCAGGATGGATATGATCTCCTCTACCCTGATTAAACTGGGATATGTTGGTCTCTATTTTTTTTGGCATATACAATTTGAAGCTAGCACGTCAATGTCCATGGATGCATGCATGCACATATGTGTACAGAAGTTTTAGCATAGCTGCTGCATAATCACACGACGAGAGACATAAAAGTTTGACTTAGATCTAAACTCTGGTCGACAAGCAAAATAGCACGATGAATCATAGGAGAGGGTTGTAGATATTAAAGTAGGTAGAATTAGTCAGTGTAGTTCTTACATGAGCATTTGTATTTATTTACAGTCACATGTGCAAGATAGACATTCTGTTGTGGTTGAAGGTTACATAAATCCTGCAATAGCAAGGAAATGCTTTGTATCGGTAATTAGCAGCAAAGAAACATATGATCCTGTTCTGCAATTTGAAACCCACGTCGCTATATTTGTATGCCTTAGACCCAATTTTTATGCTAATTTTTTGTCACAACAACACCATAGTTTCTTGCAATAACCCACTAACAGGATGTTGAACCATTAGTGGTTTATACTTATCAGAAACAAAGTTGCGCTCGGCTTGCTCCTTATGCCTATATGTCGGAGCCTCTTTTGTATTTCCTGTTCAAGCGTAAAGTATATTGAGTAGTAGAATAGCTGTGATGTTTACCCAGGATGAAATCCTTTGTGATGTTTACCCAGGATGAAATCCTTTGATGATACATAAGAGTCCGGAAGTACGAGTATTGTTCTCCCTGGACTCTTTTCATTAGTTGATTCTCATTAAACTGTTTTCCATCATTCTTTCATTGTATATATATCATTTAGTTATTCAGAGCACTCGCTGCTAGGCGCACCGGCTTTGTCCTCTGTATTTCATTTAACAACTCAGTTTTGCCTTTTCCACCGTTGGTACACTTCTCTATATATGGCCATATCTATTGCTATGGACTATATCCCTTAGTTTATTATGCTAATAATCATTTTAGAATGGACATGATTCTCTTATTTTTGTGGGTAGGTATACAGATTGACATTTGGAGTTGCTCTGGATCTCCTGCTAATAAAGCGATGGCCCCCTCCGCTACCGGATCATGCATGTATGACTCTTTTTTGTCTTTTAGGTTATATGGTAAGTTAAATATCACCTATTTCTAATGCAGTGTCATCATGTCCTGTACCTTATCATCTACCATGATTTGGGCATTGTTTACTTCCTATTTGGTAATTACCGTGATTTGCTCTCAGGTAGATCTGCTGCTCCATACGAAGTGCTGGTTTGAGGTGCGTGAGAAAAATCATTTTTCCTTCAATTGTTTATGCATACAGTTAGATGTAGTTTCTAAGTTCGTTAGGCTGTCCAGTTTGTTTTTGGTAGCGGTGCTTGCAGTACATTGGGTGTTTTGATGTGCCCTGTTCTTCAACCAGATTTACTTTCAGGTCAAAGTAGTGAACTGAGTAAGCAGTATGCCCGAATTAAGAAATTGATGTGTTCTGTAGTGGGATATAAGATGTATTGATTTCATTGGATACGTTTCTGCGAATTATGCAGCTTTCTTATTGTCTTGCCACTCTTATTCTGTTGTCCACATACTGCTCCTTTTATTTTCACCTCCTTTTGCATAGATTATTCCTGTTAAAATTATAAATCATTTTATTCTCATTTGTAGCGCAACACGCCTGATTTACCTGGTTTGCAGCTCTGTTTTGCTCCATTGTTTACAAAACATTTACCTGTTTGCAGCTGAAGACAGATGAGAAGGATGTCCGGGGTGCCGACTACAGCATACATACATAGCTGCCACCGTCTTGAAGCAGAACAGAGACGCCGGAAGCAGATAGGGAGGCAGCCGGCACCGCCCGGACACCACTGCATCGCCATGCTGCACTGCCCTACCACCTGCTTGCAGGTAACCCATTTGATTTTCTGCCCTGTTGTGACAGCATGAATTAGATTGGTTTATTCTAGGATTTGAAGATCGAATGTCTTCTTTTTGGATTCATTTTGGTAGCCATATAATGATAACTGATCAGTATCAAGTGAGTTTGTAATATGCTTGTGTTCCAACAAGATCATTTCATCAGTGGAACAGCTACTGGTAATATGACGGAGCTAATTAAAAAGTATATTTTTCTGCTGCTTGGTATTGGTTCATTTTATTTATGTGCTACTGGCACTGTTTGGTATCCCATAATATTGTTCCTCATGATGATTAATTACCTGACACTGTTTGGTATCCCATAATACTGTTCCTCTTGATGATTAATTACTGAACAGAGATTTTTTTGTTCTTTTATGTATATATTATCCCCTTCAGATCTTTTTTGTTTTGCCTAGATATCTATGGTGAATAGTTAGTTCAGGTGGCCAACATATTATTTTAAAAATAGTCCAGGACATTACCTTTACAAATATATTTTTGTGGTGGGTTAGGAATACTTAAAAAATAGGCATTCTTGGTGATATCCTGTTTTTATTTGGATTCTACTATGTTTCTTTTTACAATTACCACGTCTTCTGTGTTAGAGCATTACTGCAGATATATACTGGATCCGACTGGGTTTGTTTTACAATTACTGCTTCTGCAATGTTAGGAGTGGTAGTGGAGCAGACAGAAAGGAATTAATATGCTACTTTATTGGCCCCAAATAGTGTATACTATGTTCTTTAGGTTTATGTCAAGAGGCAAATCTATTAGTTCAACTTGATGTCTACCATTTGCCTGCTCGGTCCTGAGATCTTTATGGTATGGCATGGTGCCAACTACCAATATGTATTTTAGAAATTTACTCCGACATGTTTTGCTAAACTAAATTTTCCCCACGTATGTGCTTTAGTCGAAGGTGATTAGCATGAATTAGTTATGTGGCATTTTTATTTTTATACTTGCTCACATTCTAAAAAATCTTGATTACAATTTGTTAAGTGTGCTTAGGCTACTGGTATCTTTAGATTTTAACATTTTCCTTTTATGTAGGATGGCAAGTGATGAACTATGATGTAAGCATTAATCATGCCCACACTGAAGTTGCAGCAGGTACTTTACTTACCCTCCTTGCTTGATTAGCTCTATAAATTATAGTATGATCATATCGAGGATTGTATTCCTTCGGTCTGCTAAATTAGGGAGATGGACATACTGTGTGATATCCGATAGTATTGCTCCTCAGTATTAATACATTACGAAAATAAAGAAAAACTAGATGATGTGTTTGCTAATAGATGGTACTACCTTGCACCTTTTCTTGCCATCAATAACTAGGATATTTTGCGGTTGCCTGGTTTTACCATTTTGGTCGTTCGTGTTTTCCTAGAAAATGTGGACATGGTGAACTCATTATTATATATTTAGATTCTTCACAGAAAATTCTCAATTGTTAGTTATTCTTCTGTTAATGTCAATTGTTTTTCTAGATGATACTGGTTCTGAACTTGTGATCACATTTATGTAGGTTTAATGTCTTCAGTTCATACTTGTGGTCACATTTTTTTTCCAGGCAGCAAATGTTAGGCTGGTGCATTTAAATATTTATTATTCATGCTGATGTCTAGACAAGCTCGGTTTTTATCCTAATCCGTGTCTGTCATATTTTAAGTTAAATGTATGCAAAATGTTATAGTAACATAGTAATTGATTCCTTTTATTTTCTTCGGACAGAAAACTTATACCGCTATCTAGACCTGATAAAGTCTTTGGTCAACCATATCGGCGATTGTTAGATGATGCATTTGAATATTTATTTTGATAGGTGGTTCCTGCTGCAGCTTACAAGTCATCAGATTTGAAATGCTCACTTGAATCCCAACATATATTTCCTGTATTTGGTTTCTCTAAATGCCTAACATTGTTCATATATGGATGGTACCCCATATATTATTTGGTTACGTTCAGTTTGTTATTTTAATTCTGGCACTCAATGATACCATTCTGTTTAGCCAATCTTTTTTTGGATATTAACCATCTTTATAATCTGTAGAACATGTCATTCTTATGGGCAAAATATTATGCCTAGATGAGACTCTCATGAAGCCATCTTATGTTATGTCAGTGTGGTGTCAATTTCTATATAAATTCATTAAACTCCAAGAAAGCTGAGATTTAATCTTCCTAATGCTTAAGACTTTGATTGTATGATGTTTTAATTACTCATTTCATATGATCTGAAAGATACGCTTCCAAATCTATATAATAATTGTGATCAAATTCATATGGATATAAATGTGCTTTAAGTGATCTGTATAAATGATCGTAACCACGGGCAAGAAATTCAAAGAAGAAAAAAACGCCGCGCGGCGAGCCGCGCCGTTCGAATCTAGTATAGAATATATGGCAGCAGGCCTACCAGCTGAAGGGTTCGGGAATCACCCATAGAAGACTTTCCAATATCCTGTAGATAGAAGGGAAATGAAACTAGGGAAAGTTTTGTCATGGAGGCATTCCTTAAAAGCATGTCCACCGGTGCCTAAAGCACCCTTGAAAGGCCCATTGGGGTGTCGGACAACAAATTTCTCCCCACTGGCACCCCCACTAGTCCGGCCCGACCTAAATTCTCTTCGGCACCCCCGATCAGGCCCCCAACTTTGGTGGCCCTTTTAGGGGTGCCTTCAATGTCCGGTGAAGCGCCCCGACAGATGGAGCCCACCTGCCAGTGACACATACCGATGTCCAACTCAGTTGCGATTATGACGTTGTGCAGGAGGCCGTTCCGTCGTAATGGCGCCCACTGCGCCAGGACGAGACGCGTCGGGGCGGGTTCCTCACGCGACGGGGCGGCGTTGCGCCTTCCCCACGCATCGCATTTACGCCGGCGACGGTGCCAGCCAGTAACACGTGTCGGCGTTGCGCCTTCACCATGCCTAGCATTTACGCCGGCGCACCGCCTCTCGACCAGTCCCCGGTGTATAAAGTCTGCCTCCTTCACTGCAAACTTCACACACTCCTCCATCCTCCTCCCTCTCTCTGGCGTACCTTTCCTCCAGCGCCCTACCACCATGTCGCACAACTCCGAGGCCGGCAGTTCGAGGGGAGGCCGCAACCTCACCCAGGAGCAAGCGTGCCACTTCTACCGCTACGGCCTCCTCGCCCCCCGACTTCCGCCTGCCCGAGGGGTGGGTGGTCAGCGTGGGTGGCCTTCCGTGCCGCCCATCCCGACCACACCCGAGGCTTTCAACCTCGCCGTCTTGGCGCGACGGAACAAGATGACAGAGGCGCAATGACTCCTCCCCGAGAACGCCGTCGACAACTGGGCTGCCTGGAACGAGTGGTTCCGGAACAAGCGTAACACCGAGCCCGCGCGCTTTGACGGTGCGATGACGCCTACACGGTTCAACACCACCGGCCAACACTTATGGTGGGACACTACGCAGCACACGGTGTCCAGTGACATTGCGGCTGCTCGGGCGCACGCCACAACTGGGAGCAACATCCTGTTTCGGCTGCTACCACTGGTGCGGCGCGTTGTTCCCCGGGCGCGGGCGGACGCATGCCACCGGCTCAAGGAGGAGCGCCGCTCCCTGCCACGCAAAGGAGGAGGATGCGTCGTCGTCATCCGCGACGCGCCACGACGTGGCCCGATCATCCACGACGTCAGCCTCCCCGCGGCTGCATGTACGTTCGTCGTCCTGAGCCACTTCCCGTGGAGGTGGTGCCCATGGGGTACCACGTGCCGTCACCATTGCGCGATGAAACGCACGACGACGACTGTCCTGGCTTAAGCTGGGCCCTCGTTGCGTCGACAACAGAGCTGAGTCGCCAGGTTTCATGAAGACCATCGAGCTGACGGCGCTTGAGGCTTCCTCCAGCAGCGGCAGCTGCGTCGCTTCCACTTCGCGCACCGGAGCTCGGGACGCCGCTTCTACCTCCCGGGCAGCCTCCTCCTCCATGCTAGTGTTCGTCAGACGACGAAGACGACGACTGGGATGGACTCGGTGTGGAGTAGTTTAGAGTAGGGTTGCCAAGCTGGCCAGCTTTGTTTAAATTTCGTTCACATCTTGTAGAATATAACAAAGTTTGAATGAAATTTTAAAAATGCCAAGTGTCGTTTGTTTTGTTTCGTTTTGGGGGTGCCAGTGGGGGAGGCGACCTGGGAATGACCGGACACGTGACCAGCACCACCCAAATGTTGTCCGCTTTGGGTGGTGCTGGACCAATTTTAGGATCCGACGGTGGAAATGCTCTAACCGGCTACAATTTGTATGTCTAGAGAATCACGGTACATATATGGAGCAGAACTCTAATCAACCATTACAAGAGAGAAGAAAATCTGTGCTGAACTGGCAGTTGAGAGGGCAGTAGCAATTAACTAGGGGCCAACGGGATATACGAAGACATCAGTATTTGGGAGGTTTCATCGCCGATTGATAAGATGAGAACACAAATGAGCACGTTTTGCCTATAAATTGGGAGCACAAAGCAAAACACTAAGCTGTCCGGCCGATCGAGCACTCGTTGAAGCACATAGTATCTTATTAAACCATAAGTAGAAACCTCTCATAGCATGAGAGAGAGCTTGCACCTTGTTGTATTGGCCAAATATTTTCTCTCTCTACTAGCAACAACAGCGGGCATGCTTGTATGCTATAGTTTGCTGTCATTTCATTGGAGCATAGACAACACAGGTTCTGCTAGGAGTGTACACTGAGAATGAATGGGGCCTGTTGTCATGTTGACAGTCCTGCAGGGAACATGTGAAGCGTCAGTTCACATTTGCCAAGATAATATTACACAGGCTTACTATAAGAAAGCACGTTGGAGCAAAAGGCCTACCGAAGTGAAGTGCTCTGCCGTGTGATGGATCCTACCAAATCCACCAAAGAGTCCAGCATCTGAGTCCAAGACTACCTGAAAAGAAGAACACATTATCAGCACCCAACCAAACCAGTTCATCTGTAGCTACTTTAGAACTAATTCAAGGAATTTCGAATAGATTTTCCGAGTAATTAAATTCCATAAATTAATGTGCTGAACCATGCGAGAATCAAGAATGGGCACAGAACCACCAGGTATAAGTGGTCAATTCATGTTAACTGAGCTTGTGAATAGATTTACAAGTTTTGCGATAAGTAAACATGTTTTAGAGTAGTTTTATATTGTTGTGTATTTTTCCGTTATATATAAATTGGCAGTCAACATCAGTTCCAACAAGTGCCCAGCATTTGCATTTAGCTTCATATGTCTGCTTGTACTACAAAAAAAATCTCTACAAGACAAAATGGAAAAAACCCCGGAATTCAGACTACCAAGACCCCCAAGCATATTCAGGGATAAACATGAGATGTTGTGTATAGTACAGTCAAGAAAATTACAATACGAACATGGGGAATGCCTGATAGCTGCATACCTTATACATTCCAGGCTTTGAACAGCCAACACGGTAGTCAAAATAGCTATTACTCCAATGGAAGTTGAACACAAATACCAAGTCCCCCTTTTCAAACACGATCATCTTATCTTCCTCATGTTTACGAGATACGTACTGATGGTCTGATGTCATAAACTGCATATACATGACCCGTTTCATTACCGAATATTCATAGGTACCACATAATTAACGTTAGAGGATAGCAATAATCATGAACTTGCTAATATCTACCTATATTACCAGGTATGATTATATTGCAGGAAAGAAGAAATAGTGTTACTGTACATCAACTACCCCGATTTCAAATCTGAGTTAGCAACCGCAAACTGAAGACTATTCAATATTTTCTTTGTGACATAGTCGACTGAAGTATGAAAATATACAGAGGGGAAATGTGTCGCTTTTTTCTTGAAGAGATCAAGACTTTCATGGTTGAACTATGGACACAACAGAAAGGAAAACATGGACGACTGCCCCTAAAGGAAACAATGGAAAAAATTACATTATTATCCCACTGCCTCATGTACAAGTGTAATTCCTCTATCCAGCATGTATAAAGGTAAGTGGTTCTGTTACTTTTAGAAACAAGGTCGTGTTACTCTGCCATATTTCAATAATGTAGAGAGGAGAATACAAATAGCATCCATAATATATCGAGACGCAGTTGTTTTTGCATTCTTCTTAAAAAGAAAGGGGTCGAACAACTCACAGATAACGGTACAATTTTGCTATTTGATAAGCATAATAAATCAAATATGCAACATATTGAGATGATTGGTGCATATAGATATAGCACCAAATGTGTGTACATGGATTACAAATTCTGCAGTTTCTTTACGTGCGTTGGTTCACCAGATTTACTGGATGTCGCTTGCATATCATATCAAACTTATGCTGACTAACAAAGAGATAGTGGAACGAATATGAGTAGAACGATATGACAGAAAAATGAGACACTGTCTTCTAATGTGATGTCTTAAGTAAAAACGCTAATAAGTACAACAATTTAACCTCGGAGGAACAAAAATGAAAGTAAAATAGTGCATACCCCATATTTTTCCTCAAGATGCTGCATTGCCTGATCAAACTGCTGCATACCATGATACCTAAGATATTCTGCATCACCCTGACAATTCAAACATTGAAAAATTTCTTATTGGTGAATAAAATATGATCATGGTTAAGCTTTTACATATTTCTTCTTCAATCAATGCATCAGGATGCAATTCTGTTGTATATTCTCGAGAAATGTAATATGCATGGTCCTGCCCAAACGCTAATGTGTATAAGTGAGAGCAAGAGGACAAAGCTGATTTACAATTGAAAAAAAAGGACAAAGATGAACAGCATATGGGGAACCATGTTTAAGAAAGAACTAACGTGGTGAAAGAAGCTCTAAATTGACTATTTTTTTCAGCTGAAACTTAATTGACCTGATGGAGGTACAAATTACATAATTGACTGGATGGAGGTACAAATTACAAATAGTAAGTTACAGCGCAAAGGAAGTTTACCAGGTCAAATCGTCGACGGCATTTGTCGTAACTGTTGTTGTTCCCTGGGATGGACTTGCCACTTGGAAGCACTTGTGGGCCTCTTGGAAAGTCTATCCATTCTGCAAAAAAGTTAGAAAATAACCCTAAAATTAACGGCTTCCTCAGACATAGTAACACTACAAGTAAAAATATAGGTGTCAAATGGAAAGTTTGGTCAAGATACAAACAATGTGCAGAAAATATTCAATCTCACCAGGATGCCCGAATTCATTTCCCATAAAGTTCAGATAGCCCTCTCCTCCTAAACCCATTGTGATAAGTCTAATCATTTTATGCAATGCTATTCCACGATCAATGTTAGGTGTCGAAGGTCTGTCCAGAGCCATAAAATCATACATGTCCTGCATCAGTAATGCAGAAGGTTCTTGTGTCATTCTCAAGTCAATGAACACAAGGTAATTGCAGTTGTCACAGGATTAGTTAAGGATAAAATTCTTTCAAAATAAAAATTGGTGTCAATCATTCTCCAGTGTATGAGTATGTGATATTAAGTTAACAAGGATGCATGCAACTAATATGAGAAAAAGCAGGAGCAAGTACAATTAGTGCTCAAGGAATATCAGGAGAGATAAGTGTATTATTAAAAACTCATAGACGTAAATAAATTAACGAAGCAACACAATGGCACTAGGGAAGGTGATAATTAAGTAGCTAGAGAAATGATATGTGGTTACTTTGTCCATCAACCAGAATGCAATAGTCTTGTCACCAACAAGTGCTTGATCATGACTTTCAGCATAAGTAACACACTTCTCCAGCCACCTTCTATTTGTTAGAGTGTGCACAATGTCACCCATTTTCCAAGCTTCATCACTTCCCCTGTTCAAAAATAAATTTGAAATTCAGATTTCAGACACCAGATATTTCGCACAAATAACCAGAAGGCACACGAAATAACAATTTTTTACAGTTCCAAGATAGAAACTTAATTACCGTAAGAAAGAATAGAAACTTATTCGCAAAAAAGAAGAAGAATAGACTTGAGACATTAAGACAACAAAAATGATGAGAGATACAAGTGAGGATGGACATTATTAAAGACTGTATAAACTATAAAGTCACAACTACTGCTCTCTGTGTGACAAAACCCAATACAACAAATAACGATATGTTTATGTACATTCATATGAAAGTCCATATGTGCTTGTGTTACACAAAGGAAATTCCAAATATATTCATATATAGGACACAGCAAAATCTTATGTTCTGTTACAAAATTATAATCTGCATACCAACATGTGAGAAACTTACTTGAGAAGTTCAATCCATTTGTCAGCAACAGCCATATGTAAGCGATAGTCAAAACCAACCCCGCCAAGTTGAACTGGAAGAGCAAATGTAGGCATTCCACTAACCTGAAAATTCAAATGAAAAAACCAACACAGAAGTGGAACAATTAAGCTAATATTTGTTTCTTTCAGGAAAACTCTATTTACTTACATAAGCTGTTGATTTAGAAAGTACTCTGGCCCAGAAAAGGCTACACTATAAAACTGGCTGATCTATCATACCCTAGCATTTTACCATACTCTCAGCAAATTTATGAAAAGAGAGGGTTGTCACTCTATGGAACATGCATCTAATTGACTACGGATAAGACCTTAAATTTTCCACATCAGGAACTTGACATATAGTTAGCTTTTAACCATGTTACTGACTGATAATTTCATATCAAGCAATGAATTGAACGGCATTGCATATTTATGTACAAACAGGAGCTGGTAAGCACGTCTCAGTAACAAGAGTTAAGCCATAAGAACGACGAAAATATTGCTTGCAATACAAGAATACTCATGCAAGACAAGCTTCCCATGACTCTGTACTTGATATAGCTGCAAAGTAATGGAATAATGTGCACTGCGTTTCAAAATCTAATGCAATTTTCTATATGAACCTCTGTCAGAACAGACAAAGTAACCTAAACTACAGAAAAGTATCGCCACAAATATGTCTAATAAATTCACATCGAAAGATAAATAAGCAAACACTTACATCTTCACCAATAGTTACGGCTTCAGGATAAAGCCCGTGAATTAGATCATTCATGAGCATCAAGTAAACAACTGCATCTGCATCAGTGGCAAAGCCAAAATACTCATTGTAATTCCCTGTAAAGACTACCTGAAATAGAGTGCAGTTATTTAGAAAAAAAAGAAAAATTAGGTTGGAAGCTTGGATAAAAAAATGACCGTGTAACACATAAAGAAAATAAGCTAGGTGTAATCCTATCAAAATTTCTCAGGAATTCAAGATAAAATAACAATAATCAAGCAATGAATTACTTGTAATCCATGGTGGGTATACATCATGGAGGTCACGCCGTCGAATCGGAAACCATCAAACTTATATTCCTCTAGCCACCATCTTGCATTGGAAAGTAGAAATCTTATAACCTGTAAAAACATAAGAATGGTGGAATATCAATAGCCAGATGATGTATTAAATATAGAGCAGATGGCAATAGGAGTTCCATTGTTCCATACTTCCCAATTCCCGTAGTTGAACACACGAGAATCCCACATCCAATGATGTCCCCGTGAACCGCCATGAAAGTAATGTGTATCCGTGCCATCAAAACCATTCAACCCGTCCAGGGTATTACTTGATGCATGACTGCAAGAAACAGAAAACAAAAGGTAAATCTATGTAGGAAATGGGGCTGAGAAAATACCCCAGGATGTCCAATAGGGGAATAGGTTACGATCGATCTCAACCCGAAGGTAAACCTATAGAGCAAAAAGGGCTTTCAACCAAGACATACATAGGACAAAAGTTAGAACCAATCTGATCTGCATATGCATGAACACAAGAGTTCAATCTGAAATTCATGTGGGGCCAGCACTATAGGTGCAGGTGCAAGAAGGGAATCGAATCAGTAAAATAGCATACAAGCACATTTCAATGAGTCATAATATCATAAATTAACATCAAGGGTCCATTTAAATCATGCTTAAGGGATTTAACTAATAAAAATCATTTAACTATTTGATAGCATAGTCAATTAACATTAAATGTTGTTAAAAATATAAAGAGACTTCATCGCAAATTATTCATGTCAGCTTACAAAAAATAAGTTAGCTCAATATGTCAGCCGCAAACTGCACTACGTACCTGTGAACAACATCCATGAGGACAAGCAAACCAAGCTCATGAGCTCTATCAATCATAGATTTTAAATCTTCTGGGGTACCAAAACGGCTACTTGGTGCAAAGAAATTGGTAACATGGTACCTGCAATAGAAATAACAAAAGGCTTAATATTGGTGCTCTGTTGGTTATCAAAGAGGAAAAAGGCAGCACTTAAAATATAAAAATGAGTTGAATGATGCTTTAATTTCCATGTCACTGGAAAGGAAGCTAAAATAAATCCTGATACACATGCCATATCATTATGCTAATATGGTGGAAAATACTACCATCCCACTATATGAACATGTTAAATATGTGTTTACCATGTTTGCTTTCATACGCGGCCTGTTATTGTAGGCAAAACCAAATTGGTGATATTTCAAGAATATCAATATAAACTTGGACACTAGAGAAGCCTAATTTGAATGAGATCACACGAAGCAGTTGAAAGATAGCAAGAAAAATATCGATATAAACTTGGCCACTATTAGAAGCCTAATTTGAATGAGAACACATGAAGCAGTTGAAGGATATCAAGAAGCAGCAGTCTCTCACATTAAAAAAGAGAGGATAAACGGCAGTAGATGAAGATTTGAGAGTTGCAAAACCAGGAATAGGGTTCTACGGACTCTATAGATAACAAAGAGAACCATAAATGATCCAGAGTATTACCCGAAGCTTCCATAGTATGAGTGCTCTTGGATTGCCATTATTTGCAGTGCATTGTATCCAAGTCTTTTAATTCTTGGAAGCACCTCATCCCTAAAGTTTGCGTATGTGTTTATCTTTGGTTCCTGATGGCACAAGGAAATCAGTAATTATCCAAGTGTTTATATGAAAGGGAGCCGACAAGCACAATTTAAAAGAGGAGACCAACTAAAATTTATGAAAGAACTATACACAACAGTTTATTAGCTTGATGGGATATCTGAATATGGCATATCACAAATCATGTGCCTATAGAAGAAAATGTAGAAGAGATGAGAAACATAGTTGCTATTGGTTAATTTCTGATGTGAGCCCTAAAAACATAAAAAAAACTGTTTGTAATGAATAAAGTAAATTATATGGTTGATAATATAATTAGAAAATATGAAATTACAGTAGTAAAATATGTATAATTCAAAATTAAGTCAACTTAAACCTTTGGCAAATGGACACCAGCTTTTGGCCATGTAACACAATCTACTCACTCTGATCCCAAATAATTGACGCAAGTATAGCTAGAAAGTTGCACCAGCTAAGTTCATTTCCAGCGACACATTTGACGGATCCGAGGGAGCTACATTTTCCTCCAAGAGTCAAAACATCATATTTGAACTAAAATGAAAATATTCCGTGTTTCCAACATGGGCTTTTGAATTTGTATCAACTAGTTCTAGATAGCCCTGAAACTACATTTTCATATTTTATTAACAAAGTGGCAGAGGAAATAAGTTTATGATAAGTTGTTATTACTTAAAAAAGGAAGCAGGACAACAATACCGAAATACCATTGTAACAACAAGTAAATTAACTTGAACTGCATATATGAATACAGGGTAAAGATGAAATACCGGGCTACTCATGCCAACATGTGTTTCATATATCCGCAATGATTTTGGTCGTTTAGGTTGAGGATGCTTGAATACATACTTCTCCTGCATACCCCATGTAAAGTATTTATAGCTGGTTAGTAAATAGAGAGCCAGGATGCCAAAGGTAAATAGAAAGTTGCACAGCTTGAAAGAACACTTAAGAGGCTTCAGGAGAAAACTAATACTCCCTCCGTTTCAAAATATAAGTCACAAAAGACTTATATTTTGAAACGGAGGGAGTAGCAGATTTCCCTTTCCAATAAAAATATCTGAAATCTAAAACTACAGAAGACGTAAGTAAAGTACCTCTTCTGGAGGATCATAATATATGCCATTGTATGGTATATCTCCTGGAGCCTGCACAGAGTACTTGATCCAGGCAGGAATTGAATCCTTTATCCCAGATGGTGTATCCATTCGCACCTAGATGTTCAAATGAGCTGCTGAGTAATACAGGTCATGTTCATGAGCCGAAAACAGTTTGCGAGGAGAAGAAAGAACTACCTTTACACGTGAGCCGTGAGAAATTGGTGGTGAACCATCTGCATTGTTTGGTAAAAAAATCTCCCAAATACCCGAGTCATCCTGAAAACAATTCCATATGTGAATAAGTAACTCTATATTAATCACATGGTGCTATGGTCCATGAAATACACAATGCACCTACTTCAGGATCATTATTATGTAAAACTGCTCTGTGTCCTATTGCAAGACAAGAAAAAAACAGTAAATCATGTCTAAATAATGAGAATATATGTGCAACACTCGTTGTGGAAAAGGGTAGTATGCATGTTCTCACTATCAACCTCCTACAACAAAAGCATCATCAACATTGATATCGACTAATGGACCGCCAACAGCCAAGTGAAAGAAAAGAGTCCAATAATTTTAATATGAAACTGAAGGATATCTACGGCTAAACTTTTTAATACACACAAAGTGTATATTTAACCAGATATACAAAAATAATCTACAGAAATAATATGATTTATTTGTGAAAATACAGGCATACTTTGCTCATACGGTCTGCATTTGGATCCCAATTGTTGAAGTCGCCTACTAACGCTGCAGACTGAAATTGGAATCAGGAGGTTAGGGTTAATTCTTAATAAAGCTAGTTGTGCAACTTAATATGCTGCTCATTTGGGAGGTGCAAAATTCGGACAGTCCAAAATATCACACGATAGCAAACGGAAAGTAATTATTCACAAGCAGTTCAAAGATAAAACTAGTATAGTTCAGTACAATGCTGTCAGACTATTAGAAGAACATACATGTGCTCCAGGAGCCCATTCTCGGTAAGTGATACCTTCAGCGCTGCATGGGAAGAGGAGCATAGATATTAAGTTAGTGTCTTATACATAGAAAAAAGTGAGATACATATTTATTTAGTCAAGAAACTTACCTGCGATTAAACCCAAACTTCTCGTAACCGCGGGAAAATGCATCCATCCCTCCTTCATGCTGATCAATGTCTGAACGTATTCTCCTATATAAGCTGTACCTGTTTTTGATCCATTAAGGAACAGTGAGATAGTAGCACAGTTTGATCTTGACCTATGGTTTTTGTAGGCAATTGACCTATGGGTTTCATCAGTACAAAAGAAATACAGTGGAAATGAAGTGGCATTGTTGTTCAAGTGGCACAGATAAAAAAAACATAGAACGCATCATGCGATATATTCATCTGCAGTTAGCACATTACAATAGGTAGTTATCGGTGTATGTAGTTTACATTGAAGTTCTTACCGTACTATCATACTTTTGTTTGGTTACCAGCCCATTAAATGCCAAACTCACGTCACTTCAGACAAAACCACGAAATATGAAGAACCACTATGATCTTTAAGAGTCTTGTGACACATCAAGCAGCCATACTGAAGACCGTAATTTCATCTAGAAAATGCACATCCATAGAAATAAGGCATACCTATACTGAAGATGATACTTAAAGTCTCGGAGCATTGGGTCAATATCGTATATTTCCTGCCCATCTCCTGGTGGTGGCACAACACGTAGTTTCTCCCCCGTAGATGATTCTCTGTCCACTTTGCTCATGCTTTCTACGCCAGACTCTTCAGCAGCCTGATTTGCCTCTGAAGACCCAATAGTATCTTCACCAACATCCTCTATGACTGATTCATCGTCGATGAATGGTACCTAGAAAAGAAAGAGGGTCAGAAGAACGGTGGTACACACAGTCGTAAATCAATCCAGTGTGTAGCCTTTGTGGCCTCACATAAGGGTTTTTGTTTCAGATCTCAATTTTTGTACAATAAAAGTAATAATAATAACTGTTGAGATCTGAAACAAAACCTCGTATGTGAGATCTCAATTATCATGCAGACAAGTAGTAACAAGATGATAATTAATTCCAGTTCGCTAACAAATTAGAAATCCACGTTGCGGATACAGTGATGCATGAAAGAGGACGACGGAGCACGTGTGAAATCATAACTAGGGAGTATTTAATTTCGCTAGACCCCAACAGAAATAAGCAATGAAAATACAGTGGTACTGTAGTTTTCCCGGGGCAAGAATAGATAATGTCAACTACCTCGAGATCATCAGACTCGAACTGAATGGAACCGTCGTTGGAGGAGGACGGAGGCATTCCGTCACTCTCGCCGTCAGGGATCATCACCTCCCGGGACGCGCCCCCTGCCCGCATGGCCACGCGCCTTCCGGAGCCGCCGACACGAACGGTACCTGCAGCCACCGCCGCACCAGGAATGTAAGATCGCGGCCTGATGGAGGTGAAGGAGGAGCAGGACCGAGAGAAGGAGAGTGAGCAAGGTGATTACGAGGGAAGCTGCAGGGGGGCTTGTTGAGGCCGAGGAGCAGCTCCACCCCGCGCCTCCGAGGAGGCGGCGGCCCGGCGAGCCCCGCCCCGGAAACAGTAAATGCCGGCGCCGCCATCTCGCCGCAGCCGGATCGGATCCAACCAACTGACACCGCCTCGTCCGTCCCCTGCTTAAACCCTGCGAGCGAAATGAGGAGGGCTGTGCTAAAATTAGGAGGGGGCGCGCTATATAGCAGCTAGCACGGAGAGAGCGGATCCTTGACGGACGCGAACGCGAGGGTGGCAGCGCGGTGGTGACCACCCGGCGGCGTGGGCAACGCGCGCGGCGGAGCGGACGGCTGTATGGGTGCTAGCGTGCGACGCCAACCATGGCACGCAGGTTTAGGTTTTTTTTGCTGTGGTGAACGTGTATCCGTTCGGTTTTTCTTGGCGTTGCGACAGATGCCAGGTGGGTAGCGGCGAGCGAGTATGTGTTGGGGCGGGGCTGCGAAAGAAACCAACGGCGGAGAGGCCACTCCCGTAGACGCCGTTTGTAGTCTAGTGCTAGTGCAGATGGTTCTACTCTCCTTTGATCAACCGACAAATGGTGCTGACCTGGATCCTCGAGGTTTACACAAATTTATATGCTGAATACATCACACGCCGCCTGCAAACCTTGCAGCATGTGAATGGACGGTCGAGTCGCGGCTTAGTGTCATACGACAGCCCGGGTGGCTCCGGGCCACACCATTTTGCGCAAAAGATAAATACTCGTGGTCAATAATCTATTACTCCATCCGTTCATAAAAAAAGATAAAAAGGAGTACCTCTTTTCCGAAATATAAAGGTGTTTTCGTTTTTTTTCCTGATTCAGATGTATCTATCATTTACTGTGTAGATTCACTCGTTTCAATCTATTTATAGTCTTATTTCATTTGTATCTAAAACATATGCATACTGTTGAAGAAATCGATCGCCCACGACAAACGGATGATCAAGCAGCATGAAGCTAACAAAGGATTCTAGATCATCTGTAGTCAGCCACAGGTTATAGCCGGCACCGTATAATATACACAACGGGTACCACCGCCTTACAACCATGGTTTGCCAGCAGACCAGCCGGAAGCCGAACCCGGGAGGTCCAGAAGAGATGGATGACCCAGCAGAACAAACAATGGACAATTGGTGCAACCTGCACGACACTACTTCACATGGATTGACTAACTGCATAGTCATTGTAACCTGGATGCAGGACGTCGAAAGGACAAAGAAAAAGGCCCGAATTAGTTTGACGGGCACTTCGGGCAGAGACATGACGAGTCACCGCAGCACCGTCCTCAAGTCTGGGCCAGACACCCCAACAGACAATCAAACGCGCCATACGGGCTCGTCAAAATGATAATTTCTACCAGAGAACATGATTCAAAGTCAGAGGTAAACCACATGTGGGGGGATCTTCTAGATACACATCCAATCATGGGCTCGAGCAACCGCCATGCAAATGATAAACCCAGGGGCTCATCCAAGCCAACATGAGCCAACGTCCTACTGCATTTGGCCGCCACAATTGACCTAAGAACATGACCTACCTAGGTCGACTCCCGTTGGTCATTCTATAGTGATTGCCAATATCATCATACAGAAGGTTCTGATCGATATGGGGAGTTCGTTCAGCACCATCACAACGAACACTCTGAAGAAGATGCAGGTCCCCATATCCCACTTACATCCAATCTCAGTCACTTCTATGGGGTCATCCCCAGGTCACAAGCCGGTGGGGCAAACCACCCTGTGGGTAACCTGGTAACCTTTCAGGATGGCAGATGGGGGCGATTTCCAAACCGAGCATTGTGTTTTTGACATTGTTGACTTTCCCATGGTCTACTACGCCCTCCACGGTCAACCACAAGTAGCACAATTCATGGCAGTGACCGTACAAAATAATGAAGCTCCTGGGACAAATAGGAGTAATCACCATAAGAGCATCACTGAAGCACGACGTGGAGTGCGACCCGACGTAGCTACGAGACTAGTACATCATGGGTGCTAGAGGAAAACCATCCAGAACCAACACGCCCAAAACGGAAGGCTTAGGACATTGACATGACAAACGCCGAGCCTTCTCGTGAGCATCATTCATCAACACCCTCATACGCTCGGGGCCTTGGACCAAAGTCAAAGATCACCTCGTACAACTTGCAAACATCGGCTGTTGAGCCCATTATCGAAAGAATGGTGTTTATCATAGAAGAAATGTACCAGCGAACAACCGCAACATATGGGACACATGTAGAGTAGTGGAAGAACATAGGGGACACATGTAGAGTAAGGGAAGCTCTAGGCAAAAATTACTAGACTACCACAACTAATGTATTGAGAAGTCAAGAACTAGACGCAATCGTAAGTCACCTAACGAAAGGCTACGCCCAGAGATAAGTGCCATCCACAGAGCGCGCGGGCGAACCAACATCATCGTATACGAGGCCATAATGGAACCAGCTTACCAACTACTGTATATCCAAGTAAGCTCGGTGGTCATCGGAAGAATATTTCCTTGGGACGTTCGTGCAAATCGGTTGACACCGCCTAGGGGCCCATGGCGCGAGTTCTGCATCGGCGGCTACCTTGTGGATCACATCAATAAGTAAGGAAAGTACTATTTATACCAAGAGTATGAGAACCTTATTAGCAAGCCCTTCATCAAGAAGCAACTCCGGCGATACATCTCCACGATCTAATAAAAGACATGATATAAGTATATTTTTTGGACATGCCTATAAGAGCAGCTCCCCTACAAAACCTTTTCCATAACTGCAAGAATTATCCACGCCTTGAAAACATAAAAATAGCATGCATCCTTTAGGTGTCCACACGCGGTAATCACGCCACTCCTGAACACCCGGGGGCTATATATCATGTTCATTTTTCATTATTTTTTCCTAAAAGAGATGTCTCGACATGAAGGGACAACCTCGACATTGAAGGAAAGGTCCAATACATAGACTATCTTGGCGTAGAACTCACCACTCTGCGTCTCAGCCTGGTCAGGGAATCGTACTACCTACCGTGAAAAGAAAAAGTAAACAGAGAAGAAAAACGAAGCAGGAAAACAGTTAACTTCTGAAGCCTGTAATGGGCCGGCTCATTTTGCGCCGGGGGATAAAAGCGGGCGAGACCATGCCCCAAGCTCACGAGAAGTAAAAGCGGAACGGCCCAAGAACCCAGGAGAAGTAAAAGCGCGTGGTGTTCCCTTAGCGGCCCATTCGAAATCCAGCCTGCTCTTCGATGGTTCCCTCCATATCCACCCCGACGATACCCCCAAACGCCTAGTACTTAATTTCCCTCCCTCCTTCCCTCGTTTTCTGCTGTCTTTCTCTCCTCCTCCCTCCTTCCCCCATTCCCCTTTCCCACCTCCCTAACCCCACCCACCTCCCGCCGCCGCCGCCGCCGGAACCCTAGCTCCGGCGAGCCTCTTGCTTGCCTGCCCCCTTCTCTGAAGCCAGAGCCGCCCATCGGTCCCCGGAGCCGGGGGCCCCGCAGCGCGCGATCGCGAGATCGGGCCCCATGTCGGGGGGCGGCAGGCCGCCGGCTGCGCAGAAGATCCTGCAGTCGCTGCGCCCGGGCCCGGTTTTCTCCACGCCCTCGCGACCGCCCTTCGCCTCCCCCGACGACTACCACCGCTTCCCCGCGGCAACTGCCACTGGCTCAGGCGGCATCGGCGCCGGTGGTGTTGCTGCTGATATTGAGGAAGGGCTTGTTATCCGGACGCCGGTGAGATAATTCTGCTCCACAAGGAGCTCTTGATTTATTCGTTGCTGTTTGTTTTGTTATTGTTGCGGGTGTTGCTGAGCTTGTGTTTGATTTGAGCTGTTTGGTAGAGGATTATAGCTCAAATAGTTATTGTATGTGCCGATTCGAGTGTATCGTGCAGATTCGGGTGAAACTTTGTTCAATTTCCTGGTCTCCCCGAAGTCTTCTCGGTTTTGGGGAGATTGAATGCCCAGCGCATACATGTATTTAGGTGCTAGATATACCTGAACCATGCCAATTTTGTGATGTGGATCGACAAAATAATGAGTTCATGTCATGTTGCTGTGGCACAAGAAGAATTGGAACTGAGGGGAACTTTTATGTCAAATCGTACATGTTACAAAGAGGAAGAGTCTGTCATTTGTACATGTTGCCCGCAGCGAGGTCCTGAATAAAACGTACTCGACAACATATGCTAATGCCATAGTCCATTCATAGTTGCCAACTGCTTCCACACCGCATGGCTGGCTTTAGGACTTTGTCGAACCGCAATTTATATATTCTCTGCAACCTTGAGCTACCAGGTCAGTGCAACTACATGCATATTTGCCCTGTCACTGAGATAGTTACCATGTAACTTTTAATTGCCATCAACCTATTAATTTCAGGCCAAAGCTTCAACTAGCCATATGTTTCACTGTTTCAGGGGTTTGTAATACTCTGAATGTAATGAAATAGTTTTTATAGGGTTATCACACAACATAAGTAACTATGTTGGCTGGGATCACCGTGAAATGATTCTTCTGCTGCTAACTGTTATGCTAATCCCTCCATTCCTGTATGTTGGGAGTATTAGATTTTGGTAAGACAAGACTTTGACAAAGAATACTTTGTTAATACATGGTTTATATGGCATGAAATTGGTATCACTAAATTCGTTTTTAGAAGAACTTACTGATAATTGTGATTATGTATCATATACAACACGAGTTAATGGAATAACTCTTGGTCAATGCCCTGTCTTAGCAAAACCTAATACACCCTACATACGGGAATGAATGGAGTAATTGTTTGCTGCTAACACGGACTTCAGCTCATTTATGATAGAAACCCTCGTCGGATTTTAGCTAGTCTTACTGATCAGTGATCACTACATAATACAAGTACCCGCTTCTGCAGTTAAAAAGAAAAGCCACACGTGAAGAAAATAATGCTGCTGAGTCGAGTGACTGTATGATTATCACCCCTGAAGTCAATCCGCTACTCACTCCGGTTTCTGGAAAAACTGTTAAGCCTTCTAAATCAAAGGCAAAGAACAATAAAGCTGGACCTCAGACTCCTACGCTAAATGTTGGTAAGTGAAACTGTCTTGAGAGCCACTTCCCTGAAGGCCAAACTCTTATTTGCATATATATATTCAGGCAACAGAAGATTTAGCATGTACGTATTTGCATGTGCAGGCTCACCACTCAATCCATCAACTCCTGCTGGTACTTGCCGCTATGATAGTTCATTAGGTACTCTCCATCTATATGATTATGATTTTGTCTTAGTATGAGATGGTATAATGTAGCATTCATATGTATGGTGCAAACTTGTATCTTTCAGGATCTGATTGCATTGTAACTTATCTTACTGTTTGCCACGCGCTGTTACTTATATTTATCCTTATGATCGGTCTTTAGGACTTCTGACAAAAAAGTTCATCAACTTGCTTAAGCAAGCCGAGGATGGCGTTCTGGATTTGAATAATGCTGCAGAAACACTAGAGGTTACGCTCTGTTATCACTGCAGCCGATGCTTCTTTGCTTCCAATTCCTACAAATTCACATACTTTTCCTACTATTCAGGTTCAAAAGCGACGCATATATGACATAACCAACGTCCTTGAAGGAATTGGTCTTATAGAAAAGACACTCAAAAACAGAATTCGTTGGAAGTAAATATTTTCCTCTCTTGACCTTTGTTTTCCTTCATTGTCTTTTTTCTTTTCTTGCCTTCATGTATATGAAGCTAATCACACATAAACTTATAGGGGCTTGGATGATTCAGGAGTGGAACTAGATAACGGCGTTTTAGCTTTGCAGGTATTTGTTTCTGTAAATTTGCTATTCCTGTTGAATTGACATACTAATTCTATGCACCTGAATACGTTTTCTGAGATACTCCCTCTGTTCGGATTTAGTCTACATCCTGGATCCAAAATTTGTTTGGAATTAGTCTACATCCTGTATGGGTCCACCTCGGTAATTAAGAGGGGGAGAGTCCACACCATGCATGCACCGGTTTGGTTTTTCCCATACATGGATTGCATTAATTAAGCTTTGTTTAACCAATGAGTGCTTTGTTTCTTGTGAGACCATAATTGTGATGTATAATGGGGTGTGCAAAAGTAGTAATAATAAATGCTAGCCTAATTTGTCTGAATTTTTCCAGATGTAGACTAAATCAGAACTGTGTCATGATAACTATATCAAAACTCAGTTTTGTATAACCTATTTTTGTAGACAGAAGTTGAAAATCTTCATCTGCAGGAGCAAGCCTTAGATGAGCGTATAAGGTTAGTGGCTATTTCGATTCCGGGCTTCACTACAAAATACGCTCTGTTGTTGCTGCTGAACCTGACAGAAGTATGATATAAACTGGACTCTTGTTTTGTTGCAGTGATATGCGTGAAAAGCTAAGGGGGTTAACGGAAGATGAGAGCAGTCAAAGGTAATTGTATTTCTTGTGTTAGTTGCGTCAATGTTTAATGATGTGGAAAACCTGACCTCCATTTGTCTATTAGATGGCTCTATGTGACAGAGGATGATATCAAGGGATTACCCTGCTTTCAGGTCTGCTAATCTACTATTCTACTTACATGGTTAAACAATGTCATATGTTAGTTAGTTATTATCATTTGCAGCTTTACTTCACACCACGATATTTCTGCGAAGGCAATTATGTATGATAGTTTAACATATTTTCGGGCTTTGCAGAATGAAACTTTAATTGCAATAAAAGCTCCTCATGGTACTACACTTGAAGTACCAGATCCTGACGAGGTAGGATTAGTAAAAGTAATGAAGCCATGCACACACATGAATAGTTTTGTGAATCCGTTGATGACATCTTTTGTGTATCTTTCCCCTACAGGCTGGTGATTATCTCCAGAGGAGATATAGAATTGTATTAAGAAGTACAATGGGCCCAATAGATGTTTACTTAGTCAGGTAATGTCACATTCCTTTTGCGGAGTAACATAATTTGACTGAATTTTATCTGATCAAAACCTTCTGTATAGTCAATTTGACGAGGGATTTGAAGATTTGGGTGGTGCGCAACACCTCCAAGGCATACAAATGTGCAAAATCACATACCTTGGGAAGACGTATGTACAACAAATGTTGCACAAAACGGCAGATCAATGGACTTGGAGCATAATGTTCAATACAGCCCGAATACTCCACAAGATCCTAGTTGTTCAAATGATTTTGGAGGGATGACAAGGATTATTCCTCCGGATGTTAATGTAAGTGAAGTTTCCTCAAATTTATTTTCAAAAACATCGTTTAGCGTGCTCATGAAACTAACAATGCTACACAATTTTGCAGACTGATGCTGATTACTGGCTCCTAACAGAGGGGGATGTTAGCATTACTGACATGTGGAAAACAGCACGTATCCTTGAGATCTTTCATTAAAACTTTTTGTGCTCTCTATTAAGATTTGTCTAAACTTATCTGCAAGTGCTACGTAGTGTTGCAATTTGAAGTACTTAACATGGAAAATAGCAGAAGTGCAGTGGGACACCGATGTGTTTTTACCTGAAGATGTTAGCACCACACGTGCACACAATCAGCATCCAGTTACAGTGGGCAAGCCACAGATGCATGTTCCAAGCATGGATCAACCGTAAGGTCATACGAGTAACAAAGGGAAAAATTGACATGGAATGCCCGTAGCAGGTGTTTTCAGTGAGAGGTCACAATGTGAAAACAGATACCAATTCACAATTGGACAAAATCTGGGCGGTTCTCATTAGAATCTTCATCATCTGGAGGCAAGTCCGGCCAGCAAGTTCAGACTGATAACCGCTCTGAATTCGCAATTTGTTGTGGAGACTGGTTGCGCCAACTAACTTCCCAGTGTGCTGCACGGTTTGTTCTGGCATCGTGCTTCAAGTGGAAAAGGCGCCCAAGTGCAGACTGCACTGTGAATTTGGGTGCTGTGCACATTCAGGCACCTGCTCTATTTAATTTCTAACTTAAATTGCAAGGCAATAGCTGCCTTTGGTGCTCCCGCTGGAATTGTTAGGAAATTGTATAAAACAGTGCACGGAATAGTGCAAGTGTTCAAGTCATCCGTGTAAGAGAACAGTGGTGACATTGATGTATCCGAGCCGTCTTTGTACAATTGTTCCATACTCC
This sequence comes from Poa pratensis, assembly GCA_947311845.1. Taxonomy (NCBI): domain Eukaryota; kingdom Viridiplantae; phylum Streptophyta; class Magnoliopsida; order Poales; family Poaceae; genus Poa; species Poa pratensis. Next base: position 158,406,951 of record CAMZMU010000052.1, read on the forward strand.
CTTTTAATGCTCTGCGTAGCTTTTCCTGCGGGGACCTGTTCATTTTTTTTTTTGCAAAACGCAGCGCTGCTTTCGTTTAATTTAGGAGAGAACCTAGTACATGGTGAAAGAGAACAAGGACCAATCTGTACAAGCCAAAAGAGAAAAGAAACTATAGCCTAGGAATTGCAGAGTTCAGGTCTTAGTTAAGGCGGGTAGAACGGGAAAATAGCATTTGACCGGGATGCATTGCTCCCGGTTTTGAAAAAATATTTCCTAAATATTTAAAATTTCTACACAAAAAGTTGCGCACGGTTGATTGGCATGTTTCACATGTGTAGAAAGTTTCGTGGAGTGATGTCCATTTCCTGGCCTATGTAAATAAGACAAAAATATGTACATGGTTACTGCTATAGCACCAGAACTTCTCTTACTTACGGAGGTAAAGTAAATAGTAATTTCGTCACGGAACTCATGTGTTTTGGGAGACCTATGCATGGAATTTTTGTTTCAGATTTTTTTACACTATTTCTACTTTTCAAATAGGGGGAGCATATGCCCCATGTCCACTATATTGACTCTTGGGTAGAAGTGTCATGTCTCGCTGCATGGACACCAGGAGTAGCCCCTTTTAGTTGGTTCAACACATGGTGCGAAGGAGGCTCACGATCGTCGGCTTCCGCCAGAGAATGATATCGTCCTAGTTAAGAGAGATCCGACGAACAAGACAGAGACATAGGGGTTTACCAGGTTCAGGTCACCCGGAAGCTAAAAACACTACTTCTGCATATCTGGATTGCTGGGTTCTACAAAGTGGTTCTTGGTCGCTACCCTGTCTGGAGGAGGAAGAAGAGGAGATCTTGACCCGGAGGAGTTCACTCTAACTTCTCTACCTCAGCAATGGTTACCTCTACTATAGCCTGGAGTGTGGATGATCTTTGGATTCCTCCCCTCGGTGGCCTTGATCCTCCCTTTATACACACGAGGGACATGCTTGGTTTAGACAAGAAAGCCTAAAGGCGGAGATAGACGACGGCAACATGTGGCCTCTTCTTGGCATCACCAGTCGTGGGTTGGTGGGATCCCAAAAGTGCACCTGTTTTTCGGAGGGACATGGCTAGCAGGTGACAGGAGGACTGATACCCCCACCATAGTTGTCCCCTGGTGGACTCCTCCTTCAACGTGATCCTGCTTCCCTCTTTCTTGACGCCGAAGTCTTTTCCTTGATATTTTCTTCTGCTGGCGCTAGCGAACCGGTCCTCTAAATTTACGGAGGGAGCACCCATCCCATGCCTGGGCAAGGGACAAGTCTAGCCGGCCTCTAGGCTCGCGTCATTCCGGGTCTTGATCTTGGTATCTGGTAGCAATCCCGGAGGGCTAACCGGGTCTTGGTCCTTAGCCATTTCTGGTGTCATTGCTGATCTTGACGGGTCACCATGGGCAATGTAATGACCCATCACACCACTGCATGTTGTAGTGTACAAGTCATTGACATAATACTCACGGAAGGACCATTCCGTAAATATTACATCCTTCAGAGTAGTACAACAGAAACATAGTCGGTCCAAGGTAACACTATAGGATTACAACACTATTCAATACAAAATCTCGAGAACCTACTTACATACAGAAGTAAGTCTCGTGCAAATGAAACTCTCAAAAAAGATCCAAGTCGTAGTACTAAGCTGAATATCAGCTCTACCTCTAACTTCTGATCCACTACTGCTGTTGTCACAGCCCTAATCTGTCCATCTGGAATTTCCGTGTCTAGAGTGGTGCTCCTCCACCCAATTATAGACGTCTTGTCCATCGGTATTGTTGTCGACGTGTCCACCGTTGCACTGTTGTCGCCACTCATCCGTCGGCAAAGTAGAGGTTGACTCCTTCAGCCTCCACCAGGTTGATTTGACTTCTTGCCGAAGATCTCACCAACATCGTTATGGATTCCTGCCCTTCCTCAGCTGTCTCCAATAATCTAAGCAGGGGTCAACGGAGGAAAGAGTGAGCAACACGAGCGTTACTCAGCAAGTTCATATAATAGGAATAAGGTGTTTTATGCACTAGCTACCATCCATACCAAAAGGTCATAGATGAACATGCATAACTTTGTAAAACATTTTTAGGAAAAGATTTATTTTATCTTCAGAAAACTATGCCCGTCATCGATTCACAGGTGCTAGGGCCTTGAGGAGCCTCCTTTCCTGCAGCGTTCGCCATTCCTTCCTAGAACGTGGAGTAACATGTCACATTTTTACACTCTGCAGAGGTGCGTTACTTTACCCATAAGAGACCAACGCCTTGTTGCACAACCGGGCGAGTCTTTCCCGTCCACACTTCCTATGGTGTGGGGCCCAGTCGTTGACCCAAGCCATTCGTCGTGCTTTTCCAACAACCCCGCATGCCCACCCTTTTGTAGGTTTGTCCTCCCCTTTATCTTATGGTAGACCGAACCGGACCTGAGGTCCTCAACACCTATACCATAAAGATAGACCGTTCCAGACATCCCTACAATCCATCATAGACCCCAGAAACCGTGGGAATTAAGGGATCCCACCCATGTGCATGTAATCTCGCAAGATCTACAGCCTACGGAACTGGCAGTCCGTTGACATGCGAAAGGGAAAAGGTCACAGATGACTTTCCCGCCCCATTCCAAGTCTCATGGTTAACGCTTCATTTACGGCGCAAGAACGCTGACGGCATTGGTTATTAAATCCTAGGTAATACTTTCCCGTGCAAATGGAACCTCCACCAACCACATCATTCCATGGTTCCATCTGCCAGCCAACAATATATATATAGCAATTCACATCATTCGAAGATAGGTTTTTCTTTTTCATGCAATGATAAACCATAGTATTTTTCATTTACTTTGATAAACATAATCAAGTAGGACATGAGCAAGAGTGAACTTGCCTTGGATAGAAATAGCAGTTCAACCCTTCGGGGTTCTAGGGTTTGCGGTAAAACCCCGAATCTGAAAATAGCAACGTAATCCCGATAAGGACTACAGAAAACTCTGGCAAGATGCTATTATGCATAAATATGAGATGCATCATAAAAGTACCCTAAACATACCCAAGCTTAACTAGGTAAGCTTCATCTAAAGTGATACATCAGAAGTCATCATATTAACTTACTTAAGATTGTTTCATCACCTTTGGGTGGTGTTATTAGTACTTAATTTGTTATTGAGTTGGGCTTAGTGGTATTTTAGGATTTTAGGGACATGTTATGATTTATTTGATTATCTTCTTAGTGTTATTTATTATGTGTTAGGGGTGTTTCACTTTTATTACATTAATAAAGCATTATCTTATTGTTTATATTTTAGTTAAGTAATAAGATCATATTATGTGAATATTAACACTTAGGAAAAAAACAACAAAGCAATATTATGTTATGAGGTAACAATGAATTGGAATTAATGACTCAAATGATTTGTAACACAAAATTAATCCAATTACTAGAGGTTATGAGTAATGGTGGTCATATTTTATCAAGTAGAGAATTCACTTTTATGACTTAAGATGCACTTGGATTACTCATTAAACATTATATAATAATAGCATAACCATTTTGTAAGTTTTTAGAGTATTATAGAAAATAATTATTTTAATTATTCACTTTTAATTCCTAACAATTCATGTCCAAAGAGTACGAATGATTTGTCTTAATTAAATCCTATTTTTGAAGTTTAAAATTGTGAAGCAATTTAATTGAAGTTGAAATGCATCCAAAATAGCATTTCAAATTAAATCCATATTTAAGTTAATAAGTGAATTGTTGCTTTAGTTTTGTATGATACAAATTTAGTCAAACAAGTATTTTATTTAAACAAATAGATATATTTTATTTTTTTATGACCATTTTGATATATTATTTGTATTTTTCTGATTTGATATGAAATAGTTATGAATTTACAAAGTTTAAAATATTTCTGAAATTATTTTCTTATTAATTTTTGATTTGTGAAATGACCAAAATGCCCATGGGTCAACATGGTTGAACCCAACCCAAAGGTTTGGCTCGGGTTGGTCAACCCGACCGAGCCTAACTCGCTCTCCTTTTCTCTTCTCTCGCTCTCGCTCCCGCGACTCCATGTCGCCGCCGTCGTCGCCTCCCGATTCCGGTGAGGTCCGGCGACCTCCGCCGCCGTGCTGTGGCGCGGCCGACGCGCCCCGCGGTCCTCTCCACTCCTACCCCGGCGATTCAATCCTCCTCGCCATGATGCGGCCGTGCACGACCCCTACCCGAACTAGGGTTTCGGCCGATTTCTTGCTATGCCGAACTCGTGCTGCCCCGGCTTCGCCATGGCTGGGTAAGCTCCTCTCTCTCTCTCTCTCTTTCCCCCTCCAGGCCATCGTGCCTTGCTCTGTGATGCTAGGTGACTTAGTGATCTATGTTTTCTGCTATTTAGGTGTGGAGCCGGTCTGTTGCTCCTGTGATGCTTATTGGGTTATGCCCTACGGCCTCTATGACTTGTTGTTGAAGATGATCTAGTTAGAGGTTGTAGATGTGTGTGGAGTTACTGGTTCTGTCCCTCGACAAGCTCAGTTAGCTGCCCTGATAGTGGCATCAGATGGTGCTCTCTGAACCTATGTTCAGATATGTGCCTCTGTTATGTGATGTTGTGGGTGCTGGATTTATTTCTAGCTATTATTGTGATGTGCAGGTGATGCTGTTCTGAACCCTGGGTTCAGAAAATGCTTCTGATGATTTGCCCCTTTGTTATTATGCTCTAAATGTGCCCTGTTGTAGTGTAATTCATTTGTTTGAGCTAAATTCTTTAGCTTTGCTTGCTGTGATGCCTCAATTGAGTTACACAGAAGCATCTTGATGTATTTAGCTAAGGCAAATTTGATTATACTGCTCAGTGGTGTTTTTAGTGCATATGTGTGCTTGTGGTGCCTCTCCCCTTTGTGGGTTTTGTGCCCAGCATAATATACTGGATCTGTGCTTCACACATAGCTATGAAAAGCAATATTTGCTTATGCCTTTGCTCGAAATTGTGGATTATTTCCCCTGCCTGTGATGCACAGGCTGAGGCCCAATTTTATTAAGAACAGATGCTATACTTGGTTTTTTAATCCCCTGTGATGAACTTAGCATAGCACCTCTATGCCTATCTGAGGGAAAACACACCACCCTGCTCCATATATAGCTAGCAATTAATTTTGCTAGAGAAGTAGAGAATCAACCTCTTATCAGGTGTGGTGGTGGATGTGTTGTGTTGCTTGGGGCTCTTCTGGATCTCTTGATCATCAGATGGTGTGGACCTCCTCCTGGTTCACCTTGCTGGCCTGCTCCTCCAGCTCCAGGTTGCTATAATCTAGCTCCTGGCCTCCTTCTTGCTCCTGCTTGGCCTTGTGCTTCAACTCCATCTTGCTCTTGCTTTTGGCAAGGATTGAGTGGTGAAAAATGGATGGATGTGTGATTTGGTGATGAACTGTGGCTGTGGTTGATGAACTCGAGCTGGTTGCTTGAGTGAGTGTTGTGGTTCTATTTTGCTAGCTCCTACGGCTGCTTCCTTGCTCTTATCCCTCTGCAGTGAGGTTGATGTGGTGTTGACAGGCAGGTGGGTTGCATGGATGTGTGAGCTGTGTACTTGAGCTGCCTGCCTGCTACCCCCCAGATCTTTTGACCTGAGAAGCATGGCTTCGGCTGGTTTGGTATTATCCATAGTTGATTCTTTATTTTAGACTCGCCAAGTGGATTTCTTGCTGCCCAGCCAATGATGTTGTACTGAGGCATAATTTTGAAATTGGAACAGATACTATACTTGTTTCTTTGGTTTAACTCTGTGATGAGACTAGCAGAGCACCACTCTGCTAATCTGAGAGTAATACTAACCCTAACCCATCTATTTTTAGTTCTCTTTTTCTTTTCTTTTGTTTTGCAGGAAATAGGTATGAAATCGAGATGAAATTTAAGAGAAGATAATACAAGACTTCTAGTTTAGGAATAGATTTAATTGCCCCTTTTTAATTCAGTTTATTGTAAATCAATTGTAAAGACAATGTATTATTGTAATTAATCAATAAAGTTATTTGTTTGTCTTTCTAAAATTCTATATATTGTAATATGTTTTGTAAAGATTTAAATTATTTAAACAACTATAAATTCAGTTACTTAATTATTGTTTCTATAACTTTATTGTTTTAATTTGAATTACTTACAAATTCAGTATTATTTGAATATTCAAATTGGATTCGAAATTTCCCACAACGAGTAAATTACCTAGAGATCATGTCGAAATTTATTACATTCACCTCAGATGAACTAAACCCTTTATTCAATACGATGAATTAACTCCGATCACTCCAGGGTTTGGATTTGCGAAAAATTTGTTCGGGTTTTCAAATGCATCCATGCAGATGCACAAATTCCTATTTCTACCCTCCGTTAGTTCCTAAACGCTGGGGTATTACGGGCAAGTAGGCTGGCCCATTTGCCAGGTTGACTTTCTTGACTTGGTCTTGTACCCCATGTTTCACAACTGCGACAAGAACTATCTAGTTGCCTTAAGGCCGACACCTATGCAAAGTTATTACAACTAGATATATGTGTGGGGCACGACCCCCCGACTCTCTGATTACATTATCAGCTGTAATTACAAAGCAGGTGTCAAAAACAATAATAATGTGTTGATAGTGTTTTTTTCTTAATATTTTCACGTGTTGTTACCCGCTTGAGCTAGCAGTGCATTCTTCCACCTAAATAAAGCTGAAAGTATTGGTGCCACAAACGGAATAACCTTTTTTCTGCGGGGTACAAACGGAATACGAGGCGGTACCGCTCTTTTTTTGGTGAAACACGGCATAACGCAGACGCTCACAAACACGTGCACACTAGCCTATGAGCACATCCGAAAGACTGGGACGACGGTCGGGTTTTGAGATTGACAAAGTCAGTACAGGCGCCACGCTGTCAAGAGGAACATCGTCTCCCACTGAAAAATATTTCGCCTAAATAAAAACACTAATCTTATATTTACCTTGAGCTCCCGCAGACGTGTAGTAACCGACGAACGGTAATGAATCTTATTTCGGCCCGCTCTGTTATTTTCGGGCCGATTTGCGGGCCGCGCCAGTAGGAGTATAGGCCTTAATTACTCTGCCAGCCCTAAACCTCAGGCTAGCCCAATCTGCTCCCGTAAATAAAAATAAAAGGATTTTCCCACAGAGTGTAGGCTCTTCGGCTGGCTGCGACTTCGAGGAGACCGCCATCAGCTGTCGCCTCCCATCTCCGACCTCAATCCACAGGAAGCACAACATGCTCTAGCTTCCAAGATCTAGGTTTGCACCCGCACTCATCTACTCTCCTTTGTCTTTTTTTTCGGGAACTTGTTATCGATTGCCTGCTTCTTCTTGATCCGGGTGCGGCGCAAGGTGCGATTTTTGTTGGATTTTTGGGGTCTGATTTGACGATGTCCCTGCGGGTTCCAGTTCTGTCTGTGTTCCAGCTGTGAGATTGTTTTCCTTTTCGTCTTGGGTCGTTTCGAATGCTAGATTAAACCCTAGGTAGAACAGGTAGAACCCTAGTTTTATTTTCAATTCTGGGCTTTTCACCATTTTCGGCCCCCTTCCAATGTGGCGAACCTTCTTGGAGGGCATTTCTATTGAAAATATAAGCGATTTCGGTTGGTTAAAACTCGATTTCTTACATTTGCGCACATCCCGTGTCTTTCTTGCTTGCTGTGCTAGATCCCCTGTATGTCACGTGCTTTGGAGGCCCTGAACTGATTTCTGAAGCAAGTCGTAACTTGGGCCAGATTATGTTACCAGGTTGAAGGATTCGCTGGATCCTCTTTCACAACAAGGTAAAGTTCTTTCCTTTTCTCACATTTAGGTGTTGAATTGTGATTTCGTATCTCCTAGCAGTTGCCATTGGAGTTAGATATTAACCTCTCATATTGAGAAGTTTTTAGCGCTGTACTTAAATGTTTGTTGTCTTATATGTTTGCTGTCAGTTGTACTGTGGCAGCATTGTGGTCATTTGCTAGTGATTTGTTCAGATTGGGGACACTAGCGTAATTTAAATATGAAGTTATCAAGTTTGGTGATATTTGAAGTGATACATGGACATCTAGATAGTGTTTCTAGGCCTCTTCAATAGAATCATCAATGTAAGGATGGTTTACTGAGTACTTAGACGCACCTGTCTTGATCTTGTAAGTACTTTCAATAGTTACTGTTTCATTTTGTTAATGGTGTTGCATGTGAGGTTCAATTTGAATAATGGATGATTACTGTAAAAAACTCAAATACTAGCTTTTTACAGTAATCGTTCATTATTCATATACTTTGATGTTTGGGGCAGCTTTGCAGTGCTGTTTGTTTGGCTGCTGTCACATATTTAGTTATCTGGATGCTGTAAGGAAATGTGAGAACAACTGTAGTATCATTTGTTTTTTACAAGTACATCAAATGCATCTCGTCACTTGTGCTTTGTCTTTGCTGATAGAAAGGCTATTTGCATTTTGTTCTTGTTATTCTGAGATCGTGTTTACTGCAACAACTGTCCTATGCATAAAATATCTGTTGATATCCAAGAGGAAAACAGTAAAACAAGTTTTCATAACCAATGGAATTCCCTGCAGTACATCATCCAGTTAATCTAATCAGAAACAGAAGTAATAGTGCTTACTTGTTCGGGAGATAAAGATCAGGTTATGTCACGCTTGAACTTGACTCAAAGAACCTCAAACATGGATTAAACAAGCAATATAATATGTGTACATACGCAAATGAGCCCGCACTTTCTCTTTTTCAAGCTATGTCAGAATCAACCAAGGAATGTCATGAACTGTAAAGTCATATATAAATTAAACATAGAAGATCATCTTGAATTCAGTGTCAAGCTTGTTTCTTTTCTTTTCTTTTCTTCCCCATTAGAGCCTATCTCTGGTCTTTTCAGTGTCCTCAGAATTTTGCTAAGCAGCTTCTTAAGGGCTATGCTTGCACATGAAATGGTTCTTGATGCTGTATGCTTTGTCAGATCTTAGTTGCATACTTTTTCTGAACCTTATTTCTGCCATTCATTCCTAGATGTCGTGGTTAGTTTTAATGATTGAAATGGTCACAGTAACAGGGTGATTGTGCAAGCAGAAGTGTCCACCATACCTCAGATTGTTTGAAAAAATCTAGTTGACAATTCTAAATCTGTTTAAATTAGTACAAGAAATAAACTTCAGATTTGAGCAATCTCATGGAAATGTTGGTTAGTGTTTGATCACACATATAAACAGGTGAGCATTGGTGGAGTTAAATATTTGAATACATCCTGGCTGAGGCTGTACACTTATACTTTATCACCATGCAAAGTCATTATGCATTTAGTAATGCTTGGATCTTGCTTTATTCATCTCTTTTCACTGAATTGTCACAGTATGTTTCTGAAGAGTCATGCAATTCTTATTGCAGATGTCATTGCATATTGGAGGGCTTTCTGTAGCTGTGAGGAAACAATATCTTGAACGGATTTTCCAGAAGTTTGGACGCTGCACTGTGAGGTTGAAAGACGGATATGGATTTGCAGTGTTTGGTGCTAGTGATGATGCAGCTCGAGCCTTGCGGCAACTGCATGGGAAATTTGTTTGTGGAAAACGCATAACTGTTAACTGGTCAAAACATCAGCCCAGTCTTTCTCGCAGTTCCAGGAGTTCAAGACGGATTGGGTCATCTAATGGAAGGGCTTCCAGAGATGGTGCGGACAGTTTTAGGTACAGTGATCCTGCAGATCGGAAGAATTTCTATACAGGCCACGGTATGAGTAATAACCCTGATGATGGAGTAGAAGAGAAGAATCACCATACAAGTCGTGATAATAGCCAAAACCCTCATGATGTGTTAAGAAAGAATTCTGATGAAACATCTGAGGGTTTAAAGGATGCTGGAGAAAGCATGGGTGAAGATCCAACTGAGATGAAGATGGATGAAGGAGGTACTAGTGATGCAAATGCCATTGAACATGATAGATGGGGTGAGACCGGAATAGGAAATCACGGTGAGGATGAGGATGATTTTGACCGTTTTGAACCCTATCATGGCTACTGCAAACAGGACAAGAAGGAAAAGACTGTTAAAGCAGACCATAGACGGTTTTCCAACAAGTGGCAGAATCACCCTGCTGAGCGCTTTGACCAGAACCATGGTAAATCAAGATTTCTTCCAACCTGTTATGGTACTGCTGGCCATAGTAACTGCCCTGAAGAAACAGTTGATAAATTCAGAACACTGGGTGATCGATTGAGCTTGAGAGAAAAAGGGGAGCTGAGGCTAAGAAAATTCAGGTATTCCTCAATGAGACGACCAGAATCTCATGTCGACCCAATGACTCAAGCACATCAGAGAGTTCAAGATATCAGGAAACCATTTTCTGATAGGATCGGGAGAGCGCCCAAATTGAGTAATGTGCCTAGATTGAACGGAAAATATACCCCTCAGAGTGAAAATATGCCACAACTCCCCAAGGAAGCTCATAATGGAAGCAAGTTGAAAAGATATCGTGAGCCATCTCTCTCTTCTGACAGGACTTCCTTATACTCAAGATCTGGATCTCCTTGTCTTCGTTCAAGAGCACAATCACCATCTCATTCTGCACATTCTAGTTCTAAATCATCTCAGCCAATTCAGCCTGAATGTATAAAATTGAGGTCGAGATCAAATATCAGCCAGCATGGTCCGCTATCACTATCAGTGTCTGTTTCACCACAATCCAACTCTCCACGTGCTGCAGGGAACAAAAACATTGGTGTTCTGGTGAATTCTCCTCTGGAGGGCAATTTGGATTCCAAAGCAGCATCTGAATTCAAATATTTCGATGATTGCAAGCAAGAAGTCAAAGGTTCAAACTTGAACTGTGAGGTTCCAAGTACTTTATCCAAGTTGGATACCCTAAGCAATGGAGATCAGCCTGTACCTGGTAAGGATGTTAAGGTGTCAGTTCATGTGGAGACCAACAACGTGTATAAGGACATGATTGATGATAGTGTTGATGCTGTTGCTCATGGACTGCTAGGTCAGATGACCAACCCTAGGCACACTTTATCAATGAGGTCAAACAAGGAGCATCTGGTAAAAATGGGAGGTGCATTTCCTTGAAGCTAACAACTAATGAAGTTGTCTCGGCTCTAAAGCATTATGGAATGGAAGCACGTGAGATAGTTTTATCTAATCAACCTGTGGAGAATTACTTTGGTGCTGCGCGCCTGTGGCCATGGGAAATTATTTACTACCGGCGGTGTAAAAAAGGTCCAATTTCCACGGAGAACTATGCTAAACGAGTTGAGCAGAACAAAGAATTTGGTATTGTTGATCAGTATGTCAGAAGCAGCAGTGGGTGGTGGGAGTGCCACAAGAATACTTGAGTTGCAGCCATATATTGCCCCAGCTCACAAATGCATTTTTTGAGGATGCTGACATGGGTGTTACTGTTTGTACTTTTTTGTTAGCATATCATTTTGGCTCCCCTTAATATTTCGAATCTTGGTGCTCCATGGGTGTTACTGGGGTAGACGTACGTAGTAAGAGGTGTTTTCATCGTACTTTGGTAAGACTTTATTACATGGTTGCTGGATACCTTAATATGATGTATGTTGTTGCTGCTGGTATGCATCGCCTTGAGATTCCATCATGTCATACGTAGATTATTGGGCATTTAAGGATGCACTTGCCATCTCATGTGCCTTTTCAGTTGCAATGATAACAACGTTTTATTCCAGTGTGTAACCTTTGGATGATGGTTGTACTCAGATTTCTAGGAGCACACGGTTAATCTCAGATTTAGCAGGTCTGTGAAAACGTGGAGAAAGGCTGATGCCCCGTTATATTGGCTCTGATCATGTCCCTTGTATTTCTACTGTCTATGTGATCATAATGGCGTGCTCGCCAGTTGTTGAGCAAACACCCTGCGTGCAATGCATACAACGGTGACAAATCACGTCCTGTTTGGTAGACGTTGAATAACATCATGTTTTGTAGTGATTCTCTCGCCGCGTTTCCGCTTAACGCTGGCGAGAGCCCCCTGTTTAAACGGAACATCTTTGTGGGCTCCAGATGGGGTGTTCTGAGTTCTGACGTCCTTGCACGAGTGAGCTCAGACTCTCTAATTCCAGCCACAGTGACCTGATCTGAAGCATCAGGCATGTGCGTGTGTAATTCACCTAATAAATCGATGACAGTATATCTATGTATGTCCCTCGCTTATGTATCTATCCACTGTCATGCAAAGCATTAAGGCCAGGAGTGACGGGTGGAGAGTTGGGATTTTAGTTGGTACTTCCTATGTTCCATTTTACAAGACTTTTGGCAACCTTAATAGACTTGCCAAAACGTTTTATTAAAAGGAATAGAGTCGCGAAAAAGTCATATTGTTGTCTTTTCTGAAATCACCATTTTAAAGTTTCAGGGAAGAATCCTAGATGTTTAAAATGACATGTTTTACGCTGATGCAAATTTTCAACTTGAAATAGTTTGTATTCCAGACTACACAAAAATGACAAATCCTGGGAGATTTTTGTCAATGTTCACCCCCCAGCTCCATAAAGCTGTCATTTTTACACAGCCTAAAATACACAATGTTTCACATTTAGTTTTTACACACTGATAGAAATAATCATTAACTACCTCTAGAATTATTTTCAGAATTTGTAGAAACTTAAAATTGTAGATTTTGAATTTCCAATTAATGAGGCAGAGTCGTTCCTTTGTGGCATGATGTCATCTTCTCTCTGTCCACTGTTTTCGATCATTATTTTAATTTTAATCGGTATAATCTGATGAAATGTCTCGTCATGGTCGGTGTTAATTAGTGAAGGCTCGCAAGTACCCCCCCCCCCCCCCCTAATTCTACTTCTTCACTTTTTGTAGTTGCATTGAAGAAGACGACCAAAGAATAAGAAGGAAGATTACCATATAAAGTACAAAAAGCAAAGGCGTACGGCTATTTCATGGAAGATAATTTTGTGGTGTATTTCTTCGTGTGCGTCGAAGTATCTCGGGGGGTCTAACTTTTTTTCCAAAATTCTGGGTGGGCCGGCCCACCCGGCCCACCCGCTGCGTCCGCCAATGGAACAAATGCACCCACAACTTGTGAATAAGTGGACACACCACACTTGACACTTATCATTTTTACACTGGACTGGAGTAGTAATTGAGATGAACCGCCGATCTTCTTGTGACCACCAAGGCGGGCTCTCAGTTTTTTTCTTGGCCTTGAAATCATCTTGTGATTACCCACGCGCAAGCAACCTATCACGGCGCGCGGCTCTTTTCGCATCCATCATTCACTCCCTCCTATTCATTCCTCCTGCCACGGCGGTTGTGATTGTTGCTTCCATCATCGTCGTTGCCCTTGCCGTTGATGACGCCGCCGTGTAGGAAGTCGAGGATGACTGGGCTGTGGCACTTGGGGCACCGCGGGTCGGCCTCGGCGAGCATGACATAGATGAAGCAGCACGGGCAGGCCGCGAGCACCATGGAAGTCGCCTCCGGGCTGTCCGACCACTGCAGCGCGCCGCCTCCACCGTGCTGCTCGCTCTCGGAGGACACTCACGAGCTCGACATGGCTCTTCCCGGTTCGTGGTCGAGGACGTCGACCATCTTGCCGCCACGCAGGGAGGCGGAGGCGGAGGCGTCGTCGACTTATGATGACTCCAACGGGGCGACGCAAACGGACGCCGTGTTTGGTCTGTTTGCGTCGGCAAAATGACCCATGTCCGGCCCATACCCGCCCCTTCCCGGCCACTGCCGCCAACGGGCCGACGCATTGAGTCCGCCCGGCCAGGGTTTTTGATCATTTTCAGCCATTGTGTGATCACATTGCCACAATAACAAGTATCAAGCACAATAATAAGATACAGCTTGATTTGGCCAGCTCGCCGGTTTCGGTTAAGAGCAGGAGAACGGCCCGGCAAGGAGCCTCGGAACACCTGCCGCACCCTCTTTATATACTCGTTGACGATGAGGGTGGCAACCAGACCGTCACTGTCATCGTCGGAGGAATCGTCCGATGATGACTGGTACATGATGTGGTTCTTGTAGTACCACTCATCCAAGCTATCCATGGCCGAGGTCGTACCTAAGTTGTTGCCGGGGCGAAGGGCCAAACACCTTGTGGGCGGCGTGCGTCGCGGGCGCTGAGAGAGTTGTGCCCACAAGATTCACCGGCCGTCGCGGGGACGCACCTACTGATGGGTTCGTACCATAGAAAACAAAAAATTCCTACGGTAAGAACATCCAAGTCACCAAGATCTAATCTCGTAGATGTGAGCAACGGGTAAGCCAAGTACCAAGAGAACTAACCCTCAAAGACCGTAAGCGTTTCGAGAATAATTCTCGTGGATGACGTAGTCGTTCACTCGCCGATCTCAAGATCGTGAAGATGTGCGCTGCAACGGGCAGCGCCTCCGTACTCGGTCACACGTACGGCTTGATGACGACATTCGTTCCCTCGATCCAGCGAGGCAGCAGAAGTAGAAGATCCACCGGAAAAACTCCACAACATGACGGTGTGGTGCGGTGGGGAACAAAATCAGCCATGGCTTCGCCAAGCGGATGGCCGGAAGGTGGACAGCGGGAGGAGGGAGAGAGGAGCAAGTGTGTGTTCAAGAGGGAGCTCCCACCCCTCCATATATAGGAGATGGGTGAGGTTGGGACGTTGCCCCCTAGGGGTGACTCCACCTCTTCCCTCTTGATGTGAGTGGAGCATCCACTCATGCCCACTCACCCTCCTTTAATCTCCACTCAAAAATCCCAAGGGTTTCTTTATTAAATAAAACATTTTTATTTCTTTTAATATTTGTTAATTCTATTAACAAACATTAACAATTACCCCTTTGGTTTATTTGTTAATTCTATTAACAACCATTTGCAATTATCCCCTTGAACTATTTCAAAATTACCCGAAACAATTTCGGTGATGTCCAAACTTTTCTCCAATATTCCGTATCTTCTCAATAGCGTCTCCAAACTTTAAGTGTGTCACCCTACGGTTCGTGAATAATGTAGACATGATCGAGACACCTCTCCGATCAATAGTCAACAGCGGGACCTGGAGATCCGTAATGACTCCTACACATCCAACGATGAATCTTGTGATCGCGTGAACCAGAAACGTCGTAACCTAATTCCTTTTGTCCCGCAATATTTTACTTGTCCGAGATCCGATCACCGGTATCGACCATACCTAGTTCGATCTCGTTACCGACAAGTACTCTTTACTCATTCCGTGATATGACATCCTTGTGACCTAGTCACGTGCTTGCAAGCGATGTTGATGTGATATCACCGAGAGGGCCCAGAGTATATCTCTCTGTCATTTGGATGGACAAATCCCACTCTTGATCCATGAGCCTCAACCAATACTTTCATAGTACCCAATGCCACCTTTATAGTCACCCTTTCACGGTGTGACGTTTGATGTCATCAAAGCACTCATCCGGTGTTAGTGATTGACATGATCTCATGGTCTAAGGATTATAGTTACTTCGTATGTGAAAGATATAACAATGTAAACTAAATGACTTGATCGCATTGCTATACTATCATTGGGTGTGTTCATCACATCATTCTTCTAATGACGTGATCCCGTTATCAACAACATCCAATGTTCATGATCAGGAAACCTTGATCATCAGTTAATCAACGAGCTAGCTAAAAGAGAGGCTTTACTAGGAACTCTTTCTTGTTTATTAGTCACACATGTATTAACGTTTCCGATTAATACAATTCTAGCATGATATATAAACCTTTATCATAAACATGGAATAAGATAATAACCACTTTATTATTGCCTCTCGGGCATATTCCCTTCAGTCTCCCACTTGCACTAGAGTCAATAATCTAGTCAATAAGTAAGCACTTAACACCTATGGCATTCCAGTGTTATTACCATGCTTCGCATGTGGTAAACTTCATCATAAGATCTGACAAGTTCAGGTCCGTTTGTATTTGCACGTCTTAGCGTCTACACGCATCACTCATTCTTTAATGAGATGGCTCTGTATATATTTTGTCAACTGGTGAGACCTTAATTCCTCAGCTTAAACTAATGTTACCAACATTCTGAAAATGTAGCTTCATAGTGTCAGCATTCTTGGAAATCCACCAAGTCCAACAAAAAACTCCTTGACACATAAATACTCTTATTTGTTGTCAACACAATATACTCAGCCTTTATTGTAGTACTCATCACAATACATTAATTTTGAAACTCATTCAAAACTAGCATGGAACTTTCATCCAGCCTATTGTGCCACCCTTCAACACATATTTAATTGAGATATATTTTGGATAGATGACAAGACTATTTGTGTAACATATTACAACGAATGGTTTGTCATTACTGAATAGGAAAACACATCCTTACTTTTTCACAAAAAATACTTAAGGATCTTTCCCACTATAGTTCAATCATCATATGAATTATCCCGGTATAACACTTTATAGCATAGGACTTATCTAGTTGTCTACATATCATGGAACACATGACTTTAGAAATCTCCATTTCAATCTTGCTCATCATGTGTCAAAACACTTGATATTGCTCAATTATTTTCCATGCGGCAAGAACCCTTTCTTGTCGTTTCTATATTGACTGATTTCAATACTTCATCTATGTACCTTGGCTCAATCATATCAGCACTCCAATCCATCTCTATAGACATTGATGCCCAAAATATTGTTTGCCCAAGCATTTCATCAATATGAAATCTTAACCGTGTTAATTTAAAATACATATTTTCCAACCAACTATATGTCATCTACATAAAGTATTAGAAATATGTCTTAGCACTCCCACTTAATTTCTTGTAACATTACAAGTATATTCACTATACATGATGGAATCAAACTCTTTTGATAACTTCATTAAAGTACAAATTCCCAACTTCGTTATGCTCATTTCAACCATTGAAGTTTGCCTTTTGAATTTAACAAAACTCATAGACTGTGTCAGGTACACATCCTTGATCAGCCTTCCTTGAGAGTAAAGTTATTTTGTTATTCAACTGCCATATCAAAATATGTAACCTTTTCTATAACTATCCGTAAAGCCGAAAGTATCACTACGGAAGATCAAAATCTTTTCATAGTCAACTCCTTGAACTTTGTCACAAACACCTTTTGACAAGTTAAACTTTCAATGGATGTAAACATCCACGTCTTGTTGCTATATAGTTTCATTTGCAATCGTGAGGATTTAAACCTTTCCGAATGGATTACCAAGTCACATACTTGACATTCGTACACGGATACTATCTCGGATATAATGACTCCTAGCCAACTTATGAAGTCAGGGCCCATCGTTCGCTTCCTTTATAATTTGCAGGTCCTTTGTTGTCAAAACAACACTTCATTCTCAAACCACATGTTGGTCTAAGTACAAAGTTTTACGACCTTCGTGGTTCAGTTTGCAATCTCTTTAGAAGTTACTACAACACATGTAGTGTCTTCATTTAGTCAAATTAGGAAACTCTAGAACAATTCTAGTGCTGCTCTACTCTTGACATAATAGCGATGATTCTCTAATCTCATCGAGCTGCACTGTCCTCCCCTCACTTCTTTCGCAAGAACATCTTTCTCGAGAAATCTACCCTTTCTGACAAACAACATTTGTCTTAGGTTCGGTGATAGGAGAAATACCCAACAGATACTTTGGGATAACCTTATAAACATATATTTATCCGATTTTGGTTGTAAACATTTTATACATGCTATGCATACCAAAAATTAGAAAAAAGACAACTCGGGTCACTACCCAAGCCATAACCCGTATGGTGTCAATTTCAACGGATCACGATGGCGCTCTTTTAAGTGTAAAAGCGGTAGTCTCTAAAGCATAAACTACAAAAATATAGTGGCATTTTATTTATCTTACCATGTCTAACAAGGTTCGATCATGTCTTTCGAACACTCCATACTTCTATGGGGTTTTCAGGAATGATAAGTCGCGGAACAATTCTGTAACTCCTCAGATGTTTCGCTAAATATGTAACTCAAACTTTATCCTTTATGATCCAATCATAAATACTAAATTCTCTTGTTACAATGATTTTCACTTCATACCAACAATACTTTGAACTAATTCAAAAATGTAAAAACTCCCTTCTCATTAAGTAGATATACTCATGTATCTACTCAAATCATCGGTGGAATTTTATGAAGAAAAATTAATCCACCACTCACGACTACACATAATGGACCATGTACATCAACATGTATAATATCCACTAAATTAACCGTCCATTCTAGTTTGGCCTATGAACGGAGTTTTAGTCATGTTTTGGAAGAGGTCACACAGTGTCAATTTATTCAAAAACAAAATGACTCTAGAAATCCATCAACATGGAGTTCCTTCATGGTTTCCTTTCCATTATGAACTAAAACGGTGGTTTCACAACATAAGTGAAATTCTTTAATTTTACGTCTTGTGACGTTTAGTATTTAGTCTTATAGATGTTTATTTTAACCAACATGATTTATATTAACTCATCCATCAATCATGGAACATGGTCATAGTTTGAACAACTCATTTGTTCTCACAATAATCAGGAACAAAATAACAACTTTATTAATTTCTTTAAAATAAATCTTGAAGGCTTGTTTTGATGCGACGGTGAACACAATAACATTTTATTTTCGTTCTTGTCGTAATCGTTTTCACATCTTTTTCTAGTTCCTTAAGGCCCTTGTACTTCTTGTATTATTTATGTATGACAATTCATACCAGCCAATTTGGTATCAAAAATACCCAAGAAATACTTTGCTAACCATTAAAACATCTATAACTTGTATATCATACATATACTCCTGAGCTGGACTTTTCCAGTCTTTTCTTTTCTGCCATATAATTTTGTAATTCTATTTTCAGTATTCCTTTTCTTTATAGAAGAATCATTCAACATCAAACAATGCCAGTCAAACTAGCAACTTTTCCTTGGCGTGTTAGTCATATACAATCACCCATGGAGCTAGACTTTGAAGTTGATTGTTTCACTAATATCACCATATTATTAGCATTCTTCCACATTCCACTCTTAGTAATCTTCAAGTATAGTAAAAAAAATTACTCAGACTTTTAATACATCCCATCATAACAATTTGTGATGAAGCTACTATAGCTCAAAGGAAGGAATTTAGAGGATAATATCAGTGCCCAACTTCTTGGATGATTTAAACGCCAAGCGTCTTCAATCCTTGCATATATTCAAATAATATAAGCACATATTATCACAGTAAATCACACTCAGTCATGTTGCCACAAACAGGGTTCTAGATATCAATATATCTTTTACTCCTCATTTGTATCCGAAAAACAACTCTTTTTAGCTCCTAGATCACCTTGATTCTCAAAACATTCTTTTTGAAAATCAGCTATCATGAAAGCAAGTATGACACTAGATACTAAATCGGAATTATTTGCTCTTTAGATCAATCAATCATTAACCACATGGAGCTAGGTAGGTATTACCAAAAATTTACAATAGGACTCAATTAAAATACGGTACCATTCCAAAATGGTTTTGCCAGATCAAAACAGTTTTATCTCAATTAACAATCTAAGCGTAAGGTAGAACGTGGATGCCAAACACTACTACAAAATTATGCAAAAACTCTTTGATAGGTTGTCTACGATAAATTAGTTCAGGTTAATTAAAAAATTACTACGTGAACTCCCACTCAAAAACAACATCCCTCTGGTCGTTTCAGTGATTACACAAACCAAATTCACTACACCATAACCGATCATCACGTGAGATGGTGCAGCTGCAAAGGCGAGCATCGACATGTTCATCATATCATCCATATGACTCATGCTTTACCTTTCGGTTACGTGTTCCGAGGCCATGTCTGTACATGCTAGGCTCGCCAAGTAGAACCTAGTATTTGCGTGTGTGCCGAAGCCATGTCTGTACATGCTAGGCTCGTCAACACCCGTTGTATGCGAACGTAGAGTCTATCACACCCGATCATCACGTGGTGCTTCGAAACAATGAACTTTCTTAACGGTGCATACTGTCGTGGTGGTGTCACGGCAGATGCCATAGGATGGCTTAAGTTGGGGGCTCGCTAGGACGTTGGGGGATCCGGGGAGGGTGTGCGCAATCAAGAAGCACGCATGAAGAACCACGAAGAACACGCAAGAACAAGCAAGAACGAGCAAAACCAAGAACAACCAAAGCACACCAAGATGTACCCTGCTTCGGGGCCCTCTTGCGGAGGTAACACCCCTACTGCAGCACTAGTCTACTCTCTTTATATCTCAATGATGACAAGTACAAAGTGCTCCTTGAGCTGTATGAAGCAACAATGGTGAGAGCTCTAGGAGGAAGATGGAGTGAGGGGGAAATGAGGCTTCTTCTCCGTCGTCCCTCGCCCTGGAGGATGTGCTGGTCTATTTATACACAACCGGATTACCATTCTGCCCCTGATCGAGATGATAATGGCACGGACAAGAGGAACAGGACAAGCTCTGGCTACTGTCACTCAGTCCAGCTCATTGTCAGTCCAACGGCAGGTCTATCTTTTCCTCTTTGAGCTTAAGCCAGCGTAGCCCACCGGAGCCTAGGCCACTGCCCTTTCCCGAATTAGCCGAGTCAGCGCCTAGGGCCTAGCGACCCGGAAAATCCGTGGCTCGACCTGGCTGTCTTCTGAGCCTCGGGCAGGAGGCCTGCAGGACCCGTGAACTTACTGA
The DNA here is from genome assembly GCA_947311845.1 of Poa pratensis. Lineage (NCBI taxonomy): Eukaryota > Viridiplantae > Streptophyta > Magnoliopsida > Poales > Poaceae > Poa > Poa pratensis. The sequence goes on from CAMZMU010000052.1 coordinate 158,427,627, forward strand.
CATTACTTGGCCTTTGTGCTTATCCGACATTGCCTTATGACGGATCCTTCCTGACCAACCCGGCTAAATTAAGCCGGTATTCCTTCCTCTGATCCGGCAAGACTTTGCCGGATCCCCTTCAGTCCTCCCTGCACTTTAGCATGATTGAGAGCTAACTGACTTGCCCAAGTGATCCGGTCCATGGGATCCGGCCCAAGAGATCCGGCTTGACCTTGAGCCGGTCCACTCTTTACAGCTCTTAACACCACCTCTTGCCCTACCCGGGGGCAGCCCCCCGACAGTAGTCCCCGAAGCTGGTGCGGTCCTACAGCCTTGGCTGAAGGGCCGTAGCAGGTTAAAAACTAACGCCATTAACCGAATCCCATATTACACAAACTTTTCTCAGGATTTCCCGGGACACTTGGCAGGGAATCTCTGCGCAAAGCCCGTAATCCGGGTCTTTGATTTGACATGCCACTGACAGCACATTATCCGGATCCACCAGGTACTTGAGTGCATTTGACTAAATGACCACGCCTCCTCGGTTTCTTCGTTGACCGGCGCACCTGATCCAGCGCGACCGCTTCCAATTCCGTAACCCTCCTTGTGCTTAAATGCACGGCCACAATTGCGACCACAGAGTTTCAGGCCACACTTGATCCGGCCACGCCCCGAAAACCCGTGGTAGTGCGCCAGTTACCTGCGAGCGGCTATAAATAGGGGTGCAGAGGGTTTCTCTTCTTCCTCCCCGCACTCTCCACTCTAAAACTCCATCTGCGCCATTGCCGCCGCTGCGACCTCGCCCTTGCGATCTTGCTGCGCCGGAGACGTCGACAACGCCGGAGACCTCACACCAGAGCCGCGCACCGCGCCCTGCGCCGCCGTTTCTTCACCAGGCCTCTTCCTCGCCGTACTGCAACCGTAAGTTCTTCATCCCCGGCCATGCTTCCCTCGAGCGAGTTCATCTTCCGCCATGAACTTGTGCCCACTTTTTTTTAGATTCACTAGCAAACGAATCCATTGCCAAGCCTTAGTGCATTTCCCCGATATTTCCAGGTTTTGCACTAGATTGCCCTAGTTTCACTTGCAACCGCTTGGGCAGTTCCGCCATGCTATTGAGTTAGGATTTAGTTTCTATTTTACCACCGCGGTAGATCTTGCGAACCCTAGATTCACATGAAAACTTGTTTGTAGTTACCATCTGAGTTACTTTTCCGAAACAACTAGGTAACTCAAACCGGGATAACTTCTACCAATTCGGTTACACCATTATCCGATTTCTTCTGGACTTAGACATTCCGAATCTCCTAACTCGGCTATCTCCTTTTTCTTGCAGGACTGATTCGGATATGCCGAAGCTGCCCCCGGCAGTTGGGAGGGTTCCGATGTTACAAATGATGACCTGGAATGGCTGCTGAGCACCCGGCGTATAACACCTAAAGTTATATGCCGAAAACCGGGGAAGGAACTCGAACCGGTCACCCAACCGGGTGAACGCGTTGTATTTCTAGCGCACTTCGAGCGCGGATTCGGACTCCCGGCGAGTGACTTCTTCCGGGCTTTCCTAGACTTCTTTGGCCTGCAGCCTCACCACCTTCCGGCTAACGCCTTTGTCTCCCTGTCGGCTTTTACCTCCTTTACCGAGGGATATCTCGGTCTCTGGCCGACTGTCCAAACCTGGGCGAAGTACTTCCACCTCCGGAAACAGACTATCCCGGGCAGTGACCCGAAGGTGATGACCGCTTGTGGTTCGGCTAGCATTACTCCGAGGACGGGCTCCATCTTTCCCCGGATCACTGGCCTGGATACTTGCAAGAAATGGCAAAGGTCCTTCTTCTACGTGAAGAGCGTTGAAGGCCATGATGCTCTCAACTTGCCCGAGTTCAGGATCGAGCCCCCCACAGCCGAATTAAACTTCAGATATGATCCGGCTGACACTCTTGCGGAGCTTCAAATCATACATCAAACTCTGGAGGATTTTCTGGAGAAGGGCCTGCTCTCGGACGATCTCCTCCGGCCTTCGTCTGTCGCCGGGTCAGTCCTCTTCAACAACGTAGCACAAGATTTGCCACATGAGTGGTCTGCTAGATCCTACCCGGATCAGCAAACATGACCTCACCAGAGCTTCCGTCAAGAGACGGGTAAACGCCATTGCCTACACCGAGATGTCGGACAAGTGGCGGTGGGGCGTGGAGCCGTTCCACCGAGATGCACTTCCACCACAGGTTAGTTCACCATTCTCCGAATTAATCCATACTTCATCAAAATACCATCGGACTAATCCAGATTTGCCTTGACTCTACTGCAGCTGTTCGACCGCCAAATCACCGAAGATGGAGATCTCTCCACCAAAGTGTGGGGACCGGATCGCAGCCCGCTGCGCGAGGGCGAAGAGGATGCGGATACGGACGATTATTTGCCGATTCCGCGCCCAAGCCCATCCGCAAGGGTAAGCAATCGACTATTTACAACATTTCCGACGATGAAGATGATGATTGCTGGATCCTAGATCCCATTGATGCTATTCCGATTTCATGGTCACCACCTTGTGTTCCAGCCAAACAGGATGCTCAAGGGACATCTCGGAAACGCGATGACGCGTCCGGATCAGATGCCCCTCAAGCCAAGAGAATGAAGAAAGCTGCCTTCAAGCCGAATCGGCTCAAGCCCATGCCTACCACCAAGGGGTAATGCCAACTTAACTTCATTTGCTTTCTTCCTCTATTATCCGAGTTAACTGTTTACTTTGCTCTATGCAGTGACGTCGTCGTCACCGAGCAAACTCATTCATCCATTCTTTCTCCCATTCCTCCACTGGATACGGCCATGGAGAGCCAATCTCCTGAAAGGGCTGTCACCTCTCCCGCGCATGCCACAACTGCCAAGACTCCTCCGCCGACTCTCATTCCAGAGTCGGTTATTGACCTGGAGAACGAGGAAATCTCGGCTCCTACCCGAGATTCAACTTGGCCACGCCCTCTGAAGGAGTTGGAGAAGGAGAAAACTAAGAGTTCGGCTAAGTCTTTGCCTAAGCCGGATCCTCGCCCTACCCCCAAGGCTCAAGCCTGCTGAATCAAGAGCAGCAGAAGAAGAAAAAACAGCAGCAACAAACTTCGAGAAGCAGCAACAGGAAGTACTTAAACCACCACAACAAGCCCAGAACCAATCGAGGCAGCCAGATCCAGCCAAGACCCCGGGCGCATCGCCTCTACCTAAGCCGACTCAAGCCGCCTCTGGCACGACTCCAACCACCTCGGATAAGCAGGTGGTTGCTAGCAGACAGGTTTCCGCCACTCCATCAGCGACTCGGGTGCATGATCAACTCTCTGAGGCGATCACTCGCGCCCGACTTAGTGGCCAGGTTCTGCCGAATCTCCGCACTCCGAGCGGCGACAACCTCGGCTCCGCAGAGCAATTCGTTAAAGCTTGGAATACTGCGGACCTTGCCGAAGGCTCCTCTACTTCAGCGTCGCCACATCCGGCTGGCCCTAGCCGGATGTTTCAATCTCTACACTCTGTGCAGGCCTCGGTCGTGAAGCTAACCGGGTCCTCGAGGTAACTTTGCCGAATCCTGCTTTTATTTCATCATGATCAATCTGTACTATTCCCAGTCCCCGAGATTCGGGTCGAACGACTGATACTCCTTCGAGTAAGAAAGTCATTCGGCTTGAATCTCTAAAAACTTGATCATGAATTTTGTTTAGCCGAAAAAATCGTGGGACTCCCAGTCCCCGAGTCTCTTTTCCAATTGAGTCGGTCAACTTTTTTTATATCAATCTCGGGCCTCCAGTCCCCGAGATTCGTTTTGGCTCCATCTTGCTAGTTTTTTAATAGTCTCGGGTGCCAGTCCCCGAGACTCTTTTTACGCCATTAACCTTTTTCTTTCAGGAAACCACGACTGCTCGCAGCCGGATCTTTAAGCAGCTAGTCCTGCAACACCAGGCCCTCCAAACTTCCTTCGAGGCGCAAGGTGAGGAGATGAAAAAGAAAGATCAGGAGCACAAGCGCGCTTTAGCGGAGGAAAAGTCAGAAGTGACTCGGCTCCAGCGGGAGCTTGACCGGGTTGGAAAAGTGAAGGCCAAGCTCAAGAAAGACCGGGATTCGCTGCAAAGTGAGAAAGATTCGATCCAGAAGGAGCGAGATGCTTTCAAAGCCGGGCTTGCGAAGCGGGCCGAATTGGACAAGAAAATCCAAACGGTCGTTGCAGACGCTGAAGCCGAAGCTAAAGCGGCGAAAGATGATCTGGCTGCTCACAAAGCGGTCAGCGCGAAATGGCTGGCTGATCTTGCTAGCCTCAATGAAGACATGGACCGTAAGTTTGCCGAATCTCCTCTTCCTCCTCTGCTCTTATCCGACACATAATTTCGTGTTCCCTCTCGTTTAATTCGGTGTTAGCTTATCTGAATGTAGGAGAGTTTACCAGCATCCGGCTTCAAGCCGCCAAAGCTGTGAGAGATGCCCGAGCTGAGAGAGCTAAGTTAGCTGGAGCTCCCCTACCAGAGACGTGGGATATCGAAGATCACATTACTGCACTTAAAGCTCGGATTGCTCCTTTGAAGGAGTCCCACATTGATCTGTTCAATGCAAGTCTCAAAGCTCACCGAGTCTTGTTTCCTGAAGCCCGGCAAGTCCGGTCTGCGGACGAGCTAATCAAAGACCTGGATCAGGCGAAGACCCGGTTAAAGCAGTGGAGATCTTCGTCCGCCCGCGCTGGTGCTGACGCAGCTTTGCTATTTATCATGTCTTGGTATGAGCTGATTGAGCTCACAAAGTGCGCTCACTTCGCGAGGGTTCTTCATGGGCTTCAGATCCGAACCGGATCAAGATCCGCGAAGAAGCTGCCAACTTTATGGCCGAATTTGCAAACACAAAGCATCTTGATCTGGACGCTCCGGTCTACTCGGATGGGGAAGAAACTGAAGAAGAGGAATCGGACGATGCCTCCCTTGACGAATACGCCGAGTCTGAGGGCGAGTCTGGTGATTCGGCTAACTCTGCCGAACAACCTCGTACCAAGTCCACCAAGGTGCCAGCTTCCGACTCGGCCAAGACTGCCGAACAATCTCCGGCCAAGACTTCCAAGATGCCAGCCACTGACTCGGCTGAGACTGCCGAACAAGCTTTAGTCAAGACCGCCAAGACTTCAGTTGATCCGGATGCTTCCGAGTCTGCCAAGCCTTCAAGCTCTCCGTCCAAGGTCATTCCTGCAAGTGAGGGTCCTCTTTCAACCGAGGTTCCTCCATCATCCGAGTTCATCCCTGCAACCGAGTCTCCTGCAACCATGGCTCCTTCTTCCTGAATTATCTTAATGAAAAACATTAAATCCCCGGTATGCCGGGAGCAGATGTAATATACAATTTAAGTTCTTCCGAGACTACTTTTATTTTGCTTAATGTGATCCGGACTAGGTTTATGTTGGATCATCTTAAACCGAGTCCCCGAGTCTGTTTTCTTGTTCACTATTTTTGCCGAATCTTTGCTCTTGTCTACCTTTTAGGTGTTGACAGTCGAGTCACAAGATAGGAATCATAGCATACAATACTTGAAACATGCGAGTTGTGGTTTAGAATCATCTAACATAAACAAAAAAGAAATAACAGGGGTTAGTAAACGACATGTGCCGAATCGGTTTTGGACCGAGTCCCCGAGTCCATTTTCATGTTTCCCATATTCCCCAACCTCTGCTCTTGACTACCATTTTGGTGTTTGTCAGTCGAGTCACGAGATCAACAACACAGCATACATTACTTGAATTTTGGGACGAGGTTCAAAGCAATCCGACACATGAACGGTATGGACAAAACAGTAATAAAAAACACATGCATAAGGACGAGGCAGTCCCCGAGTCCAGACTCGGATTGCCGAAATTTCATTTATGATAAACTGAGATACATACATTGCGCCCCTTAAGAGTAAAAGGGTCGAAGCAGAGCTACATTCCAGGGTCGCTTGGTTTCTTCTCCGGGTCTGTCCAGGCCATCCTCCTTGGTTCCTGTGCATCTACAAGGTAGTACGAGTCATTGTGCATAGCCTTGCTCACAATGAATGGTCCCTCCCATGGAGGTGATAACTTATGTCGGCCTTTGCTGCGCTGCACCAGCCTTAGTACTAGATCTCCCTCATGAAACACTCGAGGGCTGATTTTCCGACTATGATAACGTCGGAGACCTGCTGGTATACTGCTGTCCGAGATAGGGCCAATTCTCTTGCTTCCTCTAGCAGATCCACTGCATCTTCCCGGGCCTCTTTTGCCTCGGTTTCGGTATACATTGTCACCCTTGGTGCATCATATTCTATGTCAGTGGGTAGCACTGCTTCTGCCCCATAGACCAGAAAAAATGGCGTATAGCCAGTTGACCGATTCGGCGTGGTCCTTAGACCCCATAGTACTGATGGTATCTCATCTATCCAGCACCCCGGAGTCTTTACCAGAGGTTCATTAACCGAGCTTTTATCCCAGCTAATACCAAAGCATTTGATCTTTCCACCTGTCCATTGGACTCTGGGTGTGCCACTGAGGCTATGTCTAACCGGATCCCCTTATCCATGCAGAATCGGGCAAACTCTCCCACAGCAAAGTTCGTGCCATTATCCGAGATGATGCTATGGGGGTAACCGTATCTCAAAATGATTTCTTTCAGGAAAGTTACAGCCGAATGACCATCCACTTTCCGGATTGGTTTCACCTCTATCCACTTGGTGAACTTATCCACCATCACCAGCATATGTGTCATGTTACCTCTAGCCGGCTTGAATTCTCCCACCATATCCAAACACCACACAGCAAATGGCCAAGTGATAGGAATTGTTTTGAGCGCCGATGCGGGTAGGTGTGTCTGCTTGGCAAACCTTTGGCATCCTTCACATTTTCGGACTATGTCCTCTGCATCTGCATGAGCAGTGGGCCAGTAAAACCCATGCCGGAATACCTTAGCCACCAGGGCTCTTGTACTGCAATGATGCCCACATTCTCCTTGATGTATCTCCAGGAGCATCTCCTTGCCCTCGGCTGGCTCCACGCAACGCTGTAGCACCTCGGTTGCACTCCTTTTGTATAGCTCCTTGTTGATGATGCCTGCTCCTCCACGACACCTTCACAAGAATTGCGAATGTTGCTCCACTGAGTCAAAAATTCTCGGTTTGTCTCCCGCTCTTCCTGCCTGCACGCAGACAAGAGCTGAGGTCGGTTTGGCCTCTTGTAAGTGCTGGAGAAGTTGCTGTAAAACGCCTGTTCCAAGTCCATCCAAGAGTTGATACTACCCTCTGGTAAGTTATTCAGCCAAATCCGAGCTGGCCCTTCCAACATATGCGGGAGATACCGGACCGCCCATCGGCGATTGCCCCCCGCAATGTGCACCGAGGATACATAGTCTATCAGCCAATCATGTGGCTTAGTGCTGCCGTTATATGGCTTTGTGATTCGGCCAAGTTGAAACAACGGCACGTTCGGCTCGTTCATGATCCGAGGCCCAAAGCATGGAGGACCTGGTGGGCCTTGCTCTTCCAGCTTCTCGGACTGGTAAATCCTATCCAACTTGAGACGTTGATCATCCGGATCCAATGTCCGAGGTCCTAGCCTGGATGCAAGTGCATTATCATACGTTTGGTATCCGGCTCGCGCCATAGCCGAATTACCATCATCATAGCGGTAGCCCGCCTGGCCACCACCTTGCTGCTGCGCTTGCACCATTAGTTGCTGCTCCTGCCGGGGTTGATTCTGCCCAGGAGGATGAGGTGGTTGACCTCGGCCAGCCAAATTACCCCTTCCGGCTCCCGGATTGCCTTGACCGCCATTGTTTCTGCTCTGGCCACCTCTTCCTTGAGCAGCTAGCTGCTTGCTGGCATACTCAGCATCATAGGCCTGCAGCTGTTTGCTCTTGCCCGAACTCACGCTTTGGGCCCGGTCAACTCCGACATGCGGAGATGACGCTTGCCCCTTGGATTTCTGGCTAACAGCCTTAGCTGACACTACTACCCGAGAACCACCGGCGTCTGGATTAGCTTTCCGGTAAGCCTCATTCTGCCGGTTACACACATCAACCAGCTCATTGACCCTCTCTGCCTGCTTGCGCCAAGCATCCCCGGTTAATGTGGTCAACTCGGCTCGTGCTGCCACTGCAGCCCTAAGATTCTTGGCCGGGGAGCTATACACCGGCTTGCCTGTACCCGATCTATGACTAGTAGCCTTACTCGAGCTCGATCTTGCGGCTCTAGCTAACTCGTCATTGAGGTCCTTACCGCTGTTACGCAAATCTGCTCTCTTGCGTGGGTGAGGCACTACCGGAGTGAAACCATCGGTGATACCATTGGCAGCATTATACTCTCTCATGTCTCTATCAAATGCTTGCCTAGACTCTACCACTAACCGGGCTTCTCTTTGCAACCTCAGGCGCTCTGCCTCTAACTGAGCTATAGTAAGCTCTACGTTTGCCCCAGGTGCCACTGGCCGAGCTAGCTTTTCCAGGACCTCCTCTAAGGGAGCCTCCCTACTTGACATGCCAAGTGGGCCAACCTGATCCGGTTTCTCCTTTGGGAACTTCGTCGTCCGAGCCGGCTTGTCAACCAGATCGGTTGGCGTGACCAGTTCCTCGGGCATGCTATTGCCGGCATCGCCTTTGCCTGCTCCAGCACTTGGTCCGGTCATCATCACCTCCACACTACTCCCGGGGCGAGCGCTACGCCGTCCGAGAGCTGCGCGGAAAGAAGGAGGGTCCTCGGCCACGAGCACCTGCGCCGGGTACTCGCGGACAAGCTCGGTGGTGACGTAGGTGAGGAAGCTGCCGAACTGGATGAAGCATCCATCCACAAGGAGTGGTCTTCCCGCGAAGCAGCCGGCGTTGTCGCTGATGAAGGTGAACCCGCCGTAGTTGCAGACGAGCCCGGACAGCACACGCACGCCGGAGCTGGTGACGGAACCCGTCCGGATGGAAACCCCAGCCAACGCCACTGCTTGCCCCACGGTGGGCGCCAACTGTCGTGGTGGTGTCACGGCAGATGATATAGGATGGCTTAAGTTGGGGGCTCGCTAGGACATCGGGGGATCCGGGGAGGGTGTGCGCACTCAAGAAGCACGCATGAAGAACCACGAAGAACACGCAAGAACAAGCAAGAACGAGCAAAACCAAGAACAACCAAAGCACACCAAGATGTACCCTGCTTCAGGGCCCTCTTGCGGAGGTAACACCCCTACTGCAGCACTAGCCTACTCTCTTTATATCTCAATGATGACAAGTACAAAGTGCTCCTTGAGTTGTAAGAAGCAACAATGGTGAGAGCTCTAGGAGGAAGATGGAGTGAGGGGGAAATGAGGCTTCTTCTCCGTCGTCCCTCGCCCTGGAGGATGTGCTGGTCTATTTATACACCAATCGGATTACCATTCTGCCCCTGATCGAAGATGATAATGGCATGGACAAGAGGAACTGGACAAGCTCTGGCTACTGTCACTCAGTCCAGCTCATTGTCAGTCCAACGGCAGGTCTATCTTTTCCTCTTTGAGCTTAAGCCAGCGTAGCCCACCGGAGCCTAGGCCACTGCCCTTTCCCGAATTAGCCGAGTCAGCGCATAGGGCCTAGCGACCCGGAATATCTGTGGCTCGACCTGGCTGTCTTCTGAGCCTCGGACAGGAGGCCTGCAGGACCCGTGAACTTACTGACATTACTTGGCCTTTGTACCTTATCCGACATTGCCTTATGCCGGATCCTTCCTGACCAACCCGACTAAATAAAGCCGGTATTCCTTCCTCTGATCCGGCAAGACTTTGCTGGATCCCCTTCGGTCCCTCCCTGCACTTTAGCATGATTGAGAGCTAACTGACTTGCCCAAGTGATCCGGTCCAAGGGATCCGGCCCAAGAGATCCGGCTTGACCTTGATCCGGTCCACTCTTTACAGCTCTTTAACACCACCTCTCTGCCCTACCCGGGGGCAGCCCCCCGACACATACTAAGGAAGAACACATTATTATCTTGATATTAACTATAAGGGATCATCTTATAATGCTACCGTCGCGATCTAAGCAAAATAAGATGCATAAAAGGATTAACATCACATGCACAAAAGGATTGACATCACTTGCATGGATAATGTGATATGATATGGTCCTTCTTGCACTTGGATCTCCATCTTGTGCATCTTGGCATGATCTCCATCATTCCACCGGCGTGGCACCAAGGTCCATGGCGCCTCCTTCTTGATTGTCCTCCAAATTACAACATATTACATGGATATGATATTTAGCACGCATGCCATGAATTTAAAAGACAACCATTTGGCTCCTGCCGGTATGTCATAATTTACAAATAGTATCATCTCATACATCAAAATTTGTAACAATGACCATATCACATCACATGCCCTGCAAAAACAAGTTAGACGTCCTCTAATTTATTTTGCATATTTTACGTGGCTTAGGGCTTTCGAAGATAGAACCGTTCATACCTACGAACATGAAACCACAACGGTGATAAACAAATTATTAAACAACCCTTTGTAGATAAAATCTTAACTATAGTGGGAGAGACAGACACCCGCAAAGCCACTTATGCAAAGCAAGTTACATGTCAGTCGTGGAACAAGTCTCATGTACGTGGACATGTAAGGTTAGTCCGGGCCGCTTCATCCCACTATGCCACTAAGATTCAAAATACAACACGGAAGCAATAACATGATCATCAACGCCCACATACACATATGTGTTCTACCCGTACAAAACATCAACGCATAGACACGGCTCTGATACCACTGATGGGTTCGTACCATAGAAAATAAAAAATTCCTACGGTAAGAACAGCCAAGTCACCAAGATCTAATCTCGTAGATGTGAACAACGGGTAAGCCAAGTACCAAGAGAACTAACCCTCGAAGACCGTAAGCGTTTCGAGAATAATTCTCGTGGATGACGTAGTCGTTCACTCGCCGATCTCAAGATCGTGAAGATGTGCGCTGCAACGGGCAGCGCCTCCGTACTCGGTCACACGTACGGCTTGATGACGACCTTTGTTCCCTCGATCCAGCGAGGCAGCGGAAGTAGAAGATCCACCGGAAAAACTCCGCAACACGACGGTGTGGTGCGGTGGGGAACAAAATCAGCCATGGCTTCGCCAAGCGGATGGCCGGAAGGTGGACAGCGGGAGGAGGGAGAGAGGAGCAAGTGTGTGTTCAAGAGAGAGCTCCCACCCCTCCATATATAGGAGATGGGTGAGGTTGGGACGTTGCCCCCTAGGGGTGACTCCACCTCTTCCCTCTTGATGTTAGTGGAGCATCCACTCATGCCCACTCACCCTCCTTTAATCTCCACTCAAAAATCCCAAGGGTTTCTTTATTAAATAAAACATTTTTATTTCTTTTAATATTTGTTAATTCTATTAACAAACATTAACAATTACCCCTTTGGTTTATTTGTTAATTCTATTAACAACCATTTGCAATTATCCCCTTGAACTATTTCAAAATTACCCGAAACAATTTCGGTGATCTCCAAACTTTTCTCCAATATTCCGTATCTTCTCAATAGCGTCTCCAAACTTTAAGTGTGTCACCCTACGGTTCGTGAATAATGTAGACATGATCGAGACACCTCTCCGATCAATAGTCAACAGCGGGACCTGGAGATCCGTAATGACTCCTACACAACCAACGATGAATCTTGTTATCGCGTGAACCAGAAACGTCATAACCTAATTCCTTTTGTCCCGCGATATTTTACTTGTCCGAGATCCGATCACCGGTATCGACCATACCTAGTTCGATCTCGTTACCGACAAGTACTCTTTACTCGTTCCGTGATATGACATCCTTGTGACCTAGTCACGTGCTTGCAAGCGGTGTTGATGTGATATCACCGAGAGGGCCCAGAGTATATCTCTCCGTCATTTGGATGGACAAATCCCACTCTTGATCCATGAGCCTCGACCAATACTTTCAGAGTACCCAATGCCACCTTTATAGTCACCCTTTCACGGTGTGACGTTTGATGTCATCAAAGCACTCATCCGGTGTTAGTGATTGACATGATCTCATGGTCTAAGGATTATAGTTACTTCGTATTTGAAAGATATAACAATATAAACTAAATGACTTGATCGCATTGCTATACTATCATTGGGTGTGTTCATCACATCATTCTTCTAATGACGTGATCCCGTTATCAACAACTTCCAATGTTCATGATCAGAAAACCTTGATCATCAGTCAATCAACGAGCTAGCTAAAAGAGAGCCTTTACTAGGAACTCTTTCTTGTTTATTAGTCACACATGTATTAACGTTTCCGATTAATACAATTCTAGCTTGATATATAAACCTTTATCATCAACATGGAATAAGATAATAACCACTTTATTATTGCCTCTCGGGCATATTCCCTTCACCTACTCCGGTGACAGCGGGAGAGAGGAGCAGCAGCCGGCGTCCCCGAAATGGCTTGCAGTGCCAAATCGAGGGTGCGACGACAGGGTGGCGGCGAGAGGGGCGAGGGAGGTGGGAGAGATTGGGGTGGAGAATGGTCTGATTTGCGGGCCAGGGGTGGACTAGGGCAGGACACAATAGCGCTCCGCTCGCGTCCGGGGCCGACGCATCGGTGGCCCAAATTTAGGCCAGGAATGCGTCGCGGCGGACCAAAAAACGGACCGTGTTCCATTTGCGTCGCCCGTTGGAGTGTTTTCGGCCCTCGTGGACAGAAACAGAGGCGGGCGGACTTAATGCGTCGCCCCGTTGGAGTCATCTTTGGGCGCCTGACCATGGACGCGGGCGTGCTCATACCCATTGGCACCAGACGTTTGTGCTCATACCCATGGGCCACGGTTGGGTTGCCGTCATCAGCCTCCGGGTTGTCCGTCCTGACGGACCTTTAGGGCACCTCCAACGGTGCTACGCATATGGACAGGCCTTGTCCGAATTTGCCCGAACGGACAAGTCAGGCCCTCCAACGGCGGCCCGCATATGGACACTTGTCCGGGCGGACACCCAGACTGGACCAAACTCGGCCCAAATTTGGTCCAGGTTTGGGGAGGCGAGAACACAGCGCGTGTCCTCTCGTTGTCCGCCCCTGGCCCACGCGCCAGCGAGCGTGACCGCTTCAGCTGGTCATTTTAATGCGGTGGGTGGACGGCCATCGCTATCCAGTCCACTCCACTTCACACTCTCCGCATAGCCGACCGCGAACCCTAGCCGCCGCGCCACCGCCACCGCGATGAAGAAGCCCTTCTGGGCCTCGTGGAAGGGCGGCCGGAACAACCACAAGGCCTCGAGCTCTCGTGGCCCGCCGCCACGCCGCGCTCCCGCAGTCCCCGTGCCCGTGCCTCCACGTCGCGCTCCCGCCACCGCCGCCGATGCGTAGGCCCGCGCCGCCGGGCGCGCCGCGCACGCGTGTCGCTGGAGGTGGCCCAGATCTACTGGGAAAGGCGGCAGCCGCTGCCGTGGGGCGATGTCCACCTCCCCGAGGGGTGGCATCTCAACCGCCGGCGCGTCCCCGTGCCTCCAGTGCCACGCGACGGCCGTGAGCGCACGGAGGAGATCCTCCGTCGCCGAGCCCTGCATCCCCCCGACCTCCTCCACGACCCGGCGTACGCTATGAATAGCGAGCTCTGGGACCGGTGGTTCGAGCTCGAGCACAACCACCGGCGCCGGCTCCCGTTCGCGGCGACGCTGCCGGTGGACTACAACGAGCCGGAGGAGGAGTACGAGCCGGAGGAGTTCGAGGACGGCGAGCCGGAGGAGGAGTCCGAGGACGGCGGCGACGACCCTCCCGTCAAGATGGAGGAGGAGGACGAGGACGAGCTGCTCAAGCAGGCCATCGAGGCCTCCGAGCTGGAGGAGCTCGGGCGCTGGCCCGATCTGGCGCCTGCGCTCCGTGCGTCCGCCGAGGCTGCGGCGGAGCAGGCCCGCATGGAGGAGGAGCGCGCACGCTGGCAGGTGCCGTGGTCACCATGGCCAGAGCACGGCGAGGGCCAGGCGTACGTGCCCCCACCGGCATGGCCACAGGCACCCGTGGCGCCGGCCACGCCTCCACCCGCGGCGCCACCGGCGTGGCTCTACGCCGCGCCTCCATACATCATCCTCGACCCCTCCGACGACGAGGATGAGTAGGACGCCAGCAACGCCAACAGGTCAGAGCCGCCGCCGCCCATTTTGCCCCTCCGACGACGCCGGCGCCGCCCTATCCCGACCTAGAGCCGTAGTATAGGCTCGTTTTTTTTTGTTGTCCTTCTGTCTCACTGGCCACTGGGCCCTATCAAACTATTAATGTAGTATTATTTTTATTTGTGTTGTCCATTTTTTTTTGCGCCGGACCGTTGGGGGCACTTCCTCCGCAAAGAGGACAGAGGCGCAAAATTTGTTCACGGACAGCCCAAATCGGACAGTCCATATGCGGAGCACAGCGAGGGTTTGACAACGTAGTTGGAGATACTCGCCGAAGTAGGTGCATTTTACTCCGAGCCCAAACCCCATCGCAGGCACCCAAATCCCGAAAGCCGCACTCCATCCTTCCTCGTCCACTCCTCCGGAGCCCGGCCATGGCCTGCTCCTTCGCCACCTCCACTGTCGTCTCCTCTACCCCTACCCCCAAGCCCCTCGCCGCACCCCTCGCGCCGCAGTCCCTCTCCGTCGCTCGCCCGCCCCTCGCAGCCTCGAGGCCCATCCGCCTCGCCGCTGCCACCAGATCCGCCCGGACCAGCGCCTTCGTCGCCCGCGCCGGCGGAGTGGTAACCTTCGTAGCCCCACGACCCTGTATTAGATTTGGATTTGACTCATTCTCACCGGCTCTGGTATCTGCGCTTTGTAGGACGATTTGCCATTGGTCGGGAACAAGGCGCCTGACTTCGACGCCGAGGCCGTGTTCGACCAGGAGTTCATCAATGTAAGCGTTTGCTTGCGTCTTCCTGTATCCGTAGTGCGTTGACGCTGTATGTCCTGAATTGTGAGCCTCTAACAGTTGCTCCTGCGGTTGCTATACCCTTTGTGTTTTCAGGTGAAGCTATCTGATTATATCGGCAAGAAGTACGTGATTCTCTTCTTCTACCCCTTGGACTTCACCTTCGTCTGCCCAACAGGTGAGGTCATAATTTCTATTGGAAGGTTGCTTTGGATGACTATCGAGCGATGGTCTGAGGAGGCCCTGATAAATGTGTGTGCCTGGTCTTTGCAGAGATTACTGCTTTCAGCGACAGACACGAGGAATTTGAGAAGATAAACACTCAGGTCCTCGGTGTTTCAATCGACAGCGTGGTATGTTGCAACTTTCAACATCGTGAAAAGTTCATGTCATTTCACAGTCGTGCTAGCATTAATATATTGCCATTCATTTGATTTGGTGAAAGATGCACCGTGCCTGTACTTGCAGCATTGAGAAACTGTAGATGTTTTTCTTGGTCATATGTCATGTAATAGAGACACTTTCAATACCCAGACAAATTAAATGTGCCAATGTCTGTTATTCGTGCACAAATTGTTTCTTTGCTTACGGTGTGGAAGTAAAATTAGCCCTTGTTCATACATGGGCTTTTCTTGTACGTAATGAGCCCCTAGGATACATTTAATCCTGCATGGGCTAGTGAGCTCCAAGTAGCTTACCGGAGCGGTGGCTTCTTGGTCACGGCCAGCTAAAATGGACGTTCCATTAAAGAGCATTTCCATGTGGTAGAACCTCCTAAGCTAATATAAGATTTTCATGAGGCCCTTGAGCTTCCATCCACGCATAAATACCCTTGTTTAAATGAATATTTTTGGTCTAGAAAATCTCAAATGCAGGATCTTCCGCTGCACGGATTTCCTCGTAGAAAAGTCATAGGCATGTAAGTTCAGAGCCAGGCCAAGTGTGCCAATAGCACTAATCCATAAACCGGTGATGGGTACACATAGTATAAAGAAGTAACCAATGTTCACTGGAAAAAGCAACACAAAAGATTTGGAACCAAAAGCGGTTAGCAGTAACCTTTGAATGAGCTTCTTCATCTTGAGTTAGGTTAAAAACGCTGAAGGCATTTGCAACATCAGTGTCCTCAAATAGTGTGTTGGTCACTCTATGAATAACACATAGCAGAGCCGTTCGTAATACGCTAGCAACTCCTATCATATGAATAGAGTTAATTGTCCAATCATGAAATCCTATGAGTGCAGTTTTTGGACTAAATGGCTCATAAGAGAAAATAAATTATTCGTTAGTATAGCTGGATAACTGCTCCTATTTTGAGAAATCTGCATGCCTGGTGCTGGCCATGCACAGATCTAGAGCATTATTCTGTATTTCTAAATTCTAGTACCAAAATTTGGACAGTCAGTTTTGTAGACAATAATATTTACTGACTAAGCATGCTCTGTGCTTCACATATGAAATATATATTGGCTTGTTGCCACCTGTGGTAGAGCTTGGAGAAAAAATAAGGAGTGACCAAGGCTTATGAAACTTATTAGGAGTCCTAATTATTATTAAATTGCTCAAAGTAACACTACTACTTAGAGGAATTCCACACATGTTGGTGGGGGTGTCGGGGAGGGAAGGGAGGGGGAGGCTCACCTTGTCCCCTATGATGCTCAACCAATATTATGATTCGCCATAAAATTGAACGAGTTGGAATTCAATAGTGGTTTCTGGCCTGCCAATATACTTGTTTTGATCTCTTCCGTTGCAATAAATAGCCAACAGGTATTGTTGAATAATGCTGTTCTAAATAATAGCTTTAATATAAGATTTAGATTTCTATTTAATACAGTTTCTGTATTGAAACGATTTTGGTGCTATAGTTTTGTCAGAATTGACCTTTTTATGGTGTTTCATCTCTGTCCTTAACTCGAAAACCTGAGTACCTGATTCAAACCATTATTTGGATGCAGTTTTCTCATCTTGCATGGGTGCAAACAGACAGGAAGTCTGGTGGGCTCGGTGATTTGAATTACCCACTGATTTCTGATGTTACTAAATCAATTTCGAAGTCCTTTGGTGTACTTATACCTGATCAGGTATCCCATTTGACCAATTGTTGCTGTTACTCTCCGCTACTGAGTGGTCCTGCTTCTTTGCTCTATTTCTGTTTTCTGTCGCTATGTAAATCCACATGTCCTGTCAAATAGGGAATTGCGTTGCGAGGACTTTTCATCATTGACAAAGAGGGAGTAATCCAACACTCTACCATTAACAACCTCGCGATTGGTCGCAGTGTGGATGAGACCATGAGGACACTTCAGGTATTCTACACTTTACGCTTGCTGAACTTCAGGGATAGTCATTTGCTTCAGCCTTCTAGGAAACAAAAGACAAACTCTGCTAGTTTAGTTATAAACCAACATGGGAAGAACATATACTCAAAGTCGTTACTGCTTGCGAAACACAGTTTAAGGTGCATCATTTCGATGTATAATGTGTATTTCTTCGAACCAGGATACACTTTTTTCCATTACTTTCATAATGGAAACAATTTATTCAAGATGAAAATGCACTTTATACTTTAATTGCACTTATGTGCTCTACAATGTTAATTTGTAGTCATATGTAGTACACTTGTGTTATACATTTTAATTTAGTCATGTGCTGTAAAATAATGCTATAACATTTTACTTGAAAATAGTACAATTACCGTGCTATTTTGAAGCTCCATTTGTGGCATTAAGATTACATGGTTTGTTGTTACAAGTGCATATACCTTAAGAACTGCAAGGTGCATTATAGTCGATATGAGCAAATCTAATGGCATGGAAAGGCCCAGCTTATTTTAGTTTGCTTAATCTGATCCTGCGAAGATGCCATCCAGGACCTGTCTCTACACACACAATTGGTCTTTTGCTTGAATCAGGCCTAGCCAAGCCAGTCTGTCCGTTTGTAGTTTTCGTCCTTCGTGTCGCTGAATGTGCAAACCTAAGCTTACTGCTCCCTTTTTGCTATGTTACAGGCTTTGCAGTACGTCCAAGAAAACCCGGACGAGGTCTGCCCAGCTGGATGGAAGCCTGGGGAGAAGTCCATGAAGCCCGACCCCAGGGGAGCAAAGAGTACTTTGCGGCCATCTAGATGCTAGAACACGCGCCTTGCGGCCTATCTTGCTTCTTGATGTTGCCTGATGTGGAGTTTTGCTTCTGCGACAGCCTTTTCTGCTTCTCTATCTCGTTGACATCTCTTTACTGTGAGAACCAGTGTGTAGTAAGCACATGTGCATTATTTTGCAACATTTCCCCAACAAATAAGCTTCTGGCACCTAAAAAAAAGTTCTGGTTTGGCCGTATCTTGCTCGTAGGCTCGTTTTTACCCCTAGCCAAAATGATTATGAAAAAAAATGAACCTTGCACTAGATAGAGTAATTACCGACCGGTGACTTCATTTCGGTTTCAGAGTCGAGTGAGCTCTTTGTTTTTGAAATCCTAGGTCTATAATTTTTAAAATTTAGGCATAAAATGCATCATAGTCCTATTAGAGTTGGGCATAAAATTTCGAACCTGCAGATTTAGGTACTAAATCTATTTAAGTTTATATCGTGGCTTCTAAGCAACGTAGAGGTGCTTAGAACGCTTTCACGTGGACGTGATATTTTGGAAGAAAATAAATGACGATGCATCACAAGACCGCGTAACGGCCGAGTGAGTCTTCATTCTACTGGGAACTCCTGCCCGCGCCGATTGTATGAAGACTAGCTAACAAGGAAAGCCTTGCGACTTGCGAGACAACAAAAGTGACCAATATACCTTTGGACGTCTAGGAGTTCTACTCGTAGGTAGACGACTCAAAACGAAGAATGCTCATCACCTGACTATGTAAGAGCTATCTCCAAGCGGAGTTGCCAAACCGCCCCCAAACGTCCGGGCGGACAGCCCGGACAAGGTTTGAGGTAAAAACATGCCCCCAATCATGGTCTCCAAACACTCCTCATAGGTCCGGACTGTCCGGCAACCCCCAAACAGGGGCGACCGGACGCGTCCGGGCGGACAGCTTTTCCTTTGTTTACTATTTTTTTGTCCTTCATTGTTCCTCATCTCTCCTTCTCCACCAATCACATGCAAGTGACCCCACAATTTGGAGGGATTTTGGGGTACAGAGGAGGCCACTTTTAGGGGCTGTCCGCGGACAGTTTGAGGGCTGATTTTGACAACTCCACAAGAGGACAGAGTTTTTGAAATCATCCAAAGCACAATACCTCAAGGAAACATAGACCAATCCGCCTAGTTTCGCCCACATGTGCACGTTTGGATCATAAATAACTCGTACGCTTCAACCTCGTAAACACCATTTTTAGTGTTGTTCCATTATAATATTAACCGAAGGCAGAAGTAGGGCTATTGAGGGGTCCGAAAGCGGCGATCTGAGTGTAATACTCCCTCCGTTTACAATTATTTTGCGTTATCAGTTTAGTTAAATTCAAACTTTATGAGATTTTATCAAATATATACGAAAAAATATAAATATTTATAACAAAATTTTAACATTATTAGAATCTTTATAAGATATATTTTCATATTATATATATTTATAGTATACATAATGATATTTTTCATATATGCTTGGTTATATTTCGAAAAATTCAGAATGCGAAGTATAAAAACGGATGGAGTACCACGATTGACCAAAAAATACTACTACCTCTGTTCCAAATATAAGATCTCTTGTTAGCTTTTTGTGATTTGAATGTTGCTAGACGTGTTTTAGCGTGTAATTTACATTTCAGTCCGTACGTAGACATATTGAAATCCAAAACATTATATATTTTGAAACGGAGGGAATATGTCACTAGGTTCCATCACACGTCCTCGTCTCCTCGTTTTCGTGATCGGTTGAAAGATTAACTGACCAAGCCACGGGCGTGGACGCACGTCACACTCATCGTTCCCATCACTACCCCCTCCCCGTCGCCGTTACCTATTGTTGTGCC
Organism: Poa pratensis; assembly: GCA_947311845.1. Taxonomy (NCBI): domain Eukaryota; kingdom Viridiplantae; phylum Streptophyta; class Magnoliopsida; order Poales; family Poaceae; genus Poa; species Poa pratensis. The sequence goes on from CAMZMU010000052.1 coordinate 158,447,450, forward strand.
TCCCCGCCGCCATTTGTGCCCCTCCCTGCAGCTGACTCCCGTCTCCCGCACCGGCCCGTTGCCGTTCCCCGTCGTTGTGCCTCCCCGCTGCCGTACGTGCCCCTCCCTACGGTGAGCTTTCCTTTCTTAATGTTCTAAACCCTAGACTAGAAATTGGCCTGCCATTTTTCATAAGAACAGCTCCCATGCCTTGCCCAGATGCATCTACTTCCACAAAAAAAAAGGTTCGGAGAAATTGGGCATTGGTACCACTGTGGTTGAGTCATGCATTCTTTTAATTTCTAGAATGCCATCTCATGTGCTTCAGACCAAATGAAAGTATTTTTCTTTAATGCATCAAATAGTGGCCTGCATATGACTCCATAATTCCTAATAAACCTCCAGACCCAGGAAACTTCTCAGCCACTTGGTAATTGCAACAATTTTCGTGGGATTGCTGTCCAAAGGTGCATTTTTTTTCATCTTTGCAGCTAATTTATTTTCTCTTAGCACTTTTAAAACCATGGAAAGGTGCTCTCTGTGTTCTTGCTCATATCGCTGGCCAGCTCTGTTAGCAGTCTTACAAAAGAAAGTTCATCAGAAAAAGGATGCCATACACATCTGACTTCAAAAGAAAATTCACATATGCTTCCTTGACATGTAATGGGGCAGAGTTGACATATACTGATATATACAATATAGATGTCTTCTTTCCTGCACTGTAACGTTCTGATAAATAAATCACACAAGGAATATTACCAGTTTAATTAGGTGCAAAATGCGCATGCAAGCAGCCAGCGGGTCTTACTTTGGCGTCTTAAAAATTAAGCCACCCTCCGCAGTTTGTTCCATGAGCCACCCAGCTTATTACGTCTGACTTCTAAATTAGTTTGAGATGGTTAGTTTTAGAAGCTCCAAATAATTAGCTAGGCGGTCAATATGAGAAGCTGGGTAAGGCGTGGTTTATTTTTTAAGCTGTCAAAAGAACTGGTCCGAAGTTAAATGTACTTTGCATCGGAGTCATCAAAAGCTTACTTTGCAAAAACTATCTTGCTTGCAAATATGTAAGAATGGTTCTCCAGAAAGCAACCAGAGGAAAATATTCAGAGAGCGGCCATAGCACACGAATCAGTGGTGACATAATCACCACACTAACTGTAAGATTAGGATCAGCATGTTTGCTGCAGACAGAAAAGCAAATCGTAAAACGGTAGTGACAAGCAAAGCGTAAGCTTGCTGCATCTCATCTGTGTTTAAAATCTGTAAGCCATTGCATAAATCCTACAAATGATAAACTTAGCTGACGACATCTTTATATTTTCTGCGATAACTGGAATGGCTACTCTTTCCTACAAAAGGATAAGACCCTTGAATCTATGATTGGTCAGGTTAGTGAATCGTTAAGCACATCCGAGGATACTGCTGCGATCTTTCATCCAAGTGGGATTAGTGCAGGCTGCTGTTACAGGCCATAGCCACCTCTCGGGGGCACAGGAACATGACCGCCGTTTAAGCTCAGCTGTGACATGTCAAGCATCTGCCAATTGATTGCTGACGGGTCTGTTCCAAAAGAACGTCTCAAAGCAAGAAGTCACACTCCTGCTCCTACGATGACGCGCAGAGATCTGCTTCAGCCTCTCAGTTTCCTTCTTCAAGAAATGTGTTTGACCTGCAAAGTTGCAGCACGTACCAACTATTACTTGAGGTGAAAAAGAATCATCACTAGAGAAAATCTCTTAAGACCTTAATTCAAGGAATGTTTTAGGGTTACTGCTGATCCATCAGCCGGTCTCTCTCACTCGCACACGCCACACACTGCCGCACCAGCAGCACACACGCCCTGGCCTGCAGGCCAGCTGAGAGCCACCTTTTCCTCAAAGAAAAAAGGCTGAGAGCCGCCTGCCATGCCACCTAAGGCTGAGAGCCGGCATCGTCTATCGCCAAGTATGGTGTTTTCGCGCGTGCAGCAATGGATGCTCGGCAAGGGAGCGCCAATCCCGAGCCCTCTATGCGCACCGAGCTCAGGGATGATGGGGGCCTGAGGAGGATGGGTCGAGAAACGTCGAATCAGACGACGACAAGGCTCCAACGAGCAGGATCCATCACTGGCGAGCTTGGGGATGGTGAGCTCTCTGAGCTCTGATGGTGGAGTTCAGTTTTTCTGGGGATTTCTCAATGTTGCAAAGGGTGTATCGAAATGCTACAAGTGCATCTCTTTTGTTGTGTAGCCTAAATGCTGCAATGATTTTTGGGCGTATGCTACAAAGAGATTCCTCTAATGTTGCAAGCGTGTTTCTATGATCTTGGATGAATTGGGCACAAATATTGGATACCTTTGTTTTTTTGTTGCAAATGGTGACACACCTTTTTACGTTTGGCTACAACCAAAGGGAGATTTGTTGCATTGTTTTTCTTTTGCTACACGGGTCTACCCGAAATGTTGCAAGTGTTTTCACAATTTTAGAGATGACAGAATAAAATGTTGCATACATAACTAAAAATTGTGGCGCCAGAGGGGTTTTGTTGCGACGATCGGACGTGCCGGAATCGCCAATTAAGTGAATCGAACGGTTGGTCAGCCGGCGCTTGTTTAATATTGTTAGCAAGGTGTATATGAATCATCACTAAATAAAATCCCTAGCACTTCAACCGTAAGACAAAAAAAACATTTTCGTTCCATAACATAAGGATGAACCACCAATATATCAAAATAAAAGCCATATCTAGTGCGAGCTGATTGGCTTCACCACCACACCTGACCTGAATTTGGTTCTCAATTTAGTCAAATTTTGTATTTTTAAGGTTAATTTCAATCCATGTTAGGAGAAAATCAGGGGGAAAAGAGAGAAAATCATTACAAGAAATTAGAAAATGGGCTGAAGGCTGCAGCAAAATTTTACTCTTCTTTCTGCCTCTGAAATTCAGAATTTAAAAGGTGGTACAAACGTGAAAGTCACTTTGTCTCCTGGGTACATATGCACCCGGTATTTAAAAACATATTTCAAAATATCGAAAAAATCCGAACTAATCTTCACATTATATGTGTGCACAAAGTCGTTTCGCCCAAAACCGACATTTTTTGTGGCTTTGTAAAGAAGACAATAAAATGTCTCATGAAAAGCCTTATTTTAGAACCAAAATTTGTCTGTTTTACACATGCCACAAAAAATGTCGGTTTTTTGTGAAATGACTTTGTGAACACATATTATGTTAAGATCTATGCACGAATTTTGACTGAAATATGTTTAAATGCCTTTTACTAATGGGTGCATATGCAACCGGGAGCCAAATGCCTCTCCCGGTATGAACCGTCAATATACTAGGCATAACTGCACACTAGATTTCTTTTTTTATTAAAATTTAACTGTTCATGTGATTTGGGCCCAAACATAAATTCGATAATTGTACTAGGCTAGTTCTTTGCAGCAGGCCTACCCCCATCTAGTTGGTCATGGAAATGACGAGTACTAAACCACCATTATTTTTCCATTAGAATTTTCAATAGCATGAACAAAAACAGATTCACATTCTCATCTTATCACTACAGTTAGATTGTTTAGTTCCATTTATCTCCTAACTTTGACCGAAAGACAAAAGCTCCGTTTCAGTTTGACGAAGGACAAAAGCAGACTATGATGAATAGTTCAGTTTGACAAAGAGGCAAAAGCTCTGCTGGAGATGTGGGGTTCAGTTTATTCTAAACAAGGATCTTGAGTTGCATAGCAATTTATATCAAGCATAAATCATTTAAACGACCAAGATTTGTAAAATAGGAGAAGTATGCGAGTTCTAATAGGGACCCTTTGCTACAAAGGAATTCCATACAAATTTTGGAGAAATTTATTATTCTTGATTTTTTTTTACTAATGGAGTATGTAGGACTGAAAACCATACTGAATGTCTTTCTATACACTAGTTTGCATGCAATTCCAAAGGAAAAGTTCCAATGTGTCCAACCTAATGAAAATTTGCATTTATGTCTAGCACAAGTATAGGAAATTTGTACATCTTTCCTATGGTCCAACCAAACAACTTATATTGCATATTCCAAAAAAAATGTGTAGGGCTCAGCAAGCCATGACATCCAATTCCTATGTTCTCCCTATTCCCTAGGCTTTGGAATCCTGCGAACAAAAGAAGCCCAAAGGACATGTCCTATACAATCACACTTGTCAACTTGTCCTGCAATCCCCTTTCTGTTTGGTGACAAAACTAAAGTGATAAATTATGACAGTCTTTAGGATATAATTCTAAATTACTCTACCTATTTATTATTTTAGAATTAAACCCTTTTGTGATAACTGATAAGAGTAACAAGAAAGAGAAAATCTGGCAAATGATAAAATAAAATAGAAGAAATAAGAAATAATAATAATAATAATTCATGCTATTACCCATAGAAAACTTGTGTTATTTTTTGTTTGAGCAAATTTATTTAAATTCCAAGTTTGAAGTGGTGATAGAAAAGTACAAATATGCACTCAGCCCTGTTAGGTCACTCATGTTCTTCAATTTAAAATCAGATCATCATATTATTCTTTATAAAATGATCTACTCCTCAATTTACTCAACTTACGTAAAAAATTGAACTTAGCCTTGATACTAAGAAGAATTTTTAATATTCTATGATGATCTGTATTTCGGTGTTCCAGCGAGTATATGAGCGACCGAGCCAGCCATAATGGATGATTGCATATGATATAGAGCCTATATCGAGTCAATCACCAATCAGCTCCATTTACCAAATTGGTTACAGTCCTATGGTCATACTTTCATGATGGATTATCTGTGAATAAAGTACATGCATAACCTAAATCATGGCAGTTTTTCTCAGACAATGCTAGTTATAATCTTCAAAAGACCAAACAGGCCAAGACATACCATCTTTAATTAGTTTTGATTGCTGAAGATTAGCAATCTGTCCCCTCAGTTGCTTGTTTTCCATTGATAGAGCATTGCGAAGCTGGAAATGAGATGCTACTCTTACAGCCAAATCAGCTCCCATGTTCTAAAAAAACAAAAGCAAAACTTATTGTCATAAATAAGTAACCATTATTAAAACTCTACATAAATATATAACACAAGGTCACAACATTACCTGAAGTGAATCAACAGTTCTTTCAAGATCAGCAATGTATTGAAGTTTCCGGACCCTAGATCTTTGGCCTGAGCGCCTGCAGAAATGTTCATTATGATATGCTGTTTTCTTTGCTTCTTAGTGTACAGAAAAGAACATTTCAACACTAACTAAACAAAAGCTTCTGAACAAATCTCCTCTTGCGTTGATAGTCTAAGTTTTCTGCCCCTGTGGCTGCTGGCCATGTAAAACCACTTGATGTACATACTCGTACTGGTTTTCTAATACATTGCAGTAGGAGCCTCTTCTACTGTCTTACAGTAAAATAACACTTCAAGGCATGCCATATAAACAGATGCATATGGATAAAATAGTTCAATTCGAATGGACAATTTCACCATCTCAAGACGGCAACCCCTTTTAGCAGCAAGGTATGTACTGAAATGGCCTTTCTGGCACACTGTTTGCATGATTCACTCGTCACGTTAGAAGCAACATCATGAATATCAGATGCGCTTGTTAATCTTTCAAAAGTTGTCTCGCAAAAGAAACAATCAGCAAGTGAAAAAGGTATGATTGTAAAGGTATTATATATGCATATATAAAAATTGAACAGCCATGCATCCAAGATTTCCCGTAGTACTGTTTTGAATTGCTTGGCCATGTTCTTAATGGAGTATGTGACAGCCTGAACAAAAGGACCTTACTACCAAAGGAATTTCTATCCACATCTCACACCAACAGTTATCACTACTTCAAATAGCACATTTTAGCCTCAAAACACTAAAAGAAGTACCTAATACAATCATTATCCACTGAAATAAGTCTGTAGTTTATACATAAAGAGAATACTATTCACTGACGCGGGATTTGGACAACACAAGGTCAAATGTTAGCAACATAGGCACAGGAACAGTTGCTGCCAGAAGTAGTCATGAAATGTGTACAGTAGCGAATTTAACACAATTGATAGATCCACAACTCTGAAGTACTTGTGCTACTCTTAACACGATCAGATAAATTTTAGTTATATTTGGACTGCATACTTAAGAAGACAAAACTACAAAAATCAGTGCCACGCACTGCCTGATGTGTACTCCAACAGGTAGTGTCTTACAACATATGTTTTTAATAACACTTAATTTTATACTGCAACTTATGATGTTATCAGGCAGGCTATCTTCTATCCTGGTTAGTTCTATTTCTAAGAGTGCAAAGTCCACCTTCCAGTTCCTTGAAATATCTTATAAGCATATTCACAACAAATACCACTTATATATAGTAGTTGCATCCTATAAGCTTAGATTATTTAAAACATTTGAAGGTGCTCCAGCAGAGATTTCAGTGACAGCAGTGTACCTTCTTAATGACTTGTCTTGATCAAGATGGTTCACATCATCATACACATCTCCTGTTCCGTTGGCCACATTGTGCAGTGTTGACGGGTCAATGGTAAGGTACTGCAAGGGGTTGCTCGGGACATTCTCCAGGACAGCATTTACCATGGAACTCTCTGAACTGGTCAGCCTACTCTTCTGTCTTGGTGAATTTGGTCCATAAACACAGCTACCTTCGACCCCAGAAGCACTTTCACCCCCTTCAGCAGCATCCAATGAGTCCCCGGTTTTGCCAGCTGGCTGTGGATACCCCTCTTCAATCGGAAAAACTGGGCTCTGGAATGTCGTCAGCACATCCAAGATAGCATCGGAATCGCTACAAGCTCTCCTAAGAGGCGGAAGGTTCGGTATTTTCCCAGAATCTGTGAGGAGATCATCGAGCCAACAGGGCGGTTCACCAAAGAACGGATCCTCTGATGGAAACCTGCAGCTTTGTGTGAACAAGTTATCATCTCTCCTTGTGATTTGAGGACCCAGCGGCGGGCAGCGGGGAGGAAGGTGTGGTGATCGAGACATGATGAGAAGTACACAGCTCGCGGTGCCCTTCCCTTTTCGTTCTGCTATTCAACTACAGCCATCAACACTCACTCCCTTGTTCTGTTCATTAGCAAAACAAGCAACGGGGTGAGCACACGAAACATGTGACAAGGCATGCACAGTGTAGAAATCAAGGCACCATAGTAAGCTACATTGCCACAATACTTTTTCCACGTTACAAATTTATCTATTGTGGAATCATAACTGAACTAGGGGGAAAATCAAGATAAGCATGAACAAGAATAGACCGAAATTAAATTTTCGATGCAACATTCAGTTTCTTCATAAAACACATCAACAAATTCAACATAAAAAAGCTCATTAATCGTCAAGGCCACACAAGACAGGGCCTATGAACTATGGCGCTCGACTGAATCGAATGCATCCAGAAGGAGGTAAAGGGTAATCCAGGAACAAAATCGGATTTTGCCAGGCGACCAACAACGTTTCGAGAGGGGAATGGGGGTTCAATTCACCGCCCAAACAAAAAATACTGGGAAAACAATTTGCTGCTATAGAACAGGGTGGATCTAGATGGTGTGGTGCACAACCAAAACTGCTGGTAGTTAGTGGGGTTTAACTAATATACTCATACCTCAGAAGCCAATGGCCAAAATCGCGGACGGGGTTAAACAGCAGAGATGCGATGAGGTAGAACGGCGGCGACGGAGGTGAGAGGCTGGGGGTGAGGCGGCGGCAGTGACGGCGAGCGCACGGCGGCAGCTCTAGGGCACGGAGATACTTTACAGACGCATTGGGTGGGATTTGGGGGGAAGAGGAAAGGAAGGTGCAGAGGGAGGGGAAATTACACATAACACCATTTTTTTCTATAGAAATTGTTGCACACCAGAAGAGAACACGAACTATCTCATTCGTTCTGAAAAGGTTGTCACGACATGTAATTTTGCAAAAAAAAATAAAAAATGTTGCAAATTAGTCCTTCGCTACATATTTCGAAGTCATTGAGTTTTGCCCTTCCCCGCAACGCATTCATCTCCGTCCCTTCCCCTAATCCCTCTTCGCCTTCCTTCCCTTCTCCTCCTTGCCTTCGTTCGCTTCTTTCCTCACCTTGCCGCTTTCTCCCCATGTGTTGTTGCCACTGACTTCACCTCCCTCCATATTGCATCATCACCAACGACAAGGGCGAAGACGAGCATTTCCTCTCATGTATCCGATGGAGACGATGCGAGATCATGTGGCGTTGATCACCCAAACTGATATCAAAATATTTCTAAAAGGGTCCAGAGGGTCTAGAAGGTTCTAGAATATTTTAGAAGGGTCCATAGGCTGCCCCAATGGGTGTACCCACGTGGGGGTGGGGAAGCCCATCCATCAAGGGGTGTCGCCCCCACATTGCTCGGTCCCCAAGCAAACAAGGTGGCAGCGCATGAGGGAGGAGACGGCTAGGGTTGGGGTTTCGCCCAAACCTAGGCCGGTTAGTCGCGTAGCTTCATAATAATTTTGCAAAGTGTCGAGGGGTCACCTCGGTAGATCACAGGGTCGAGTACCCGGGTTGATTGAAGGGGAAAAGATGGTGAGTGCTGGTAGTTACCACGGCTGACAAGCAAGGCAATTTACCCAGGTTCAGGCTCCCGAAGGATAACACCCTACTTCCTGCTTGTCTGATCTGTATTGAAGGAGTCGAAGGTTACAATGGCGATCCCGGCGAGATGATGATCTCGCTAGGGTTTTGGTGGATAATATGGACGTACCCTCGACAGAGGTCCCTCCTAGCCTTTTATGGAGGCTAGGTCTCAGGATATCGGTGCCGGTTAGGTTTACAGGATTTGGTATGTTTGCACCGACCTAGACTTTGACTTCCTTCGGACGTACGTTGTCCTTCTTGGGTCCTTCACGGGCCTGCAGTAGTTGATCCTGCGTCCTGGCGTGCACCAGGTATCTTCGTAGTGGGGCACCCGAAAGGTAGGCCCACGTCAGGAGCCCCCGAGTACTTGGTCGAATCGAAGAATCGGGTAAGGACTCCCTTCTCTATGCACGCCTTTCTTCATGAGTCGAGAGCTTGTCGAATGTCTTGATATGCTTCGTCTTTAGTTGATGACTTCTTAGGGATAGTAACAGAACTGGTTTTACTCACTCGAATGATCGAGCTCAGTCAAAGATTTAGCCAGTTTTCATCAAATTCGAGTCCACAGGCTCGAACTCAGAAAGGTAGCTAAGAAGCTTTGACTCTTGCCATTCAGGGCTTACAGAGCTATTAATCCTAGAATTTTATGCGAAAAACGCATCTTGGGCATGTGATGTATGGCTGAGCAACCTGAGTCGTGAAAATTTCGACTGCAATCTATCGGGAGCGTGAACAGTGCTCCCGATGGGAGTAGCCCCCGAGATTAAGCTGAATTGCTTGTAATTGAGGTTAATCTCAAAAACTTCTCTCAGTCGAAAGAAATTTCTGAAACCCTCCCGATGGGAGTAACTTAAGAATTCGCTGATAAATCAGAATCCTTTTTCAGCCTTTTCGCTTACTATGTGTTGCACTTTCGAGTGCTTGCTCAGCCTGACGGCCTACTTGTGGAACTCGAATGGAATTCGAATACATTCTCAGCCCAGTGGCCTACTTGGTGGAGTCGACAAACGTGTCGAATTCTTGCTCAGTCGAATGGCTTACTGCTCTACTGTTTGACGTTGTTGTCATGGATGATGCTTTTTTGCTTCACTGCCACCGATTGGACATGACACTGTGGTCCCGCTGTCAGTGTTGACCTGCGGCGACGTTTGCAGTCCTTGATCTGACCACTCCGCGCGAAAATTTCGCGGCGTGATGATGATTCCTCCTTTCCCGTGCGTAGTGGGCGGCGTGGTGCGCGACGGTTGCGCTCTCCGCACGCCACGTGTAGGGCTGGATGAAGGAGCCTGCTTGCAGATGCTTGTTGAACGGTTGTGATTCACCGCCGTCGCGGTATATTAAATTCACCGCGGCGTGGGGAGAGTTATCCCCTCGTCATTCTCGCCACTTCCGTTCCTAGAGCTCTTTCTTCCTCCTTGCGCTTCGTCGCCATTGCTGCCGAAATGGCTTCCTCTGCTGCAATGGGGAAGAAAGCTGGTGTCCAGAAGACCAAGAGGGGAGGCAAGGAGAAGGCCACCGACACCGATGATCTTGGCCTGAAGAGAGTGGACTGCGACTGGTCCAAGTCCACCGTGAAGACCCAAGATCTAGATGATCTTCGGGAGAAGGGCCTTTTTCCGCCATTGGAGCAACTGCAGACGCGCGCTCCGGGGAAAGAGGTAATCCCTTCCCCTCGCAATGGGGAGTGTGTGTGTTTCGTCGATTTTATGCACAGGGGATTTGCATTTCCCCTGCATTCTTTTGTTCGCGGTCTCCTGTATGCCTATGGGATTCAGATGCATGATCTGACTCCCAATGGTATCTTGAGCATCGCGAGCTATTTTGTGCTTTGCGAGTGCTTCTTGGGGATCTCTCCCAACTGGCTGTTGTGGAAGAAGATCTTCAATGTGAAGCGGAACGTCGGGAAGGGCAGCGTCGTGTACCCCATTGGCGGCTTCGGCATCCAGGTGCGTGGCGACATCACCTTCTTCCAGATGAAGAAATCCGACTCCGTCCAAGGCTGGCGGAAGAAATGGTTCTATGTGAGCTGCGAGCAGGACGGGCTTCCTGACTTCGTGGCTGACAAGCCCCTGAGAAAGACGAATGCCTGGGTGCACTCCCTGTCGACGGAGGAAAAGGCGACTGCGAAGCCGCTGCTGACGACCATCTCTGGCCTGCTGAAGTCGCTTGGCAAAGAGGCGGGTGGTGTGCACCTCATCGCCACTTTCGTCAAAAGGCAGGTGCAGCCGCTGCGTGCTCGCATCCACCCGATGTGGGAAGATCAAGGAGCCAGCGATCCCACTCGCATATCTTTAGTAGAGCTGAGTGTTGAGGAGATCATTCAGAAGGTGAAGGTCATCACCAGCCTTCGGGCAGCCGACGCATGCAACATCAACTGCCTCATCACTCCCTATGGGGTGGAGAGGCGACTGCCCGAAGTAAGTTTTCTTTGTTTTTATAAATGCAGTATTCCCTTTGCTTCGCTTTCTTCTCACACGAACTATCCTTGGATGACAGGGTCACCCCAGTTTCGACTGCCTTCCTCCTCTGATGGAGAACGGGCCGCATGAAGAAGCCGAGTTTCCTGCAGAGGAACCGACAGATGAAGAAGAGATCCCTTCTGCGCATACTCCTGAAGAAGAGCTGGAGGAGGATGTTGTCGATGAAGATGAGATGCGGCCGCAGAAGCGACCACGACAGGACAAGGGCGACTCTGCTGGGAGTTCCCCCGCCAAGCGTGCGGCTGCTGAGGAAGAAGATGACACATGGTCCTCTTCGCCAAGCGCCAAGGAGTCAAGGGACTCGCGGGAGCCGCTGAACGTGGATCCACTCGACACGGCGCAACCCATGGACTTCGGCAGGCTGCCCTCTGTTTCCCTCGGCAGCGATGATGACGAAGAGATGAGGTAACAATGCTGCTTCTGCATCAACTCAGCGCAATACTGTCTTCTACAGTTAGAAACTTTGCCCTTTCGTTACAGCGACCGCACGGGTGCCGCTGGTTCTCCTTCGCATGTTTCGGAGCACACCTCTGCCCCTACTGCCGAAGAGAAACAGCCGACAGCTCCCGACGCGAGTGCCACAGGCACAACTGAGGTGGCTAAGACTTCGACATCTTCTGCTGTCCCGGAGGAACTGGTCGTTCCTACTCCAAGCGCAGCTTCGCTTCTTGAACATGTAAGTCTTCGAATGCCTTTTTTTTGAACAGAGGTTTGCTATTGTCCGGTACACTGCTCTCACTTTGTCGACCAAGCAAATGTCAGAGGTTAATAGGTCATGAATGCATGTATGATCATGCACAAACATGATCATAGAGGATGAGCTTGAGCGTCCAATGCATGATCCGCTTCTCTTCTACTTCGAGGGTCCTCTGGCCGATGTTGATCATGAAGTGTCAGCAGATTGGACTGACTACATCGCCACACAGATGGAGATCAGAGATGAAGGACTTCATGAACAACTTCAAAACGATCTAGTGGAGCATTTGTGTGTGCGCAAAGGATTAGCCGTAAATTAGTTATATGAATAAATTTTAGTTCATTGTGGAATTATATTTATGCAACTATTTGTAGAACATTATTTTTTGATGTTTAAAATTGTTTTGAGGCGTTTGTTTGGAGACGGTGAGTGGGGAGAGGGCATGCCCAAACACGATATTTGGTTCGGACGCCACCCCTGGTCACGCCGGCTCAACTCCACGAGTGGAGATACTCTTAGTAGCACATTGCTTTGCTAGAGGAAAACGTGATGGACTTGTAGCTACTAACAAAGTGTATGTGTTATAGAATTAACGCAGGAGGAGCGATAGCATGAGTAGCGTCTGCCTAGCACGAGTTGGGTAGTGTTTGCTAGAGCTCGGCTCGTTGACGGTGCGGTGGTAAGAGCTATAATTTGGATAAAAAATAACATACCAAACTGCGAAAGTCTTAGTATTTTTATATTATATAGGTATAGATATGAAGTATGATGGTTATAATTAATTACTTAGGCATGGCTTTGTGTTCCTGGATCAAGCAAAAAAATATGCAATTACCGAAAAGAACAAACCGTCGCTCTAACACAAAACGGGCGTGGCAAAGCACACATGTAAAATTGGACTTGTGAGTAACAAACTATACGGGAAAGTGCATTTGGAGGCCGAGCTCCATGCATGGAGGTCGGTATTTTTTAAAATGTTGAAATTTGCATTTTTTTTAACGTTTTAAAAAGTTAAAAACAAAATTTTAGATGTAGATAATGTGAAAATCTATATTTGTGCGAAACATAAAAGAAAAATTAATATTATTTTAGGCTACACAAAAACAATAAATCTGACAAAGTTTTAATTTTTTTCATATGTGTACCGTTCACATATCTAGATCCTCCCATTTGCCCAACACAAAATAAAACGATTTTCGGATTGAATCTTTGCACACTTATAGATATATATAGTATTATCTACATCTGCATATTTTTCTGATTTTTTCGAAACATCAAATGGCACCATATCGCCACACTCCAATCAATACCGCATAACTATGGAACTTGTAAAATTGTGGTTTGGGCGATCAAATCCTTGACAACCTGGGCCATAATTTCATGCCGACGTGGCACGAAAACGTAACCATGTTCATAGCTCCTACGAGCTCTTTTCGGGTGGAGCTCCATTGTTCTAGAACGGCACTTTGGATCCAGACCACAAAGACAGTCGGTAGTCGAAACTTTTTTTTTTACGGGATAGTAGTCGAAACATTCTTTTTTTTTGACGGGATAGTAGTCGAAACATTCTTAATAGCCATCTAAAACAGAAAACAAAGACCACGAATCCAACAGGGAATACCTAGTTTGAGGGGAAGCTGTCACTTTCCCCCACCTCGCCCCCTTGAGAGTCGTCTTCATTTTCTCCTCCTGCCCGGCCCGATCTCTGATCTCCTCCGCTGCTGGCGTCGCTGGCCGGAGTAGTGAAGAGGGAGGTGCGCGTGGCCTTCTGTACATAGTAGCAGTAGGTCTAGCTTTAGGTTTTGCCCTTTGGCGTTTGCCTATATGGCTTATGAGGGTAGGACGGCGGATCTTGGCGGCCAGATCCGCCGCGTCGTGGATTCCAACTACCTCGCTGCATCTCGCCGGTGGCAAGCGAGGTCGCATGGGAGGAAAAAGGAAACTCGCATCCCTCCTAATAAGGTGCGCAGGGGAAGCATGGATATGTGCATTTGATTTCACTCACATTATGAGAAATGCATACTTTTTGGGGAGCTCTTATTATATTGGCCTTCTTACTTTTCACCCATTTCGGCAATCGATGCCAATGGGGGAGAAGTTTAGAGGGTTTAAGGAAATGTTGGTTTTATGCTTTAGTTTCGTTCTTAAGCATTTGCCTTTCTTACTCTTGCATCCTTGCTCTTTGTGGTGCATGGTTGCTTAATTCATTATATAAACCCTCGTAAAAAAAGGATTGTCATCAATTACCAAAATGAGGGAGATTGAAAGTGCATGTGTTGCCACATGCGTGGTTTTGGTAATTAATGATAATCCTTATGGACTAATGTTTGCATTGAGATATACTTGTAGATCTTGTCCATAGGTAATGTTTGGAGTTCATGTGTTGGACTCTAGAAGATGACATGATGACCAATGGTCTATTCAAGGGTTTATATGAAGAATGGTCATGTGTAGAGTTGAGCTTATTGCAAGTATGGCTTGGAAAAGAAGATTGAGTGAACAATCATGTTTAACCCCAAGCCATCATCATATCAAGAGAAGAAGATGAAGTGCAAGCTCAATATGATCCATCTCGGAAGATATCATTTGATTGAAGCTTTCAAAGGAGACATGAAGACGGAGCTTTGCGAGGCTCTCCCATAATGGACTATGGGGGAGCATTTGGAGAAGTCTTCATCAAGCATGTGCTAGCAAGCACAATCAAGAAAGGTGTTCCAACTTGAGAGAGTCAAGATCGTCATCATCGAGCTCAAGTGGAATGCGCAAGGCAAAGGTATGATCTTGATAGGTTTTCTATTTTACCGGTCTCATGTTGTTAGTGGGAGACCGGGTTTTAGGATAGACGGCGTACTATCAAGAGGGGCTCTCAAGTGAGTAACTTGATCGCATCTTTGTGGAGAGCTCAAACCTTTGCATACTTGGCATTTCATCTTTCTTGGTTCTTACTTGGCTTTTCTCCTTGTTGGGTTTTGGTGCTTGTTGTGATCTTCACGACAAACCCAAGTTCACCGAAAACGAATTTCGTATGGAAAACTTGTTGCGTTTTCGGTTTTGGAGGTTTGCCGGTTATTCCTTTTTAGAGAGGTTTTACCTTTCTCCATTTGGTTTTATCTTCCATTGTTGGACTATGATGTTTCTCTGCATGATCTTGTAAAGCTCTTCGTTGCGATTCCAACGAGCCCGAGAACATCGAAAACGGAGTCCGGATGATCAAGATATCTTCGTTTTCGTGTTGAGTGTTTCTGCAGTTTTCTGAGGGGCGGAAGTTCCGGTTTGGCCGGAAATTCCGGCCATCCGGAAGTTCCGGCCAAACTTCCGGCCAAATCTCCGGCCGAGTACAGAGAGCTTTTTTAGTCGCTTTTCTGGGGGTCCGGAAGTTCCCGGACGGAAGTTCCGGCCCAACCGGAACTTCCGGCCTAAGTGAAAACTGTGTCAATTGTGGGCAACGGCTAGAATTTCTGGAGGGGTATAAATACCCCTCCACCTACCTCCAGCTGAGAGCTCGCCCAGATTTCTCTCTCCTCCATTGTTGCAAGCTCATTTCTTTGATATCTCCCAATCCCTCCACCCAAACTCTTTGATCTTTGGAGGATTGAAGGAGAAGACCTAGATCTACATTTCCACCAATCAATATCTCCTCTAAGTGAGGGGAACCTAGTGGATCTAGTTCTTGGAGTTCTTGGTGGTTCTCCTCTTTGTTCTTCCTCTCTTATTCCCCCATAAGCATTTGTTGCTTTGTTGGAATTTGAGAGTGAAGGATTTGAGCACTTGTGCTCTTGCCTTTTGCATTTGGTGCATCGGTGTGCTCTCCACGAGGATTCGTGGAAGTTGAAAGCTTGTGAACTTGTTACTCTTGGGTCTTGGACCCTAGACGCCTTTGTGGTGGTTGGACCCTTGTGTGGTCACTTGAAGCCGTTCGGGAGCCCCCAATCCATTGTGGGTTGTGCCTCGATTGTTGTTGAGAGCCGTTCGGGAGCCCCCAATCCCATTGTGGGTTGTGCCCGGATTGTTGTTGAAAGGCTCCGGATTCCGCCTCGAAGGAATACCGATAGTGGAAGGTGAACCAAACCTTTGTGGTGCGGTTCATCGGAGAAGAGGGTGAAACCTTTGTGGTTGTTGAACCGTTTGTCGGTTCACACCTCTCCAACGAGACGTACTCCCTTTCAAGGAGGAACTCGGGAATACATCCTCGTCTCCGCGTGCTTCGGTTATTTCTATACCCGAGCTTTTTACTTATGCACTTTACATTGTGATAGCCTTCGTGCTTGAAGTATTCTATATTGCTATCACCTTGTTGCTTGTCTTGCTTAGCATAAGTTGTTGGTGCACATAGGTGAGCCTAGTTTATTTAGGTTGTTGGCTTGTTAATTTAAACACCTAGTTTTATTCCGCAATTAGCAAGCCTAAACCGGAAAAGTTTTAATCGCCTATTCACCCCCCCTCTAGGCGACATCATTGTCCTTTCAATTGGTATCAGAGCCTGGGCTCTCTTTTTGGGCTTTACCGCCTAGAGAGTAAAAGATGTCGTTTAGGGAATTAGTGCACGATCCCACTTTCATATTCGATGGCACAAATTATGATGTTTGGAAAATTCGCATGCTTAATCTTTTTAGGGCCATGGGTCCAAATTATATTAAGAGGATTGTGGATGTGGGTTTTTCTCCTCCAAAGGATTCTCAAGAATTATCTTTAGAGGATGAGGAAAACTCTCATCTCGAGACTCTAGTTTCTAATGGTCTTATATGTGTTTTGAGCGATGTAGTTCTTGCGTCAATCATGCCTTTTCGGAACGCTCATGAGATTTGGACCAAGCTTCAAGATATATATGAAGTGTCCAAAATTATTGAGGATGATTGTTCTCCTTCCACTTCCGGCCGTGATGAGTTCACAACTTCTTCCACTTCACCAACATGTGATTTGTCACAAGGTAATGATATGGTGAGTGGTGATAGAAATTGCATTAGTGATGGTGAACTTACTATTGATTATACTTCTTCTCTATCACATTGCAATGTTCTATCTTTGGACTTAAACTCTTCTAGCACTCCAAATGTCATACATGCTAGAGTTGATAGTCCTTGCATATCATGTAATAGTTGTTTAACTAAATCTCATGATGATATGCTTCATATGTCTTGTTGCCATGAAAACAATGCTTCCATATCCTCTAGTACTTGCATGACTAACAATGTAGAGGAATCCCAACATTTGTTGGAACAAGACATGGACCTAAATGGTGCTTCAAGTTATACTTCATCCTCTTCAATCATTAATCATGTTTGCCTTATGGCTAAGGATTCCGAGGTGTCTCCCACCTCAAATCCAAATTGTGATGATGTGGATGAGGATTCTCATGAAGAAGGTTTTGATTTTGAATCCTTAACCAAGATGGGTGAGATGGTACTTGTGCTCTCCCCAAAGGTAGTAATGCTATCCCTCCTCTATGTGAAATCATTGCTTATGTTAATATGAGTAGGGAGTTTATTGAGGATTTGGAAAGTCAATTTGATGAGAAATGTCAAATTGAGAGGGATGACTCTATTACTATAGCTTCCTTGAAAGCTTCTCTTGAAGAAGAAGAGCTTAGGTCTTCTCTTGAAGAGAGACTTGAATCTCTTGATGAGTCTAATGATCTTATTGTTGCTAAAATCATTAAGGAAAGAGATCATGCCCTTGCTAAATATAAAGTGCTTAAAAAGGAAAAAGTTGAATTTGGTGTTGGCAATGCTAGACTAAGTGAGGACATAGAGAGACTTGACAAAGCTCACAAGGCTTTAGAAAGTGAACACTCTCTCCTTATCAAGTCTCATGATCAACTCCAAACTCAACTATCTAAGAATGATAAGCTTGCCAAATTGTCTCCTTCTATTTCTAATATTAATGATGCTTGTGCTACTAACTCCACTTCTTGTGAAGCATCTATTTTGAAGGAGAATGTTGAGCTAAGGGCTCAACTTGAGTTGCTATCTAGCAAGTATGGGAAATTGGAAGAAAGTCATGAAAAGCTTTCTAGCTCTAATGATGATCTTCTAGCATCCCATGCTAGGCTAAAGTTAGCTCATGAGGCTATTATGTTAAAGGTAACATCTTGTGAGCCTCATGTGGAAATTGGCACAACTTCTTCTAGAAATGCTTTATTGTCATGTGCTAGTCCTAGTGATTCATCCACTCACAATGTTGCTACATCTTGTGATGAATTACTTTCCTTGCCTTGTTGCTCTAACAATGAAGCTTCTACTTCCTCTAGTGTTTTTGTTGATACTAACCATGTAGAGGAACTAAATGAGCTCAAGGCCCAAGTCACTTCTTTGAAGAAAGACTTGGAAAAGCGTCATGTTGGGAAGTCCACACTTGACAATATGTTGAGTGTTCAAAGACGCCCCAATGACAAGAGTGGACTTGGATTCAACTCCAATAACAAGAACAAGTCCAAGTCTACAAGAAGAACAAGGGCCAAGAACAAGTTAAAGATTCGGCCAAGATTGTTTGCTTCAAGTGCAATGTTGAAGGGCACCATGTTAGATCTTGCCCTTTGAAGAAGAAGGCTCTTAGTGAGAAGCAACAAGGGAAGAAGCCTCAAGTTCAAACTCAAGTTCCTCAAGTTGAAGAACGGCCTCTTCCCAAGAATCAAGCTACTCCTCCTCAAGTCAAGATTCCAACCAAGAAGAGAGGAGGAAGTCGATGTTGCTACCTATGCCGTGTGAAGGGTCACCTTGCTTCTTCATGCACAAATGGTACCTTATCCAACCCCATTATTGATGATGTGTATTCTCTTAGGAAGGATAAGGTTGGCAATGTGTTTGCCAAATATGTTGGGACTCAAAGTGGTGTCAAGAAAAGAACCATTTGGGTTGCCAAGCCTATTGTGACTAACCTCTTAGGACCCAACTTGGTTGGGGACCAACAAGCTAAAACTTGATCAATAGGTGTTGTTGGAGGTCATTGGAGACTTGGCTACATCATGAAGAATTAAGGGATCTTCATCAATTATATTCTCTCAAGCCAAGTCATTTGGATTATATTGTTCTACCTCATATCCAATGTTTCCTCCTTGCGGTAACTTTTATTTAAATCATATATACATTGAAAGTTGCTTGCACCCTTGCATGTGTTTGGTTTTGTACCTTGCTAGTGTTTGTATGTGTTGTGCTCTCTACTTACTTATCTTGAGAAATCAAGTATGTGTATGTTGGTTTGCACACCATTTACTTGTGTTGAGCCTTATTGCTTTTATTTGATATATTACCTTGTTGGCTCTCTTTTGAGAGATTAATGGACCATTCCATTTTTGGAGAGTGATATGCTTCGTGCACTTCACAAACCAAAAATGTGTGTACATGAGGAATACCACTTAGTGATGATATATCAATCTTATCTATTCTCTATGTGGTATGTCATGCTCATGAGAAATTCAAATTCTATTATGTCCATTAATTTCTCGAGTTGGTTTTGTTTGCCTCTTGCTTTAAAAGAAATGGATTATCACATTATGGGGGAGTAATAAGCTATGTGCATATTACAAGCCTAGAAAATGTGAACATGTGAGGTATTGCCACCTAGAATTGATATTCTCATTATCTTATTCCTTTGTGGCATGTTTCTCAAACAAGTTCCTTTTTGCTTAATTGCTCTTGCCTCTCTCGTTGGATCTTGTTTGTGATGGAATTTCTTGATATGGCTTTCCCTAAATATGTTCTCATATATCTCTGGGAAACCAATTGCTTCAAGCTACTCCTTGGAGTTGCTTTGCATTTTGCGTGATTTTTGAAGCTATCAAGAATATCTATCTATCTAAGCATGGCTTTTAATTCCTATCCTTTGCCATATGCTTATGTTTTGTGAATATGATCTTGAATATATCTTTGCAATCCACCACCGAGAAATATCTCCATACATTACTTGTCTTATCAAGTGATAATCATATTTGTGGTAAATATATTGATCATATTCACTTTGGCTCTTGCTTTGAAATTGCCTTATTTGATTGCCAAGGATTTGTTTTGATCTAACTCTCATTTGTCTTCCTCGTATCTTTTGGATCCTTTATTGCTCTACTTAAAATTTGTTTTGTGCTTTTTGAGTTGGGAAAAGCAATGAACCAATTCTTGTGCATTGCATTCAAAAGTCATACTTCTTGATAATGCACTATTCTTTGGGAAGCTATCCTACTTTGAGTAAAACACCGTTCTTTAAATTGGTATTGCAATTTCTTGCCTTCTTGAACATGACTAGTGTTTGATATATATATATATATATATATATATATATATATATATATATATATATATATATGGAGAGTGATGATCCCATTTGTGTGCATTTTGTATTCAAATGCAAAATCTTAAATAATGCACACATCTTGGGGGAGCAATCCTATAGGCTTTTTGAACATTAGTTGTCTTCATTTGATATTTGATCCCGATGACGTGTCTCCTTGGAAGACAAACATTTTTCGTCTTGGTACTTGTGCCATCATGAAAAGTGTAGAGGGTTTGGTTTATTCCTTGATGATATTTTCATCATTTGGTATCTTGATTTCATTGGTATCTTTTCAAAGTGGTATCTTCACTCATGTGTTGATTTGGGTATTTGATATAATTTGGACACTTTGTTTTCTTGTCACACTTGTGTGTGCTTTGTTGGTTTACTTGGTTTTTTGTCTAAATTATATCTTATTTGGTTCTTGAAAGTCATGTGCATGCATATTTATTATATGTATATCTTTTGGCATGCTTACTTTCGTTGATCCAATATATAGGATAAACTTCATCAAATCCTAAATGACTAAGATGTGCATGAAATTCAATTTCATATCTATATGCACATAGTTATGTGGAGTTTGTCTATGTATTGTAGTTGCTCTAACTACTTTGGACCCAAGAGTTTGGGCACCATTTTGTACTTGAATTTGTTTTAGGTACATTTGGAGATGCATTGGAAGCTTGTCTCATCTACAAGGAAGGTGTTGTCATCATGTGCTTATTGGAGCCAAGCTTGGATGATCATGAGCTCCTATCTTCTACATCACCAATGCTATCTCGGTAACAAGTATCTACCTCATGCATACTTTTCTAGCTCTCAACCTTGTGTAGGTTGCTTCATGGCATGAATCTCTTTGGTTGCAATTCTTTTGATTCTTGCAAAACGTCTTTATTGCAAATGTGAGTAAGCCAGGATGATTACATATAAGGGGACTATATATTCATTTTCATGATTCATCGATCCCATTTATGTCAATCTAGCACTTTCTACTTGAAGTCTCTCATGTGCAACACTTTTTGAAAGACTATGTTGATGATTTTGCTCATCCTTGTATTAGTCTCCTAAAATGTCTTTATAACTCACACCCATCTTTTTTTTGCCGCTCCTTGCTCATGTTGCAAAACGATTGTATTTGTTGCAGGTTGTTTTGCCTCACTTCTCATCTATATTCTCTTGCATGTGCTTGTGTTCGAATTTATCTAGGAGGGAGTGAGGATTCCATGTTGTGCACACTATATTCAAATGCAAATCCTATTTGTGCACGTACCTTGGGGAGTTCCCTCTTGATATTTAGAACATTTTTTGGATCCTTTTGATTGGTTGCTTCCTTCGTTGAAGTATCTTTCTATTTGATATTCTCTTGCAATCTTTGGATCCTCAATATAGTTTGATCTCCCTCCATCTATTCTTCACTGGATATGTGCATTTGATTTCACTCACATTATGAGAAATGCATACTTTTTGGGGAGCTCTTATTATATTGGCCTTCTTACTTTTCACCCATTTCGGCAATCGATGCCAATGGGGGAGAAGTTTAGAGGGTTTAAGGAAATGTTGGTTATATGCTTTAGTTTCGTTCTTAAGCATTTGCCTTTCTTACTCTTGCATCCTTGCTCTTTGTGGTGCATGGTTGCTTAATTCATTATATAAACCCTCGTAAAAAAAGGATTGTCATCAATTACCAAAATGGGGGAGATTGAAAGTGCATGTGTTGCCCCATGCGTGGTTTTGGTAATTAATGATAATCCTTATGGACTAATGTTTGCATTGAGATATACTTGTAGATCTTGTCCATAGGAAATGTTTGGAGTTCATGTGTTGGACTCTAGAAGATGACATGATGACCAATGGTCTATTCAAGGGTTTATATGAAGAATGGTCATGTGTAGAGTTGAGCTTATTGCAAGTATGGCTTGGAAAAGAAGATTGAGTTAACAATCATGTTTAACCCCAAGCCATCATTCATATCAAGAGAAGAAGATGAAGTGCAAGCTCAATACGATCCATCTCGGAAGATATCATTTGATTGAAGATTTCAAAGGAGACATGAAGACGGAGCTTTGCGAGGCTCTCCCATAATGGACTATGGGGGAGCATTTGGAGAAGTATTCATCAAGCATGTGCTAGCAAGCACAATCAAGAAAGGTGTTCCAACTTGAGAGAGTCAAGATCATCATCATGGAGCTCAAGTGGAATGCGCAAGGCAAATGTATGATCTTGATAGGTTTTCTATTTTACCGGTCTCATGTTGTTAGTGGGAGACCGGGTTTTAGGATAGACGGCGTACTATCAAGAGGGGCTCTCAAGTGAGTAACTTGATCGCATCTTTGTGGAGAGCTCAAACCTTTGCATACTTGGCATTTCATCTTTCTTGGTTCTTACTTGGCTTTTCTCCTTGTTGGGTTTTGGTGCTTGTTGTGATCTTCACGACAAACCCAAGTTCACCGAAAACGAATTTCGTATGGAAAACTTGTTGCGTTTTCGGTTTTGGAGGTTTGCCGGTTATTCCTTTTTAGATAGGTTTTACCTTTCTCCATTTGGTTTTATCTTCCATTGTTGGACTATGATGTTTCTCTGCATGATCTTGTAAAGCTCTTCGTTGCGATTCCAACGAGCCCGAGAACATCGAAAACGGAGTCCGGATGATCAAGATATCTTCGTTTTCGTGTTGAGTGTTTCTGCAGTTTTCTGAGGGGCGGAAGTTCCGGTTTTGGCCGGAAATTCCGGCCATCCGGAAGTTCCGGCCAAACTTCCGGCCAAATCTCCGGCCGAGTACAGAGAGCTTTTTTAGTCGCTTTTCTGGGGGTCCGGAAGTTCCCGGACGGAAGTTCCGGCCTCAACCGGAAGTTCCGGCCCAACCGGAACTTCCGGCTTAAGTGAAAACTGTGTCAATCTGTGGACAACGGCTAGAATTTCTGGAGGGGTATAAATACCCCTCCACCTACCTCCAGCTGAGAAGCTCGCGCAGATTTCTCTCTCCTCCATTGTTGCGAGCTCATTTCTTTGATATCTCCCAATCCCTCCACCCAAACTCTTTGATCTTTGGAGGATTGAAGGAGAAGACCTAGATCTACATTTCCACCAATCAATCTCTCCTCTAAGTGAGGGGAACATAGTGGATCTAGTTCTTGGAGTTTTTGAGTGGTTCTCCTCTTTGTTCTTCCTCTCTTATTCCCCCATAAGCATTTGTTGCTTTGTTGGAATTTGAGAGTGGAGGACTTGAGCACTTGTGCTCTTGCCTTTTGCATTTGGTGCATCGGTGTGCTCTCCACCAGGATTCGTGGAAGTTGAAATCTTGTGAACTTGTTACTCTTGGGTCTTCGGGCCCTAGACGCCTTTGTGGTGGTTGGACCCTTGTGTGGTCACTTGAAGCCGTTCGGGAGCCCCCAATCCATTGTGGGTTGTGCCTCGAATTGTTGTTGAGAGCCGTTCGGGAGCCCCCAATCCCATTGTGGGTTGTGACCCGGATTGTTGTTGAAAGGATCTGGATTCTGCCTCGAAGGAATACCGATAGTGGAAGGTGAACCAAACCTTTGTGGTGCGGTTCATCGGAGAATAGGGTGAGCCTTTGTGGCGTTGAGATCGACCTTTGTGGTGCCTCACACCTCTCCAACGAGACGTACTCCCTGTCAAGGAGGAACTCGGGAATACATCCTCGTCTCCGCGTGCTTCGGTTATTTCTATACCCGAGCTTTTTACTTATGCACTTTACATTGTGATAGCCTTCGTGCTTGAAGTATTCTATATTGCTATCACATTGTTGCTTGTCTTGCTTAGCATAAGTTGTTAGTGCACATAGGTGAGCCTAGTTTATTTAGATTGTTGGCTTGTTAATTTAAACACCTAGTTTTATTCCGCAATTAGCAAGCCTAAACCGGAAAAGTTTTAATCGCCTATTCACCCCCCTCTAGGCGACATCATTGTCCTTTCAGCCGCTGACTCCCATGATGAGGAGGGAGTAGTTCTCCCCCGAGGCTGAGGGCTCTACCGGTAGCTATGTGGTTCATCTCTCTCTCCCATGGTGTGATCTTTATGTGATCATGTGTATTGCTAGTATCGCTGAATACATTAATAATGTTTATGCTACTCAAGTGATTTTGTCTAGTTTCTGGAGTCATTGTGACAACACGGTATCAAGGTGACAGTGTGGGTACTTGTGTGACTCTATGAATAATTTAGACATTTATCATGGCTTATTCTTGGGAATTGTGGTGTTTGTTTACTCAGACTTTGAGGTGTGCTTTTGCAGCCCTACGCATAGTACTCTTGCTTCATCAAGAAGGAGAATAATCCCGAGTAGTATTTACTTGTGTTCAGTTGTGCTAATCTAGTTGAATATGTAGATGTTACTCTTTATCTATTATGCACTCTATAGGTTACTTTAATATGAACTCCGGTACTCTCCACGGTGTAAAGGTGACAGTGTGTGCACCGTGTGTGATTCCTTTATGACGTTGTGGCGCTTGTTTACTCCGGCTTGAGGTGTGCTTTTGTAGCCCTACACAATGAATGGTGTTTGTTATCCAACAAGAGAGTGTTTAAGAGTAGCTTTTACTTATTCAGTTATGAGATCATTGTTGAGAGTGTCCACTAGTGAAAGTATGATCCCTAGGCCTTGTTTCTAAGCATTGAAACACCGTTTACATCAAGTTCTGCTACATGTTTGCTTGCTGCCATCTTTATTTCAGATTGCAGTTACTACTTATAATCATCCATATTACTTGTATTTCACTATCTCTTCGCCGAACTAGTGCACCTATACATCTGACAAGTGTATTGGGTGTGTTGGGGACACAAGAGACTTCTTGTATCTTAATTGCAGGGTTGCTTGAGAGGATATCTTTGACCTCTACCTCCCTGAGTTCGATAAACCTTGGGTGATTCACTTAAGGGAAACTTGCTGCTGTTCTACAAACCTCTGCTCTTGGAGGCCCAACACTGTCTACAAGAATAGAAGCACACGTAGACATCAAGCTATTTTCTGGCGCCGTTGCCGGGGAGGTAAGGTAAAAGGTATTCACATCCTCTGGCTACTAAGCTATTTTCTAGTATTTGCTAGTGTGTGAGTGCTCGAAGTTATTTCCTTTAGATTCTGCAATTATTCTTTTTGTTTCTTGTTTTTATTTTCACTAGTTAGGCTTAATGGAAAACAACAAAAAAATTAGAGATCTTTATGAACTTTATATTGAATTAGGACATGATGCTTTTGAAGAGAAAATTAAAAAACCTATGGAGGCTTGTTTGCATGATGGTAGCAATGGTATTACTATAAATTCTTTGAACACCATTATTGCTAATGCTATGGAAAAGTCTAAGCTTGGGGAAGCTGGTTGTGATGAATATGATATTTTTAGTCCCCCAAGCTTTAAGGAGGAAATTTGCTTTGATGATACTTTGCCTCCAATATATGATGATTATAATCATTGTGATATTTTCAGTCCACCTACTATTGAGGATATAGTTTATGTTGATTATGATATGCCTCCTATATATGATGTTTACAATGATGAATATGATATTCTCAGTCCATCTACTATTGAGGATAAAATTCATTATGATTATTCTATGCCTCCAATTTATGATGATTACAATGATGGATGTGATACTTTTACTCTCACTATTACTAATGAAATGTTATGCTTATGTGGAGAGTAATGATACTTTTATGCATGTGGATCATGATAAGAATGCTTTATGTGATAGCTATATTGTTGAGTTTATTCATGATGCCGCTGAAAATTATTTTGAGAGAGGAAAGTATGGTTATAGAAATCTTCATGTTACTAAATTTCTTCTCTTTATGATGAAGTTTTGAGCTTTCTCTTGATTTGCTTTTATTTGCTGGGTACTTTAAGACCTACTGGTCCTTATGAGAGAGGGAGACACGATTTCATATATCACAATAATATTAAGTCTTCTCTCTTTATGTTGAAATTTTTGAAGTTACACTTGTTTTGCATTTCTATGCTAGTCACTTTGTTCTTCATTGACTTGTTTTCTTACAAGACTCCTATGCATAGAAAGAGTGTTAGATTTAAACATGTTTTATATATGCTTCTTGATGCTCTCTTTTATGTTTCAACTCTCATCTTTATGTGGGCATCATAAAAATCACTATGCCTAGCTAAAAGGCTTTAAAGAAAAGCGCTTATGGGAGACAACCCATGTTTTTATTTCTGTTATTTTTTTTTCTTTGAGTCAAGGAGTTTTGTACTTCTGTAGCAACTCCTTTGTATCTTTATTTTATCGCATTGTTGTGCCAAGTAAAGTTTATATTGAAAGTTGATGCAAGATTTGGATTTCTGCGCAGTAACAGATTTTTAGCTGTCACGAATTTGAGCTTTTCTCCCTGTAGAAAATTCGAAAAATTCTGAAAAATCACGCATCTTCCTGAGATATGTACGCAACTTTCATTATTTGGCCAGATCCATCTGAGCAACTTAAGTGCCTCGAAAAAATTCGTCATTCCAGACTGTTCTGTTTTTGACAGATTCTGCCTTTTGTTTTGCATTCGCTCTTTTACTGTGTTTGTGTGGATTTCTTTGCTCCACAAAGCATTGGTGGCTGTAGCTAATGTCCAGAAGCTTTGGGAATGATTGTATCATTACAGAATATGAGAATTTTTGATTATGCACTAACCCTCTAATGAGAACTGTCTTGAGTTTGGTGTGAAGGAAGTTTTCAAGGATCAAGCGAGAAGGGTGATATTATGTGATCAAGAAGAGTGAAAAGCCTAAGCTTGGGGATGCCCCCGTGGTTCATCCCAACCATATTCAGAGAGACTCAAGCGTCTAAGCTTGGGGATGCCCAAGGCATCCCCTTCTTCATCAACAACTTATCAGGTCATCTCTAGTGAAACTATATTTTAATTCTTTCACATCTTATGCGCTTTACTTGGAGCGTCTGTGTGCTTTTATTTTTGTTTTTGTTTGAATAAATTCGGATCCTAGCAATCCTTGTGTGGGAGAGAGACACGCTCCGCTTTTTCATGTGAATACTCATGTTCTTCACTTATATTTGTTGAGTATTCTTAACTAGCTACTGCAGTGCTTTTAGCTCCTGTTTTTCATGCATCTCTTCGAGCTGTTAGCACTTGTTTATAAATACTCTCTTGCTGCATTATATTATCATTTGGAGAGTTTATGTTTAAATAAATTGATTGGTGTTTGTTTGGAAGAAAGAAAATGCTACATGTAGTAGTTGGTATTGGAAAAGACATATGCATTCTTGTAGATCATTGTCTTGTTTCGATTTGATGCTTTGCAATTGTTTTGAGCTCTCAAGTAGATCATGTTTAAGCTCTTGCATCATGTAGTTAAAGCCTAGTAGTGGAGAACTACCGTAGAGCTTGTTGAGACTTGGGATGCATATTTGTTCTCTCTAAGGTCTAGATATTTTCTGGTAAAATGTTTGAGCAACAAGGAAGACAGTGTAGAGTCTTATAATACTTGCAATATGTTTTTATGTGATTCTTGCTGTACCGGTTTATACTTGTGTTTGCTTCAAACAACCTTGCTAGCCTAAACTCTGTACTGAGAGGGAATGCTTCTCGTGCATCCAAACTTGAGCCAAAACCCATGCCATTTGTGTCCACCATACCTACCTACTATGTGGTATTTCCTGCCATTCCAAGTAAATACTTCATGTGCTACCTTTAAACTATTCAAAACTTTATTACTCCTTATTTGTGTCAATGTTTTATAGCTCATGAGGAAGTATGTGGTGTTTTATCTTTCAATCTTGTCATTTACTTCTGACAGACTTTCACCAATGGACTAGTGGCATATACATCCGCTTATCCAATAATTTGCAAAAAGAGCTGGCAACGGGGTGCCCAGCCCCAATTAATTACAACTTTCATTAATAATTCTCTTCACATGTTTTGCCCTGATTTATCAGTAAGCAACTTAATTTGCAAATAGACACTCCTCCATGGTATGTGAATGTTGGAAGGCACCCGAGGATTCGGTTAGCCATGGCTTGTGTAAGCAAAAGGTTGGGAGGAGTGTCATCTATAAAGAAACTAAAATACATGTGTAAACAAAAGAGAAGAGGGATGATCTACCTTGCTGGTAGAGATAACGTCCTTCATGGGAGCCGCTCTTGAAAGTCTGGTTGACAAGGGGGTTAGAGTGCCCACTACCATTCGTTGACAACAACAAACACCTCTCAAATACTTATTTTGTGCTCTCTATATGCTTTCGAAAACTTAAAAAGCTCTAGCACATGATTTAATCCCTGCTTCCCTCTGCGAAGGGCCTATCTTTTACTTTATGTTGAGTCAGTTTACCTACTCCTTTCTATCTTAGAAGCAAACACTTGTGTCAACTTTGTGTGCATTGATTCTTACATGTTTACTTATTGCACTTGTTATATTGCTTTATGTTGACAACTATCCATGAGATATACATGTTACAAGTTGAAAGCAAATGCTGAAACTTAATCATCCTTTGTGTTGCTTCAATGCCTTTTACTTTGAATCTATTGCTTTATGAGTTACCTCTTATGCAAAACTTTTTGATGCTTGTCTTGAAAGTACTATTCATGAAAAGTTTTTGCTTATATGATTCATTGTTTACTCTTTATCTATTGTTAGCAAACTATAGACCATTGCTTTGAGTCACTTCATTCATGACATGAGCCTTGCAATATATTGATCAAGATTGTGTGAAAGCATGTCTCCTCAGAAATTATTTGTTGTTATCGTTTTACCTACTCGAGGACGAGTAGAACTAAGCTTGGGGATGCTTGATACGTCTCCAACGTATCCATAATTTCTGATGTTCCATGCTTATATTATACCATTGCTACATGTTTTATATACACTTCATATCACTTTTATGCATTTTCTGGGACTAACCTATTAACAAGATGCCAAGTGCCAGTTCCCTGTTTTCTGCTGTTTTTGGTTTCAGAAAAGTACTTCTGCGAATATTCTCGGAATTGCACGAAACAAAAGGCCACGTCCCTATTTTTCCAGCACCGTCACGGAGTCCGAAGGAGAGACGAAGGAGGGCCGAGGTGGCCAAACCACGCGCGGGTGGGCCCCCTGCCCGCCACCAGGTGGTGTGGGCCCCTCGGGCTCCACCGACGTTGCCCCTTCGCCTATATATTGCCTCAGACGCGAAAACCCTAAAAACCAAGTCATATTTCCAGAAGAGTTCCGCAGCGCCGCCGCCATCGACGACAAGTTTCGGGGGACAGAATCTCTGTTCCGGCACGCCGCCGGGACGGGGAATTGCCCCCGGAGTCATCTCCATCGACTCCACCGCCATCTTCATCGCCGCTGCTGACTCCCATGATGAGGAGGGAGTAGTTCTCCCCCGAGGCTGAGGGCTCTACCGGTAGCTATGTGGTTCATCTCTCTCTCCATGGTGTGATCTTTATGTGATCATGTGTATTGCTAGTATCGCTGAATACATTAATAATGTTTATGCTACTCAAGTGATTTTGTCTAGTTTCTGGAGTCATTGTGACAACACGGTATCAAGGTGACAGTGTGGGTACTTGTGTGACTCTATGAATAATTTAGACATTTATCATGGCTTATTCTTGGGAATTGTGGTGTTTGTTTACTCAGACTTTGAGGTGTGCTTTTGCAGCCCTACGCATAGTACTCTTGCTTCATCAAGAAGGAGAATAATCCCGAGTAGTATTTACTTGTGTTCAGTTGTGCTAATCTAGTTGAATATGTAGATGTTACTCTTTATCTATTATGCACTCTATAGGTTACTTTAATATGAACTCCGGTACTCTCCACGGTGTAAAGGTGACAGTGTGTGCACCGTGTGTGATTCCTTTATGACGTTGTGGCGCTTGTTTACTCCGGCTTGAGGTGTGCTTTTGTAGCCCTACACAATGAATGGTGTTTGTTATCCAACAAGAGAGTGTTTAAGAGTAGCTTTTACTTATTCAGTTATGAGATCATTGTTGAGAGTGTCCACTAGTGAAAGTATGATCCCTAGGCCTTGTTTCTAAGCATTGAAACACCGTTTACATCAAGTTCTGCTACATGTTTGCTTGCTGCCATCTTTATTTCAGATTGCAGTTACTACTTATAATCATCCATATTACTTGTATTTCACTATCTCTTCGCCGAACTAGTGCACCTATACATCTGACAAGTGTATTGGGTGTGTTGGGGACACAAGAGACTTCTTGTATCTTAATTGCAGGGTTGCTTGAGAGGGATATCTTTGACCTCTACCTCCCTGAGTTCGATAAACCTTGGGTGATTCACTTAAGGGAAACTTGCTGCTGTTCTACAAACCTCTGCTCTTGGAGGCCCAACACTGTCTACAAGAATAGAAGCACACATAGACATCACCTGCTACTTCTCTCTCGATCTACCTCCTCCAAATCGTGGCGGATTTCTGGAGTTCGATGGTGGATTTGTGCATACGGGCAAGAGGCGGAAGATTGGGTTCTTTTGCAGATTCAGTGACCACGGCAAAGGATTGGGTTCCTCTCTTATTCCTCGTCATGGTGGCGAGATGGAGGGTCATCTCAGTCCTTCTGCTGTCTGGACTCTGGCTCTGCACCACGGGTGCTCGGAAGAAGCTTTTGGGAGGCCATCCATGGCAGCACATAGCAGGCTGCCATCTCTAATGGTCGATTGGCGACCCCTCCAACCCTTCTTCGTCGGCGACGGCTTTTTCCGGCGGGCGATGCAAGGTGAATATCAACCTCCAGGCCGTGGTGCCATTGCGGAGGCCCTGTGGCTCTGGTGCAGCGAGCTCCCGGCGTCTCACCCCAAGTGGTTCGTCCCCGGCGGTGATGCGTTCGGCTGCGCCATCCTCGACAGATCGGTGGAGAAGGAGCTAGACCTGTTCGCTTTTTATTCTCTTCTGAGGTCCTCAGTGCAAAAAGCATGCCCTGTGTTGTAATTTTATTTTTTCTGCTGGGTTTATTTGTAAAATGTACTCCACCGCTGAGTAATGGAAGCTTCTAGGCCCTTTTGGGCCTTCCCCCTGTTAAAAAAAGCAAAAAAAAAAAAAACAGGGAATACCTCAGCCGTCCATAGCATATTCCCCTCCTCGTCCCTGCGTTCATGTCAGCACCACAAATCGGGGATTCCCGGGCGGATCGACAGTGACCCCACCCGCCAGCTTCACATGACACCAAACCTTGACGCGTGACGTCGTCGTCTTCTCTTCTCTTCTCTTCTTCCCTCTCCTTCCTCTCCTCCCCAACCCCTCATCGAAGTCTCAGCCAGTCAGCAACTGCCAAGCGGCCAAACGCTAGCCGTAGCCATGGAATCCTGGGTATCTCCCATCTCCGGCGGCGGAGGACGAGGAAGAGGGGCAGATGACGACACCGCCTTCTCCTTCATCTCCAAGGGCTGGCGCGAGGTGCGGGACTCGGCGAGCGCCGACCTGCGGCTCATGCGCGCGCGCGCCGACTCCCTCCGCACGCTCGCCGACCGGGAGCTCGAGCACCTCATCGCCTCCGCCTCCACCCCTCCGCCGCCCTTCGCCGCGGGGGCGCCGATCGCCGAGCTCGAGTTCGTGCGGAAGCAGATCCAGCCCAAGATCTCCGAGCTGCGCCGCCAGTACGCGTCGCGGGAGCCGGAGCTCCGCCGGAGGGTGCTCGAGCGCTGGGTGCCGCCCAGGGGAGCCACCAGCGCCCGCGTAGACCTCTCCGGGATCACCGCCATCCGTAACGCCATTGTCTCCGAGGCCGGCGGCGCCCAGAGGTGGAGGCCCGCTGCGTGGAACGGGGAAGCGGACGCGGAGGAGGAGAAGGAGTGGGAGGTGGTGAGGATCATACGTGGCGGCCTCAAGGAGCTCGAACGCCGGAGCCAGAGTAGCGAACTTTTAGGTGGTCTCCGTGGCACGGGCGAGCTCGTCGAGAAATTCAAGTCCAGCCTGGTAATTCCGCCCAAAATCTGGTCGAATTTGTTCTGTTTTTCTTATTGTTGTGAAATTGCTACGGTCAGTCTGCTATCCAAACAATCCGGACGAAGCTTTTGAAAAATAAATGATTCACTGTGCATTTTCAGAAGTTCTGAATGGTATACCCCTTATCCCAAGAATGGGAATGACATGTAGATGAAAAGCAACACCAGAAGTGCATTTAAGCAAAACTTTTAGAATAGAAATGTGAAAGATGCAGAAAAACGTTTGGCTGGTACTAGTAAAGTCAGTGCACAACTGGCAGACTGATTATATAACATATCTCGGTTCAATGGTTATCTCTTGTAGGTATATAAGAAGCGGTGTGTATTTACTTCTGCAAACCTCATTATTAATCAAACTTGTCACATATATTCTCTCTTTTGTTACAGAAACCATTTAACATGGAGTCTGATGATTACAAGGTAACTCCTACAATCCATACAAGCTCTTTTTTCATACTTGTCATTTTGTATTAGAAGAAGAAAGCCGAGAAGGCACTGAAACTTACAAAGGAATCCAACAAAACAAAAAGAACTTAAAAGCTATCATAGTAAAGAAACAACAAACCCACAAAAAGAAGGCCTAACCTACAAGGCCGAGAAAAATAAGAAAAATCCTAGGCTAAGCATTTAAGCAGCCACAGATTGATTTCAGGAGTCCTAGCATGGAAACCATACAAACTCTGATTGAACCAATTGAGAGTTATTGACCATGTGAAGGTACCCTTCTGCATAATTTGGCCATGATCATTCAAAATAATTCCAGTGAAATGTACATTGAGCATGTTATTGTTTTCTTCAAATGAATCAAAGGGTTTACCTTTGCCTTGGTCTGCTGGTTATCTGTTAATAGATATCTTGTCAGTTTATCTAGAAAGGATCATGGTCTAAAGAAGAATTGTCACTAAACCTGAATATAAACTGTTCACAAGTGCTTCACTTTCTTTTATGAAAGTTTGACATGCATTGATTTTTCGTAAGCATATAATGCATTGTGCCTTAGTACCGAATGGTAGTGTAAAATACCATAAGAAATCAACCACCATTTCCATAGAAAAATTATGATTTAATATCAGAAGCAAGGAAATGGAGTTTGTTTCTCGCTCTGATCCTTCAACATGTGTCATTTCGGTCTGTCCATGTCAGAAGTGACACGGCAGCCGGTGGGTTTAGTTTTCCACCTATGAACTAACATGTGAAGCTTACATGTAAGGAGCACTGTCAAATATATCGAAGTGAACGGTTTTGGGTTAGATGAGAAAAAGTACTCCCAACAGTTGTGTTAAGCTATTCTTTTCATAAGTTGTGGTTTTGTGAAATCAATACCCTGATTACTTTAGTTTTCTGATATTTACTCAAAATTGTATAGTAGTTGATAAATGAAAAATAAAAAATTACCTGATTTTTCATTGCTCGTTATATATTGTTTTGAAATTAATTTGGGTTACGATGCAGGATGTTCCCCCATTATATCTGACTGAAATTCTGGCAAATTTAGTCAGGCAGTCTGGACCATTTTTGGATCAACTTGGCGTAGGGAGAGGTAAAGGAAAAATAATCATATTTTATTCCCTTTCTAGGAATTGGCCCTCTTACACACTGTTATACTGTGATGCAGATTTATGTGATAAGCTAGTGGAGACATTGCATAGCAAACAAAATCATTCCCTTTCAGCAGATATATCCTTGCTTGGAAATGACAACTCAGTAGATGAGCTCGATTTAAGAATTGCTAGCGTGTTACAAAGTACTGGCTATCACACTGATGATGGTTTCTGGAACGAACCTCCAAAATATGAGGCCTCAGACAATAAAAGGCACATTGCTGTAGTCACCACAGCAAGCCTACCATGGATGACAGGAACAGCAGTTAATCCATTATTTCGTGCAGCATATTTGGCAAAAAGTGCAAAACAAGATGTGACTCTGGTTGTGCCTTGGCTTTGCAAGTCAGACCAAGAACTTGTCTATCCGAATAGCATGACCTTCAGTTCACCGGAGGAGCAGGAAACTTATATAAGAAACTGGCTGGAGGAAAGACTAGGCTTTGAATCAAACTTCAAGATATCCTTTTATCCTGGCAAGGTGATTGTTTGATACTCTGTACATCTTATGTCCATGTTCTCTCCAATAACTTTACATTGACAAGTCACTCGCGCTGCAGTTCTCAAAAGAGCGGCGCAGTATCCTTCCTGCAGGGGATACCTCACAGTTCATTTCATCAAGTGTAGCTGATATAGCAATACTGGAAGAACCAGAGCATCTCAACTGGTATCATCACGGGAAACGTTGGACTGACAAGTTCAATCATGTAGTTGGCATAGTTCATACAAATTACCTTGAATATATCAAGAGAGAGAAGAATGGGGCTCTTCAAGCTTTCCTTGTTAAACATATCAATAATTGGGTGACCAGAGCGTACTGTGACAAGGTACTGCATCCACTCAAGTGTGGTTTTATTGTCCAGATGCATTTCATTGTTCCTAATTCCAAAATCATGTGCAGGTTTTACGTCTCTCTGCAGCAACTCAGGATCTGCCTAAGTCTATTGTCTGTAACGTTCATGGTGTAAACCCAAAGTTTCTTAAGATCGGAGACAAATTGACAGCTGATGTGGAGAGCGGGCAGCAGCCATTTTCCAAAGGTGCGTACTTCTTGGGGAAGATGGTCTGGGCCAAAGGTTACAGGGAACTGGTAGATTTGTTGGCCAAACATAAAAGCAACTTGGAAGGATTCAAGTTAGACGTATATGGAAGTGGCGAGGACTCACAGGAAGTCCACTCTACTGCCAGGAAACTCGATTTGAATCTCAACTTTTTCAAGGGAAGGGATCATGCAGATGATTCACTCCATAGGTACGTAGTAAGAATTATCAACTATAAAATACAATCAGCCATTTCGCCATTTTCACTGTCTTTTTTTTCCTGGGTAGTAACGTGGCCCCTTCCTTTTGTGTATTTCCAGGTACAAGGTTTTTATTAACCCAAGCATTAGTGATGTTTTGTGCACAGCAACAGCAGAGGCTCTTGCAATGGGGAAAATTGTCGTCTGCGCAGAGCATCCATCAAACGAATTCTTCATGTCGTTCCCGAACTGCTTGACATACAAATCCTCAGATGAGTTTGTCGCCAAAGTGAAAGAGGCCATGGCTAGAGAGCCCCAACCTCTCACTCCTGAGCAAAGGTACAACCTCTCGTGGGAAGCAGCGACTGAGAGATTCATGGAGTACTCAGACCTCGATAAGGTTCTGAATGACAATAGCACACCCCGGTCCGGAGAAAGCAGGAGGAGAACCTCCCAGCCTAGTTTGTCGAATGCTGTGGACAGTGGGTTGGCATTTGCGCATCGTTGCCTGACCTCCAGTGAGGTCCTCAGGTTGGCTACAGGGGCGATCCCTGGCACGCGCGACTACGATGAGCAACAGCGTGCTGATATGGGTCTGCTGCCTCCCCAGGTACAGCACCCTGTATATGGTTGGTGACATGGTCAGGCATTGCACGCGTTAAGTTACTACCTATAGATGGTGCCCCGTATGTGTGTACATAGTAGATTAGTAGTAACACGCTGTGTAGCGGCTGTCCTGACTAGTCTTGGAGGCTGTTGATTTGTAACAACTTTTTTCTCTTTCAAGAAGGGGGAGTATGATGCCGGCCTCTTCATCAATTCATACATGCTGTAAGCTCACAGGAATCGAAAACCACATGACTAGGATTGTAGTGTAGGAAAGCATTCATAGAAATTTTGGAGGATTCGTTCCTTTTTGACACATCCAAACATTACATGCTCACACACAAAATTTTATTAACGAATACATTTTCACCTGTGTCAAAAAGATAAAAAATGTCGAGGTGGTACGTCGTTTTGTAGCACCTTTGTCTTTTTTACGCAACTCACAAAATGTATATTGTTTCACGAAACTTTGTGCGTAAGCACAAACTGTCTAGATGTATGCCGATTTTTTTATCGGATTTTTTTGACATTTCAAGTCTAATGCTACGGGTCAAACACCGCCTCCATTTTCCACGGCCAATTTTACGCTGTACTCCACTGATTGAATCCTAAGTGATTACTTGTGAGTTCTCGGTGCACGTGGTGGTTGGCAATGGAAAGGTACAAGGCGGCCGTATTTATGCATCTACAGTCCGCAATATATAGCGCCAAGAACATACTGATAATGGGAGGCGACGTTTTGCGTAATAGGACCATCTACTCCTATTAAGAAAAGAAATATTAATATCTTTTAAAAATGTCACACAATTTTAAGAGAAAGTTTGGATTTTCATCTTAACAATTTTGTCCATGAAAAAAAAATGCGATGGAAAGACATTTTTTGTAACTTGTGTAGCATGATAAATTTTGGTGCTACAAAATAAGTTTTAAAAGACATTGTTTTCTCTTTTTAACATAGGCCCCAAAAATCTTTTTATAGATTTTATGTGCCAGCATAAAACATTTGTATGTGCACGGAGATTTGTTTTTCGATTTTTTAACATTTAAGAAAAATAAAAATATATTTTCGGGTAGTGGAAGTAGATGCTCGAATTTCAGGGGACACTTGCACCTACTCTGATTTTTTACTAGGGACCAGCTATGTTTGGTCGTGCGCACTTCGCGGATCCAACCGCCTCGCTCAGCTCAAACGGGATTTTTTACTAGGGACCAGCATGAGCAGGGATGTGCTCAGGATGATGTGCATGGTATCCTTGGGTTTTCATCTCTTGAGAAATGCATGACTGCCATACGGTGCCTTACTTGTGGAGTTCCTTCCGATTTGTCGGATGACTATCTCGTATGTCTAATTCCACCGTCGTCGAAGCCATAGCCACCTACAAGGTTTGTAGGGCAGTTGTGAAAGCGTTTGGAGTGAAATATCTGAGATCGCCAAATGAGGCCGACATAGCTCGTCTCTTGGCATGAGGCCAACCAATGGGATTTCCGGGATGTTTGAAAGTATCGATTGCATGCATTGGAATTGTAATAACTGTCCATCCGTTTGGCAAGAGATGTACAAGTTAGGACATCATGGATTATGCAGTGTCATACTTAAGGATGTGAAGAGTATGATATTTGTATTTGTCATGTATTTTTTGGCACGGCGGTGCAGACAATGACATCAATGTGTTCCAACGCTCCCCGTATTTCTCAAATTTTGCCAAGGCCTAAGTCTGCCATGCAACTATGAAAGAAATGACCATGAGTAAAACAAGGGGTACTACCTTGCCGACGACATCTATCCTACTTGGTCAACATTTGTGCAATATTCGCAACCGTGTCACCGAAGCAGTATTCATTTTTTTTTGCCACACATCGGAAAATTGAGGTGGAACAAGGCATCAGCAGCTGCGAGATGACCTCGTGACGCACTTATGGGTGATGAAGGCAAACAACGTCGCCAGTCAGGCGGTTTGATATTTTTATGTCATGTTTTAAACTTTAATTCGTGTTTGAACTTTGCATTCGTGCTTAAAACTTAGCAAGAACCACCACACTTGTGTTGTAACAAATTGAATTCCATATCATTTTCTATGTTTGAATTCGTATTGAAATGCAAGAAACGCCGTTGATGTGGTCTTTACAAGTTAGTAGATGAACAAAAAAAATTAAAGTTTGCCTTTTGGGGCGTCGCTGCACCCCAAGTTGGCCGAACACATGTCCAACACCCGATTGGGATTCAATTGTGGGTGTGAATGTAAAGTGTGTCGGCGGAGATACTCTTAGGGCACCTCCAACGGTCCTCCGCATCGGACGGTCCGTGTCCGAATCTGTCCTTCCGGACAGAGTGGCAGCTCCAACGGCAGGCGCAAAGGGACAATTGTCCCGCGGACAGGTTTCTGGCCCCAAACCTGGCCCAAGTTTGGTCCAGGTTTGGGGGGGGGGAAACGGACAGCCTCTCGGTCCGCCCTTGGTCCTCCTTGTCCGCGCTGGGCCCGTTTGCCAGCGACAGAGTCCCCTTTCTCCCCTTGCTTCCATATCTCGACCGGCCGGCTGCTGGATCGCATCGGCCGCCGCGTCCCCAATCTATTCGGCTCGTCGAGCCGGGACAAGGGCCGCCTTGCGCCGCCGTCGCCGTCGTCCGCCGCGACCGCTGCTTCCTGGGACGTTCGGCCATTGCACCAGAGGCGGTTCGCATCGGCCGCCGCCGTCCCCAATCTATTCGGCCTCGTCGAGCCGGGACAAGGGCGCCGCCGTCGCGTCGTCCGCCGCGACCACTGCTTCCCGGGACGTTCGGCCGTTGCACCAGAGGCGGCCGCGAGTCCACCGCCCGGCAGGTGTTCGATGAAAGGTATATGAGACTCAATCTCTATCTTTGTTCCTAAAATTGATGTGAATTCCATACTAATTTGTTTGTTTTGCGTAGATGGACAGTGATGATGAGTTCTTCTACAAGACCTTCATCGATACGTCGGACGAGGAATCCAACGATGATACCGACGTCATGATGGTCGC
Organism: Poa pratensis; assembly: GCA_947311845.1. Classification (NCBI taxonomy): domain Eukaryota; kingdom Viridiplantae; phylum Streptophyta; class Magnoliopsida; order Poales; family Poaceae; genus Poa; species Poa pratensis. Next base: position 158,485,807 of record CAMZMU010000052.1, read on the forward strand.
GTCCACGCTCATCCACAACTTCAACCAGGCGGAATGGCCTCGACATGTTGGCTCGGTTGTTGGAAGGGCACCGGCGTTGGATCGTGACCGGGAAACAGGTCACTTCCAACTTTGGAAGGACTATTTCCATCCCGTGAAGCCAACATATCCGGATCACAAGTTTCGTCGCCGTTTTCGAATGTCACGGCCCTGTTCATGCGTCTGCTCGAAGGAGTGAGGGCATATGATAACTACTTCGAGGCCAAACCTGATGCAAACTGGTATGTATGGTTTCTCCTCTTATCAAAAGTGCACGGCGGCTATACGGATGCTTGCATATGGAGTAGCCGGTGATCTAGTAGATGAATATTTGCGCATGAGCGAGTCCACTTGCCTAGAAGCCATGTATAGGTTCTGTGAAGCTATAGTTCAAGTGTTTGGTCCCGAGTACTTGAGGGAGCCAAATATGGAAGACACTGCCCGTCTTCTCAACATGAATTCGACCAGAGTCTTTCCTGGAATGCTTGGGTGCATAGACTGTATGCATTGGGAGTGGAAGAACTGTCCTTTTGCTTGGCAAGGACAGTACCAGGGACACATATATGACAAGGGGTACTACCTTGCTGATGGTATATACCCTTCATGGCCCGTATTTGTGAAGACCGTTCGCATACGAGAAAGTGAGAAATCTCGTAAGTTTGCTCAGCAACAAGAAGCTTGTCGGAAGGATGTGGAGCGAGCATTTGGTGTGCTCCAATCCCGGTTTGCTATTGTTCGACACCCCGCAAGAACATGGAGCAAGGAGGTCATGTGAGAGGTGATGACTGCTTGCGTGATCATGCACAACATGATTGTCGAGAATGAACGGGATGATGCAAGGTTATTTGATCAAGGATGGGAATTTGAGGGCGAGTTGGTTGCGCCTACACCTGGACTGGCGACGGACCAGCAGTTTTCAGACGTGTATGCAGAGATGCGTGATAAGCCACTACATGAACATCTCCAGAATGATTTGATAGAGCACATGTGGGTTCATCTGGGAAACCAGTAGCGTTTCCTGCTCAATTTTCTTTCTATTCGAACTTTGTTGTAATAAACGATATTTCAGCGTATTTCTTTCTATTCAAACTTTGTTGTAGAACGATATTTCAGCGTGTTTTTATCAATTTGTTGAACCGAACTTTGTCTAGTAATTGCAAACTTTGTGCAAATGTGCTGTCCCAGGACAGAAATGCGGCCGGCCGTTGGGAGCACCTCCACCCCAAAAGGGACAGAGACCCAAAATCTATCCGCGGTCCGCCCAAAGCGGACAGAATGGCTGTCCGGATGCGGAGGACCGTTGGCCTTGCCCTTAGGCACTCTCAATTATTGCCCGGACTTTCAATTATTCAAGGGTCCGCCAGTGACTCGTGCGATCTTGAGTTGAGGTCTTTTGCACCCGGATGTCTTGCAACCAGCTGTGCTTGGTCTTGCAATCTTGAGCTGAGGTCCTTGAGCCATGGACTACAAGAAACTGTTGTTGCTGACAGTAAAAGAACACACAGACATCACACGGAGACAAAGCCAAGCCAAATCTAGAGCTGAGCAGCCGCAGAAACTAGCAGAAAAAGTCGTCGAGAAATCATCGCTTTGGATTTGGATCAGCTTAAAAATGATTAACAATCCTCTTGAAATTAAGTAGGTCTGGGCAGCACACACGACTTTTCCTTCCCTCGTCAACAGCACACCGCGGCTTCCTCCTGCTCCCGTTGATTTCTTCGCTGCGTCCACAACTACAAAGCATACTCGTCTTCTTCCCCCCTTTTGGCAGCTTGCCTTCCTCGATCTTCCTCCTCCCCACTCACCGATCCATGGACGCCTCGTCGTCGGACCGCCAGTCGCCGCGCAGCAGGCAGCTGCAGCTGCAGGGACCGCGCCCGCCACGGCTATCCGTGAGCAAGGACTCCCACAAGATCAGGAAGCCGCCCGTCGTGCCGCTGCCGCACGGCGCGCAGCAAGCTCGCGTCCGCCACCAGCAGCCACAGGCGCAGCAGCAGCAGCAGCCGCGTGCGCCGGTCATCATCTATGACGCCTCGCCCAAGGTCATCCACACGCAGCCCAGCGAGTTCATGGCGCTCGTCCAGCGCCTCACCGGCCCAGGCGTGACGGCCCAATCGATCGAGGCGGAGGTGCCGCCGCAGTTCCAGCCGCAGGAGTTCCTCCTCTCCCGACCGCCGGGCTGTCGCCGGCAGCGAGGTACGCCGCCATCGAGAGGTCCGTCCGGCCGCTGCCGCCTGGGCCTGCGCCCTACGCCGGCTCCTGGGTGGACTTGGACGGCCTCGCGGAGGTCCTCGGCCCCGGACGGCCCGGGATCTCTCGCCCGTGCCTTCCACGCTGCCGCCGGCGGCTTCGGCGGGGCTCTTCTCGCCGCTGCCGTTCGACACCAGCTCCCTCTCCTGGCTCAACGACCTGAGCCCGTTTCTCGCCTCCGCCGGCGCAGGCCGTGACGCGCCCTTCGCCTCGAGCCCGGGCGGCCTGCTGCTGGCGACGCCCACCATGCCCTCGCCGGGGATGATGATGAAGTTCTTCAGCGACTTCCCGGACCTGTAAATTCACCCTATACTCAGCTGATTTGATGTGTTTATTCTTCACGTCCGGAGGTGCGACAAAGAAAGCGTCTCTTTTACCGCGCCGTGGCCGCGCGGTAATTCGGGGTGATGAGCGAGGCGGCTAACGGAGACGGCGGACTCTGCAGGTGCACTGTATCTGGCAGGCAGTCCATATATTTTTTTAAGAACAAATTCATATTGTATTGGGTAGGTGATAGCAGTTGGCCTGGTCTGTGGTTGCTAATCGGGTCGCTTAAACAGAGTAGAAATTTCCAAGTTTTCTTCGTATTAACGAATTGACATTGTCAACCGTAGTTGGGTAGAACCTTGGCGGTGCTAATCTTTTTCCGCTCTGGAGGGCAACTGGGCAAGCAAAGATGTTTGCCGCCTGGTTTCCTTTTATTAATTCTTTTTGTGTGACGTGTTAATGGAGGATGTGACCTATTGTTTCATGTTGTGTATTGCTCCTACTTGGTGCCAATCTCGATCTGTTGGATGGTTCAGACGATCATGCCAACACTTCACCAAAACTTTTAGGAGACGAAAAAGTTCTTCAAGCATGGTATGTGGCCTGAGTTTGAGTGGCCTCCCAGAACATTACTGTAGAAACCGTTGATCAATATAGTTTACAGTGCTGACTTCCAAGCTATCCAGATGTGGCAATTTTGTTGTATCACGCTCTTTTGCAGCTTATATACTTGTTCGGCTGGATAGAGCGAGTTTGGATAAATGTTGTTCTGCCATAGGACCACTTGGATAGGAATGGAATACTTCCTGCGTGAATATTGGAAGTGTCCAATGCGGCGTGGTGCATCATCCAATTAAAACTAGGCGAGGATTGAATTTCTAGCTCAAAGTATATGCATTACTAAACATTCACAACAAAAATTTGGAAGTGACAGTCACCAACATAAATCATGTGAGTACCAAGTTTGGGCTCTCGATTTATGCTACCTAGTCGACTCTTGACCCTAGCAACCCAGCCGCGAGAGGTGGAATATCGATATTATTCAGGAGCGAGAAGACAGACTCCACGTAGAAGGTTGAGGAAGAGTAGCTATGTGGATTGGAGACGTGCCCTGAGCCTAGACAATAAACTGAACAAGTACAAGCTCAGATGATGAGGGCATCATCCCAATCACGTGATTCACTTAACCTAAAGAGAGGGAAATCAATTCCTACGAGCAACATGATGACGAATGCCGAACCTCGCGCTGGAATAGATTAATCCAACGAGGAGCTTGATGAAGATCAACAAGCCCCCGTCAAGCTCGACAACCTTACGTTTCAATGACCTTTTCACGACACACGACAACCCTTGAAATCTCAAGAATCTTCACGCCTTTACTAATAGATAAACGAGAGCATGTTCAAGATGCCTTACAACACATTGATCCCTGAGGAACATGGTGGTAACCTTGAATTTTTAGTTCTACATAATTTTCAACCTAGTCCAAACTGGGTTGGGTGCACAGTATGTTTATACTAGGTAATATGCCCGTGCGTTGCTACGGGATACCGAGTTTTCTATCTATTGCATATGGTTTTCCTAGATAAGTAACTATGCTTCATAGGGAATACATGTCCCTACTGTGAATATTTTAGGTGGAAGATCAAATGGGCAACACAAAATACTTACTCTACAAATAGAATGAACCACTTCGCTACCATCCCACGAGAGCAAACACTAAAAGCAGAATAGCCAGTGATATCCTCTAGATAAATACCGTGACATTAAGAAAAATGCTTGTAGTGGTATTCAGAGAAATGCACCTATCCAAGCAATGTATTTGGTTCTACAACTGGCAGATGAGTAATCTAAAATACATCCAACACTACTACTTTGTGCCAATTCGCGACAACACATTGCTGTCTTTTTCAGGCTGTAGAGTTTGACGTGATTCACCCCTCTTTGGCAAAAGTTGGCAGCCGAGTAACTTCATCACATGATAATACAATAGGGTCACATCAGCGGGACAGAATGAGTGAAACCATGAGATCACTCCACCTGATTCCTTTTTCAGGCTGTAGAGTTTGACGTGATTCACCCCTCTTTGGCAAAAGTTGGCAGCCGATCAACTTCATCACATGATAATACAATAGGGTCGCATCTGCGGGACAGAATGAGTGAAACCATGAGATCACTCCACCTGCTGATTCCTGTCTATTCCAACATATTAATTAATTTCAGGGAAAACAGAAGGGTATCATTAGTCAAAGAAGTTGCAAGAAAGATATAAATGTTATGATTAGTAATAGATCAAAGACAATGTAGCAAAGCCAGACAAAAATAACTCACGGTAGGTTTTTAGCTAGACAAATCAGTGTTTGTGGAGAGATTACACAACAAAGACAACAAATAAAAACTTTGAACTGACCTTGGTCTCAGAGGTATTTTCCTTTTCTCCTCATATTTAAGTACACGATCAGTTGCCCCCTTTGTCACAATGCAACAGCTCGCCATAGTAGCTGACAAACACGTCTCTCCTCGGAGACAACCTTCGCCCACCAATCACCTTGCTCCTAGAAACTTTGATACCCATCATCGTCATGCCGGCACTGGAACACGAAGACATCTTGCTTCTGGTCCTGCAACACAAAGACGATCATCATCATGCCGTCGTTGCGGGTGACCACGGCAAGCATTCCACCCATGTCAAGCAAGTGCATAGCATGTGAGGGATTCACAGCCGCTGGGATCATCTTGCTTCTGGTTCCCTTTACTCTTTTCCTCCCTTTCTCGCAAGGCAAAATGAGCTATATTCATTGAATATACTGAGTATCAGGATTACAGGAGTTACAACTTAGCATAAAAGAGGGGGTACACTTTAGCCGTAAACCAAGATCTTGTCCTCTGAAGCTCTCTTTTGTGCAGCCTAGTTAGGTCCGTGTGCCATGACATTAAGCGAGAAAACAGAGAAATCCCTACAAAGCTTCTGAACTTCTTGTACAAATGACTTCAATTTCAGAGTAAAGAAAAGTAGAAAACTTCATAGCACACTATGCCACTTTGCTGCATCTAGACACAAAAGATTGGTCTCAAAAGGAAGAGCAGATCCATTCTCATTACCCTATTTCTTGACTCGATTAACCAAACCAGGATTACTCCTACTCGAACCTGAAGGGACCTAAGAAATGTCAAGATTGGTGTTTAATGGAGTTCAAAGCTGTATCATCAGCAAAATTAATTTTCCCATCTTTGCTGATTACTTGTGGAAGATCCGTTTCAATGCAAATAAGCAGCCCTAATTGATCAGAGGTAGTCGTCAGGTATCAATTGCAAAATATACTCCATACAGGATGGATCAGACGCAAACTAACCCAACTAAAATCAAGTACGAGCATTAGTTTGAACAGAAATACAGGCTTCAGACTAATTACAGACACATAGATCTACCCAAGAGCAGTATGGTTTCAACCAAAATAAAAACTGAAGAAAAAGATAAGTAACAGCCGCTAGGTACCTTCACCTCTAATCCCACCAGCTAGCTCCGGCCGGAGCAACGGGGATGCCGGACGCCGCTCACCACGATCGGGATGCCACCACAGCGCTGCCTGCAAGCCGAATCGACCCGACGACCATGACAGCTTCGCCGAGGACACCCGCCGATCGCCGCCCGCCGCAGTCCCCACCTTCAGCCCTCACCGACCGCCGCAATTGGAGATGAAGCCGCTCGCATCCCGCCGTAGTCCACAGCTCCGGCCCACTCCAAACGCCGCAATTGGCCGCTCGCCGCCCGCCGCAGTCCACAGCTGCATCCGTCGCCGCCCGCGGTAATCCCAGCTCCGGACCGCGCCGCCATCGGAGATGCAGCCGCTCGCCACCGGGCGCAGTCCCCAGCTGCAGACCTCGCCGGTCCCGTCCCTGGTCGATCGTAGGCGGGGAGGCGGAGGACCGTCTGGCAGGAGGCGGCGCTGTCGCGGCGGACTGGAGCAGGCTGGGCGGCGGCGGGGAGGCGGCTTACCTGAGCCGCCGGCCTCCTCCGTGCCCTCCTCCACCTCCTCCTCGTCCATGGGCGCGCCGTCCATGACCCTGCCCAACTCGGCCGGCTCGGCCCCGCCCGCCCCGCCTCCGCTCGCCGAGCTAGAACACATCCGCCGCATCGGGAGCGGCGCGGGCGGGACGGTCTGGATGGTCCGCCACATCCCGACAGGCCGGCCCTACGCGCTGAAAGTCCTCTACGGGCACCACAATGACGCCGTCCACCGCCAGATCACGCGCGAGATCGCCATCCTGCGCACGGCCAAGCACCCCGCCGTCGTCCGCTGCCACGGCATGTACGAGCAGGCCGGGGAGCTGCAGATTCTGCTCGAGTACATGGGCGGCGGCTCCCTCGAGGGCCGCCGCATCGCCGCCGAGCCCTTCCTCGCCGATGTCGCGCGCCAGGTGCCGTCCGGCATAACCTCCCTCCACCGCCGCCACATCGCGCACCGCGACATCAAGCCCTCCAACCTGCTCATCGACTCCGGGCAGCACGTCAAGATCGAGGGGTTGACTTCAGACGAAGAGATAGCGAGCCTGCTTTGCCCTATGGACTGCGGGTTGATTGCAAGATTTTTTAGGGGGGGGGGGGGGGGGGGGGTTTGTGCAAAATCGCCGCGACGTACCACGGTCTCCTTTCGTCCGTCGCTGGCAGAAGACAGGACAGTGCATACTTTTATAGTAGAGATAGGAGGCAGCAGCAGGGGAATATGTGTTTGTAATTTTCTTGTTTTTCGGGGTGTTTTCTGTAAAAAAGGGGACAGCTGTCCGTGTCTGGAGGGTTCCAGTGCTTTCGTTGTAATCCTTGCTTATTAATCAATACGTGTACATTAAAAAAAAACATATGGATCAATATTCCAATGTAACTCCGGTCTGACTCAGACTGGATATAAACCGAACCCAAAGGGTTCGCCCAAACTCGGCACGTATACCCTTAATCCCTATTACATGTTGACACGAGCTTAGAATTAATATTACATAATCGTAGGTCCCCTAGCATGCCAACCTTCAATGGGATGCCCTCATCAGATGGTGTTTAGAAATACAAGATAATGTCAAAGCATAGATTTTATCGAAAGCCTTATATAGAGTAATTTGATGCACCCGCTTAGCCCGGAATAATTAAATACATTATTCTGCTAAATTCGATGAGATGGATAGTAAGTTGACATCAGAACACATTAGCCAGTTCTTAGCTTAACTTGGTGAAGCTGGTAGCCATGATTCTTTGAAAGTGCAATTATTCTCTTTGTCGATAATTGCCGCTTTTTTCATGGTTTATGGATTAGGTCCAAATTCACTTAGTGCTTAGTTTCATTTGGAGAAAAAAAATCCATAAACACTTCTATAACAACGATAATGAATTGTCCCACCTTACATCAATCAAGCAAATACCATACTATTATGTCAAGCGTTTTAGAGACACGAAAAATCGCTGCTATAGCTTGGTGATGACTTAAAGAGACTTGGTTCTCAATGGTTTGAGGTCTCACATTCAAGAGAAAACAGAGGACTTTGAATTTCATACAGTCGGCCAAGTCTTACAAAGGGCTCTCTAGTTTAGGAAAGTCAGAACAGTAAGGTTTGGAAGACACGTCAAGTCGTCAACTCCACCGATCCCGTGTACATCTAGTTGGATGTGATGAGGAGTCGAATAGTTTGTTTGTTTGGCCGACTAAGGCCAAGCCGTATGACTGTGATGACTTGAAACCGATTAGCTAGAGTAATAAATACGAAGATAAATGCAGATTTAGCATGGCTAAATGTGATAAAATATGCAAAGCCATGCTGAAGGATAAACATGAAATACTTAGCTGTCGAGAGAAGCACTTTCCCACAAGACTCAACCATTTCACTGTCCATATCATTCAAGTGTTTTTTTTTTTGACGGGGAAAAAGGAATAACATTAACCAGGCGCACAGCTAAATCGCTGGCCACCAAAACAGAGACAAAGTTTGGAGCATCACCCTCCCAACCAGTACAGGAACTATCGGCACGTAGGCCATACTGGGCAAGAGAGTGAGCCACAACATTACAGGTTCGAGGAGCAAAATGGAACGAGTAGTCCTCAAACGATGCAACACAAGTGCTTCTGATCTCTTTCAGTAACACTCCAATGTTTGAGAGATCATAATGCTTCTTTCTTAGAGCTGTAACGAGTACCTGGGAATCAGATTCGAAAACCACACGATTCAGGCCAATTGTTTCTGCACCTTCAATCGCTGCAACACAAGCTTCAGTTTCGGCCTGTAATGTGTCCCGCACGTGGGAGAGCTTGCCCGCTGCTGCAGCAATGAAAGTGCCTTCGTCTGTCCGAGCAACAAAACCCCAGGCTCCCTCTCCTGTGTCCGGCAGGAAAGCAGCATCAAAATTTACCTTCACATAATTATTACTCCCTCCGTTCTAAATTAGATGACTTCTATTTCTACACATACGGATGTATCTATACTTGTAACATGTCTAGATACACCCGCATATGGACAAATGGAAGTCATCTAATTTGGAACGGAGGGAGTAGGTGGCTTGGACCAGGTTACTTCCTTGCGTACAGCATCAGTTGGTGAAGAATTGGATAGTCCCAGATCAGAAGCTCTCTTTTGGAAATCCATCACATGACGTTGGATTAAATGACAGGTTTCAACTGGACTACGGTCCTTTCCTTCTGAATTTTTCTTGTTTCGGACTGTCCACCAGTCCCACAAAAGGATCAGAACCAAGTCCCTTTTATCTGCTGGAAGGTTGCAGATTGACTCAAACATGAACATCGGTGATGTAACGGAGAGTAAAGAAAGACGGACATCCTCGACCAGAAGGTTGCGCCAAACCGGTTTAACCTGCTTGCACTTCAAGAATAAATGTCCACCGTCTTCATCGGCCCTCAAACACATTGGACACCTGGTATCTAGCTCCACCCTCTTCCGTTTAATATTCATACGAGTTGGCAAGCTGTTGTGACACAGCCTCCAAATAAAAACCTTGATTTTACCCGGAAGTTTCAGACTCCAGATCTTATTCCACAAAGGATTTGCTTGTGCAGGCGCTACAGAAGAGCTAGTCACCTGACAATCTCTTTCATCTCTTAAACTCACACCCAACCTGTAGGCTGATTTAACCGAAAAAACACCTTTCTTATCAAAATGCCAAGCCAACCAATCCTCCATGTCAGGTCTTAAAGGGATAGACAGGATCTCCTTCACATCATCTGGGTGAAACATTGCATGAACCAGATCAGCGTCCCAAGTCATATTATCTTGGTTAATCAGATCACTAACTTTCAATGACTCCTCACCTACAAGGACGACGAGTAGTACCCCTTGGGATCCAGGGGTCTCTGAAAATGTCAATCTGCTCACCCGTGCCCACACGCCAAATCACTCCCTGTTTCAACAGCTCGACTCCTTTCAGAATACTTCTCCAACTATATGACATTCCTGCCCGTGGGGTTGCTTCGAGGATGGAGTTGTCCGGGAAATAAAGAGCCTTTAGAACGGTACAGCACAACGAGACTGGGTTTTGGAGCAACCGCCATCCCTGCCTAGCCAACATTGCCATATTGAAAATGTGCAAATCCCTAAAACCCATACCTCCATCTTCCTTTGATCTCGATAATTTCTCCCAACTAAGCCAATGACACTTGTTTTTCTCATCTTGTGCACTCCACCAGTACCGACAAATCATCGCACTAATCTCATCACATAGTGTTTTCGTCAAATCAAAACACGACATAGCATAGGTTGGTATGGCTTGAGCAATTGCTTTGATCATAATTTCTTTGCCCGCTTTAGAGAGAAGCCTCTCCTTCCAACCTTGAATCCTCTCCTTCAGGTACTGAAATTCTTTTTGCTTTGAGGCTCCCAAATGCACTGGTAATCCTAGATACCGTTCATTTCTCGATTCCCTAGGGATACCAAGTGCATTCAGGACCGCCGTCTTAACGCCTTGCTTTGTTCCTTTACTAAACATGGCTGCAGATTTGTCTTTATTGATCATTTGGCCAGACTGTCCCTCGTATAAGGCCAAAATTTGCTGCAGCTTATGGGCACTAGCCACCTTCGCCTTCATCACGATGAAAGAATCGTCAGCGAAAAAGAGATGGTTAATTTTCGGAGCACCTCGACATAATTGTATGCCTTCAATAGAGCTTTCCTCCTCCGCCGCCCTCAATAAAGCCGACAATCCTTCAGCACAGATAATAAATAAATATGGTGACAGCGGGTCTCCCTGACGTAAACCCCTCTCCGGCACAAAGCTGTCACAAAGATTGCGGTTCAGTTTCACTCTATAGGACACAGAACTGACACAACCCATCACCAAGCGGATCCAATCTCTAGCAAAGCCCATTTTTTCCATTATTTTCTCCAAGAATCGCCATTCAACACGATCATAGGCTTTGCTCATATCCAGTTTTACATCCACCAATCCATCCCGACCCCCCTTCTTTCGATGCATCTGTGTGTAATCTCATAGGCAAGTAGCACATTATCTGTAATCATACGTCCCGGAACAAAAGCTGATTGTGTTGGCGATATAATATGTGGAAGAATTGCTTTCAGCCTATGTGACAACACCTTCGAAATCAACTTATAGAGAACATTACAGAGGCTAATAGGTCGGAATTCTGAGATCTTTTCCGGACTCTTCACCTTCGGAATCAACACAATAGTGGTCTCATTCCACCCACTTGGCATAGCCCCACCATTGAGCACCCCCAAAACCTCCTGTTGGATCTTGTCTCCAATAACATGCCAAAACTTCTTATAGAAAACTGCCGGCATCCCATCCGGGCCCGGGGCTTTGAGATCACCAATAGTTTCCAACCCCTCCCTGACCTCCTCCGTCGTGAAGCTCCTCAATAAAGATTCGTTCATCTCATTTGTGACTGCATGAGGGACATGTTGGAGTAGGTCATCATTAACATTCCCTGTAGAGGACATGAACAAGTTTTTGTAGTGATTAGTAATAAAAGTTCCCAACTCCTTTTCTCCCTCCACTACTCCTCCTCCCTCCCTTTTTAGCTTTTTTATAACATTCGTCCTCCTCCTCTCTGAGGCAAACGCATGGAAATAGCTTGTATTTCGGTCCCCAAACTTCAGCCAATTAGCATGCGCTCGCTGCTGCCAATAGATGCTATGTTGCTCCTCCATCTTACTCAATTTATACTTTAGGAGATGCTCTCTATTCACACTTGCTTGACTGATAGGTTCCCTTCGACATTTCTCAAGGTCTTTCTTTGCCTTCTTGATTCTCACTTTCAGCTCACCGAGAACCTCCTTGTCCCACTCCCATAACCTCCTCCCAACTCTCCCTATACCCTCAGCCACCGAGCTATCACCACCATCAAAAACAGAATTCCACGCCTCCTCCACCACACGAGCACAATCGTCCTCCTGTAACCATGAAGCTTCGAACCTGAAGGTTTTGCTTCCCCTTCTCTCCTCTGATGCAACGGCTTGTTCATTCAGAATGGCCACAATAGGCCGATGGTCCGAGTGGCGGTGTTCAGCATTAATAATTTTGTAGAGCGGGAACATACATCTCCACTGAACATTCGCTACTGCTCTATCTAGCCTCTCCCTCACATATCCAGCTGCCAAGTGCCAATTATTACGCCACGTGAAAGCATCACCCACATACCCCAAATCATTCAACTGAGCATCCTCCAAAGCCCTACGGAAAGCTTCCATACAAGCAGGGGCCCGAGCCCGCCCCCCTTCCTTCTCATGAGCAAACAATACCTCATTGAAGTCCCCCATACATAGCCATGGAAGATTTGATTGTGCATGCAATGTCCGAAGAAGCTTCCACGTATTTTCCTTCTCCCCCGATCGAGAATCCCCATAGATCCCCGTAAATCTCCATTTACTCCCATTCTCTTCAACCACATCAACATCGATGTGATACCGTCCTTTCCATCTCAATTGCACATCCACACCTTTGCGCCAAAACAACGCCAGACCACCACTTCTCCCCTTGCAGTCCACAACGATCATGTGTGGCATGTTCAAAGACCATCTAAAGCGCTCCATCTCCTTCTCGTCCATTTTTGTTTCCGACAAAAAGAGGATGTCAGGCTCTTCAGCCTTCTGGAGTTCCGATAGGCCATTCACTGCCGGCTGGTTCCCAAGCCCCCGGCAATTTTGAGACACGACCTTCATTGTGACCCAAAAAACTGCTCCCGCAGTCCCGCACAAAGGTTTGAACTCAATTTCTCAACTACCCTGTAAACTGAAGCTGTATCCACTTTGCCTCTTTTCATCTCACGTAGCTCCTTCTATTCCCCAAACCACACAGCCCACTACCTTGCAGTGCCCAGTTCTACACCCTTCTCCAACCCACGAACTTGATCCTGAAACACAACCCCAAAGATGGGACACCAGAAATCAGGCCTAGGTGATTAAAATCACGACCACACGCCCCAGGCACACTCGGAAGGTTTTGTGGTGGTGGGATGAACGATGTTGAGGGCTTGGTTCGGAAACAAAAACTAGCACAGAAGAGAGGCTGTGCGTGGATGGATTGAAAACGAGAAGGTAAGGACAAGGGAATCGGACAAGAAACAAGAACATAGGTGAAAATCCGACGATGAACCAACAGATCAAACGAGGAAACATATCAGATCTCGGGGAGGGAGACCGATCGCCTCACGATCGCCAGGAGCGTGAAAAACGGAAACCGCCACACACGGGGCGGACAGGAACTTGGTTACGTCATATCATTCAAGTGTTGCATGATCGGGATAATGCCGAGATCAGATCTTTCAAAAATAATTCCCCATGCCACCGATAGACCCACGCCAAACCTACACTACTATGTTGGTCATGACATAGTGAGGTTCATACGACCTACTCATAAAAACATAGCCCACATGACATGTGCTTACACTTTTTTTGAGGAAAGGATCTGATACAAATAAAAGGAGGCTCAACACTTTTACAAACAGGCCCAGGAGAGAACAGAAAATACAAAAGGGCCCTTGAAAAGTGCACGAAGCACCCTAAACCACCGGGAAGAAGCACAATCAGATCCTCGTCGTCGCACTCCAAGCACCTAGTCGCCGGCGAGGTCGCCGTACGGCTTGCCGCCGGGGAGAGGGCGCCGCCACAACATGTAGTCGACCGCAGGAGCCGTCCGCCGCCGAGCGACGGAACCGAGACGCGCTGAAAGAGCACGGTCACAACGCCAACTTCCCGACACCACCCAACCTCCAGCCGAAACGCCGACGAGCAGGTCCACCACCGCCAGCACCTGACCACCTCCAGACGCCGCTCCTCCCCTCGCCACCATGGCCGGCCAGAGCAACCACGCCGAAGAACACCACCAGCACCACCTGCACCAAAAGCAGGCAACCCACCTCTGCGAACTACCCCCCTCGCCACCACGGCCGGCCGGAATAGCAGAGACAGAGGAGAGCACCTGACCCAGCTTCACTACCTCCCCGCCGAGGCCGGAACAGGGACAGGAGGGGAAGCACCGAGCCCTAACCGCGGACGCCATCGCCGCCGTCCTCAAAAGCGCCGCCCGGGCACACAAACCTACTAACTACGACCTATCTACACCCACCAGCAAGAACCAGGGCTCCCCCCACCTCACGGTGCCGAAACGGCGGCCCGGAGGTGGAGGGGAGCGATGGATCCGCCGGCGGGAGGAGGAGGGCACGTGGACGCCTTTTCCGCCTCTCTCTGTACTGTAGAGAGGGGAGGGGAGCGGATAAGGTTCCCTGCATTGCATATTTTATGGACACGACATGTGGTTACACTTGAAGCTACTAGACAAGAAATGTGTCCAATTTCTTTGTTCCGGGTTGGCACACCCCAAGTGTACTACATCTAGGTCCATGGAAATGACCCCTACATTGTCACTCGGGCATAATCCTACCAATACCAATCACACCCATGTGATTAAAGATAATTCTCACATGTTTTCATGGACATCGATCATGCGCTTCCTGATATATGTGATATTTCAAAGGCTTTAAGAACATCAGTGCAAATCACATAATCCGTGGAATATGAGAGACGGACATACTTTCACGAAAAGTTGCAATATCGTTTTCTTGTTGGTAATAAATATTCTCTCAGCTCCCTTTTATATAAGGGTGGACAAAAACAGTCCCACTGTTTAGGTTTAACCTGTTTGAGATAGTTCATTTTTCTTACTAATCTGAAAATAAGATTTGAGTTTGTGAATTAAAATGAACAAGCACCCATCAGCCGGTGTTTCCACGGTGTCGGCATATGCACACCCCTACATTTGTAAACGTCTTATAAATTTGAACAAAAGAAGTGTTACATAGTGAAATCCACTTTCACTCGGGACTAGATGCTCCTATTGACCCTTTTTTTTATTTTCGCACACAAAGTTTTCATAAAAAACAATTTTTGTGGCTTCAGGAAAAAGATAAAATGATATTTCGTGAATAGTCATTTTGGAGCAATAAAATTTATCTTTTTGCACAATAAGTGTCTTTTCTCATAAATGGTTTTTTTAAAAACTTTTTATAATTAAAGATGATTTAAATGAAAATATACGCTTTGTAAGTCAAAACACCGTGTCCACGCTCAGCCCACACACTTCACGAGAGTTTATAGGAAAAAGGAGACCTGATATTTTTACCCAGGCAGTTTGCCACTCCACTACGGAAGCAAAAGAAAACAAAAACAATACAAGTGGTCCTCCGTTATCCCCTTGGTTTCCCTCCCTACGCTCGCTCGCGGCCTGTACTCTCCTCTGCGCCGCCGCCGCCACTGCTGCCATGGTCGCACTCGCCTCCCTCTCGTCTCTATGCCCCTGCGGCCTAGCTCGACGCCGTTCCGCCTCCGCCTCCGCGTCTACTTCCATCTCATGCTGCGTGGTCGCAACTCCGCCGCCATCCGGAAGAAGTAAACTGTTACCCCACCCCCTATGTCGACGAAGTTTGCTCTTCCCCTCACCCCAGATTGGCCTACCAATGTGCTTTTCCTTCTTATTTGTGCAGGCTCTCATGAATCTAGAATACCCCGTAGAAGGTTTAGGAGAACCGAGGGCGCCACTAAGAGCATGGAGGATTCAGTGAAGCGAAAGCTGGAGCAGTTCTACGAAGGGCTGGATGGTCCGCCTCTCCGGGTCCTCCCAATCGGCGGCCTTGGGGAAATCGGGATGAACTGCATGCTCGTTGGGAACTATGACCGTTATATCCTGATTGATGCAGGGGTTATGTTCCCAGAGTACGTGTTTCGTTCGTGTAGCTTGCTAATGAAAATTGGTCTTCCACCATTTTTTTGCCTATGCCTTTTGACTTTCTGAGTGCCACATTTTTAGAAATTATATGTTCAAGTGAGGACTTCGATAAATGAACCATTTCTCTCGTAAATCACACTTCTGCACGAGGACTTGTCTTTTTGTGTGTTCTCCACGTAGATTAGTGTAATGTTCATGAATAACCTGCCTGTTCACTGGCTCTGCATCCTTAGTTCTTGAAGAGGCCAGGAGTAAAACCTTCATTATCAATTTTTCATGTCCACTCATATGCTGAATTTTCACTGAAGCTAGTTTTGTTTGAAATTATATCAGCTACGACGAGTTTGGTGTGCAGAAGATTATCCCTGACACAACATTCATCAAGAAATGGAGCCACAAAATTGAAGCAGTTATTATAACACATGGCCATGAAGATCACATCGGTGCGTTGCCTTGGGTAAATAATTCTTCTGTTACTCTAGTACACCATTCATCATGTTCGCTTGGGTATCTGTTGCTCACTTAATTGGGTGATATGCAAACTAACAGTCCACTTTTGAGGCCGAAGTCGTTTTTATAGCACAATGGAAATCATATGCGGTGTTGATAAGTTTGAACCTTTTGTGTACAGTCTGGTTCTTTTAATGTGTCGCATGTACTTTTTTGCTCACGATTTTATTTACTTGAACAACGGTCAAACTTCAAAGATAGGTTGTTTTGTTGTATAACACCCTCTCCCTTTTACCCATCAACCATCGTATCACTAGGGGACAATAGTCCTCAGCTGATTCATTTGTAATAGCCCATGGTTTGCCACACTCTAGATTCCCTACAGCAGAATTTCCCTTTGCTTAATAACATCTTTTAGAAATAGGCCTAGTGCCTTAAATCCAACAAATGAACTGCCAACCAAATGCCCACATGGTAAAGGGTTGTTACAATGAAATTATGTGGCATCACTCTTTGGTAAGCCATATCTTCCAATTTGGAGGAAGTACACTCGATATATTCTTCTAGAACTAGTAAGCGTGAAAATAATGATTGCTTCAATAATCCTTGCTATTAAGCCATAGCTCGATTTCATTTTATCTCAAGTTTTAATTATATAAATTGGACCAGAAGTCATATAATTTTATTTAGTGAATACCTTAGTCTTTCTTTGAGTTACTTTGGGCAAGGCTTGTCCAAACAGAGCACACCTATATTATACACGACTAAGTGTCTATGCCAATGTTTGTCATCTGGTTAGCTCTTCATATGTATGTTATTTTCTGGGTATCATATATCTTATGTTTTTCTCAGCGTCCTGTTGCTCATCTTTCCCTTCATTTTTGCCGGTGATAGGTTATCCCTGCACTGGATTCGAGCACACCCATATATGCATCATCTTTTACTATGGAGGTAAACCTCAGTTTTCGATCACCACTTGCATGTTCCATGATGCTGAATGTAGTATTACTTGTATATTTTCTGTCAAATCTTCAAAAGTTCTTACATGACTTCATTCATATTTGGGCAGCTCATAAAAAAACGTTTGAAGGAGTTTGGGATTTTCCTCTCATCAAGGCTAAAGAGTTTTAGAGTTAGAAATAGATTTCAGGCTGGACCATTTGAAGTGGAACCTATCCGTGTAACTCACTCAATTCCTGACTGCTGTGGGTTAGTTCTTCGCTGTGGTGATGGCACAATTTTCCATACTGGTGACTGGAAAGTAAGTTATATCAGCAATGGTCGTACACTCGGTGTTCTTTAATTGGATTGTTTTAGTTAACCTATGTTCTTTTGAAGATTGATGAATCACCAGTGGATGGGAAAATATTTGACCGACAAGCATTGGAGGAGCTCTCTAAAGAAGGTGTTACTCTGGTAAGTTTATCCATAATATTAACTAGCATATGATCTAGTTTTTCTTTTCAATTACTTAGGTCGTTGAAATCAATTTCACCTTTAACATACGGTACAGGTATACATCGATTTGGCTAAACATTTACTATACCTGCAAATTAACTGCAAATATTAGAAAAAACTAAAGAACATTGTTGACCCAGGTCACACCTATACAAGCATGAGAAGCTCTTTACTGATAAGATCCTAACTGTATGTTTCTTCTTTTTTCATTCGTTTCTCAAGATGATGAGCGATTCAACAAATATTCTATCCCCTGGAAGATCCACCAGCGAATCTGTTGTCGCTAGTTCGTTATTGCGTCATATTTCAGAAGCAAAAGGAAGAGTAATTACAACACAGTTTGCTTCGAATATACATCGCATTGGGAGCATCAAAGCTGCTGCAGACCTAACTGGTCGAAGGCTGGTAATCTTTGTGCTTTAGTTCAACAAATTATGCACTCCTTGTTCAGTTGGGATTATTTTTTTATTTATCACTACTTTGTTGTTTTGATGAACTGGAACAGGTATTTGTAGGAATGTCACTCAGGACATACCTTGAGGCTGCTTTTAGGGATGGAAAGGCACCACTAGATCCTTCAACCTTGGTATTCAGCAACTTACTAGATTAAATTACATATTCATTTTCTACATCACTTGGTGGAAATAGACTTTTTAGAACTGTCTCTTTTACTGTCATGGTGACATGTGCAACGTCACGATGGTTTCCCCTTAATACAGGAATGAATGGATTTAGTACATGATATTCACCTGTTTGTACAATCTGTTGATAATTTGATATCATGTGGGATAATGCCACAAAATAGTCTTCCTGACTTCAGAATTGTTTTGCAGGTTAAGGCAGAGGACATGGATGCATATGACCCTAAAAGTCTTTTAGTCGTTACTACAGGTTCACAAGTAAGATTTACAGGCTAAGTGATCGTTAGTAACTTAGTATCAGTTGATCATCCATGTTCATATAATTCTTGCATTTCTGTATTAAATGTGTCCAGGCTGAGCCACGTGCGGCTCTGAATCTCGCATCTTATGGGGGAGTCACGCTCTTAAACTATCTAAAGAGGACGTCCTTCTTTATTCAGCTAAGGTATTGCTCACTAGAATTATCTCCTTACTATAGTTTTCTCATGTTGAGTTGTTTCAAAATTCTTTGAGATTAGTGAGATGGGGCTCTCATATATGTTAGCTATCCATGCTTGTTCAACCTATGGTACATCGGTGTACAATCTTGACGCCGTCCGCTTTTTTAAACAAGAGTTTCTTCTTTTCTGAAGAAAATTGGTACTCTCTGTTTGGAGATGCAGGACATAGTTTCACTGTCCACGCTCAAGCTTTTACCGTTGATTCATTAATCCAATAATATGTTGATTGTATTACACAAACTTGATACCATTGGGTTTGTATTCTGAAGCCCTTTCTTATGATTGTGTAGCAAGAAATTATGAAAAGTTGACAGTCAAAAGTTCAAATTCAGAAAGTCAAACTACGCCTTGATTTCCCCCCAAGGGCGTAATTTCTAGCATGTGTGTGAATATAATAAAGGGGGCAGCCCCGGTGCAGTAGCTCCCGCTTGCGCAGGGTCCGGGGAAGGGTCCGACCACTTTGGGTCTATAGTACGCAGCCTTTCCCTGCATTTCTGCAAGAGGCTGTTTCCAGGACTTGAACCCGTAACCTCGTGGTCACAAGGCTGTGTGAATATAATAAAAAACACCATTTGCTTTTAACAACTATGTGATGAGCGGTGTGAAATGCTTTGGTGAAATTCATTTGATAACTCCCTTTGTTTTAGTATTTATGACTGCAGATCAAATGGTTTCTCCTTTGAGCATTAGCATTGCCAAACAACATCAAGTATGTACTTCTATTTCAGGTTATTCCTGGAAACGAGTCTCGGGTAATGAAGATGATGAATCGTCTTACTGACCTTGGCCCCAAAATTGTTATGGGTAAAGATGCTGGCCTCCATACCTCGGGGCATGCCTATCACGATGAACTGGTATTTTTTTTCCTTCTCGTGTAGTGCTTTCTGTTCTTTGATATGATTCATTGCCCTGACAATTTATTTTATTGGCACTCCGCAAAATACATGGATTTCTTGATATCATGCTGTCAAACTTCTCTATTTTTGACAGCTCATGAACAACGAACTAGTTAGATTTGTTTGGTAGAAATTGTAGCATTAGATTTGTCATAAATAATAGTTCAATATCGTTTTCCTTTTTTTGTAACATATACATATATAAACAACTTTTTTAAAGGTGTATTTTGGAGATTGTGTCCATACCTGAAAGATCGTGCACCTGTGGAGTGTAGGCAGTATGTTGCAATAGCATTAGGCCTTGGTCTCTGTTGAATGTTATTCTGAACTGTGAATTCAGCTTGAGAGAAGATGAGATGACATGCCTTTAATTTATTATTTCCAGGAGGAAGTTCTACAGATTGTTAAACCACAGCATTTCTTGCCTGTTCATGGGGAACTCCTGTTTCTCAAAGAACATGAACTACTTGGAAGGTCAACTGGCATAAGGCACACTACTGTAAGCAATCTATTTTCAATGGTTTAGGATTTAAGGTGTCTTTGTGCTATGGGTGTATAGGCTAAGGAAGACACAACTTCAAGGTTCTGAGTCAGCAGTAATTTTGTAGTATTAACTCTTTCTAAGAACTCCATTATAATCAGGAATTTATTGTATGAACCAAAACGAGTCTATTTATTATTCAATAGAACATACACTAATCAAAACTGTGTTCTTACTCTTTTTAGCTTAGATATGTAGTGCGCACATTTTTCCAGGCTAGCACTAAAATTATCCATGGAACTGGGTTCTTCTTAATATAATTGTAAATATTCCCATTCTCTGGTTGAGATGCTGTATTTTTTTTGTTAGAATTGGCATCATGTAGGCATCTTCTTACTCCTTTTGTGCATTATGTTTGCATTTAGTTGGAGCATTTGGTAGGATATCTAAGACTGCTTACTATGATTGCAGGTAATTAAAAATGGAGAGATGCTTGGCGTGTCTCATCTAAGAAACAGAAAGGTTTTGTCTAATGGGTTTGTTTCATTAGGGAAGCAGGACTTTAAGGTGAATTATTTGTTTCCTACTATATCTTTCTCGTCTCTAACAGCTGTGAAGTATAACATTATGCACTTGATATTGTAGCTAATGTATAGTGATGGCGATAAAGCTTTTGGAACATCCACTGATCTCTGCATTGATGAGAGATTAAGGATTGCGTCTGACGGCATTATTTTTGTCAGGTAATCTAACACAGTTTTGGTGCACTTGTTATGTTTTTTTCTGTTCAGCAGAAGTTTTCCTTTTTGGTATAATCAGGGAACCTTATCATTTTTTTGAGACTTCACATTGTGGAGATACTGAAGTAGTATGTAGTGTTTGTGGTTAGTATGCCTAAACTGTTAAATATATTATTTGTTCTTTGCAGCATGGAGATCTTCCGACCTCAGAAAGAACTTGTTCCACCACAGTCAGGCTTGAAAGGGAAATTTAAAATAACAACACGTTGTCTATGGCTTGATAACGGGAGACTACTTGACGCACTTTACAAGGCTGCACATGCTGCGTTATCAAGCTGTCCTTTGAATTGCCCACTTAATCACATGGAGCGGATGGTATCTGAAATCTTGAGGAAAATGGTAAGAAAGTACAGTGGGAAGAGGCCTGACGTCATTGTAGTTGCTTCGGAGAACACCACAGTAGGTTTCACAGAAGAGGTAATGAATAAATCATCCGGGAAGTTTGGGCCTAACTCAGCTAATAGGCATATGAACAGTAGTTCAGGTAGCAGTCCTGAAGATGGTGATAGAACACGTCAAGAGAACCCAGAGCGTGAGACTGAAGGTATGATTTGCAGCAAGTATAAAAAATGTTACCTTTGAAAATGTTTATCCCAGAACTAGACACTATTTCTTAGTTCAGTATGTCATGTGTTTTGTATATCAATTCCATGCATTTTGATGTGCTGACCCTGTCATTACTTCGTTACTCAGAGAGCGTCCCTGAGGTCACGAGAACAACTCCTGACGATGCAACCACTAGCTCCAATGGTGAATCATTCTTCTCTTCAGATTTGCATCAGCCTAAAGCATTGGATCATTTTTGGGAGTCATTTAAATCCCCAACAGCTGTAAAAATTGCAAGAATTGTCAATGCTACAGCTCAAGGGAACAAACCAAAGCTCGGCAAGATCAGCATAGTTGATAAGGATTCCAGCACGTCAGCTCCTGCTCCAGCTAAATCTTCAAGAAAGAACAAGTGGAAGCCTGAGGAAATTAAGAGCTTAATACAACTGCGTGGTGAAATGAATGAAAAATTCCAATCAGTGAAAGGAAGAATGGTTCTATGGGAAGAGATATCTGGTAGCATGTTGAAACAGGGGATAACTCGTACGCCGGCACAGTGCAAGTCTCTGTGGACATCCTTGGTTCAGAAATACGAGGTAGGTACATCAAACCATGAGATGGGGAATTAACTCAAAGCTTATACATATATCATATGTAATCTTGCCAAATTGAATTGAATCAAAAGGCTTATCTATTTGGTTATATCTGCATCATAGAAGCACACCAATCATTACTATTATTACTTGAAGTATGCTAATTTGTGTGCATTGCAGTAAAAAATATTTAAGTGTTTCTACGTTTGGCAGGAGAGCAAGAAGGATGAGGAAAGCATGAAGACATGGCCTCATTTCTCAGCCATGGATAGTTTTCTATCATGTGAAGGGGAAATGGCGACCAAATAAAACACAGATCCGTAGCAGCTTAGCGCTAGTAAATTGCGAGATCCAGGATATTTTAGGGTAGCCTGTGAACCAGTGGCAAGATCTACAGCCCTTCCAGGAAGTAGCTAGTCATCATTCTTTGCAATTGCAGAAGGATGAGATGCCTGGAGTAGTAATGTGAACTAGGTTGACCAATTCACCACGTTGTATTGGCTTATGTATGATGAGCAACTAGATTTAGCAATTGATTAGTCAGTTCTGTTGGAACATCATTTTCTGTGAAACTAACAAGGCATGAACTACTAGCGCTCCATAATCGTTTAAATATTTTCAAAATGGTTGGAACATAAACTTCATTTTATAACAAAGTAACAACTCTGTCTCTGAATATGTGTCTTGTGCAAAAATTGCAAACTGTTACATAGTATTGGATATTTGGATTGCATGTTCTTTTCATATTCAAGCTGCACCTACTGTTTGTCTTCTGTATAGAACACACATGGTCATGCTTACATGTTGTACAATGATGTGTATGCATTTAGAATATAAGCGAGTTTACTTCGATGAAAAATCTTGCTCTAAATACATGCATTTATTTGCCACTCCGTTGAAATCTGCTTTAGCTGAGGGGTCAAAAGAATCCAATTCTCTGGCGTTTGATTTCGCGGATCTGCGTGGGCGTTCTCAGCTAGCGGTGCCGATCATGCTGGGCAAAGAAAGCATAGAAAATGCTGAACACTTCGACATGCCTTGAAAAACTAGGAAACTAGAGGCATGAAACCAGCCTCACTGGGTATGTACGCGTGAAGCTTGCATGCATTCGCGTTTTCCAGCTTCTTCGGCAGTCCCACCAACACAACACAACTCCTGCTGCCACTGCTATATATACCATTTGGTAGCCCTCCCCATCCTTCATCAAGCAGCTCGAGCTCCCCACTGCTAAGCTATTACCTTGTGCTAGAGAGAATTAACAGTAACAAGAAATTAGAGCATGGAGGCCCAGAACAAGGAGGTCGCTGCTCTGGTTCAGAAGATCACCGCCTCACCGGGCTCCAGGCCGCCATCGCCAAGCTGCCGTCGCTCAGCCCGTCCCCCGAGGTGGACGCCCTGTTCACCGACCTCGTAACAGCATGTGTCCCGCCGAGCCCCGTGGACGTGACCAAGCTCGGACCGGAGGCCCAGGAGATGCGCGAGGGGCTCATCCGCCCTTGCTCCGACGCCGAGGGGAAGCTTGAGGCGCACTACGCCGACATGCTCGCCGCCTTCGACAACCCGCTGGACCACCTCCACCGCTTCCCGTACTACAGCAACTACATCAGCCTGAGCAAGCTAGAGTACGAGCTCCTGGCGCGGTACGTGCCCGGGTGCACCGCGCCGGCCCGCGTCGCGTTCGTGGGGTCGGGCCCGCTGCCATTTACCTCCCTCGTCCTCGCCGCGCGCCACCTGCCAGACACGCTGTTCGACAACTACGACCTCTGCGACGCGGCGAACCAGCGGGCCAAGAAGCTGGTCCGCGCCGACAAGGACGTGGGCGCGCGCATGTCGTTCCACACCGCCGACGTCGCCGACCTTACGCAGGAGCTCCGCGCGTACGACGTCGTCTTCCTGGCGGCGCTCGTCGGAATGGCGGCCGAGGAGAAAGCCGACGTGATAGCTCACCTGGGAAGGCACATGGCGGACGGAGCTGCCCTTGTCGTGCGGAGCGCCCATGGCGCGCGTGGCTTCCTGTACCCTATCGTCGACCCTGAGGACGTTACGCGAGGCGGGTTCCAGGTGTTGGCCGTGTACCACCCGACGACGAGGTGGTCAACTACGTCATCGTGGCGCGCAAGGTGGACGCGCAGGCGCTCGGACTCCAGAATGGGCGTGCGCGCGCGCCAGGCGCAGTGCCGGTGGTAAGCCCGCCGTGCAAGTGCTGCAAGATGGAGGCGAACGCGCTCGAGAAGAGGGAGGTGTTTTCCACCGCGGCGACAGGAGTATCCGTTTGATCCGACAAAACAAATGATGTTTGGTCACATGCAACCGGACGTGCTACTACTTCTCAAGGTATTTATATGTGTGTTTCTTATGTCATTTCTTGTTCGTCCTACATTGCGGTGTTACTTTCATGTTTGTGTACCAGCCAAGAAAATCATGATTATGTGAAGAATATTTCGTGTTTGTACGTGTAACTTTTTTACAATAAGAGAGTTTGTTCTATATCATGGATGTGGCTATCGGCAAATTTGTGAAATTACTATAGTTAAATAGTACGTGTGCGTTGCAACAGTTAGAATCGTATAAGTGGTAACAAAACATGTGTGCTCATTCTCTCATAACATCATATATAAACCTCTCTTGATGTCGTGTTTTTTTTTTTTTTTGAGAAATAGAATAGTGCTAGCTAGTCTCCTCGCCGCCATCTCAAAATATATGTGCTGCTTTCCGTGGTGTTCTCGCCGCCTTTTGCCAGGATGGCCGGTGTTTGTTGTAACTCGAATATTTTCCCTCTAAGTTAATAAAATAACAACCTCCTACAGGTTCTCGAAAAAAACAAAAAGCTCTCTTTTAGCAGCACACTGGCTTGACCTTCGCTCCAGCTCAACCGCTCCTCCAACCCCATATGCCACTACACTCTCATAGCTCTTATTTATCGGACTTTAATGACCTTATCGCTTTAACGGATAGAGAAACCCTTGGTCACATGAACTTTTGAGGAAGAATTGCAATCGATCTGACAGAAATCGCATCACAATGGACTGCCACAAAACTACGAAGAGCAATGCTAAACATTTTTAAAGAACCATGAAACAATATCACAATGACTGATTTTTGAAGCTAGTATGGTAAGGGTTTAGTTTATCAGGCGGTAAATTGAGGTACTTCCAGGCAACCATGTTTCCCGGGCCCTAGGGTAAGTCTACATACGGATCAAAATTTACTACTCCCTCCGATCCATAAAACAATGTTGGGGATTTAGTTCAAATTTGAACTAAAGCCCCGACACTTTTTATGGATCAGAGGGAGTAATATTTTTTGATTTTTTTGAATTTAAACGTTGACACATAGATTAATAACCTAGCACCTAAATTTTTTTGTTTGATTTTCAATTTTGTTTGAAACTTTTGGGCAGTAATGAATCCATTATTTCTTGGTAACCACGTGGCCGCAAATCACGACCACCCTCGTTAATGTTTTTTTCATTTGGGATCCTAAACTTGTAGTATGATGCAAACAAAAATATTCTTAGCATTAGAAATAATGACTATTATTGGAACAAAACTTAGCTGTGTGGAACATCTACACTCGTGGATAGAACATACCACACCTATATGTGAAAAAAACAGAAAGTAAAAATAAGGAAAGAAACATACCAAAAAGAAAAAAAAGGAAATAAAAACTAGCCCGTTGAAGCGTGCCGTGACGAGAATGTATCCGGTGGAAATCAACTTCTTGTGGAAACCGGTGAAAACCACGAAAAAACCATGTTTAAATGTTATAAAAAATTCTCAACAAAAAATTACAAGTTGAAAACTCAAAAACATTTGGGAGCTATGAAATGACAAATTCACGAATAAATATTAGTAAACATAAGTATTCATTGTTAACTATTATTTATTACTATATTTTTCATTTTCATAATTCCTAAACAAATTTGAGTTTCAACTTACAAATTTTCATGTCTATGAAACTCTACCTTCTCAACGTATTGCATTTTGAGAAAATTCCTCATATGACACTCTTTTAAAATCATGTTCCTTATTTGACATCGGTAAAATTTTTCTTCCTCATATGGCCACTACTCAAAATTTTCTTCCTATATGACACTCAAGTGCATTTTGCTCATCAAAGAGGCATGAAAATACCATTTTACCCCTGGTGCGTAGTGTGATCAAAATTAACAATAACTTGAGTAATATTAAATCGGGTACTCCTACCAATATCAGTATGACTGCTGTCATGTTCGGCGCAGGTGTACAACGCCAACTCGCAGGTGGCCGGCTGCACGGCGGCGGCGACCCGTATGGCGCGAACGACCTCGCCGCCCAGCCATCGCGGCCGCCGCCGCCCGATCTCGCGCTGTCCGCGTACACGCCCATGGCCGTCGCCCGTCCTCGTGCGCCCGTGCCCATCCTTGCCGACCATCCGCATCGCGCTGGCCACGGCGTCTGGCGCGGCGGCAGAGCTCCGCGTCGTACAGCTCGGCAGCGCTGAATTACCTCGAGTTCGTCGACTGTTTCATGAAGCCTAATTTTTCCTGTCGTCCTCACAAACCTCACCTTCTTCTGGCGATCTGGAGAGAAAATGTCCCCTAATTGCACCACTGATGCACACGGAAACAAAGTAAAATTTATTTTGGCCGGGGACTTCACCTGATTAGTCAGGGACATAGCAATCTGGAGACTATTTGCATCACAGAAAATTTTACGCCAAGAAGTCTAGGTTGGACGGCGGCGGTCCTTGTGGCCGGCGAGCGTACAGACCTCCCAGGATGCAAGTATTTACGGTTACCCTGGGTACGACTTAAGAGTATTAAGGAAAAGGAAATACAATATTAGTGTGTGTTTTACTTGAACCAGAAAATAGAACCAGGGAGCAAAATTACATGAGCCGTGGGATGGTTAATTAACAGCGTGGCCGCACGGATGGTCGCACGAGCGCGCCGCGGGCAAGCCGCGTTCCGTACACATATGCGCGGGAGGCAGAACGAGAGCAATCTACATAACAGTTCATCTCATATAGAAGTCCCAAACAATTGATTTAACAGTTTTGTCAAAAATAATAATTCAATTACTGCAGCTATTGTTTTGTATTGAATTTTGGTCACATTAAGCACCAGGGGTAAAATGATCTTTTCATGCCTCTTTGATGAGCAAAATGCACTTGAGTGTCATATATGGAAGAAAATTTTGAGTAGTGGTCATATAAGGAAGAAAAATTTCACCGGTATCAAATAAGGAACATATTTTTAAGTGAGTGTCATATAAAGAATTCTCCCTTGCATTTTTGTTGAGAATTTATTAAAACTCTTAAACATGATGTTTTTGTGGAACTCTACCTTCTCAGCGGTTTCATTGGAAGTTGGTTTTCAGTTTCCACCGGATATTCTCTCCGTTGTGACTCCCCTCAGAAAAATAAAACGCGTCGTGACGGGGTAGACTGGCAAAATCGCTTGAATGGGCCTTATCGAGTGCTTAGGCAGCTGGCAATTTGGTGGTACAATCGCCCGGGCGGCAGGGAGCACTTTCCGCATTGGCCTGCCCACTTGTCCCAGCTCGGCCAGAGCGCAGTGCTAGGCATATGAGCCAACAACACTATACAAATCCAGCCCAGTAATTCGATGCAATGATTCTTCCCTCCTGCTCTGCTCTGCTCTGCAGTATTACGTGGTAATAACAAGAGGCCTTAGATGGTTTATTTACGCATCAATTAAGTCGGAAATTGACTCTCTTGGCAGCAAAAAGAAACTCGAGTCACAGGTACAGTTCCCTGCTCGATTACATATCTTCTCGGTGAGGCTGCAAGCTAGACAGGGGTGCAGGTGGTTTCATGATTATGTAGGCTGGAAAGTGAAAACTAACATGAGCTATGTTTCTCTAGTCTTGAACTGGTATTGCGTCGCAATTTCACAAGGAAGATGCGACGGTAAGGGGATGACTTGCAACATATATGATTGGTGTCGTTTGTGAGAATCATCTTGTCCGCCGCTCCGGAGCTTTTGCTTTAAGCAAAGATGATGCATGTCCAACAAGCTAGTTTTCCTTTTTGGCATGGATGCATGCTGGTTTGTGCTTAGATTTCGGCCAAATCGTGTGGAAACTAACGAGCACTGGCTGGAGCAAGTAGGCCGTAAACTCATGGCTGTGAGACGAAAAATGTAGTTGATGCAGCAGCTGCACAACTGTTTTTGACTGCTGACACAAAGTAGAACGAGATTTTAACAGTCTAATGATTGATGGTTTAGCGTCTTGATTTTAATGATCTCCGCGTTATGAATGTGGGAAACTTGGAAAGTTGGGAGAAAAATGAGAGATGCCAAATGATGCTATAGACAGTATGGTTATCGGGCTTTGTTCAGAGAGAAACAAAGGCATGAAAGGAGGTCTGTAGATGTAGTGCGTGGTCAGGAATAGACACAAGTCCCACTCGATCTCCCCAAGTGGCGACCATGCGAGTGTGAAAGTCTACGCGGGAGTTAAATGGATTCACACAGAGACAATGTTCGCTCTGAGGTCTGATCCGTGCATCACCTACTTATTTGACCTTAAAGAGAGCAGACGCGTGGAAACCAGAGCTAACAGAAGAACCCTGCGCGCAGATTCAGCAGTCAGCAATGCAGTCCGGCCTCTTATCTAAAAAAACGCTGGGTGAAATTATTCACCCTATATATTTTGTCCGGACATCGATCATATTATTCCATGTGTGCACGTACGGTAGTTTAGGATGATGTAATCCTTTCCTGCCTTATCTTTAGGAGAGGCTTTTTATCCTCCAAATTTGTATCCTAATATGTACTCGACCATGAGGCTCAATAATACATTCATCATATTTCGCATATCTCATCTCACATACATGTGTTTGGTTCGTTCCTTGCAAATTAAAGAAAACAGTCGACAGTCAAATTGCATCTCACATACAGTTTCCGACACAAGTAAGACTGGTATTGAACTGTTTAAGACCACAAAAATTCTACCGCGACCGACTCGTCGGCGCCGACTCTGCACCAGCCGGCTCCTTCAAGCCGGCAATCGCAGCAGACGCGTCGACGTCAACTCCGCACCGACTGGCTCGTCTCCACCGACTCGTCGTGGCCGGCTCGCTCGCCTGCACGGTCTCCATCGCCGTCATCGACCGGGACTTCACCGATAACGTCGCCATCGACTCCGATCTGCGCGTCGTCCCGCCATGGTGCGTACAGCACAGCGTCGGTCTGATAAACCGATCACGCTGGTCTCCGCCAAGCACGTCCCCGAGCACGCGCCTACCACCAATCGAGCTACAGGCTGCCGCCACGTCGCCCCATCGGGCCGCCACGCCGCTACCATTGGTCCATGTTGCCGGCAGCCAACACGCCTTCCCAGGTGTGTACGCCGCTGGCGAAACCCGTCGTCGCCCCGACTCGCAAGCTGCTGATGTGTCGCCCCTTCGGGCCATAGCGCCGCGGCTGGCGGTCCTCTTCGCCGCCCCCGTGCGTCGACTTCTACGTGGTAACCTGCATGGCCGCTTCAGACCGTCGCAGGTCCCGCCGACCACCCCTTGTCCAGGCGTCCAACATGGCCACCCCAGACCGCCGCTGCCTTCGCCGCCTTCTACGTCTTCGTCCACCACAACCTCGTCGCCAGCGTCATCATCCTCGTCCCCGACTACGTCTACTCCGACAACCGCGGACGACATCGGCACCTTCAACCCCCCGCTGATTAACGCCGCAATCGTCGTCGAGTCCTCCTGTGTTGGTCCCTCCGACGCTGGCGTATGGTTCACAATGGTCCCTGCCCCCGCATGCACGGTACTGCCAACAC
The DNA here is from genome assembly GCA_947311845.1 of Poa pratensis. Taxonomy (NCBI): domain Eukaryota; kingdom Viridiplantae; phylum Streptophyta; class Magnoliopsida; order Poales; family Poaceae; genus Poa; species Poa pratensis. The sequence goes on from CAMZMU010000052.1 coordinate 158,515,725, forward strand.
CGGTGCGTGCCTTCGTCCCCGACGTGTCACCGGGTCTGGCAAGCCCGGGACGGCGCCTCGTCTACATCGGCCTCGACAACATCTTCGGCATCGACTTCCTCCTCTATGACTGCCTCGACCACGTCACCAATTTCTTCTATGCGTACTCGACTCTGGCAAAGCCGGAGTATGCCTTCGTCCCCGACGTGCGCCTTGTTCCGGCCAAATAATGGCCGCACCTCGTCCTCGATGGCTCGTATTGCGTCGTCTCCGGCATCGACATCCTCGACGACTGCCTCGACACGTCCCCGTCATTCTCCTCGCGTACTATGCGCATGTGGCTTCTTTTGCGTTTACCTCGACACCGGCAACCCCGACCACGACATCAACCACGGCAACCCCTCGCACGGCTACCCGACCAAGGCTGCACCGCCCAACGCTCTCGGCTCCCTCGACATCGGCACAAAGGGCTACCACCTCGTTTGAGCACTCATCAGATTCCTTTACAGTCCAAGCACCTGCGACGTGACACCGTCCACGACGTTCCCGCTCGTACTACGGGGGATGTCAGCCCACTGGATTCTACTTCGGCTTATCTCTAGTCTGACCGTCCGCGACGTTCCAGTTGTTCACGACGCTACCGCTACGACTGCGGGGGATGTTAGAGATATATTTACACGTACGGTAGTTTAGGATGTTGTAATCCTTTCCTACCTTATCTCTAGGAGAGGCTTCTTGCCCTCCAAGTTTATACCCCAATATGTACTCGACCATGAGCCTCAATAATACGTCCATCATATTCCGCATATCTCGTTATTCTACAGAGAAGTTAGAGGATAAACTAGGAAAAATAGCACGGCGACACGCCGCGCCCGTGTGGTGAGAAAATATGAATAAATTGAAGCTAAAAGTACGAAACAACTGTACGAAAGACCTAACTTTCAGATTTATCACGACCGGACAAAAGATATCGTGATCCATTGGACATGAGTGCAAACACAGGTTGGATATAAATGGAAATAAGCTGGGTGTTAAAAAAAAGCTATATATTCTTAAAAATTCCTTGGATTTGATGCTTCGTTTGGGCGCAAATGTCTAGACTAATTGTCGCCACAAAGCAGAGTTTTCTTCTAACATCATTTGCGTCGTAGGATTAGGTATTGTATAAAAGGTCAAACCAAAACAGGAAATATTTAGTGTTTTTTTGTACGGAGTAAGTGTTGGAAGGTTCGGTGAAATTAGCCATCCAAATGGAATTAATGTAGACCGTTAAGAAGTAGTATACTGGAAGTAAAAGTTTTAAAAAGAAAGTAGTGGTAATTTGAATTTAGAGAAGTGGGGAATTAAGATAACTGGGTTTGCAAATAAATGAGTAATAAATTTAAGTTTGGGAAAATTAATTTATGAGGGAAATAAAATTAAAAAAATAGAGTAGGGGAAAATGGGGAGATAGGAAGTAAGCGAGCAGTCTTAGAGTAATAAAAAAATATGTAAGGAAGGTAAAAGTACTAAAAAAGATATAGTAGGGGATAAATAGGGAATAGAAGTAAATAAGTAATTTGAAGTCGCTCTTTGTGCGTATTGTTCGTAAAAAGAAATGTGGAAAAATAAACAATAGGGGAAAATTAAAACGGGGGGAATCTATTAGAAGCTGAAAAAAATCTATTCATAAGGGACAGGGACTGTTCACGCATGACCGGAAAAATAGGTAATGTAAGAAATGCCGGAAGAAAAAAAGGTTTAAACTATAAGGGGGACAAATATATTAGGAGGGAGAAAAATTGTTCAATCGTACCGGAGGGCTGATTTGCAATTTGGGAAAAACGTGGGGACTTTGCTGGAGAAATGTTTTTTTCCGGGAGACCGGCTCACAATGTTTGAAAAACGTGAGGACTTTTTTGGGAAAACGGCAAGTGGGGACTTTTCTGCAAAAATATTTTTTCCGGAGGACCGATTCACAGTTTTTTAAAACGCGAGGACTTTCTGTAAAAAAGCGGTACATATATATGTCCGTCAAAATAAAAAGGCTAGAACATGGAAGTTGTTTGGTAGGGTGGTATCCATCTACTCGTGAGAGGGAAATTCAAACGGACGACTGAGTGCGACGAATTTTGCAGAGTTCGTCAATTTTTTTTGCGAAACGTGATCCAAAATTGAGGAGTTAGAGTCGACGGAACTCGAACCCGATCACGTGAATGAAACCTACTCGTCGGCGCGCATAATTTGTGGGAGAGTGTGAATAATGTTCACGTGTACAGTACCCGGTGACGTGGGCTGCTGTGGAGGTAGGGAAAAGTTGCGCAAAAAAGGCTGTTCATGTGAACAGTACATGCGCTGTAGAAGTGCGAGTACTGCTCACGTGAACAGTCCCCGGTGACGTGGGCTGCTGTGGGGAGGGCTAAAGGAGTGAGGTTTTATCTACTCCCTCCGTCCAAAAATAAATGTCTCAATTTTGGCAAAAAGTGGATGTATCTTATACATGACATATATAAGATACATCCACTTTTTGCCAAAATTGAGACATTTATTTTTGGACGGAGGGAGTATATCTATATAAAAGCTGACCGTTTCAGCTCCCTCTCGAGCTGTCCACGTCACTGGGTACTGTAGAAGTGCTACAGTATCAGCACTCTCTACAGTCCCCGAACTTCTATAGTGTTTTTTTTTCTTCGGCACATCCCGCTGCCCACCTCACCGGGTGCATGCAACAGTACCCCCTATTCCTACAGTACTCGCACACGCACTGTATTTTTTGTTGTTGCCCTTTTCGTGATAATATGTACATGAAATATATGCGCGCCGACGAGCAGGTTCCATCCCCGTGATCGGTTTCGAGTTTGGTTGACTCTATCTCCTTAATTTTGGATCCAAACTCGCAAAAACATCTGACGAATTTTATCAAATTCATCGCACTCACTCATCTGTTTAAATTTTCTTTTCATGAGTAGATGAATATCATCCTTTCGAACAACTTTCATGTTTTAACTTTTTTGTTTTGACGGACATAAACATATTTTTCTCCAATCTTCAAATCCTTTGTATTTTGGGCTGCGCAAAAAAGACAAATTCTGACGGATTTCAAAATTTTGAAACTCGAGGTGGCCACGTCGTCTGGGACTGTAGAAGCGTCGTCGGGCATTTTTGCGCAAAGGCCCCTGCGTGTTTAAAAAAATTGCGAAACGGTCCTCCTCGCCCTCCTCCTCTCCTCTTTCCTCCTCCGCTCGGACGGAGATGCCGCTGGCGCCGACGCGCGATGCCACCACTCCGCTCCTCCTCTGATGAATCAAAACACACAGGGAGCCCCGACGTCGTCTCCTCTACCTCTTAAGAAAATTTCAAAATTAAGAAATTTTCAAACTTCACAGATAAAGGTTGCACCAAAAATCCATCGTGTAGAAAAGTGAAACTAAGAAATTTTTAAAACTAAGAAATATTCAAACTTTTCACATAAGCTGCCAAAAGTTCATTTTCTTGGAGATTTGTCGGATTAGTTTTCCATCTTTTTTTAAATTTTTTGCTGTAAAAAAAAAATTTCGGCCAATTTCAAAATTTTGGATCACAACAGGCGCGGCGTGTCGCCGCGCGACATATCCTAGTATATAGTATAGATGAGGGATTGCCTTTGGGTTGCCTTAATCATGCATGTGCTTTCGTTTTTTTCCTTGCAAATTAAAGAAAACAGTCGAGACTGGGTACTGTAAAAGTGCTACAGTATCAGCACTCTCTACAGTCCCCGAACTTCTACAGAGTTTTTTTTTTCTTCGGCACATTTCGCTGCCCACCTCACCGGGTGCATGCAACATTATCCCCTACTTCTACAGTACTCGCACACGCACTGTATTTTTTTTGTTCTTTTCGTGATAATATGTACATGAAATATATGCGCACCGACCAGCAGGTTCCATCCCCATGATCGGTTTCGAGTTTGGTTGACTCTATCTCCTTAATTTTGGATCCAAACTCGCAAAAACATCTGAAGAATTTTGTCAAAGTCGTCGCACTCACTCATCCGTTTAAATTTTCTTTTCATGAGCAGATGAATATCATCCTTTCGAACAACTTTCATGTTTTAACTTTTTTGTTTTGACGGACATAAACATATTTCTCTCCAATCTTCAAATCCTTTGTATTTTGGGCTGCGCAAAAAAAGACAAATTCTGACGGATTTCAAAATTTTGAAACTCGAGGTGGCCACGTCGTCTGGGACTGTAGAAGCGTCGTCGGGCATTTTTGCGCAAAGGCCCTGCGTGTTTAAAAAAATTGTGAACCGGTCCTCCTCGCCCTCCTCCTCTCCTCTTTCCTCCTCCGCTCGGACAGAGACGCCGCTGGCGCCGACGCGCGATGCCACCACTCCGCTCCTCCTCTGACGAATCAAAACACACAGGGAGCCCCGACGTCGTCTCCTCTACCTCTAAGAAAATTTCAAAATTAAGAAATTTTCAAACTTCACAGATAAAGGTTGCACCAAAAATCCATCGTGTAGAAAAGTGAAACTAAGAAATTTTTAAAACTAAGAAATATTCAAACTTTTCACATAAGCTGCCAAAAGTTCATTTTCTTGAAGATTTGTCGGATTAGTTTTCCATCTTTTTTTAAATTTTTTGCTGTAATTATTTTTTGGCAGATTTCAAAATTTTGGATCACAACGGGCGCGGTGTGTCGCCGCGCGACATCTCCTAGTATATAGTATAGATGAGGGATTGCCTTTGGGTTACCTTAATCATGCATGTGCTTTCGTTCGTTCTTTGCAAATTAAAGAAAACAGTCGACAGTCAAATTGCATCTCACATACAGTTTCCGACACAATTAAGACTGGTATTGAACTGTTTAGAGCATCTCCACCGGGGCCTCCAAATGTGTGTCCGGCACCTCCCAATTGGGCCTCCTTTGGGGGTGCCGGACATGTGTCCGGTCAATATTTGGAGGCCGCCCACAGCGGCATCCCCCAAAGGCCCACCCCCAAACGCGAGCAATTTGTCGAACACCTTGGGGCGTTTTAAAAACACTGCAAACTAATATAAAAAGTTCAAATTTCTTTCATTTTTCTTATATATTACAAAGATTTTGAATGAATTTGAACTTGGGCGGCCTACGCGCCGTACCCTAAACCCTAGCCGTAGTAGTTGACCTCCAGCCAGGCCTCGTCGCTGTCGTCGCTGCTGCCATCGTCGTCGTCGTCGTCGACCACGATGTAGGCGGAGGAGGAGCCGGATCCGCCCTGGCTGGTGGACGCGCCGTCATGGCGACGTGGTGCACGGCTGCAGGAGGCGCCGCCGAAGGAGGACGAGGCTGCTGCCGTTGCCACCGAGGTGGCGATGGCGGCCATGTAGTCGGGGCTGTCGCGCTCGATGGTGGACACCGAGTCTGCGATGGTGGCCAGGAGCCCCGGCGCGTCGCCGTCGTGCTCGTTCCGCAGCAGGGATGGCACGTCGTACCCGTACGGGATCGTCTCCACGGGAGGTGGAGGCGTCCTGGCTCTAGGGCGGCGCAGGTAGAGCCATCCGCGTGGTGGCGAACGTCGTTGTTCGCGGCGTTCACGGATGACGATGCCGGCGTCTCCTCCTCCACGACGCGGAGACGAGTGCGGCTCCTCCTTCACCGGGCGGCAGCTGCGGCGCTGCTGCACCTCCTGGTACCGTGGCCGCACGGTCAGCAGCCGCAACGGGGTGGCGTTCCCCACCCTTGTGTGCTGGCGCGGCGCGGCGATGGCGGAGGCCACAGTGTGGCCTGTGCCCTCCCACCACCGGTGGCGGCCTTCCGCGTTGTGGCGGTCCGGCCTTCTCGGGCCGTCGAAGAACGCGAGCGCCTCCGTCTGCTCGCGCTCGAACCGCCGCAGCCACGCTCCCCAGTTATTGTCGTCGTACTCGGGGAGGGTGCGCTCGTGCGGGGTCAGCCAGGACCGGCGACGCGCGATGTCGCGCCGGATCTGGTCCGGCGTCTCCGGCAGCGCCGGCACGGGGAGGCCGCCGTGGGGGGACGTGCGCCACCCTGTGGGCAGACGCGCGTCCGGTGGCACCAGCAGGCCGTAGCGGTACATGTCCCACGCCTCTTCGGTGGAGACCGTGCGCCCGCTGCGCCTGCTGCTGCTGCCCTCCCAGTTGTTCGCCATGGACGCAGTGGGAGACGGGGCGGCGGAGGGTGTGGGAGAGGGAGAGAACAGAGGGCGGTGTGGGAGAGATGGCGCCGTGGGAGAGGCGATTTAAGGGCAGAGGAGGGGACGGTGCGCGAGCATCCGCGCCGGCGTAAATACGTTGCGTGGAAACGCCGCGACGCCGGCGCGTGGGCTGCTGCGCACGCTGTCGCCGGTGTTAATGCGACGCGTGCCGCGTGCCGGCAAGCCTGCCGCCGCCGTCTCGTCGCATAGCCTCCCGTCCAGTCCCATCGCCTGGGAGACTGCCCGGCGACTGACCGCCATTAACGCGGCGGAACGGTCTCCTGCGCGCCTTCATTAACACGGTCGCGGCGCGTCGTGTGTATGACGGGCGGGCCCTTTGGGGGTCGTTTAGAGGCTTCCGGTGGAGATGCTCTTAAGACCACAAAAATTCTTCGCGTGCAGGTTGAAATTTGAGTACGGTAGGCCGTAAAGTCAACCGGCCGGACTTGTCGGTTTGGATCGCTGATGCCTGGCCTACCTACCCTACCATTTTCCTGGTGACCAAACTCTGCAAGAGTTCCTTGCAGTTGGCAAGTCGTCTCTGAAGAAGAAAAAAAGACGCCACTATTTGAGAACGACTGTCATATCCCCTATTCGTCACGTCTCTCGCCAACTAACTCAGGTCCTTTTTCTCAACTTGACAAGCAAAATGATCCCATGTCTTTCATCTCAGCTACTACGCATAGCCAGCACCATAATTTATCTAGTTCTCAAGTCTAAAGAAGATCGACTTTCTTGACTGTCTAGTAAAGCAACAGCTTCCTGCAAATTACTTCTACTTCCTGTTAATGCCAATGAAAGAAAAGGATATATGCTGACAACGGAAAAGAAAGGAGAGGGGCATCAATCCGTCAAACACGCCATTCCAGGCGTAAGTGAAATCAATGACTTCAAATCCCAGAGCCTGCACAAAATCACTTGTAGGAGTATGTTCTACACAGCGACGTTATGTCATTTGCTAGCTGTACGTGGTAGTAATATATGTCCGAAAAAAATCTAGTAGTAGACTAGTGGTACTAGCAAATGATAATAAAAAGATGAAAAGCAGAATAATCAGAAATAAGAAATCTTGTCAAACTCCCTCACATCATGTCAGCTTTAGCATGTATCTGTGCAGCGACTAAAGCCCATGGGCAGCTGCCCCGAAGTTTTGGCAGCAGCTTCTTTCAGTTATCAATCCCTTTATGTCCTCTGCTCCATCTGAACTTCTGAAGTCTGAAACAGACTTACAACTTCCATGCAGAACCAATCACAGCATGCATCCATGGAGCTGATGATCATAATGGAACGTTGTAACTTGTACTAGAACATATATTCAATGGTGTAGTGCTAGTAGTTGCACTCCAGCTTTTAGGAAAGCAAAAGAGAAAAGATTGAAGGCAACAGAAGCATAAACACACAGCTAGCTCTGCACAGAAAAGGAACAGCAGGCAAACAATGGGGGGAAAGATTAAAGAACTTCTGGTACTGCTAGTATTTACCAAAGGAAGAAGCAATGGAAAACCACAGCCAGGACCTGAAAAAAAAAAGGCTCATGTACAACATCCTGCTACTACATGCTAGCCACAGTTAGCGTAGCCATGCATGATGAAACATCGTATCTACGCACCAACCTAGATCTCTTTCTTCTTACTCTACATTTCTCTCTTCGATCATGGATCTTCTTTGTCCTCGGTTCCAATGGAGTTGTGCTGCCTTGACGGCCCGGAAGGCGGAACGAGTCCCCTCGGCAAGAAGCCAAAGAAATGGTTGGAGATGCCTCTGCCCAACGGCTTTCCCTTGAACGGTTGCATGCCTCTTGAAGCATGGCAGCTCGAGACCAGCAATAGAAGCATCAACAAGAACCACCATGGATGCACACATGGCCTCCCGTTGCTTCTAGTTTGGAAGTAGCCCATGTAGAGGAGACAAGAAGAGAAACAGCAGAAGAGGGTAGAAAGAGGAGGCCGCTACGAGAGTTTATCGGAGATAATGGAGATGGGAGTTTATAGGTTTGTGTTGTTGACGTGTTGTGGAGTGTAGCTATGGAGAACGAAGGTGAGGAGAGCTGAGGGTGTGAGGAAACGGTATGGAGGGAAGAAGGGTGGTGGTAATATAGGGGGCATGAGTATAAGGAAGATGAGGGACACTGCAAAGGGAGTGGTTATTAAATTCACTAGCATTAGAGCATCTCCAGTCGGGGCGCCCAAATGGCCGCCCAAAGGCCTTTGGGGCGTGCCGGACACTTTTTCCCCCACTCGCGCCGCCCATATCTGATTTTGGTCCGGCGCGGCCCAGTTTTGTGTCCGGCACGTCCAGCCCACGCCCTCAACTTGGGCGGCTTGGGGCGGCCCCGGACACAACGAAACTGCCGCCCCCGACGCGCGGGCCACGCCTGGCAGTGAGAAACGAAGCGGCGAAGCGGCGGTGGTCGTCAAACGCGCGTGCCGCCTCGGTTTCACTGCCCGGCGCAGACGGCAGTGAGCCGTCGCCTCGACTGCTCGCCGGAGTGAATGCACGGCGCGCCTTTTCGAGGCGATGACGTAAATGCGGCCACCGCTCTCCGGCGGCAATAAAAGGCGATGGCCCCGCGCTCGCTCGCCTCACTCGCCGCTCTCCTCTCTCCCTCGCCTCCTTCCTCCTTCTGTGCTATAACCACAAACCACCGCCGCCATGGCCGGGAACTACCGACGCACGGGAGGCGCGGCGGCGAACGGCTTCGTGCCGCGCACCCTTCTCCGCGAGCAGTCGGAGGCGCTCGCGGAAAACGGGTACCCCGTGCCGCCCGACATGCGCGTCGGGCATCGGTACGGGATCTCCGTGCGCGGCATCCCGGTGGCGAAGCCGCTCACCCGCGCCAACAAAGACTTCCCCGGCGCGCAGGTCATGCACTTCTGACGTGAGCTGACGCCGGAGGAGCGCGACGACCCGCGCTGGAACTCGGAGGACCCGGCCAGCGCCGCCCGCTACGAGGAGGCGTTCAGGCGCCTCTACGAGGAGGAGATGAACAGGTGGGAGGGCCCCGGCCCGGTGCCCAGGGACAAGAACACCGCCGGGCGTGAGGCGTTCTGGAGCGTGCCGCACCGCACGCTCCAGAACGTCATGGACCACATCGCCGCCAGCGGCTCCTTGCTGGAGTGGCCGGCGACGCCTTATTACTACGCGGCGCCTCCTCCTCCGGCGCCGCCAGCGCACGTGTGGGCGCCGCAGCTCTCGCCGCCATCTTCCTCGCGCTCGACGGCGTCTTCGTCGCGGCCGTCGCGGGCGTCCTCATTGCGGGCGTCCTCTTCCTCCTCCCTCTCCCGCGCCGGCGGGCTGCTCACACCGAAGCCGGAGCCGATGAAGATCAAGGCGGAGCCGGGGACGTCGCAGGCGGCGGCGTCGCTCTACGCCGAGCTGAAGGCGGCGCAGGAGGCCCACGACGAGGAGGAGCTCCTCCGGCAGGCGGAGGCCGCGTCGCTCAACGACGTGTCGCCCATGGACAAGCAGAGCGCCTGCGCCTGGTTGGCGTTCATGCACGCCCAGGAAACTGGGGTGCCGTTGCTCGACCTCACCGGCGACGCCCCTGGCCCTAGCCACGTCAAGAAGGAGGACGGCGGCGGCGCAGGCACCAGCGGCGTGAAGGAGGAGGAGAAGGACCCCTACTAGGCCTTCAACAGCCGCTACCAGTAGATTAGGGTTTTAGTTTTAGAAATTTCGTTCAAATATGTAAAAGTTCCTAAAATTTGAATGAAATTCGCCTAAGTTCGTATTTTACAAATGTTTTTTGGGCGGCGCGAGTGGGGAGCCAGGGCGTCCAAATGCGCCAGGCCTTCCGGACAGCGCCCAAAGGGCCTGTCCGGAAGGTCTTTGGGCTGCCATTTGGGCGCCCCGACTAGAGATGCTCTTAGCATGGCATGGATATGGAGTTGTTCAAACTTCGAAGTCCCTGGAAGAGACAACTAAACAAGTGGAGGATGTCTAAATATTATTTTGTATCTTGATGTAAACTGACGAGTTGATAAAATGCATCAATCGATGCAGAGTCAAGAGGGTTATCCTCATAAAAATAACTTTTTAGGCATTTGCAATGAAACACCACAAAAATGTGCATGTCTAAGATGGGCACATGTAAAATTCAATAATATTCCTGCAATTCTCCATGTTGACAATGTATTGAGAAAATGTGTATAGCGTGGTAGACAACTATGTAATAATCATTTATATCCCAACCCTACCAATTCCGCAAAGAAAATAACTTTGATTAATCATGTGATACGCAATATTATAACTATATTTGTAGCTTGATTCAAATCTATTATATACTAAAAGCAAAATGAGTTAGTTTTTCGAGATACCATGTTAAGCCACATCATCTGAAATAATTGTAACAGTTAGTTCTAAAATATATGATTGAGATTTTACGAAAGTTATTAGTTACGCAACGTTTTATGTTGTGTTTAACACGTATTCCACAAAAAATAACAGAACCAATCGTGTGCGATACTGCCACCTTGGCTGGAACGTGATGGATGAAAGCAAAAAAAAAAAAAAAAATCTACGAACATGCTGGCAAAAGTGTATCAAACTTTATAAAGTTGGATTTTGACTAAACCCTGAATGCAGGGTTATTGCGAACGGAGGGACTACGTTGTTTCTATGATTGAGTACACATAAATCATAAAATACTTGCATACATTCAGAGCCATGGAATTTTAAAATTAATGAAGACACAAAATGCTTGCATACTTTCAGAGCCATGGACTTTTAAAATTAATGAAGTCACGACATTAGCCGCACTACGTATTTAGTTTCTATTGTTGAGTACACATAAATCATAAAATGCTTGCATACATTCAGAGCCATGGAATTTTAAAGTTAATGAAGACACAAAATGCTTCCATACTTTCAGAGCCATGGAATTTTAAAATTAATGAAGTCACGACATTAGCCGCACTACGTATTTAGTTTCTATTGTTGGGTACACATAAATGAAAATTCTATTTGACTGTCATCAGAGCAACACTTACACAAATATGCTTCGAGAGTTCATGAAATGTTGATAGTAATGAGGTCACAACATTAGTTGCACTATCAATGGATGTCCCTCACACTAAGAAACTTACCGACTTAATGAAACACACGGGGATAAGTCAACACATATTCTCACGAGGACGAGAATGTCTTTCCACCGAAGGAATGTTTTGATTTAATGAGACATAAAGCTTCAAACCTTCAAAATTGCTGAAAATACAACATGATGCGCAAAATATATTGGCTTAATGATGCGCATAGGTCTAAGTCACCACAAATTGCTGCTTGATATGTTTCATTAGTATCCACACGGTGTGTCAATACTATTTTTAGTCCGACGACATGAAAAGCGTTCACTTGATTCTTATATATGACCAGTATGTATGGAGGATATTTCTTGCTTTGTATAGTAGACATATTTGGACTATTCTACGTGTCTTTCTCTCATGTAAGAAAATTAATATAAAATCACATCTCACTCCAGTTGCATGCAATGACTGATTAAGAGTACTGAAATATGCTATCCAAGCCACATAGTCATTGGGATAAGACAGAAAATACGTGTGACCGGGTATGTAGAACCATTGAACGAATATGAGATTAGTTAAGGGTCTTCTCTAACTTTTTTTATTGATGTATAAACATGCTAACAAATATATATAGAAGAAAATATTTATCCTTAGTAGTATATTCATACAAAAATAACAGCCAGAGTTAGAGCACATCATGTTTCTAAAATGCTACACTGTGACATGGAGTGTGTAAATAAGAGGTGAAACATCGGACCAAGATAACTCACACCATTTAAGGTGACCGACCTATTAAGGAGGATAGAGTGTTTTGGTGGATATTGGTTTGTTTACATTGTTGACATATTTGGACTATTGTATTTTGTCTTTCTCCTATGTAACAAAATGAACATAAGAGAACATGTCATTCTAATTAAAAGTCTTGAACTATGATATGGAAGCAGTGTAGTAACTTTGCATAACCCGGAAAATACATGCGACAGGGTGTGTAGAATAATTGTACAAAGATTAGGATAACTTAAGTGTTTGGAAAACTTAGAATCGTAATTTGTCTAACTTTGACTATATATGTATAAGCATACTGACGAATATGCCTAGAAGAATATGATGTATTTTAGCATTATATGCATACAAAATAATGTCTAAAGTTTCACCGCGGTCATGTTTCTAAAACATTGCACATTGTCACATGGAGTGTGTAAATGCGAGGAAAAAACATTGGAATAAGATGACTCGGACTATTCAAGAGGATAGACTATTTTATCTTAATTCATGTTTTTTTAATTATCAAATATAACTAACCTCACGGACTAATCTAACATCATGATAATCATTTTACCACGATTTTTTTTCTTAACTACACCTTTGTGATAGTTGTAGATAAAATGTTTATTGTCACATAATGAGAAATAATGCGATATCGATGGAACCATATTTTTGTTTGAACACTTTCAACCAATTATAGATGACCGCCCTCGCAAATGCGAGGGCCACTGTGCTAGTTAAATTAACAACAAAACACAAATTTCAATATGCAAAATAGTTATGTTGATAAAGTCAGGCTTTATGCGAGGGGCGAATGGAGAATGTCCGCAAGAACAACACATTGATCACTGATGTCCGAGTCTTTTGCCTCTAGTGTTTTATGAGGAAGGACCATTGTTATGTGACTTATGTCATGGAAAAAATCTAGCAGTACATATTTCATTCAAATTTCAGGCAACGAGCTTGTTGTTACAAAGGAAGTGAAACTAATAATTTAACTTGAAAATTTACAATTAGAAGGACTAGTTCGAGCATTGACACATCTAGTTTCTCCGGTATTAGTTGATATCGGGACGTTATCTTATTCACCAATCAGGAGCGTGCTCCCAAGTTCACCTTTGCATGAATGCATGGGCTTTACGTTGTGTGGTACCCTTTACCTAAATTTTGATTGAGGCTTAAGAAGTTAAAAGTTAAAACTATGTGTGGCACAGAGCTAAAAAACAACTCTAATTGCTACAAGAATCACATAGCTAGTTCATCACTAGTTTCTGAGGCTATGAGAGTACTATTTTGCTTGTATCGTATTGATGTGACTTTGAGTTGTCAAAAGCCCCCCTTACCGAAAAAGGTTCACCTCACCATATTCTGTTTATAATAGAGCAATCTACATGCATGTAATCTGTAGTCATATCCAGCGCAGCTCTTCTTAGATATTGGTCTAGCCCGTCCAGCTCAAAACGAAATGAAAATGTTCAGTAAAGTAGCCCAAATGAACAAGACCAATAAAACATGCTGACATAAGTAAACCCCTGGCCAATAAACTTGCCTTTTATCTAAAAAAGGGGTAAACCCCTGGCCTAGAAAAAGTGCAAATATATACTACTGTCCATGCAGCCAGAATATTATTTGATCGTGATGATTAGCATTTCAAGAAAGAGTAAACCCAAATTATGATCTCACATGGAACAGGGGTCTCCTGGACGCTCCTTTGCCGATGAAGGAGACGGGTAGAGACGGCCCCACGGCTGCCTCCCTGTCCCTTCTATTAAACCACACAACACGGGTGCATGTCCTCCGGGTGGCATTTGACAGCCGTAAAGACATGTTAAGTTTCGGCATAGTATTCTTCATGTTCATCTTTGGTTTGTTAATCAGTATGGCCACAACGACGATGAAGCCATATTGCTTGCTGGCTCCTACGTCGCTCCGTGTTTTGTATCCCGGGAGATGGTAGGAAGTGGTTGCATGTCATCTCGGCTTTACATTGCATTGCATTGTATGCTGGGTGGGTGGTCGTAGAACGTCAAACATTACAATAACCCTGACATATTCAAATTTGTCAACTCCACAGTTTAATATAGCTCGAATTAATACCTAAGGTTAACTTTAAAAAAATACTTTAGATTTTAAAATGTCTACGGTGGCCTTCCAATAAACAAACATGTCTGGCCGTATGATCTGGCCCTGGATGCGTTGGTAATGGGTTTAGTCTTGTTAATTATTTGCCCTGTCAAAATCTCGCGCAATCGTCTTAGAAATAGTTATAGCCCTGCAGCAAGATGGCTTAGAAATTACTAGAACACATACTACCAGCTGCGCGCCACCAGCATTTGTGTCTTAAACTCTTAACCTACCAGCCAGAAGTGTCTTAGTACCACCGTACCCTTCTCGCAATAAAAAAAGTAGCATCGTATCTGCAGACCGCAGCCACTAAAAACAATGTACACAGATGACAGGTCTCATAGGAAACATGACAGCCTTCGAGATGTATATCATTAGACAAAGGGATTTTGGATTTTATTAGTTTTAAGCAATTACACCCGGGCTCTTCATAGTTAGGATGCACACATCCAAAAGTTCACGAGATCACAAATAACCGACGCTGAGAAAATAAAAAAAAACGAATTACATATCAAAATAAGAAATTGTAGACCCGCCTAATCTGCTGATAGGTCGATCCGGAGACTATGTTGCCATCCATGCCGGGAGAATAACTTCCTGGCCGCAGCCTCCAAACGTGACGCCACCTTCAAAAACAAGTCTCAGTGCTGCACACGTTGCAGGGCCGACCATGCCTGTAGCGTAGCTGTACACCGATAGATAACCTGCATAATAGAAACATTTTTATCGTTAAAAATCTTGTCATTTCTACATAGCCACAACGACCAAATAACGACAAGCGCTCCCACTCTACTGAATAGTTTAAACCTAGGAGCCACCCCGTTTAACCAGTTGAGCAAAGCATTCCAGGATGCTTGCCTCGTTCCAAGTAAACTTCTCTTGAACGAAACATCTGGTGGAAAGGTACCCAAAACCTTAGCGATCGTGTCGCTCTTGTTTCGTACAATTGCATACAGAGCCTGATATTATTCTCTGAGAGTGGATTGGCCTAGCCATTTATCCTTCCAGAATTGAATTTCCAATCCATCCCTAATTGAGAAAGATCCATATGGGAAAAAAACTTCTTCGTAGCCATAAGGCCTGCTCAGGAGTGTGAATCGCCAGGTTTCCAAAAAACCTGAGATACGGCTTGAGATCCCACGTACTTCGTCATAAGGAGGGTTTGCCAAATTCCATCTTCAGAAAAAAGTTTGGAGAGCCATTTACCAAGTTCTCGACCTCAAGGTCATGAACTCCAAGCCCTCCTTGGTCTTTACGGCAGCAAACCACACTCCACTTAGTTAGTCGATATTTTTTGTTCTCACTATCCCCTTGCCAAAAGATTCTAGATCGGAAGTAATTCAATCGTTTTAAGATTCCTTTAGGTAATTGGAAGAATGATATCATATACATTACCATGTTTGTCAGTACCGAATTTATGAGAACCAATCTTCCACCCAGGAATAAGAGTTTGCCTTTACAGCTATTTGAACGCATTTGAAGCCTTTCCTTTGCCTTTTTCCGCTCAACATTTGTAAGTCTCCGATAGTGAATCGGAATACGCAAATAGTTAATAGGAAATTGACCTGCTCACAGCCGAAAAGTTCAGCATACAAGGCGGCGTTTTCTTGAGACTCGTCAAAGAAAAACAATTCACTTTTATGAAAATATGTAAGCTTCAAATCTATTTTTCGATAAATTAATTAAGTTTTAATAGGTAGATTATATAACGATCAGGAGGCTCAAGAAGAATCTGGCCAATCAGTCCGGCAATGAGCTGCAAGTGAAACATAAACCGACGTACAGTTGCATCCTCTGTAGAGGGAGGTAACAATGAGCAGCAAAAAAACATTCGTGGTCTCGGGCAGGCCTAGAAGTAGACAAGCTCTCTTGCATTCATACAATTTGAGTTCCTATTGATTTACACAAATTTAATTCATCTTCATGCCAAACCAAGGACTGAAAAATCCCACTTTGAAAAGAAAAACCACAGAACCTAGCTAACACAACGTATATATTAGGGAGTGTCTTATGAAAGGACACGGATGTCGCCTAGAGGGGGGGGGGGGGGTGAATAGGCGATTAAAATTCTTTGCGGTTTAGGCTTAAATAAATGCGGAATAAAACTAGCGTTTAATTTATCAAACACGAAACCTAAACAAGCTAGGTTAACCTATGTGCACCAACAACTTATGCTAAACAAGATAAGCAAATATGTGATAGCAAGATATATTACTTCAAGCTCGATGGCTATCACAAAGTAAATAGCATAAGTAAGAAGCTCGGGTATAGAAATACCGAAGCACTTAGAGACGATGATTTATCCCAAAGTTCACTTCCCAATGGAAGCTACATCTCCGTTGGAGCGGTGCGGAGTCACAAAGTGATCCCCGAATAGCCGTCAAATGGCACACCGTAATCTCCTTCGTGCCTCCACCAATGCGGAGTGCCACGAACCACTATGGGACACTTGAGGGTGGTCACCGAACCCGTACAAGGATGAGGCACACTCCACAACTTAATTGGAGGCTCTCACCGAATTCCCGCGGCTCCCAAAGCCACAAGAATCATAAGGTTGGGGCGCGACTCCACAACTTAATTGGAGGCTCCCAACTATCCCGCGAGCCACCAAAACTCCGAGATCAACAAGGACTGTCTAGGGCACTCCAAGTACCCGAGAGGACAAGCTCTAGGGCACCCCAAGTACCCAATAGTAACAAGCTTCTCAACTTCGATTTCCGCGTATCACCGTGGAGAACTCAAACCGATGCAACCGATGCAAGAAGGCAAGACCACTAGAAGTGGTCAAATCCTTCACTCCCAAATCCCACCAAAAGCAACTAATGCTTTAGGGGGGAGAAGAAAGGAAGAACAAGGAAGAACTCAACAAATGGAACTTCAAGATCACGATCTACTAGGTTCCCCTCACTTAGAAGAGGAATGGATTGGATGAATATGTAGATCTTGATCTCCTCTCAAATTCCCTCAAAGATATGCAAGAATCATGGGAGGGATTGAGAGGAAGGCAAGCTTTTCCAAAGGTCAACAATGGAGGAGAGAGAGGGGAAAATCTAGCTCAAGGGGTGAGAGAACCGTTGGGGAAGAAACCCCCTTAAAAAGGTCCTCTCAAAAATCTGCCCGTTGCAGACGAAAAAGGCCGCAGCGGTAGTACCGGGCCGATCCCGGTAGTACCAAGCCGCGTTGACTCGAGGAAGAACGAAGACCAGTCAGCGCTCCCTGACTCGGCGCGCAACGGTATTCTCATCCAATAAAGATAATCTTTTGGGATTCCTTGGAGGAGAATAACCCTTATCTAGAATTCGCTCTATGTATGGGTCAATGACCCAAAGAATATCAAGAATGCGAATTTTCCAAACATCATAATTTGTGACATCTAATATAAAAGAAGCATTGTGCACTAGTTCACTAGACGACATCTTTACTCTCCAGTGCTCCCTGACTCGGCGCGCAACGGTAGTACCGGACCACTTGGCCCGGTAGTGCTCCCTTCCCGGTAGTACCGCGCCACTACCGGGGCAACTACCGGGTGAAAACTTCGAGAGGCAGAGAGCCATCCGGAGATGCGGTACTGGGCCCGGTACTGGCCGCGGTAGTTCTGCAAGGGGTCACCCGGTAGTACCGGGCAAGGGTCGGTACTACCGGATTAAGAAGAAACTGCAGAATCAGAAAAAGAGAACCGCAATAACTTTTGCAAGGAAGCTCCAAACGAGATGAAACCAACAAGGTTGGAAAGGTAGCGACAAGAGCATTCCTACAAAAAGTGGAAATATTAAGGGTCACAAATATAGAGGGGATACCACACATGGGAAGGTGTGGACCCTATCTCGAAGGTGGACCGATAATATTTCCAACCTGAAAACGCAACAAGTTTTCCATACGAAATCCGTTTTCGGAGAACTTGGGCTTGTCATGAAGATCACAACAAGCACCAAAACCCAACAAGGAGAAAATCCAAATAAGAACCAAGAAAGATGATGAAGGCAAGTATGCAAAGGTTTGAGCTCTCTCCAACTGATACGCTAAAGCTCAATCGAGAGCCCCTCTTGATAGTACGGTATCTATCCTATAACCCGGTCTCCCAACTAGTACCACGAGACCGGTAAAATAGAAACCCTATCATACCTTTGCCTTGCGCATTCCACTTGAGCTAGATGACGTCGATCTTGATCTCTTCAAGTGGACCACCTTTCTTGATTGCGCTTCGCTTGGTGAAGACTCAAACATTGCTCCCCCATACTCCACTATGGGAGAGCCTCTCTTAGGCACATCTTCACATGAACATTATCTCTAAATGGGTGGCAAGCTTCAAGCCTAGGATTTCTTCGAGATGCTCCTCTTGAACTTGCGCTTCTCAACATTGATGACGATCACCACTTACGTCATCGATCATGGGCCATATGAAATCTTCATTTGATGCAAGCCCATAGAAAGATACCTAACCACACATAGAAATGCTACACACATATCATGGGTTAGTTCACAAAGCTATATGGACAATTGCTTACCATACCAAGAGATACATGATCCCACTTGGTACATCTTGTAGCTTTGTGTGTTGATCAATACTTGATCAACCTTGTATCTTTTCTTCTCTTTTCAATAGATGATGTCTTGAAGATAACCATGAATGATCACATAATTCTTTTCTTCAAGACATACTTGCAATATGCTCAACTCGATGATCTTGATGCCAAATACTTCATTATATCAATATATTCATGGCATCAACCTTGAATCCAACATATGGAGTTCAAGCATGGTCTATGGACAAACACTACAAGTAAAACTCAATGCAACCATTAGTCCATAGGGATTGTCATTAATTACCAAAACCACACATGGGGGCGCCATGCCCTTTCAATCTCCCCCATTTTGGTAATTGATGACAATCTCTTTTACAAGGGTTTATATAATGAATTAAGCAACTATGCAAATCAACGAGCATAGATGCATGAGCATGAAAGGTAAATGCTTATGACCAAAACAAAAGCATAACACCAAATTCCCTTAAACCCTATAAAACTTCTCCCCCATTGGCATCCATTTCCAAAATGGGCGAAAAAATCTTAGAAGGTCAATATAGTATGAGCTCCCCCATAACGTGTGCATTTCTCAAAATATGAGTGGAATCAAATACACATATCCAATGACGAATAGTTGGAGAGAGCACAAACTATATTGAGGATCCAAAGATTGCAAAAGAATGATATGGAAAACTTTTTACAATTTTCCAAATAAAAAGTGAGCAATCAAAAAGATCCAACTAACCAAATAAACACAAGATATTATGATTTGAGCAAAAGAGTGTTTTAAAAGAAATAGAGGAGCTCCCCAATATTTGTACACAATTTAGAATTATTGTATTTGAATACAAGGTGTACAAACATGGAATCCTCACTCCTTCAGTATCCTCTAAAACACAAAATCAAATGGATTCACAAGCTCAATAAGATGCAAAAGAAAAACAAAGCTTGTGTCATATCCCAAGGTGAAGATTATTGGCTTGTAAAGACAAGCATGAGGTTAAGGATATTCACCAAGATGAGTGCACCAAGATGTGATAAATATGATAGGCACTCATAAGCCAAATTCATTCGGGGTCACCAAGAATAAAGAAGGAATAAAAGAGGTGACACCGAAGAATTAGATATCTAGTAAAGATGTAATTTCTCTCATGTATATAAGTTTCTAAGTGAAACCAATCATGAAGATATATATCCACAAGGAAACATGTACACATAAATTAGTTACTAAAGAAAAGAACAAGATATCCAAAATAAAGTCATATATTACACACATATGATATTTGTGTAGGATCATAGCCCATAGCTCAATGATTTCATATTGTGTAATAATGAACTTCAAATTCAACCTCAACACAAGCATCACAAATATCACTAAGGGAAAAGGAGATAGTTGGGATGCATTGAGGAAAGCAACAAGTATCATAAGAGCCGAATAGAATTTGCAATAGCTACAACAAAGGCAAATAAATACTTTTCATGCCATGATGAAACCTACACAAGGTTCAATGCTATAAAAGTATGCATGAGGGTGGATACTTGTTACCGAGATGACATAGGGTTGATGTAGTAGATAAGAGTTTATCAATCATCCTAGCTTGGCTCCAATAAGCATGAGGTGAAGACACTTTCATTGTAAATGAGACAAGCATCCAATGCATCTCCATGTACCTAAAACACATTCAAGTAAAATTGTTCCCAAACTAATTGGGTACAAAGTAGTTAGTCAAACTACAACACATAGAAGGAACTCCACCTAAATATGTGCATATAGATATGAAATTGAATTTCATGCACATCTTAGCCAATTTAGGATTCGTGGAGTTTCACCTATATATTGGCACAAGAAGGAAAGCATGCCATAATAAACATGTAGTAGATATGCATGCCTATGACTTTAATAACCAAATGGAGATACAATTTGGACAAATATCAAGAAATCAAAGAAGGTCCAAATTATATCAAAGATCCAAATCAAAAGAAATGATTTAGAGAAACCAATTGAAACTAAAACAAATCATCATATGATTGATGAGATACCAATTGGACAAAGGTACCAAAAAGGAAATAGGATACCAATTAATTAATAAATAAAGGACTAGATATCAAATTCCCAAAGATAGATACCAATTGAGATTAACTCCAAAAAGAGCTAGGTTCTAACAAATAAACCATCCCTCTACACTTTTCATGATGGCACAAAGTACCAAGCCGAAAAGGTTTGTCTTCCATGAGACATGTCATCGGGATCAAAGACCAATGGAAAGGATCAAATACTAATAATATAAATAGTGTTTAAAAGGATACATGATAGCTCTCCCAACAAAAGTGCATTATTTATGATCTTGTATTTGAATACACAATGCACACACATGGAATCATCGCTCTCAAATATCTATTCAAACACTAGTCATGTATCAAGAAAAAGCAATAAGATCCAATACTAATGAAAATATAAGTTGTACTCAATATAGGATAGCTCACCCAAGAATAGTGCATTATCTATAAGTAGCCTTTGAATGCAAGGTGCACAATGATGGGATCAATGCCTCTCCTATACCAAATAAAACACTAGGAAAGTTTGAGTAAAGCAAAATGATCCACAAGAGGTAAGGAAGATAATGGGAGTTAAAACAAATCAATTTTTGGCAAGAAATAAGGCAATAAAATCAAGAGCCAATATGAGATGATCTACAAAATTCACCACAATTATGACCATCAATTGTCATGGAAAAGGAGTATATGTAGAAATTTCTTAGTGGTGTATTGGATTGATTTTCAAGATCATCTTCGCAACCAATAAGCACATGGTGAAGGATAAGATTTAAGCGCATGCTTATGTAGATAAATGTTCTTGATAGCTTCAAATATTCACGCGATAATGCAAAGCAACTACAAAGAGTGCTTTGAAGCAATCGGTTTTCCAAAGAGATATATGAGAACATATTAGAGGAAAACCTTACCAAGAACATTCATCACAAACAAGATCCAAAGTGTGAGTAAGTAAAAACATTTAAGCAAATGGGAACTTGTTTGAGCAACATGCCACATAGGAATAAGATAATTAACAATATCAATTCTAGGTGGCAATACCTCACATGTTCACATTTTCTAGGTTGTAATATGCACAAAGCTTATTACTCCCCCATAATGTGATAATCCATTTTATTGTACCAAGAGACAAAATATAATCCAACAAGAGATAACTAATGGATATTATAGAATTTGAATTTCTCATGAGCATGACATACCACATAGAGACTAGATAATATTGATATATCAACACTAAGTGGTTTCCTCATGTACACACATTTTTTAGGAGGTGAAGAGCCAAAGAGCTATCACTCCCAAAAATGGGATAGTCCATTAATCTCTCAAAAGAGCCAATTAAGATATAAGTAAGTTGATACAAAAGGCTCAACACAAACTCACACATACATGGTGTGCAAACCGACATACACATACTTGATTGCTCAAGATAAGTAAGTAGAGAGCACAACATATACAAACACTAGCAAGGTACAAAACCAAACACATGCAAGGGTGCAAGCAACTTTCAATGTATATATGATTTAAATACAAGTTACCGCAAGGAGAAACATTGGATATGTTATAGAACAATATAATCCAAATGACTTGGCTTGAGATAATATAATTGATGAAGATCCCTTAATTCTTCATGATGTAGCCAAGTCTCCAATGCCCTCCACAACACCTATTGATCAAGTTTTAGCTTGTTGGTCCCCAACCAAGTTGGGTCCTAAGAGGTTAGTCACAATAGGCTTGGCAACCCAAATGGTTCTTTTCTTGACACCACTTTGAGTACCAACATATTTGGCAAACACATTGCCAACCTTATCCTTCCTAAGAGAATAAACATTATCAATTATGATAGGGTTGGATAAGGTACCACTAGTGCATGAAGAAGCAAAGTGACCCTTCTCACGGCATAAGTAGCAACATTTGCTTCCTCCTTTCTTCTTTGTTGAAATCTCAACTTGAGAAGGAATAGCTTGATTCTTCTTGGGAAGTGACCGTTCTTTAACTTGGGGAACTTTAGTTTGAACTTGAGGCATCTTCCCTTGTTGCTTCTCACTAAGAGACTTCTTCTTCAAAGGGCAAGATCTAACATGGTGCCCTTCAACCTTGCACTTGAAGCAAACAATCTTGGCCAAATTCTTGACTTGTTCATGGCCCTTCTTTTTCTTGTTATACTTGGACTTGTTCTTGTTATTGAGTTGAATCCAAGTCCACTCTTGTCATTGGGGCGTCTTTGCACACTCAACATGTTGTCAAGTGTGGGCTTCCCATCATGACGCTTTTCCAAGTCTTTCTTCAAAGAAGTGACTTGGGCCTTGAGCTCTTTTAATTCCTCTACATGGTTAGTATCAACAAAAATACTAGAGGAAGTTGAAGCTTCATTGTTAGAGCAACAAGGCATGGAAAGTAATTCATCACAAGATGTAGCAATATTATGAGTGGATGAATTACTAGGACTAGCACATGGCAATAAAGCATGTTGAGTAGAAGTTGTGCCATTGTCCACATGAGGCTCACAAGATTTACCTTTGTAATAATAGCCTCATGAGCTAACTTTAGCTTATCATAGGAGACTAGAAGATCCTCATGAGAGCTCGAGAGCTTTTTATGGCTTTCTTCCAATTTCCCATATTTGCTAGATAGCAATGCAAGTTGAGCCCTTAGCTCAACATTCTTCGTTAATATGGATGCTTCACAAGAGATAGAGTTAGTAGCACAAGCATCATTATTTATGACAATAGGAGAAAGTAACTTGGCAAGCTCTTTAGAGTGAGAAGCTTTAAGTTGCGCATGAGTCGGTGAGTTTGATGAGCTCACCCTTAACGACCCTAGAGCCATTTTCTAGGTGCTCAAAATTCTCAAGGAGTTTGGCATGTGCATCTATAAGCTTACCATTTGTTACTTTGAAGTCATTAGCCACTTTAAGAGAACTATCATAGGATCCCTTTACTCTAGAAAGTTCGAGAGCATAAGTTTCCTCAAGAGAATCCTTGGTGGTTTGTTCTTCTTCAAGAGCTTCCTTGAGATCGGCGATCTCTTCCGCATACTTGTATTCGCGGTTAAGACTTTCATCAATGTGAGCTTCCAACTTCTCAATGGTAAGTTTGCGCTCAACAAGGGTAGACATGATTTCTAAGAAGTTAGCACGAGCATCTTTATTCTTTGAAAGAGAAAGAATAACCATTTTACCCTTCTCGAGTATGGAAGCATCATTATCATTTTGTTCATTTTCTCATCACTATCATCATGAGATATGTTGGGATCCAAAGTAGGAGATACCTCGGAAGCTTTAGCCATAAGGCAAAAGTGAGTACATGATGATGACGATGAAGAATTTCTTGAGTCACCATTTAAATCCATAACTTGTTCCATGGAGTGTTCGGTTTCCTCTACATTATTAGCCAAACAAATACTAGAGGAAATAGAACCATTTTTATCATGGCAATAAGATATAGAGAGCATATCATCACAAGGATTAATCAAGCAATTTGTACATGATATGCAAGGACTATCAACACAAGCATGTAGATCATTTTTGGTTCTAGATGCGTTTAAGTCCAAAGATAAATCATTGCAATAAGATAGTGGTGAAGTATCATCAATAATAAGTTTACTATCATTATTGCAATATCTATCACTACTCACCATTGCATTAGTTAGTGGCTTGCCACATGTAGGTGAAGTAGAAGAAGTTGAGAACCATCACGGCCGGAAGTGGAGGGACGACAATCATCACCACAATTCTTGGACACATCATATTTATCTTGAAGTTTGGTCTAAAGCTCATGAGCATTCCGAAAAGGAGAGACCGACATAATAACTACATCGCTCAAAGTATTGAAAATCACATTAGAAGCTTGAGCATTTAGATAGGAATTATTCTCATCCAATAAAGATAATCTTTTGGGATTCCTTGGAGGAGAATAACCCCTATCTAGAATTCGCTCTATGTATGGGTCAATGACCCAAAGAATATCAAGAATGCGAATTTTCCAAACATCATAATTTGTGCCATCTAATATAAAAGAAGCATTGTTCACTAGTTCACTAGACGACATCTTTACTCTCCAGCGCTCCCTGACTCGGCGCGCAACGGTAGTACCGGACCACTTGGCCCGGTAGTGCTCCCTTCCCGGTAGTACCGCGCCACTACCGGGGCAACTACCGGGTGAAAACTTCGAGAGGCAGAGAGCCATCCGGAGATGCGGTACTGGGCCCGGTACTGGCCGCGGTAGTTCTGCAAGGGGTCACCCGGTAGTACCGGGCGCGGGTCGGTACTACCGGCTTAAGAAACTGCAGAACCAGAAAAAGAGAACCGCAATAACTTTTGCAAGGAAGCTCCAAACGAGATAAAACCAACAAGGTTGGAAAGGTAGCGACAAGAGCATTCCTACAAAAAGTGGAAATATTAAGGGTCACAAATATAGAGGGGATACCACACATGGGAAGGTGTGGACCCTATCTCGAAGGTGGACCGATATTATTTCCAACCTGAAAACGCAACAAATTTTCCATACGAAATCCGTTTTCGGAGAACTTGGGCTTGTCATGAAGATCACAACAAGCACCAAAACCCAACAAGGAGAAAATCCAAATAAGAACCAAGAAAGATGATGAAGGCAAGTATGCAAAGGTTTGAGCTCTCTCCAACTGATACGCTAAAGCTCAATCGAGAGCCCCTCTTGATAGTACGGTATCTATCCTATAACCCGGTCTCCCAGCTAGTACCACGAAACCGGTAAAATAGAAACCCTATCATACCTTTGCCTTGCGCATTCCACTTGAGCTAGATGACGTATCTTGATCTCTTCAAGTGGACCACCTTTCTTGATTGCGCTTCGCTTGGTGAAGACTCAAACATTGCTCCCCCATACTCCACTATGGGAGAGCCTCTCTTAGGCACATCTTCACATGAACATTATCTCTAAATGGGTGGCAAGCTTCAAGCCTAGGATTTCTTCGAGATGCTCCTCTTGAACTTGCGCTTCTCAACATTGATGACGATCACCGCTTGACGTCGTCGATCATGGGCCATATGAAATCTTCATTTGATGCAAGCCCATAGAAAGATACCTAACCACACATAGAAATGCTACACACATATCATGGGTTAGTTCACAAAGCTATATGGACAATTGCTTACCATACCAAGAGATACATGATCCCACTTGATACATCTTGTAGCTTTGTGTGTTGATCAATACTTGATCAACCTTGTATCTTTTCTTCTCTTTTCAATAGATGATGTCTTGAAGATAACCTTGAATGATCACATAATTCTTTTCTTCAAGACATACTTGCAATATGCTCAACTTGATGATCTTGATGCCAAATACTTCACTATATCAATATATTCATGGCATCAACCTTGAATCCAACATATGGAGTTCAAGCATGGTCTATGGACAAACACTACAAGTAAAACTCAATGCAACCATTAGTCCATAGGGATTATCATTAATTACCAAAACCACACATGGGGGCGCCATGCCCTTTCATCTTATTTGAAGGCGACCTTCTCAATGTCGATTATGTATCCAACAAATTATGCTAGCTGCATATTTACAACATTATGCACAGTTTTCATACTAAAAAAATGGCTATTCTATGTAAATTATTGCTGCTAGCCATGTTTTGTACCGGATGGTTTCGATCAATGGTACATTTCAAACTTTAAATCTCAACTTCGCCCGTCGTTGACCAGTTTGTATTCGGTGTAACAGGTTCACAAGCAGGCTTATTATGACTCACGTTTTTATTCATCAAGTCCAATTCAGTGTCTTTATTCTTAACATTTGCCTTATATTCTTTGCTTTTTACTGAACGTCGAGTACAATGTGTCACGGTGGGCATAAAACTCGAAACCCGAAGCCCGAACCCGAACTACCCGAACCCGAAACCCGAAGCCCGAACCCGAACTACCCGAACCCAAACTACCCGAACCCGACCAACCCGATGGCTGCAACGGGTAGCAGATCTGAATACCCGAATTTAATTCGGGAAATTCGGGTTTGAACCCACGGAACCCGAATTGCCCGAATAACCCAAAATAGAGAAAGCCCAGTAAAAAAAACTCTCATTCTGCCAAAGCCTGGCCCAGCCCAACATAAGACTCAAACCTCTAAACATAGGCTCATGGCCCACCCCACAGGCCCACACGAGAGACCCTGGTGGTAGTGGATCGATCCCCAACTCCTCAACTCCTAGCAGCGCCGCCGCCGCCCTATCCCTCACCTTCTCAAATCCCTGGAGCGCCTCCATGCAGGGGCTCCCGCTCGCCGGCGTCCTGCTCTGCGCCATGTCCCTCACCTCTGTCTCTCCCTCCGTCGCTTGAGCCACAGACAACCTCCTCTGCGTCCTCCTCTCCTCGGATCTGGTCGCTGCCAGCAGTCCAGCACGCCGACCGCCGGCCACCTCCCTCGCGCACGACGGCCGCCAGCCGCCTCCCTTCTTTCCTCTCCCCACCTCCCTGCGCTGCTATCACGCCGCCGCCTCCCTGTCCCTGCTATCACGCTGCCGCCTCCCAGATGTAATTCGGGTGAATCGAGGAAACCCGAACCCGAACCCGAATTGTCGGGTAACCGGATTATCGGGTTTCTCTAATTTTGGCCTAACTTCGGGTGTCAGTTTTCAAAACCCGAATTAAGAAAAACCCGAAAAACCAGACCCGATAATTTTGGGTTACCCGAATGCCGATACATATACAGATTACCTGTTTAAAAATACATTATATTTTAGACTACACAAAATGACAAAATTCAGGATAAGGGTATTTTTACTACTTTATAAGCCCACAAATTTGAAATTTTCTTTAGACCAAAACAAAACGTCTTTTCTACCAAAACTTTTCACAAATATACAACCTTAAAAAATGACATTTTTCTGAAACTCCAAAGTAAGATT
This sequence comes from Poa pratensis, assembly GCA_947311845.1. Taxonomy (NCBI): domain Eukaryota; kingdom Viridiplantae; phylum Streptophyta; class Magnoliopsida; order Poales; family Poaceae; genus Poa; species Poa pratensis. The sequence continues at coordinate 158,543,234 of CAMZMU010000052.1, forward strand.
TAAAAAAAAAAATCAAAACCAGGCTTACAGGTGCCCAGATGCACCAAGTCCACGTTGCTCCAGCAACCGGAAGTAATGCATGTACAGCCCATTCCTCTTGTAATGAGCTATGTACTAGACATGTTTATTCAGGAAAACAATATGATGTTCATGGCTACTAACCATGTTCTAGTCTAAGGGTCCAGAATATTCCACGTATTTTTTGTAATTTCTGTTTCCACTATGCAAGGCAGCGATTCAGTCATATGTGTCAAAGAAATAAATGTATAGGCAGTTTTGCAAGAAACATGACGCCGTATAGGTTACGGAATTTTGGACTTTTTTAAAAAATTAGGAATTATTTGGACTAGTTTTGCACCTTGATTGCAAGATTTCGTACCACAGGATTACAAGTAACTTGTTGTACTTACTAATTTGCACATACCAGACAAGTTCTGGAACCACAGTCACTCGTGGAGCTACGTTGGAAAAAAACACTGGGCCGTGGCTCGTCCTCGACCAGGATCTATGCCTATCTATACTTCTTATAAAGCAAAACTCCACTAAGTGTAGTTATTATTTTTCTATCTCTACATGCAAGCTATCCACATCATTTGCTCTTTTAGCCAATCAATTGTCCATGTCATCCCACTAACACTCAATAATTATTTTTTATCTCTACATGCAAGTATACACATCATCTTTTTTAGCCCATAAAAATGTCCACATCATTCTTTTTATATTTGAATGTTAAGATCACACCATGTCGCTATTTATTTAAACAAGTAATCATGTGCAATTAGAACACCGGAATACGTTTCGTCCGTGAACTTTTTGTCAGATATTTTCAATGATGAAACTCATACAATTATTATACAAAATTATGGACTCTTCTATATGTATTCACTCAAAAAAAGTCTAAAAATATTATGCGAAAATGTGCATGTCATCTTCATGCAAGCCATCCACAATATCCATTTCTTCAAACCGTTAATATAATCTTAATTATCTATAGCAATCAGACACACCACTAAATCATAATAATCTTTATATTATAAACCATATACATTTGATGTCTAATTTTTTTTTAGCCGTTTTATTAACTTTTTAAGAGAGACCCGCCGCAACGCGCGGGGTGTCATTCTAGTACATCTAATGGCCCATTCCACTAGTAATGGTCGCCATCTAGTTCAAGTGTTTCGTGGATTTCTTTTCATCATTAATGAGGCAAGGAAGGAAGGAAAGAATTTGCATGACCGAAATGTATACTGGTCGATGAAATTGCACTAGTACAAATGTTTTGGGTGGATGTAGCAAACTCGCAAGACTAGCTTATTTTTTTAACAATCACAATCCAGCCCAAGAAAAAATATAATATCTTCACAAGAAGAACCACCTCTTTGAACCGCGCAACAACTGAGCTCATATTGTTCATTACCATCTTCTTTTGTTTGTGGCTTCATATTCCTATTGTTTCAGGGTCGGTTATTCCCTTCTTTCCTCTGCCCGTCTAAGTGCATCCACCGCAGCACCTCCTCTCCGATTATCGTTTTCAAGAAGAAAAAACTCCACATATTCAAGCTCCAAGTGTTAGAAAGTGAAATCACGCTTAACATTGACACAAATTTCAGTTTACAAATTGAACATTGGACATAGCAACGTGAGAGATCAAAAAATGTAGAAAAGTCAAAAGAAAGAAAAAGATTCAAGTTTGAGCACCTTCCTCATGCTTGTCACAGTTGTAAAATACCCAACCCTTGTGATTGCCCATGCCGGAGGTCTGTCACCACGACGTGACCACAATTCGGGCAAGGGATGTTGGTATCGAAGTGGTCATACCTACACATAGCACACTAGGATAGACTTGCAGAGGAAATGCATGGCGGCAGCAGAGGAGCTCCGATGGCGGCGAGGCAACTATGACAGCAACAGGGAAAGATGTGATGCTCCTACTCTATAGGGTTACAGAGAGGAGGGGAAATTTCAGTCTATGTAACTTTCGCAAGGAGGGAGATAGTGGCTGAGGCATTTTCGCATATGACACCTCGTTTCGGGTTGATTTTGCAAAACAAAAAGCTCAGCCTCTCTTTAGACTGCAGGCTGCTACATGGGCACGTCAGGGAATATGATGCTATATGGTCGACTGGATTAAGATGCATTTTTGGTTACCCTAAATCGCACATCGCATTGTACAGTAACGAGTAATCGAGACAACTATTACGGGTTTTCTCTTTTTTTTACGGGAGTGAGTATTCCCTCATGCTATCATATCTGATCTTCGACATGAGACGACGACGCCAAAGTCCGAAGAGACAAGCCTCTCTCCTAAAATTGAAAACAACAGTATGATTTATTTGATTTATCCAAATTTTATCTGGATATTTGATAGCATATTTTCACTCAATTTCCTTAAATGGTAGCGAAGGTATATGATCTTCAAGATTGTTTAGGGTCCTACTGATGTAAGTTACTCTTTCCGTTCAAAATTAGATGACTTCCTTTTAGGCACATGTCTATGCCTGTGTATCTACAATAACAATGTAAGTCGACTAAATTAGAACAGAGGAAACATACTGATACGTCTCAAACGTATCTATAATTTCTGATGTTTCATGCTTGTTTTATATATCAATGTCACATGTTTTATATACACTTCATATCATTTTTATGCATTTTCTGGGACTAACCTATTAACAAGATGCTACAGTGCCAGTTCCTGTTTTCTGCTGTTTTTCTATTCCAGATAATTACTTAAGGAAATATTCTCGGAATTGGACAAAACAAAAGCTCAGCCTCCTATTTTCCCGACACGTACACAGAGCCAGAAGGTCAAGCCCGGGGGAGGCCCACGGCCTCCTCACCATGCCATGGCGCGGGTGGGCCCCCCTGCCGCGCCGCCACGTGGTGAGGAGCCCATGGGGGTCAACCGACCATCGTCATTTCGCCTATATATTGCCCCTGACGCGAAAACCCTAAAATAATAGGTGATATTCCAGAAAGAGTTCCGCAGCGTCGCCGCCATCGAAGACAAGTTTTGGGGGTCAGAAGTTCCTGTTCCGGCACCCTGCCGGAATGGGGATTGACCCCCGGAGCCATCTCCATCATCTCCATCGACTCCACCGCCTCCACTTCGACTCCATGATGGTTTGTGAGTAGTTCCCCCATGAACTACGGGTTCTTGGCTGTAGCTAGTTGGTACTCTCTCTTCCATGTACTTCAATACAATGATCTCATGAGCTGCTTTACATGATTGAAATCCATATGATGTAATTGGTGTTGTGTTTGTTGGGATCCGATAAATTGTGGAATTGTGATCAGATTGTTCATCATATTATTATACTATTGTTTATTTAAGATCTTGCATGCTCTCCGGTACTTGTGGTTACCCTGATCAAGTAGTTGCATGTATCTCCAAGAGGGAGTATTTATGCTAGATAGTGGGTTCAGTCTCCATTTAATCTGGGGGAGTGACAGTAACCTCTAAGGTTGTGGATGTGTTGTTGCCACTAGGGATAAAACAACAATGCTTTGTCTAAGGATAATTGTGTTGTTTACATTATGCACTTTACTTAATGCAATAGTCTGTTGTTTGCAACTTAATACTGGAAGGGGTACGGATGTTAACCTGAAGGTGGATTATTTAGGCACAGATGTATGCTGGATAGCGGTCTGTGTACCTTGTCGTAATGCCCAATTAAATACTACAGTAAACTTTATCTTATCATAGCATGCATTGTCATGTCCTCACAATTATCAATTGCCCAACTGTAATTTGTTCACCCAACACTTGTTATTTGTTTGGAGAGTTACCACTAGTGTAGATAGCTGGGAACCCCGGTTCCTGTCATCATCAAATACTCACTCGGTCCTATATGCCATTAGAAGTAGTATCAACTATTTTCTGGTGCCATTGCCTCTGTGTTACTGTTGCAGCTGTGTTACTATTACTATTGCTCTCATATTACTGCTGCTTTCACATCACCCCTGTTACTAGTGCTTTTCCAGGTGCAGCTGAATTGACAACTCAGTTGTTAAGGCTTATAAGTATTCTTTGTCTCCCCTTGTGTCGAATCAATAAATTTGGGTTTTACTTCCCTCGAAGACTGTTGCGATCCCCTATACTTGTGGGTTATCAAGACTATTTTCTGGCGCCGTTGCCGGGGAGCATAGCTCTACTCATAAGTTCACCTGGGGAGTACACTCTACCTCTCTCTCTGTTTTTATTTTATTTTGTCTTGTCTAGTTTACTTTTGTCTAGTTTATTTGTGCTTAGTTTATTTGTTTAGTTGTGTTTTGTTTAGTTTACTTTTGTCTAGTTTATTTTTGTCTTGTTTTATTTTTCTTATATACCCGAAAATCCATAAAAATTTGAAAAACCGAAAATCTAAAAAACTGTTGTTATGGAAGAACCTACAACCTCTATGGAAGTTAAAGAATTATATATGAAGTATAGAGAATCAAAAAGGGTAAGTCATGAGAGGCGTGTTAAAAAAGTTGAATCAAATTGCTAAATTTTGCTTAAACGCCATGATATAAATTGTTGCTCTAAACAGGATACTAAACATCTTAAATTCCAATGTGGCTTTAGTAAAGAAGATATAATTGAACTATCATTGTTATAACTATGCTTATCTGGGAGCTGAACAAGTAGAACAATTTGTTTTATTTATGGGAGCTTCTGAAATAGAATCCTTCATGGCTAAAAATTATGAAACTTGTATTGCTTGTAATAACCTTAAAGATTATGTCTCTTCTATCCTTGATTATTGCTAGAAAATTTCAGCAATAATCCTTATATCATTGATTATAAAGAGAGACTCATTCATGCACAAGAATGCACTCACAATTTGCAGGAACCTGTGGAAGAAGAAATTGCTGAACCTGAAAGCTCATTAGATGAAAAAGAGGAGGAGAGTGATGAACAAAAGGAGGAAGAATGGATTAGCTACCCATGCCTACCTTCTAATGAGAGTAACTCTTCATCTCTTACATTATTTGATTGCCCTCCATGCTTACCAAAGGAGGATGAATGTTATGTTCCTGTTGGATTCTCTTGAAATATTTCCTATGAGTAAAACTTGTGAGAATAATTATGCTACTGTTATTATGATAATCCATGCTATTTTGATAAATCTTATGATAATCCTTTATTTGTGGCTGATATCGAAATGCATGGTACTAAAGAGTTTTGCTTAGAAAATGTTTATGATAAAGCTCTAGATGATGGTCCTATGTTACTTGATAATATTAATTGTACTACTAATGAAAATGGGATTGGAGAGGTCTTGACTTTATCTAGATCCCATACCTTTTGAGATTGATCAATCATCTTGTTATAAAATTGTTAAAAGTGGGTTTGAAATTTTAATCCCACTATTTTTGAGCTTGATAAAAATTATGTGTTTGTAGATCATGAAAAGCATGCTTTATGTGATAGTTATATTGTTGAGTTTATTCATGATGCTACTGAAAATTATTATGAGAGAGGAAAATATGGTTGTAGAAATTTTCATGGTACTAAAACACCTCTCTATATGCTGAAAGTTTTGAAGTTACTCTTGTTTTATCTTCCTATGCTTGTCACTTTGTTCTTTGTGAATTTATTTGTGTACAAAATTCCTATGCATAGGAAGTGGGTTAGACTTAAATGTGTTTTGAATTTGCTTCTTGATGCTCCTTTTGCTTCATTTTCTATTTTCATGAGAGCATCATTAAAACTATCAAGCCTAGCTAAAAGGCATTAAAGAAAAGCGCTCTTGGGAGACAACCCATGTTTTATTTCTGAAATTTTTCTTTGCTTTTTGAGTCAAGGAGCTGCTTACTTCTGTAACAACTCCTTTGTATCTTTACTTTTTCGAATTGTTGTGCCAAGAAGAGCCTCTAATGATTAGATGATGCTAGATTTGGATTTCTGCGCAGGGACAGATTTTTGCTGTCCACGTTTTGAGCTTTATAAATTCCAGAAAAATTGAAAAATTCTGAAAAATTCAATGTGATCCTCAGATATGTACGCATCTTTCATTAGTTTCAGTTTTCCGATTTGAGCAACGGAAGTGCCTCGAAAAAATTCATCTTTACTGGCTGTTCTGTTTTGACAGATTCTGTCTCTGTTTTTTGCATTGTCTCTTGTGGACTTTAAGTAAGGCTCTCTAGACGTGGAGGGCTGTAGCTAATGTTTTATTGAGTTCTTGCAATGTGTCACAACAGAACCAAAGTGGATTAAAGTTTTTGAGTACTAACCCTCTAATGAAGTTTATGAGAAGTTTGGTGTGGCAGAAGTTTTCAAGGGTCAAGAGAGAAGGATGATATAATGTGATCAAGAAGAGTGAAGAGCCTAAGCTTGGGGATGCCCCATGGATCACCCAAGCATATTTCAAGAAGACTCAAGCGTCTAAGCTTGGGGATGCCCAAGGCATCCCCTTCTTCATCAACAACTTATCAGGTCATCTCTAGTGAAACTATATTTTAATTCTTTCACATCATATGTGCTGTTCTTGGAGCGTCTGTGTGCTTTTATTTTAGTTTGTTATTTTTATTTCTGATCATATCAATGTCGGATCCTATCTATCTTGTTTGGGAGAGAGACACGCTCCGCTTTTTCATTTGAATACTCCTATTCTTCACTTATATTGTTGAGTATTCATTTTCGCACTGTTTAGCTTCTAGCTCTTGGTTTTCATGTATCTCTTGTTCAGAGCTATTAGTTTTTTTATAGAAAGTACTCTCTTACTTCACTTATATTTGTTTGGAGAGTTGCTTGGTTGATGTGTTGGTTCAGAAATGTTGCATGTGGTAGTGGTATAATGAAAAACTTGCATAATCTTGTAGATCATTGAACTTTGATAACCTGATTCTTTGCAAACGTTTTGAGATATTTAGATGGTAAAGCTTGCTGGTTAATTAAGTTAAAATCATTAGTGGATTGTTGTCTTTAAGCTTGTACCGTACTACAAACTCTACTAAAATTGTTGAAGGTGTAGTTGGACTTGATAGCTTTCCATGTCTAAAGGTGATTCATAATAACTGAGTTGTGCTGAAGGTCGAGGGATCTAGCGGGGTACTTGTGCCGCCGTGAACGGCCCTTCTTGGAGTGAATTTTAATCATGCTCTTAATGTTGAACCTGCTAGTTGTTTGCAATAAGCTTGTGAGTTCTTTTTGACTAATGTTAAGCTACGGTTTTTGGCACTTCCACCATCCAAATTTGCTAGCCTCTTCGGTGTGTGCATTGCCTTCTGCTCACATTGAGAGTTGTGCATACTTCGCCAGTACATCCAAACCCTGGGAGGACTTTCTCTTGTTCTCCTACACATAAGCCCATACATCTTCCTCAAAACAGCCACCATACCTACCTAACACAGTATTTCCATAGCTGTTCCGAGATATATTGCCATGCAACTTCCATCTTACATTACATGACTTGTTGTCATTTATCATTTATATATTGCTTTGCATGATTCTATACAGCTGATGTGTGGTTTACCCATGTTACGCTAGATCATTGCACATCCTGCTACACTGGCAGAGGCATACAGTTTCATACATCATGTTTTGTTCATTATGAGTTATTTGTACCAAAAAGTGTGTTGTCATATTAGAATGTTGCCCCTAAAAGTGAAAAGAGCCATGGAGGCCATCGAAAAGAGAAACAGAAAAAGAAAAAAATATAAAAAGGAAAAAAAAAGGGCAACATTACTATCCTTTATCCACACTTGTGCTCATGTTTCAGCACCTGCAGTATTCATAGTCATCATTTGTGCTCATGTTTAGCACCTATACTCCATGTGAGAGAGTTTTCATGTTTTACTAGTATAACTATGTGGGGAATTTACACTATAGAACTTGGGTTGTATATTCCAATGATGAGCTTCCTCAAAAGTGCTCTAGGTCTTCGTGAGCAACCAAGTTGGATGCACCCCCACTAGTTCCATTGGAGAGCTTTCATACACATATAGCTCTATGTGCATCCGTTGCATGGCAATCACTACTCCTTACATAGCTTCGATTATAAGACTTCCTCTTGTCTAATGATCACTTATAGCTTTGTGAGACTTTCTTCCATTGGCCTTCCAAACCCCCATTAATGTTCTCTTAGCCATAACATCCTGGTGCCAATACCAAATGCTTACGCTCACCGGTTGAGTAGGCTTCGAAACAGTTGATTCATGACGTTCATGTTTATATTTACTTGACTGAATCCTTCTATGTTATGAAAAATTGCTTGATGCTTGGAATTGAAGGATAGAACTCCTACACTGGATACTTAAAACATCTTTAATGAACCTTGTACGGTTTTATGTCTTTAAAGCAATAGTTCATGAAAACTTTTAGCTTGTTTAATTAACTTGCTTTGTTATCTCTTATTTAATATCAATTATAGACATTTGCTTTGAATGATTTGATCTCAGCTCACATGCCTTACATCATTATTAGATCAAGTTTATATTGGTAGCATGTCACTTCAGAAATTATTTTGTTTTTATCGTTTACCTACTCGAGGACGAGTAGGAACTAAGCTTGGGGATGCTTGATACGTCTCAAACGTATCTATAATTTCTGATGTTTCATGCTTGTTTTATATATCAATGTCACATGTTTTATATACACTTCATATCATTTTTATACATTTTCTGGGACTAACCAATTAACAAGATGCTATAGTGTCAGTTCCTGTTTTCTGCTGTTTTTCTATTCCAGATAATTACTTAAGGAAATATTCTCGGAATTGGACGAAACAAAAGCTCAGCCTCCTCTGTTCCCGACACGTACACTGAGCTAGAAGGGCAAGCTCGGGGGAGGCCCACGGCCTCCTCACCATGCCATGGCGCGGGTGGGCCCCCTGCCGTGCCGCCACGTGGTGAGGAGCCCACGGGGGTCAACCGACCATCGTCCTTTCGCCTATATATTGCCCCCGACACGAAAACCCTAAAATAATAGGTGATATTCCAAAAAGAGTTCTGCAGCGCCGCCGCCATCGAAGACAAGTTTCGGGGGTCAGAAGTTCCTATTCCGGCACCCTGCCGGGACGGGGATTGACCCCCGGAGCCATCTCCATCGACTCCACCGCCTCCACTTCGACTCCATGATGGTTTGTGAGTAGTTTCCCTATGGACTATGGGTTCTTGGCTGTAGCTAGTTGGTACTCTCTCCCATGTACTTCAATACAATGATCTCATGAGCTGCTTTACATGATTGAGATCCATATGATGCAATTGGTGTTGTGTTTGTTGGGATCCGATAAATTGTGAATTGTGATCAAATTGTTCATCATATTATCATACTATTGTTTATTTAAGATCTTGCATGCTCTCCGGTACTTGTGGTTACCCTGATCAAGTAGTTGCCTGTATCTCCAAGAGAGAGTATTTATGCTAGATAGTGAGTTCAGTCTCCATTTAATCTGGGGGAGTGACAGCAACCTCTAAGGTTGTGGATGTGCTGTTGCCACTAGGGGTAAAACAACAATGCTTTGTCCAAGGATAATTGTGTTGTTTACATTATGCACTTTACTTAATGCAATAGTCTGTTGTTTGCAACTTAATACTGGAAGGGGTACGGATGTTAACCTGAAGGTGGATTATTTAGGCACAAATGCATGCTGGATAGCGGTCTGTGTACCTTGTCATAATGCCCAATTAAATACTACAGTAAACTTTATCTTATCAAAGCATGCATTGTCATGTCCTCACAATTATCATTTGCCCAACTGTAATTTGTTCACCCAACACTTGTTATTTGCTTGGAGAGTTACCACTAGTGTAGATAGCTGGGAACCCCGGTCCTTCTGTCATCATCAAATACTCACTCGGTCCTATATACCATTAGAAGTAGCATGAACTATTTTCCGGTGACATTGCCTCTGTGTTACTGTTGCTGCTGTGTTACTATTACTATTGCTCTCATATTACTGCTGCTTTCACTTCACCCCTGTTACTAGTGTTTTTCCAGGTGCAGCTGAATTGATAACTCCGTTGTTAAGGCTTATAAGTATTCTTTGTCCCCTTGTGTCGAATCAATAAATTTGGGTTTTACTTCCCTCGAAGACTGTTGCGATCCCCTATATTTATGGGTTATCACATACCTTTTCTTTCTGAAGTGAAATCAGTAACTGCTAGTACGCTGGGTAGAGCGCACATGTTTTTTTAGGGAATGTAGAACGCACCTATCTATCGCTTGGAGCGAGTCCTAGGCTTTCGACTCACACTCGCCCATGCGCATAGGTGGATGGTGGGCGGATCCTTTATGCCGCCCGTTAGCGGTGCTTAAGGCGCGCCAAGGTCGACTCATGGCGCGACGCGTTTCTCGGCCGGCACATTATTCTTTTTATTTTGCGTTTTCAGTTTTTTTCTGTTTCTGTTTCACGTTTAACTTTCAGTTTATTTTTTTCGTTTTTCTGTATTTTTTTCGTTTCCTTTCTTGTTATTTTTCTTTTTTTACAAAATATTTCCATTTTTTGGAAAATGGTTCTAAAATTGAAAATGGTTCCAATTTCCAAAATAGTTCAATTTATAAAAATGATTCTAATTTTGAAAAACTGTTTCAAAATTGAAATGGTTTCAAATTTGAAAATGGTTCTAAAATTGAAATGGTTCCAAATTTTGAAAATGGTGCCAAATTTGAAAATGATTCCAAAATTTAAAAATTGTTCCAAATTTGAAAATGGTTCCAAATTTTGAAAATGGTTCCAAATTTTGAAAATGGTTCCGACATTGAAAATGGTTCCAATTTTGAAAATGGTTCCGATTTTTGAAAAATGGTTACAAAATTGAAAATGGTTGTAAATTTAAAATGGTACAAAATTGAAAATAGTTCCAAATTTGATAATGGTGCCGAATATAAAATAGTTACAAGTTTAAAATGGTTCCAAATTTAAAAAATATTCATTTTGAAAATGGTTCCATTTTAAAATTGTTTCAAAATTGGAAGTAGTTCCAAATTTTAAAATATTTCATTTTAAAAACAAAACAGAAAAGAACTCTGGTTGCTGACTTTAAAAGTCGTGCGCAAGGAAAACAATAAAGCATCTAGCACGCTTTGTATTGGTGGGCCGGCCCATATAACAAATCTAGTAGGCGGCGCAAGTCCTATGCGGCGCTAACGAGCGCCGCCAAGGAGCTCCCTGGATGGGGCAAAACCTATTCATCGACCAGGTCGATGATAGCCATGCGTCGCACACCCCCATATGGGCAGGCCGAATACGATAATATCTCTAGTTTTCGGTTTCTACACTTTTCTTTTTTTTGGTTATTTCTTTTTTCTATTTTATTTTTTCCTGTTTCTTTTTTTTGAATTTATTCCTTTTTTATGTTTTCTTTTTAGATATTATTTTAAATTCTCATTTTTCTGAAAAATGTTTAAAATTTAAAAAAAATCGAATTTGAACATTGTTCGTATTTGAAAAAAAATCAGATATGAAAAATGTTTAGATATGAACATTATTCATATGTCAAAAATCGTTCAAAATAAGTTTCTGTTCATATAGTTTTTCTGTTCACATTTTTACAAATTGTTCATAAATAATTTTTTGTTCATGGACTTTTCGGTTCACTTTTAAAATTGTTCAAAAATCGATTTCGTTCACCCGCCTTTTCAATCCACTTTTAAAATCATTCAAAACTATTTTCTGTTCAACGTCATTTTCTATTCATTTTTAAAATCGTTCAAAAATAGTTTTCGATCAACGGCCTTTTTTATTAACTTTTAAAATCTTTCAAAAATAGTTTTCGTTCATCGTCATTCTCTGTTTTTTTTAAAATCTTTCAGAAAAAGTTTTCGTTCACTCCCAATAGTATTCTTCTTTTTTTGGCTGTTTTTTCTTTCTTCTAATATGTTTTTTTTAGATAGTATTTTTCATTTTTTGAAAAATATTCAGATTTCAAAAATGTTCAAATTTGAAATATCATTTAGAATAAAAAAAAATTCATAGTGTTTTTTCCATTCTTCTTTTAAACTTTGTTTTAAAAAATCCGTTCATGAACCTTTTTCTCTTCACTTTTAAAATTATTCGAATATAGTTCCGTTCACCTCCGTTCTCTATTCATTTTTTAAAATCGTTCAAAAATAGTTTTCTTTCGCCGCTATTTTAATTCTTCTTTTTTGGCTATTTCCTTTCCTTCTCTTTTTTGATAGTATTATAATTTTAAAATCCTTATAAATTGTTTTCGTCCACCGCTGTTTTTGTTTTTATTTTTGGATGTTTTTCTTTCTTTCTTACTTTATGTTTTATTTTTAGATGGTATTTTATATTTTTGTTAACAAAAATTCAGAAAAATGTGATTTGAAAAATCATTCAAAATAATTTTCGTTCATAGAGTTTTTCCTGTTCGCTTTCTAAAAAACATTCACAAAAACTCGTTGTTTACTTTTAAAATTGTTCTTAAATTGATTTCGTTCACCGGCCTTTTTTACTTCACTTCACTTTTGAGTTGCTTTTGAACGATTTTTGACATATGAATAATTCCGTTTATAGAGTTTTTCTGTTCACTTTTTAAAAATCGTTCAACAAAAATTCCGTTTATAGACTTTTCCTGTTTACTTTTTAAAATCGTTCAAAAATCGATTTCGTTCGTCGACCTTTTCTGTTCACTTTTAAATCGTCCAAAAATACTTTTTGTTCACCATCATTTTCTGTTCATTTTCTAAAATCGTTCAAAAATAGTTTTCGTTCACGGACTTCTTCTGGACAACGGCGCGATGACAACGACGTGGGTCGGCGGCGGTGCAGACGATTGCGGAGTTAACTGTGGCGAGCGACGGCGGCACGTGTTGGAAAAGATGTGTACACCTAGTAGTGTAAACATGTTCAAACCTACAATATAAGATTATCTCGTATATGACCGTCGAAACAAAAAAATACAACATGAAAGTTGTGCGAAACGTGGATATTAATCTACTCATCAAAGGATTTTCAAACGGTCAACCGAGTGCGCCAAATTTGATAAGATTCGACTAAAAGGTTTGGGACGTCTATTGAAAATTGAGAAGATGCAATCGATGAAACTCGAAACTGAGTATAGGAATGTAACCTACTTGTGGACGTGCATTATTTTCGTGTACATACATTTTTCTAAAGCAGTTCGAATATTCGTACTTCTATGGTTTTGAAAGAAATTCGAACGTACAAGCAAACCGTCGGTGAATATAACAGCAAAGACCATGAAACAAAATGGAACACACTCTCTCCATGCGAGGCGAAACAACGCTAAACAGGAAACAGTAGAATGCGCGGCCAGCCAGCTGCCAAATTGGGCCGGCCCAATAAGGCGCAGGTGGGGTGTGCGAGGGTTCTTATCTCCGCACAGGTCGCTAGCTAGGGGTTCTTATCTCCGCATACGTCGACCAAGGCGACGCCAGCGCCGCATCGCACACCCCACCTGCGCCATATTGGGCCGGCCCATTTGGGCTGCTGGCTGGTTGGTTTCTGCTATATTTTCTGTTTCGAGTCGCATGGATTTTGCGAGAATGCGTTGCATTTGTTTCCCATGCATCGCTCTTTGCTTGTACATCTTCGAATTTCTTTGAAAAACATATAAGTCCGAAACTACCTAAATGTGTACACGAAAATTATGCACGTCCACGAGTAGGTTCCATTCCTATACTTAGGTTTGAGTTCCGTCGATTGTAACTTTCCAATGTTGAATAGATGTTCTGATGTAGGGCAGTCCCGATCTTTTCGGATTTGGGCGGATCGACGAAGAACACGATGAACATGGCGATGAACACGAAGAACAAAGGGGAAAAAGGGCAAATAGACAGGATAAATAGCAAGACACAAGGAAATACTCAATCGGTAACCAATCCCCGAGGGCAGCCCCCGATTCTCATAGATCCAAGCACACTTACTCTAAGAATCGTTTATCTCATCGGTCGATTCTACCGGTCCAATAGCGTCACCGTGAGGTGAGGGATCGGCGAGTAATCGCAACTATAAGGAGAGAGTCTTGTTCATCTCCACATGTGGAGGCCTTGATTCATCTCACTAGGAGAAAACACCAACAAGGTGGAAAATGAGCTATGCTCAACTCAAATCTAATCTTAGTCTAACCCTGACCCTAGAGAGAGAAGGGAGTACTTATAGTCTAGTACAAGGCAGAGGCAGAAAGGGGAAACATTCGGTTAAGTTGCACGTGCACGGGGCGAGCTGGAAGTATGGCCGGCCCCGGCCTAGGCCGGCCAGGGGTCCGGCGGCATCTGGAGGTTGGCTGGCCTGGGGGCCGGCCCAGGGCGGCTGGTAGGCCGGCGTCATCTGGTAGGTGACCGACCTGGGTGCCGGCATAGGCCGGCTATGGGGCCGGTCGGCCTGTCTTCCGCTTTTTCCTTTTAATCTTCTTCCGCGCTTGATCGCTCTTCTAGTCCATCTCGATCCTTGCCTTCTTGGTGTTCCTCACGTTCCTCCAAGCTGAGCAAACACAAGGTATCGGAATAAAGTAGCAAGCCATTCAATGGAGTGTCGAGGTCACACAAAGATAGGAGTGAATTCACCTTATCATGTAGAGTTTTGACTCATGCTCTTGTCATTGGTCCACTTGGCGTGTCATGTGTAGGAACCGGAGGTTGAGCTACATCATCTCCCCCCCTGGGAAAGAGTCGTCCTCGACTCTTGGTCATCCTCATCGCTTGATGTCCCATGGTATGGAGATAAGTCGACGACATTGAAGGTGTCATGCGCCAAGTACTTGGAGTTGGAGATGTCGATCTTGTATGCGTTGTCGTTGATGCGCTTTAGAACCTTGAAAGGTCCATCTCCACGAGGGTGAAGCTTGGACTTCCTTTCATCTGGAAAGCGATCTTTGCGAAGGTGTAGCCACACTAGGTCTCCTTCTTCAAATATCATAGCGCGCATGCTCTTGTTCATCTTCTTAGCATGTGCTCCATTGTGCTTCTCAAGCGTGTTCCTTGTACCCTCATGTAGCTTCCTCATGTAAGCGGCACTCTTGTCGACATCCATGCTAGTTTGTTCATGGAGTGGTAGTGGTAGCATGTCCAAAGCGGTGTATGGGTTGAAACCATAGATGATCTCGAATGGGCTTCTCTTCATTGCTCGGTGTAGTACTCAATTGTATGAGAACTCGGCATGTGGAATGCACTCTTCCCAATTCTTCAAGTTCGGCTTGATCAACGCGCGAAGGAGCGTGGATAGATTCCCGTTCATCACTTCGGTTTGACCATCCGTTTGATGGTGATAGGCAGCGGAGAAGAGTAGCTTGATTCCCAACTTGGCCATCAATGTCTTCCAAAAGTAACTCACGAACTTGACGTCATGTCGGGGATGTAACCCCGGGTACCCCAAAGTTATTGGATGGTTGAGTTAATAAAAGAGATAAAGGCAGGAAATAAATAAGTAAAGATTAAAGAGGAAGGCAGAAATGGCAGCCTGGGCCGAGTCTGGCAATGCCCAGGCCGAGTTATCTTTCGCTGGGCCGAGTCAAAGCCGCTGCCTCGGCTGGGCCGAGTCTGGCTCGACCTCGGATAGGCCGCGTTCTCGCCAGCGCCATGAATGGGCCGGATCCTCCCTCCCGTCTCGGAAGCAGGCTGGCGCCTCCAGTCTCGGGCGGGCCGAGTTCGGCTAGCCCCGGACGGGCCGACTTCCCTGCAACGGGCGGACCGGGATTCCTGCTTCGATTGGGCCGAGACCCCACGCCTCGGTCGGACCGAGTTCCCTACTGCGGCCGGACTGAGCTCCCTCCAGCCTCGGGCTGGGCCGAGTCTCCCCAGCCTCGGGCTAGGCCAAGTTTTCCCAGCAGCTTGGCGGGCCAGTTTCTCCAGCAGCCCGGCAGGCCTTCGTCTCCTGGACCGGATCACTCCTAGCCGGGATATCCTTCGATCGACATCACGCCAGGGCGCCAGGCACGCTCCGAGTCGAGGCAGGAGGCGTCGGCGCTCCACACTACACGTCCGCTCGACCGGGATCAACCAGCCAACATCTCCACGCCCCAGGCCAGCATATCCGGCTCCCTGCATCCGGCTTTACCTGGTATTGGGATGCCCCAGCTCGTACCTGGTATAGCCACCAGTTGACCAAGCAGGAACAAGACAAAGACGATGACACACATGCAGCATGGCTACAGTGCCAGTGAGGTGACAAGAGTACATCTACATGACGCCGGAATAGTGTTGACAAGACCCCAGTAGTCAAGTCATGTGCAGTGTTTGTATAGTGACCTGCGGGCCATCCCTTGTCCCCTGGGATCCCTCTATATAAGGAGCACCAGGGGGAACGCTCCAGCAGGCCACCGATGGGTTCATTTTCCTCCCTTTGCTCCTGTGAGCTTTCTCCTCTGCCTTAGCCATTGGAGCAACACGCTCCATGGATTTAGTCCGAACGCACTAGGCATACAGCTCAAGAAGCATTTGTACAGATCATATTCAGCGGGAAGAATACACAGAGTATGCTAGATGCTGCAGTAGGGGTTTTATCTCTCACGAGAGCCCCGAAGCAGGGTAAATCCTTGTGTTCGTCTGTTCTTCCATGTGCGCTCCTTAGCGCGCTATCCCTCCCCGAATCCTCTAGCGTCCATCGGCCCCAAACATAAGCCTACCCCTAGGCATCTGTTGTTTCATACGACGACAAGTCACGATCCGAAACGATGGTCTTTGGCACTCCATGAAGACGAACGATCTCCCTAAAAAACAAAGTGGCAATGTGTGAAGCATCGTCGGTCTTATTGCATGGTATAAAATGTGCCATATTAGAGAATCGATCAATGACAACAAATATGGAGTCCTTGTTTGTTTTAGTGCGTGGTAGTTCTAAGACAAAATCCATAGCAATATCGCACCAAGGTGTTTGTGGGATTGGCAAAGGAGTGTATAAACCATGAGAGTTTAGAGTAGACTTAGCTTTGAGACATGTGGAACATCGAAGGACTAAGCGTTCAACGTCACGCTTCATTCTTGGCCAATAGTAGTTGGTGGCGAGCATGGCGTAGGTCTTGTCGCGGCCAAAGTGTCCCATGAGAGATCCTCCATGTGATTCCTTCAAAAGGAGCAAACGAAGCGACGACTCAGAAATACAAAGTTTGTTAGCCTTAAACAAGAAACCTTTGTGTAAATGGTAATCACCAATTCCCTTGTGCTCCAAACATTGAGCAAAAATGTCACCAAAGAAAGCATCGGTAGCATATAAATCCTTTATCTCTTCCAGACCCAAGACACTAATTTCAAGACGGGTAAGTAGGAAGGTCTTGCGGGACAAAGCATCCGCGACCACATTGTCTTTACCCTTCTTGTCGGGGGAATACTTTCTGGATTAACCCGCGGCCCAGTGCGACTTAACTTACTCGCACGGACGAAGGCCCACTTGGGAGCAAGCCCAATATTGAACCGCCATAAGGGGAAAGATCTAGAAGACATATCCCGGAGGACGTGAAGACCAAGTAGTCTCCGAGTAGGCCTCTGTGGATGTATTCCTTATGGGGGAAGTTTCCTTTTGTAACCTAGCGAGCCTCTGTGTATATAAAGAGGACTCGCAGGACTTAGAGCGGGTCAAGCTATCAAGCCCTAAACCCTAGCTCATACGGCGAGTACCAGATCGGATCGCCTCCATTGTAACACCTCGATTATCATATCAATACCAATCTAGGGTAGGCAGGAAGTAGGTCTTTTACCTCACATTGAGGGGGCCGAACCTGGGTAAATCTGTGTTGATCTTTGTTCCTGCGATCCCAAGCTCGGAGATGCTTGACTCGCATAATCCCACACCTACGAAGTCATCTATGACACCTGACGTGACAAACCCACGACAGTTGGCGCCCACCGTGGGGCCTGCGGTCAAAAGCGTCACGTTCCGCGCAGGATCGAAATCAGGCTTCAAGGACATCGCCATCGGCCAAGTTGAAGACATCAATGGGGTCCCCTTCATCGACGACTCAGAGTGGGGACCCGAGGCAGATCGCATCGAGTTCGGATACATCGTTCCCATCGGATCAGTAAAAGTTTTCGTCGGATCCGTCAGTCGCAGATCTATGGACGCGACTCAAGGAAGCGAATCGGTGAAGGAGCTGCGGCCGGTCAGGGTCCGCGTGTTGGAGGAGCTACAACAAGCTACGGCAAGATTGCCCATCCCCGTCCCGTCAAGACCTGTTTGGGGATCTCTACCAAATCAGGAAGGAGACCTCAAGATTGAAGAGATTGAAGCTATCAGGACGGAACTCTGTGAAGAGGCACAAAGACTCGCGGCTGAGCGCGAAAAACTCCAAGAAGAAGGTCGACGACTCCGTCGCTGCCAGCCGAAGCACCAGGCGGTGCGAACCAAGACGACATCTGAGCGCAAGAAACTCCAAGAAGAAGAGTGGCGACTCCGTCGTTGGCAGCAAAAACATCAGATCAAGATGGACAAAGGAGAGATGAAATCACAGTTCCACGGCGACCCAGAGAGCAACGTGCACGCCGCGATAGGGATATTGTCAAAGATAGCACCGGTTGGAGACACACGAGCTGATAAGGAAGCTCGCTATGCGATCGACCTACTACAAACCGCTGCTTTACAACAAGCAAATATGTATGGAGTCACGCCCAATGAGCCGCAAAACGAGGTATCATGGGGAGGAGAAAGGTGCAGCGTCGAAGAAGTGGTCAACCAGCTAGCAGGTTTGCAGGTATCATTGGAAAAAGAAAAGAAGATAGAAGGCGAGTCACGGACCGGAGCGACTCAGCCATCCCAGATTGAAACTGATTCAGATGAAGATTCAGCGCCAGTAAACTCCTATTCATTATTGAAAGGACCAGCATGTTTTGGAGAGGAAATACGGCTCACTCGTTTCCCCCCGAACTTCGACGAGTCGCAGCGAGTCACCACCTATCGCAGTGACCAAGACCCTGCCTTATGGATAGAAGATTACGAGGCAAGCATAACAGGGGCTGATGTGACTCAAGAAATACGTGCGAAATACTTCCACTTGGCAATACAGGGAGAAGCTAGGGATTGGCTGTTAAGGCTGCCATCAAAATCAATAAGCACATGGGAAGACTTGAAGGACAAGTTCATCCGCAGATTCCAAACAGAAGATATGAAAAACCTTAGACAATGCATTCAAAAAGAGGACGAATCAAGCGGCGACTGGATCAAGAGAATCGCGGAGATCCTTGGCTCCGCCAAAAACTTAACAGTACAAGCTGCAATACAAGCTATGAGAAAGAACTGTAGATTTGAGCCGTTGGTGCACAAATTAAGTCGCGCTGAGCACAAGATTGATAGTTTCGACCAGCTTTTGGCAACGGCTGACAAGTACGCAAAGACAGATAAAGGGACAGGCGGCTTATCACAGAACCCAACGGGAAACTGCAGTCGCGAAAACTGAACGTCGCGCACACCAGATGCAGGAGCAAGGGAGTGATAAGGCCTTACCCCTAATAACTGCAAGGGGATCTTCGACGTGCCTTGCGACTTACATCGCAGGAGAGATGGCAGGCCAGCGGGTCACACAAAGGCGCAATGTCATTATTACCGGAGGTGGAAAGAAGGCGACACGCCAGATACAGCTCGCAGCAGATCGATGCAGCACAAGAATAAATCTAGCTCTCGTCAAGAGCCTGACGTTTTACCTAGAAGAAACATAGGACAGTTTCATACAGTGGAGTACAAACGACGGATGGAAGCCGGAAGAGCGGTCAGATTTCAACGCCAGAAAGGTATCGTCGCTGGACAGAGCAATCGGTTATTTGGAGTCGCGGCGATCACCCCCCAGAAGTAAGAGATCCAGGACAGCCAGCTCTGGTGGTCACGCCAGAAGTCGCGGGATACAAGTTAAGTAAGGTCCTAATGGACGGAGGAGGAAGAGTAAACATCCTATATCAAGACACGCTCCGAAGAATGAATATACCCGAGACAGGCTGCGACCATCCAGGAAAGAAATTCAAGGCATAATCCCAGGAGCTGTTACGCGACCAATCGGAAAGATAACACTTGAAGTTAGCTTTGGAACAGAGCGGAACTTCCGCACAGAGCTCCTAGACTTTGAGGTTGTAGCAGTCAAAAGCTCATATCATGCGATCTTTGGAAGAGAAGCCTATGTCAAATTTACCGCTCGCCCCTGCTACGTCTACCTACAGTTAAAGATACCAGGACCAAACGGTGTTATTACAATATATGGAGACAGGCAGAGAGCGTTAGAATGCGAGAACGCAGGCTCAGTACTCGCAGAAGAAGCTTGCATCGCCAACTCCTTACATGGATATCAGTCGCAGATCGTAATCGCAGCTCAAAACGAGTCGCGTTGGAGGTACCGCGGAAGCGGCCAACAGGATGCAGCCACCGGATGGTAAATACCCACCGAGAAGTCGCGCATCAGCAAGATAATGCCCCAGAGGTCGCCTTGATACAAAAAGAAGACAAGAAATGGCGCATGTGCATAACCCAGCCTCGATCAACAACCCCAGCCAAAGGGGTCAGTTATCGTGAGTCCTTACAAAGCAAACTCAACTCAACATAAGTCGCAGCTCAGTGCGGCTGATCGCCCAACACAGTTGCTTCTGCTTCAACATGAGACATACATCGGAGCTATCATGCTCGACCCGAGTCGCTTTTAGCGACTCAAAATTGAACCAATCAGGTGTTCAACCCACTCCGTTAGGAGTATTAATTCGCAACTAAGTGCGATGAGTATCAAGTATGCATGGCCTGCGGGGAATAGAAAACCCGCATTAAAGGGCCTGCATCATCCTGTAACACCCTGTAAAACATCGAGTGATTATGAAATAAAGCCGGCACCCTTGACATTCAAGGGTTTGTCGTTTCGCCTCAACTATCATTGAGTCGCTGAGTCTTTTGAATTTCATATATCACTGACCCTTGAGGGCTCCTTACGAGCATCGCGAGTACCAATCGCACCTCAAATTTTGCCAAACTAGTGGCAATCCTTAAGCTAGAAGCGTCTTGCATTATGCGACCAAAGTACTGGGGTGTGGCGTCAATCGAGCTTGATTGCCTATCATGGCCGCTCTCGACCCTGAACACACATGTTCCTAGGAAATACTGAGCCGCGCGAGCGTCTACTTAATGGAATTATCAAGAAAAGAACCTGCTTATAGGTCACAAAAATACTGTTTATAATACATGAATATCTTACAGACTAACGGGCATGTCCCACATTATTTATTTTTCCTCTTCCGAGCAACAGGAGTGGGAATTGGCGCGGCTTGTCTCGCAGTTGCAGTCGCAGGTGTCCTAATAATCAGGGCGCCGCCAGACGAGGCAGAAGGGCCACCAGATACTGTTGCTGGAGTGGCAGCCCGAGATGACTCAGCTCCTGAGGACTTTTCCTTTGACACCTTGCTCCCATCAAGATTGAATTTATCGAGATAAGTGCCCAAGTCTAAGTTATCAACAAATTTTGTGGCATACCGCGCATCCCTTTCCAGATATCGAAGTACTCGCTTATTGGCAGTTCAGTATCATCTGCGCTCATCGCCAGGCCGTGGCGAGCAACCTTGCCAACATCTATCTCTGGATAATATGCTCGAAGCAATGTCAAGACATGCGCGGCTCCGGCGCGAGCAGAGGATCGTTTCCAATCAGAGACATAATGTGGAGCCTTGAGCAGTTTATTTATCCAATACTCGCAAGATGTTGGGCCATCAGTCGCAGGAGAGATTACCGTCATAACTTCCTTGGTAACCTTTAAGAAGCGCTGGCTGAGTCAGACAGATATACCAGTTGATCCTTCAATTGGAGCGGGACACTGGGGCCTCAGGTCCTATGTCAAAGAAAGAAAAGGCAAGAAACAAGTCAGAGACTAACGTTGGTTACCCAAAATATGTATGATTAAAGGAATAAAAGACCAACCAGCAAGCTGCAGGACGGCTGATTTGACCATGGAGCCAAAACCCTCAAAGGCTTTGAGCAGCGAGTTATATTTTTCATCTCGCGCGGCGAGTTCCTTTGCGTGGTCTCCCTTCAGGCGATCAATCAATTCAGATTTAAGAGTCAGCCCTTCTCGCAAAGATCTAATGACCTCGTCTTTCTCCATGAGTCGCTGCTGCATATCAGCTTCAAGTTCTTTAAATTGCTCTTCGCAGGAGTCGAGTTGACCTTTGAGAGATTTTATTTCCTGATCTTGGTCCCTAATGACCTCATTATGCTGCTCCAGGCGAGACTGCATCATTTCAGGATGGTCTATGGAAATGCCTTTACCCTTTATTGAGCCAGAAGCATCAAGCAAGGACAGTTCACGCTGAAAACAAACAGAGCAAAACGCATAGGTAAATTATCCAGGAATTTGGGGGCTCGAGATTTGAAGCCAGGAAAAGAATCAACACCCCGTGCGATGACACAAGGTTTTGATCCTTGGGGGCTACGGTATATGTACCTGGCGACTTGAAGAAAATTGCTCAACTAAGCCGCGCAGCAGAGCAGCATGCTTGTCTCCAGCAGAAATTATGGCATCTGCGATTGACTTAGAACTATTTCCTGGAGCTGGAATTCTATTTTCAGTAGATACCCTACCAGCAGCAGGAGTTGTGGATGGAGCTGCGACTGGAGTCGCGGCAGGAGCCGCGTCTGCAATACCTTCCTCCAGGGAGGGCCTTGGTTGAGTCGCACCATTACTGTTTCCCACGTTTTCATCAGCAGCATCATCCTGAGAAGAAGTGGGATGGGAATTAGACTTGGTAGCCTCTTCAGACATAGCCCTGCAAAACATTGATGGGTTAATAAGCTGACCTAGCAGAGCCGCAACATTGAAAAGAAGGCGAACCATACCCAGAGGCGACACGGATACTCTTCATCAGGCAACCAGAGGAAGGAGAAGATAAACCTTGCAAATCTGAACCTACAGAGTATGAAAAGAAGTAGTGATCAGCAATTCCTTGCCAGAAATACGTAAAACAAAAAGAAAAGGAGAAGAGTCGCAAACAATTACCCGAGCTTATTGAGAAGCAATCCTTTGCAACAGCCTCGGAAGAAAAAGTAGCCTTGTTGGGATCAGCGAGTTTTAAAGATTTGGCAGCTCTTGTTTCTGCTAGTAACGCCAAGGCTTTGCGACGTTTCTCAGGCTGCGCGGGGTCTTCTGAGCTCTGGCATAAAATACGTTTCGAGGACCTGCGAGGCACCTCAGGAAGTTCCAGGAAAGGTGTATTTGGAGTCGAGGACAGAAGAGCGTCGGCCATTTGTTGTTCCTCTTCAGAAGCACTACCCTCGTGCATAACTGTATCTTCGCCAAAGGCTGCGGCTTGTTTTGACGACTCAGCCGGTTCCTTGGTTCAAGTCGACGTCCTCTGAGGAAGAACCCAGAAATAGGGATCGATCTGAAAAGGAGCTCAGGTCAGAAATAATTAATTTTGGAGAAGGAATTTTCGAGGAAACAGGTGACAAGTAAACATTACCACAAAAGGCTTGTGCTCAGCCCAGAAGGGAGCAAGTCCGACGTTGTCATACGAGTCAATATCCTCGTCCGTCACTCGGCGAATGAAATTTATCCACTCCCCTTTGTCCCAATCTTCAGGGCAAGTACGATCGACGTCGTTTGCATGACAAGTGAAATCCACCATAAGCCGCGAGCGGCGACTCACAGGCTGAACTCGCCACTTAGTCCAGCAAGATATGAGATCTAATCCAGTGAGACCATGGAGTGTCAGCGCTCTCACCTTGTCTAAAGGGATTCGATAAAGGGTAACGAAGAAGGATCAGGTTTGGAAGACAGAGCATCGGTAGCCTCGAAGGGAAGAGGAGACCAAAGAGGGAGAGGAATTTCACCCTCAGGAGAAGTGTTTTTACAATAGAAGAATGTCCTTTGCCACTCCTTGATTTTCTTGGCAAGAGTTAGTTTTGGGAAGATACTACCCCTACGGCGTTGGAAGGAAATGGCGCCGCATTGGAGAAAAGGACCATCTGTGGTTTCCCTTTGACTATTGCAATTGAAAAGAGCAAGCCAGAAATCTATTGAAGGCGGGATACCCAGATAATCTTCGCAGAGGACGTGGAAGTTGCTCACTTGCAACATCGAATTAGGGCCAATATCATGGAAGCGGAGACCTAACCGCTGCATCAAGGAGCGGAAGAAGAGAGAGCCCGGGGGCTTGAACCCGCGCTCCGCAAAAATCACTACTTCTCCTGGTTGAGGATTGGGGATTACCTCCTCACCAGCCGCCCGCCATTCGCATTGATCTTTTGGCGGAAGAAGGCCCCGTGCAGATAGGGATTCCAGGAAATCTTCGTCGACCCACGAGCCTTCCCAGTTGCACTTGCGGCGAGACATTTTTCTCAGATCGATGGAGATATCCACCGAAGGATTGTGAGTACGAGAAGCGAGATTGGAGGCGGCGGAAAGGAGTAGCGGTGCGTAATGCAGGACTTGATGCAGAACGCTGGGGAAAACGATGAGCCAAGATAAATAACCCAGACGCGGAAGACGTTTAGATCTGAAAATCAACCGTCAAGCAGGATAAGTCGCGTTCTTGAGCCGCCAAGAAGAGTTATAAGCCGCAGATTGGAAATAAGAAAATTGGAGTTCAGCTGGGATAATTCACGTGCGCGGCTCAGGGGTTTGTTAAGACGAAGGAGCCTTCACTCGAAATCCAAGCTAAACTTGGGGGCTAATGTCGGGGGAATACTTTCTGGATTAACCCGCGGCCCAGTGCGACTTAACTTACTCGCACGGACGAAGGCCCACTTGGGAGCAAGCCCAATATTGAACCGCCATAAGGGGAAAGATCTAGAAGACATATCCCGGAGGACGTGAAGACCAAGTAGTCTCCGAGTAGGCCTCTGTGGATGTATTCCTTATGGGGAAGTTTCCTTTTGTAACCTAGCGAGCCTCTGTGTATATAAAGAGGACTCGCAGGACTTAGAGCGGGTCAAGCTATCAAGCCCTAAACCCTAGCTCATACGGCGAGTACCAGATCGGATCGCCTCCATTGTAACACCTCGATTATCATATCAATACCAATCTAGGGTAGGCAGGAAGTAGGTCTTTTACCTCACATTGAGGGGGCCGAACCTGGGTAAATCTGTGTTGATCTTTGTTCCTGCGATCCCAAGCTCGGAGATGCTTGACTCGCATAATCCCACACCTACGAAGTCATCTATGACACCTGACGTGACAAACCCACGACAGTTGGCGCCCACCGTGGGCCCTGCGGTCAAAACCGTCACGTTCCGCGCAGGATCGAAATCAGGCTTCAAGGACATCGCCATCGGCCAAGTTGAAGACATCAATGGGGTCCCCTTCATCGACGACTCAGAGTGGGGACCCGAGGCAGATCGTATCGAGTTCGGATACATCGTTCCCATCAGATCAGTAAAAGTTTTCGTCGGATCCGTCAGTCGCAGATCTATGGACGCGACTCAAGGAAGCGAATCGGTGAAGGAGCTGCGGCCGGTCAGGGTCCGCGTATTGGAGGAGCTACAACAAGCTACGGCAAGATTGCCCATCCCCGTCCCGTCAAGACCTGTTTGGGGATCTCTACCAAATCAGGAAGGAGACCTCAAGATTGAAGATATTGAAGCTATCAGGACGGAACTCTGTGAAGAGGCACAAAGACTCGCGGCTGAGCGTGAAAAACTCCAAGAAGAAGGTCGACGACTCCGTCGCTGCCAGCCGAAGCACCAGGCGGTGCGAACCAAGACGACATCTGAGCGCAAGAAACTCCAAGAAGAAGAGTGGTGACTCCGTCGTTGGCAGCAAAAACATCAGATCAAGATGGACAAAGGAGAGATGAAATCACAGTTCCACGGCGACCTAGAGAGCAACGTGCACGCCGCGATAGGGATATTGTCAAAGATAGCACCAGTCGGAGACACACGAGATGATAAGGAAGCTCGCTATGCGATCGACCTACTACAAACTGCTGCTTTGCAACAAGCAAATATGTATGGAGTCACGCCTAATGAGCCGCAAAATGAGGTATCATGGGGAGGAGAAAGGTGCAGCGTCGAAGAAGTGGTCAACCAGCTAGCAGGTTTGCAGGTATCATTGGAAAAAGAAAAGGAGATAGAAGGCGAGTCACAGATGCCCGGAGCGACTCAGCCATCCCAGATTGAAACTGATTCTGATGAAGGCTCAGCACCAGTAAACTCCTATTTATTATTAAAAGGACCAGCATGTCTTGGAGAGGAAATACGACTTACTCATTTCCCCCTGAACTTCGATGAGTCGTAGCGAGTCACCACCTATCGCAGTGACCAAGACCCTGCCTTATGGATAGAAGATTACGAGGCAAGCATAACAGGGGCTGATGTGACTCAGGAAATACGTGCGAAATACTTCCACTTGGCAATACAGGGAGAAGCTAGGGATTGGCTGTTAAAGCTACCATCAAAATCAATAAGCACATGGGAAGACTTGAAGGATAAGTTCATCCGCAGATTCCAAACAGAAGATATGAAAAACCTCAGACAATGCATTCAAAAAGAGGACGAATCAAGCGGCGACTGGATCAAGAGAATCGCGGAGATCCTTGGCACCGCCAAAAACTTAATAGTACAAGCTGCAATACAAGCTATGAGAAAGAACTGTAGATTTGAGCCGTTGGTGCACAAATTAAGTCGCGCTGAGCACAAGATTGATAGTTTCGACCAGCTTTTGGCAACGGCTGACAAGTACGCAAAGACAGATAAAGGGACAGGCGGCTTATCACAGAACCCAACGGGGAAACTGCGAGTCGTGAAAACTGAACGTCGCGCACACCAGATGCAGGAGCAAGGGAGTGATAAGGCCTTACCCCCTAATAACTGCAAGGGGATCTTCGACGTGCCTTGCGACTTACATCGCAGGAGAGATGGCAGGCCAGCGGGTCACACAAAGGCGCAATGTCATTATTACCGGAGGTGGAAAGAAGGCGACACGCTAGATACAGCTCGCATCAGATCGATGCAGCACAAGAATAAATCTAGCTCTCGTCAAGAGCCAGACGTTTTACCTAGAAGAAACATAGGACAGTTTCATACAGTGGAGGTACAAACGATGGATGGAAGCCGGAGGAGCGGTCAGATTTCAACGCCAGAAAGGTATCGTCGCTGGACAGAGCAATCGGTTATTTGGAGTCGCGGCGATCACCCCCCAGAAGTAAGAGATCCAGGACAGCCAGCTCTGGTGATCACGCCAGAAGTCGCGGGATATATGTTAAGTAAGGTTTCAATGGACGGAGGAGGAAGAGTAAACATCCTATATCAAGACACGCTCCGAAGAATGAACATACCCGAGACGAGGCTACGACCATCCAGGAAAGAAATTCAAGGCATAATCCCAGGAGCTGTTACGCGACCAATCGGAAAGATAACACTTGAAGTTCGCTTTGGAACAGAACGAAACTTCTGCACAGAGCTCCTAGACTTTGAGGTTGTAGCAGTCAAAAGCTCATATCATGCGATCTTTGGAAGAGAAGCCTATGTCAAATTTACCGCTCGCCCAAACCACTTGCATCACACCTCCAACACCCAACACCCAAACCACTTGCAACACATTCAATCTCAAAAGTTTTGGAAAAATGCGGAAAGGCAAGGAGTGGTGCTTCGATTAACAACCTCTTGAGCTCATTGAAAGCAAATTCATGGGCATGGCCCCAAATGAAAGGCGCATTTTTCTTTGTAAGGTCATGAAGAGGGCATGCAATTGTTGAAAAATCTTTGATAAATGGCGATAAAATCTGGCAAAACCCATAAAACGTCTCAACTCCTCAAGTGACATAGGAAAAGGCCAAGAGTGAATAGCTTCTATCTTTGCTTCATCAACTTCAACTCCATTCGAAGAAACAACAAAACCCAAGAAAATAAGCTTGTCGGTGGCAAATGTGCACTTAGAAATATTAGCATAAAGCTTATCATCGCGAAGGGCCAACAAAACTTGAGCAACATGAGAAGTATGCTCTTTCAAAGACTTGCTATAGATAAGGATATCATCAAAATAGACAACAACAAATTTTCCAATGAAAAGACGAGGGACATGATTCATAAGACGCATAAATGTTGAAGGTGCATTTGAAAGACCAAATGGCATGACAAGTCATTGATACGTCTCCAACGTATCCATAATTTCTGATATTCCATGCTTATATTATGCCAATTGCTACATGTTTTATATACACTTTATATCATTTTTATGCATTTTTGGGACTAACCTATTAACAAGATGCCACAGTGCCAGTTCCCGTTTTCTGATGTTTTTGGTTTCAGAAAAGTTGTTCTGGAAATATTCTCGGAATTGGACGAAACAAAAGCCCAACCTCCTATTTTTCTGTCACGTACACGAAGTCCGAAAGAGAGACGAAGGGGGCTGTGGGCCGCCCTCACCACGTGGCGGCGCGACCCTACCTTCTGCCGCGCCGTGGCGTGGTGAGGGGGCCACATGCCTCCACCGACGCCGCCCCTTCGCCTATATATTCATCTATTCGGGAAAACCCTAAACACCCGAGTCATATTCCAGAAAGAGTTCCGCTGCCGCCGCCGTCAACCCTAACTCGGGAGGGTTCTGAAGCTCTTCCCGGCACCCTGCCGTAGAGGGGAATCATCACCGGAGGGCTCTACATCGCCATGCCTGCCTCCGGAGTGATGTGTGAGTAGTTCATCTTTGGACTATGGGTCCATAGCAGTAGCTAGATGGTTGTCTTCTCCTCTTGTGCCATCATGTTTATATCTTGTGAGCTGCCTATCATGATCAAGATCATCTTATTGTAATGCTACATGTTGTGTTTGCTGGGATCCGATGAATATTGGTACTATGTCAAGTTGACTACTGAAATATTATGTCTATGTCTTTTATGATCTTGCATGCTCTCCGTTACTTGTTGAAACTCTGGCCAAGTGAATGCTTGTGACTCCAAGAGGGGTATTTATGCTAGATAGTGGGTTCAGTCTCCATTGAATCTGGGGGAGTGACAGCAACCCCTAAGGTTGTGGATGTGCTGTTGCTACTAGGGGTAACCTAATGATGCTTTGTCTAAGGATGAATGTGTTGTTTACATTATGCACTTTACTTAATGCAATTGTCTGTTGCTTGCAACTTAATACCGGAAGGGGTACGGACGTTAACCTGAAGGTGGAGTTTTTAGGCACAGATGCATGCTGGATAGCGGTCTGTTACTTTGTCATAATGCCCAAATGAATCTCATAGTAGACACCACAACTTGCACATGCATGTTATGCACTTATCAATATTGTCAATTGCCCAGCTGTAATTTGTTTACCCAGCATGTTAGTTATTAATTATGGAGAGACACCACTAGTGAACTGTGGACCCCGGTCCATTCTTTTACATCTGAAATACAACATACTGCAATCATTGTTCTTTTTCATTCTCTGCAAGTAAACATCATTTTCCACACTATACGCATAATCCTTTGTTTTTAGCAAGCCGGTGAGATTGACAACCTCACTGTTAAGTTGGGGCAAAGTAGTTTGATTGTGTTGTGCAGGTTCCACGTTGGCACCAGAATCCCTGGTGTTGCGCCGCACTACACTCCTTCACCAACAACCTTCAGAAGTGACTTTGATCTCCTACTGGTCCGATTAAACCTTGGTTTCTTACTGAGGGAAAACTTGTTGCTGCACTCATCATACCTTCCTCTTGGGGTTCCCAACGAACGTGTGTCTTTCACGTCATCAGCACTTTTCTGGCGCCGTTGCCGGGGAGATCAAGCCTTCTGTTAGGGGAGTCTCTCACTTCCAATCTCTTTACTTTGTTATTGTCTTGCTTAGTTTATTTTATTTTGTCTTGTTTGCTCTCTTTATCAAAAATACAAAAAAATTAGTTACTTGTTTTATTTTTGTTATTTCGGCCTAGTCTTGTTTTTTTGCTAAAATGAGTACTCCTGAGAACACCAAGTTGTGTGACTTCACAAGCACAAATAATAATGATTTCATATGCACTCCTATTGCTCCACCTGCTTCTAAAGCAGACTTTTATGAAATTAAACCTGCTCTATTAAATCTTGTTATGAAAGAGCAATTTTCTGGTGTTAGTACTGATGATGCTGCTGCCCATCTTAATAATTTTGTTGAGCTTTGTTAGATGCAAAAGTATAAGGATATAGATGGGGATATTATAAAACTGAAATTATTTCCTTTCTCTTTGAGAGGAAGAGCTAAAGAATGGTTGCTATCTTTGCCTAGAAATAGTATTGATTCATGGACTAAATGCAAAGATGCTTTCATTGGAAAATATTATCCTCCTGCTAAGATTATATCCTTGAGAAGTAGCATTATGAATTTCAAGCGAACATGTTGCCCAAGCATGGGAAAGAATGAAATCTTTGGTAAAGAATTGTCCCACCCATGGACTGACTGCTTGGATGATCATCCAAACCTTTTATGCAGGACTAATTTTTCTTCGAGGAACTTGTTGGATTCAGCCTCTGGAGGGACCTTCATGTCCATCACTTTGGGTGCTGCAACAAAGCTTCTTGATGATATGATGATTAACTATTCCGAGTGGCATACCGAAAGGACTCCTCAAGGTAAGAAGGTAAATTCTGTTGAAGAAACATTCTCTTTGAGTGATAATATTGATGTTATTATGTCTATGCTTGTGAATGGTAAATCTCATGTTGATCCAAATAATGTTCCTTTAGCTTCATTGGTTGCTCAAGAAGAGCATGTTGATGTGAACTTCATTAAAAATAACAACTTCAACAACAATGCTTATAGGAATAATTTTGGTAGCAACAATTATAGCCTTATCCTGCAAATAGTGGTAATGGTTATAGCAACTCTTATGGTAATTCCTACAGCAATAATAGAAGTGTGTCCTCTGATCTTGAAGCCATGCTTAAGGATTTCATTAGTACACAAAATGCTTTTAACAAACTGTTGAGGAAAAGCTTGGCAAAATTGATGTTCTTGCTTCTAAGGTTGATAGTCTTTCTCTTGATGTTGATCTTTTGAAACTAAAAGTTATGCCTAATGATGTTAAAGAGAACAAGACTTTTGCTACTGCCAATGCTATCCAAGTTAAAATTGATAACAATATTAGGATGTTGGTTGAATTGCATGCTAGGTGGGAAAGAGAGGATAAAATTGAAAAGAGAATAGTATAGCTAGAGTTTGTACTATTACCACCACTAGTAATGCTAATGTTTCACATGCTAGTAAGCCTCCTACTATCAATGGTAACATAATTGGTGTTGGCAATGTTTCTACTACCCTGCAAAACGTTTAAAATTGTCCAAAACCACTGAAACTGTTCTGATAAAAGTGCTGAAATTTTCGAAATATGGGAGACAATGGTTCCTTTGCCATTGACCAAAATGATTTTGATTTTGATGATTGCAATATTTCTGAAGTAATTATGTTTTTGCAAAAGATAGCTAGAAGTCCTAATGCTAGTGCTATTAATATGGCTTTCACAAAACATATTACAAATGCTCTCATACAAGCTAGGAAGAGAAATTAAAACATGAAGCTTCTATCCCTAGAAAGTTAGAAGATGGTTGGGAGCCCATCATTAAGATGAAGGTGAATGATTTTGATTGCAATGCTTTATGTGATCTTGGTGCTAGCATTTCTGTTATGCCTAAGAAACTTTATGATATGCTTGATTTGCCACCTTTGGAACATTGCTATTTGGATGTTTATCTTGCTGATAATGCTATGAAGAAACCTTTGGGGAGAGTTTATGATGTTCTTATTATGGTTAACAATAACCTTGTCCCCGTTGATTTTGTTGTTATGGACATCGAATGCAATGCATCTTGTCCTATTGTTTTGGGAAGACCTTTTCTTAGAACTGTTGGTGCCATTATTGATATGAAAGAAGGAAATATAAGGTACCAATTCCCACTCAAGAAAGGTATGGAACACTTCCCTAGAAAGAGAATGAAGTTGCCTTTTGATTCTATTATTAGAACAAGTTATTATTTGGATTCTTCTTCACTTGAAAACACTTGATTTTCACTTTCTGCGCCTAGCTGAAAGGCGTTAAAGAAAAGCGCTTATGGGAGACAACCCATGTTTTATTTCTGCAATTTTTCTTTTTCTTTGAGTAGGAGCTTGCTTACTTCTGTAACAACTCCTTTGTATCTTTATTTTATTGCATTGTTGTGCCAAGTAAAGCCTTTAATAGAAAGTTGATGCTAGATTTGGATTTCTGCGCAGAGACAGATTTTTGCTGTCCACCGTTTTGAGCTGTATGCACTCCAGAAAAATCCAAAAATTCTGAAAAAAATCAGGCCTGATCCTCATATATGTACGCAACTTTCATTAATTTGGACTT
Source organism: Poa pratensis (assembly GCA_947311845.1). Lineage (NCBI taxonomy): Eukaryota > Viridiplantae > Streptophyta > Magnoliopsida > Poales > Poaceae > Poa > Poa pratensis. The sequence continues at coordinate 158,575,349 of CAMZMU010000052.1, forward strand.
TTCGCATCTGAGCAACTTAAGTGCCTCGAAAAAATCGTCTTTCCAGACTGTTCTGTTTTTGACAGATTCTGCCTTTTGATTTGCATTCTCTCTTTTACTGTGTTTGAGTGGATTTCTTTGCTCCAAAAATATCAGTGGCTGTAGCTAATGTCCAGAAGTGTTGGAGATGATTGTGTCATCACAGAATATGTGAATTTTTGATTATGCACTAACCCTCTAATGAGAATTACTTCGAGTTTGGTGTGAAGGAAGTTTTCAAGGATCAAAGAGAAGGATGATATGATATGATCAAGAAGAGTGAAAAGCCTAAGCTTGGGGATGCCCCGTGGTGCATCCAAGCATATTTCAAGAAGACTCAAGCGTCTAAGCTTGGGGATGCCCAAGGCATCCCCTTCTTCATCAACAACTTATCAGGTCATCTCTAGTGAAACTATATTTTAATTCTTTCACATCTTATGTGCTTTACTTGGAGCGTCTGTGTGCTTTTATTTTTTCTTTGTTATCTTTTTTGAATAATTTGGATCCTAGCATTCTTGTGTGGGAGAGAGACACGCTCCGCTTTTTCATGTGAATACTCATATTCTTCACTTATATTTGTTGAGTATTCTTAACTAGCTACTGCAATGCTTTTAGCTCCTGTTTTTCATGCATCTCTTGTTCAGAGCTGTTAGTTCTTGTAGAGAAGTAATCTCTTGTTTCATTGCTGTAGTATTTGGAGAGTTTTGTGTTGAAATAAGTTGATTGGTGTTTGGTTGGAAACAGAAAATGCTACATGTGGTAGATGGTATATTGAAAAGACATACTCATTCTTGTAGTAGATGTCATTGTCTTGGATAATTTGATGCTTTGCAATTGTTTTGAGCTCTCAAGTAGATCATGTTTAAGCTCTTGCATCATGTAGTTAAAGCCTATTAGTGGAGAACTACCGTAGAGCTTGTTGAGACTTGGTTTGCTATCTCTAAGGTCTAGATATTTTCTGGTAAAGTGTTTGAACAACAAGGAGACAGTGTAGAGTCTTATAATGCTTGCAATATGTTTTTATGTAAGTCTTGCTGTACCAGTTGATATCCTGTGTTTGCTTCAAACAACCTTGCTAGCCTAAACTCTGTACTGAGAGGGAATGCTTCTCGTGCATCCAAACCTTGAGCCAAAACCCATGCCATTTGTGTCCACCATAACTACCTATTATGTGGTATTTCCTGCCATTCCAAGTAAATACTTCATGTGCTACCTTTAAACTATTCAAAACTTTATTACTCCTTATTTGTGTCAATGTTTTATAGCTCATGAGGAAGTATGTGGCGTTTACTCTATCACCTTGTCATTTACTCATGACAGACTTTCACCAATGGACTAGTGGCATATACATCCGCTTATCCAATAACTTTGCAAAAAGAGCTGGCAAATGGGGTGCCCAGTCCCAATTAATATCAACTATAACCATTTGATTCTCTTCACATGTTTGCCAATGATTTATCAAAAGCAAATTCCAAAATGTTAAACTTTATCAAATAGGCACTCCTCCATGGTATGTGATTGTTGGAAGGCACCCGAGGATTCGGTTAGCCATGGCTTGTGTAAGCAAAGGTTGGGAGGAGTGTCATACCAATTTATAAATATGCATGTGTAAACAAAAGAGAAGAGGGATGATCTACCCTTGGGTAGAAATAACGTCCTTCATGGGAGCCGCTCTTGAAAGTTTGGGTGACAAGGGGGATAGAGTGCCCACTGCCATTCGTTGACAACAACAAACACCTCTCAAAACTTACTTTATGCTCTCTATATGATTTCAAAAACCTAAAAAGCTCTAGCACATGATTTAATCCCTGCTTCCCTCTGCGAAGGGCCTTTCTTTTACTTTATGTTGAGTCAGTTTACCTACTCCTTTCTATCTCAGAAGCAAACACTTGTGTCAACTTTGTGTGCATCAATTCTTATATGCTTACTTATTGCACTTGTTATATTACTTTGTGTTGACAATATCCATGAGATATACATGTTGAAAGTTGAAAGCAATTGCTGAAACTTAAATCTTCCTATGTGTTGCTTCAATGCCTTTATTTAGAATCTATTGCTTTATGAGTTAACTCTTATGCAAAGCTTTTTGATGCTTGTCTTGAAAGTACTATTCATGAAAAGTTTTTGCTTATATGATTCAGTTGTTTACTCTTTATCTATTTGTTAGCAAACTATAGACCATTGCTTTGAGTCACTTCATTCATGACATGAGCCTTGCAATATTATTTGATCAAGATTGTGTGAAGCATGTCTCCTCAGAAATTATTTTGTTGTTATCGTTTTACCTACTCGAGGACGAGTAGAACTAAGCTTGGGGATGCTTGATACGTCTCCAACGTATCCATAATTTCTGATGTTCCATGCTTATATTATGCCAATTGCTACATGTTTTATATACACTTTATATCATTTTTATGCATTTTCTGGGACTAACCTATTAACAAGATGCCACAGTGCCAGTTCCTGTTTTCTGCTGTTTTTGGTTTCAGAAAAGTTGTTCTGGAAATATTCTCGGAATTGGACGAAACAAAAGCCCAACCTCCTATTTTTCTGTCACGTACACGAAGTCCGAAGGAGAGACGGATGGGGGTTGTGGGCCGCCCTCACCACGTGGCGGCGCGGCCCCACCTTCTGCCACGCCGTGACGTGGTGAGGGGCCCACAGGCCTCCACCGACGCCGCCCCTTCGCCTATATATTCATCTATTCGGGAAAACCCTAAACACCCGAGTCATATTCCAGAAAGAGTTCCGCTGCTGCCGCCGCCGTCAACCCTAACTCGGGAGGGTTCTGAAGCTCTTCCCGGCACCCTGCCGGAGAAGGGAATCATCACCGGAGGGCTCTACATCGCCATGCCTGCCTCCGGAGTGATGTGTGAGTAGTTCATCTTTGGACTATGGGTCCATAGCAGTAGCTAGATGGTTGTCTTCTCCTCTTGTGCCATCATGTTTATATCTTGTGAGCTGCCTATCATGATCAAGATCATCTTATTGTAATGCTACATGTTGTGTTTGCTGGGATCCGATGAATATTGATACTATGTCAAGTTGAATACTGAAATATTATGTCTATGTCTTTTATGATCTTGCATGCTCTCCGTTACTTGTTGAAACTCTGGCCAAGTGAATGCTTGTGACTCCAAGAGGGAGTATTTATGCTAGATAGTGGGTTCAGTCTCCATTGAATCTGGGGGAGTGACAGCAACTCCTAAGGTTGTGGATGTGCTGTTGCTACTAGGGGTAACCTAATGATGCTTTGTCTAAGGATGAATATGTTGTTTACATTATGCACTTTACTTAATGTAATTGCCTGTTGCTTGCAACTTAATACCGGAAGGGGTACGGACGTTAACCTGAAGGCGGACTTTTTAGGCACAGATGCATGCTGGATAGCGATCTGTGTACTTTGTCGTAATGCCCAAATGAATCTCATAGTAGACACCACAAATTGCACATGCATGTTATGCACTTATCAATATTGTCAATTGCCCAGCTGTAATTTGTTTACCCAGCATGTTATTTATTTATTATGGAGAGATACCACTAGTGAACTGTGGACCCCGGTCCATTCTTTACATCTGAAATACAACCTACTGCAATCATTGTTCTTTTTCATTCTCTGCAAGCAAACATCATTTTCCACACTATACGCCTAATCCTTTGTTTTCAGCAAGCCGGTGAGATTGACAACCTCACTGTTAAGTTGGGGCAAAGTAGTTTGATTGTGTTGTGCAGGTTCCACGTTGGCACCGGAATCCCTGGCGTTGTGCCGCACTACACTCCTTCACCAACAACCTTCAGAAGTGACTTTGATCTCCTACTGGTCCGATTAAATCTTGGTTTCTTACTGAGGGAAAACTTGCTGCTGCACTCATCATACATTCCTCTTGGGGTTCCCAACGAACGTGTGTCTTTCATGTCATGAGTCATTCATAAAGACCAAGCTTTGTCTTGAATGCGGTCTTCCATTCATCACCCTCACTCATACTTATTTGATGGTAGCCACTCTTAAGATCAATTTTGAAAAAGATAGCGGAACCACAAAGTTCATCTAGCATATCATCAAGTTTAGGGATATGATGGCGATACCTAACGGTTATGGCGTTGATGGGGCGGCAATCCATGCAAAGGCGAAGAGTGTTGTCGTGCTTGGGCACCACAAGATGACGGGCACGGCACACGGACTCAAACTCTCGCGAATATGTCCCTTGTCAAGTAGCTCTTGTATTTGCCACTCAATCTCCTTCGTCTCTTTGGGGTTGGTGCGGTATGGAGCGGGGTTAGGTAGCGGTGCGCCGGGGACAAGGTCGATGCGATGCTCGATGCCGCGAAGAGGAGGTAGTCCCGGTGGCACCTCTTGAGGAAGACATCTTCAAATTCATTCAAAAGAGACAACAAAGATGGAGGAATAGAGGAATGTTTGTGAAGTTGTCAGTAAAAGAAGCTTCACCCTTGCATATGAGCACATAGTGAAGGGTGGATGGGTCCTCTCTCAACTCCCTCATGTCTCTTTTGCTAACAAATAGTGTCAAATTTGGTGTGGCTCTCTTTGAAGTGTCACTCATGTTTGGCTTGTGGCTCTCACTCACTTTTGGGTGTATCACTCTCTCACCACTCATCTCACTTGAAGCACGCTCTTGTTGTGCCCTTGCAATAGTCTTGAAATTGTCGGCAATTACTTGACTTGGTGTCATTGGACGGAGGACAGCAGTCTTGTCATTGCTCTTGAAGCTATAGTAGTTTGTTCTTCCGTCATGCGTAACACTCCTATCATATTGCTAAGGTCGTCTAAGAAGTAAGTGACAAAAACTTATAGGCACAACATCACAATCGACAGTATCTTCCTAAGCTGCAATTTTGAAAGACATTTTAAAAGGGCAAGTCGGTCATCGTACGTATCTCGTGCTTAAGTTAATTTGGTTGCAGAACTTGAACGTGATGATGATGACTGGACGACATGATCTTATCGAGATCACGCCAGACCTGCTAACGTGTCATCGAGTCATCGTCCTCCGTGGTACTCTACTTAAAAAAAAAAAAAAACTGTGCAGTGCACAGAGCCAAAACTTGGAATAAAGAAATCTGTCGAGAATCTTATAGATGGCCCCACACGTAGGCTCCATGCATGTTGCCTCCCCCGAGAGACGACAGCCGTGCGTGTCCTTTTCACTGTCCAGTATCTTGCCCGGCGCTCACCCCTACCGACTTCCACCCGCCGCTCGTTTCCTTGCGACCACCCTCACCGACACCCGGGACCCACATAATATTCGGTCCCACGGATCACAATCAGAATCTGGGCCTACCCGCGGCGGCCCACCGCGTCCGATCTGCGCACCTCGCGCTAGACCCGGCGAGACGGACCAGGCCAGTATAAGTTTTTTTTTTGAGATTTATAGGCCATTATAAGTTGCAGCCCCGCGGAAAGCCCTCCTAGCCCCCTCTTCTCTCTTCCTGTCCTGCCCTCACTTCTCCCAAATCTCCCTGCCAAAAATTCTCGACGATGGTGGGGAGCGTGGGCAACGGGACGGCGGATCTGGGCGCGGTCTCCCTTGCCAACGGTAACGGGAAGGCGCCGCACATGGAGGAGGAACCGGCGGCCGTGGCGCTCCCGATGGAGATGGAGCCGGAGATGGTGGAGGGAAGAGGGAGGTGGTGATGGGGAGGAACATGCACACCACCTGCTTCGCCGTCAAGGAGCCCGACGCGGACGACGAGGAGACCGGCGAGCGGGAGGCCACCATGGCCAGCGTCCTCGCGCTCTACCGCAGATCACTCGTCGAGCGCACCAAGCACCACCTCGGTACGTTTGTACCGACGCACGCCCCACGCCTTATTTTTTCTTCTTTTGTCCGTCTTGATTCTCCGATCTGGCTCGTCAGTGACGTGTGCGTGTCCCGAATCGGGACAGGTTCTCCTGATTGCGACGTCATTCGTCTCACTTCACACATACTCTAGTATCCTTTAGCGTGACTGTCAACCAAAAGGCTGCCTTGGCCTGTTCCAGCTGGAAAAGGTGACGATTCATTGTGGCCGTGTGTCTCATTTCAGTTATCATTTTAGAACAAGCATGCTCCATGTCGTTGTTCAATTGGTCTATCAGTTATCACCCTCTCCTTTACATGTGCAACCAAGGAATAGCTCTTCGCTTCTGTTAAAGGTCTCAACATTGTATATTACCATGTTCTTATTGGGTTGATAGTTGTAAATGTAAGGAGTATTTGCACCGAAAGACATGCCGATTTATTTTGGTTTAAAGGTTTCAGCATAGTATGTCATGTTAGCTTGGTACCTGTCAAATGCCTTATGCTACTTCAACTGCCACTACAGCAGTTACGGTCTTTTGTCTTTCTGAAAAGTAACATCTGTTGTGAAGTTACTCAAACTACAAAGGTTGCGCGTTAATTTCTTTACAGATTTAATCATCAAAACACTGTAAAACTGGGCATCGTTCTACAAAGTACTGTCCGACAATGAGTAAACCTTTCGCTAATTTTTATCTCACCGAATAAAAATTCTCCAGTTCTTTCACTGTGCTTGGGGACCAAACATGTGTTCTTTTGTCTAACGTATGTTTAAATATGTGTCATATTGTGTTTGAATAAGAACGATCACGCAAAAGTGTCGACAACCAAATAATAGAGGAAACAAAATCTAATCGCTGATAAAAACAACCGAAAATAGCGAAATTCAAGTCCTGCTAGCTGGGTCAGGAGGTCTACTGTGCAACAGAAGCAGAGGAAGTGCCTTCAACCCTGCTACCTTCCATCGCTCAGTTTTGTTCAGAACTGCCTCCAGCTCTGTTTGGCCATGCAGCATCACGGAGTCAAATTCGCATGCATTGCGCAGCTCCCATAGATGTCAGACAGTGACGATAATGAGATACCTTACACGCTTACCTTTGCATCTACTATGGTCAGAAGCAGACTGCAGATGCTGGATAAGCTCATTACCAGCTGCTTGAGCAATAGCCTGAACCTCAAACGAGAACAGTCATCCAGAAAGATGGTTTCGTCTTCCTGGTCACAGAGCGGGATGGATTCAGGATGGTGGGATGAATCCTATCAGCAGTCCAGCATCAGTTTGCTGGTTCAGCAGCTAACCATGAGAAGATCTTGCACTTCAAAGGCGCCCATGCCCGTGGTCTGGTGCCACTGGCGCAATTCGACCAAACAAGTGGAGAAAGCAGAGGCTGACTTTGCCGAGTACATATCGGACTTAGTTTAGAGCGACAGGATCTGGAAATCTTTCTTCAGGCAGACACTCAATAATCCCCTGTGTATTAAGGGTGCCAGTGATTTCACTGACCCAGCTCCACTTCATCAGAGGTTGTGCACATATCTCTGCTTGGCAGCTCAAACAGGACTGCGGCAAGAATTGTTGGTGCCAACTCAGCGATCAATTGGCTACCGATCCATGTATCTGATCAGAATTTGTGGAGCTTGCCACTACCGGGAATCACCCATTTGGACGCTTGCATCATTGCCAATTGCCGTGACGGTGGCAGAACAGGAGATCTTGAGCCTAGAAATTGTTTTGGTTTGCTCACTGCATCCAACACCAACTCATCTCTGCCAGTACTTAGCCCCCACACCACCAAATTCCAATGGATGGCATTCATTCCTCCAGGTGACATAGCAGCTTACAATGTTGATGTTCTAGTGATGCTTCCAAATAATGCCCCTCCTTGCCGATGACCACTCTGAGCCACTTCAGCATATCTATAGCAAACAGTGTGTGCATGGAAGCTGCAGTGAGGGCATAATTGACAAGAACAGGTAGACTATTCCATGGTATGTGATTGGGGAATGCTTCACCAAACACGTAAGGTGTTGAGCGACAATGATGAGCTCCACCTCCACACATCAAATAGGCGTCACTGAGCTTTTCTGGTTGGTTTGTAATCTGGTTGTATAAATTTGTGTGCCAGCGTTCATTCGGTTATATGAATGACATGTTAAAAAGGTGTACCCACTGCCGAAAGCTCCCACAAAATGTGGTGTCTGGGATAGGGAATTTCTAGGCAGCCTTTCCCTTGCTTTTATACTAAGAGGCTGATTCAAACCCGGGACCTCTAGGACATTATGTGATATGAAAGTGTCTTCTAGTAAACTAGTTCCACAACTTTTTATTATAACTTATCTTCTGTGTAAACTTTTTTTTTGCATCGTTTGGAGTGTATGGACAGCATAGACATACATCTCACACCATCTTTTTCTTCTTATGAAGGTTACCCATACAATCTGGATTTTGATTATGGTGCACTTGCCCAGCTGCAGCACTTCTCCATCAACAACCTTGGTGACCCCTTCATCGAGAGCAACTATGGTGTCCATTCCAGGCAGTTTGAGGTGGGAGTATTGGATTGGTTTGCTCGTCTCTGGGAATTAGAGAAGGATGAGTACTGGGGATACATTACAAACTGTGGAACAGAAGGAAACCTGCATGGTATTCTTGTCGGGTTAGTATTTGAAAAGGCCCTGTTCTGATGATCTCTTACATACCACAGTTTGTTGAGAAATATTGTTTCTGTACTAAATCTCCTGTACAAACTGTTTTACAGGAGAGAGGTTTTTCCTGATGGAATCCTGTATGCCTCTCGTGAGTCTCACTATTCAGTATTCAAAGCAGCAAGAATGTACAGGATGGAATGTGTCAAGGTGGACACTCATATCTCTGGAGAAATAGATTGTTCTGATTTTGAGAGAAAGCTGATGCAAAACAAGGATAAACCTGCCATTATAAATGTCAACATTGGTGAGCTTCTTTGTTCCTCTTATCCTTCAGACAATTCTTTCTTGTGTTGTGTGTGCTGCTTTGTAATTAAACATACTTGATATGTAGGAACAACCGTGAAGGGAGCAGTTGATGATCTTGACCTGGTTATTAAAACCCTTGAAGAAAATGGCTTTCAAGACCGGTTTTATATTCATTGTGATGGCGCTCTTTTTGGACTGATGATACCGTTTGTTAAGAAGGTAATTGTACTTTCATCGCCACTTGTTCACACCTGTGCGATATCAGTTCCATATTCATCTTGATAATTCATTCTCATTCTCATGGATATCTGTTCACTAGGCAGCTAAAGTGACATTTAAGAAGCCCATTGGGAGTGTCAGTGTCTCTGGCCACAAGTTTGTTGGATGCCCCATGCCATGTGGTGTTCAGATAACAAGATTGGAGCACATAAATGCCCTTTCTAGCAATGTGGAATATCTTGCATCAAGGGACGCAACAATCATGGGGAGCAGGAATGGTCATGCTCCCATCTTCCTCTGGTACACCCTAAACAGGAAAGGCTATAGAGGCTTTCAGAAGGAAGTCCAGAAGTGCTTGAGAAACGCACACTATCTGAAAGACCGTCTCAACGCAGCAGGAATTGGAGCCATGCTTAACGAACTCAGTAGCACAGTAGTGTTTGAAAGGCCAAAGGATGAGGAATTCGTCCGAAGATGGCAGCTCGCGTGTGAGGGAAACATAGCTCATGTCGTGGTGATGCCCAGTGTCAACATTGATAAGCTGGACTACTTCCTGCGCGAATTAGTGGAGAAGCGGGCGGTCTGGTACAAGGATGGATTTGTCAGCCTCCTTGCATTGCCAGAGACGTAGGCCAGGAGAGCTGCTTCTGTAGTCTTCACAAGAAGTGAGCTTTACTACAAAGAAGCTTCCGTGGTGAACTGAGTTAGTATTTCTAGTGTTTTGTTGTACCGATGCCGTCTATATGTAATAATGCGTTATGCAGTGTAGCTTATTTGTTGTTGTGAAGAAACTATGTTATATTAATGCTTGGAGTTTGCATCACTTCTGCCTCCTGTTTCTGTTATTGAGCTAGCCAATTCTTTGATGGGTAATCTTCTATTCATACCTTTAGAATGAGAAACAATCTTCATCAAGGGTTTGATGAGAGTAAATTGAAAAAAGGAAGTGCAACTAGTGATCAGATTGAGTGAAACATACTGACAAGTTCCATTTGCCTGCTTGCCATGCATATTGATCAGGTTTTATTTCAGAAATGAATAACAACATGTTCCCTTCCTAGTCCAGAGTTGGTCTGCATAGCAAAAATTTGGTAAAGAGTCACCATGGGAATGCATACTTACGGCACCGTACTGAAATTAGGCTGCGTTGGTAGAGCTTCCACTACTCTTCATAGTACCAGTTTCAAATGGGATAGAAGCATTTAGATTTATGCCTATATATGGTGTGCGGAAAGAGGGGCTTACTGGTGACCCCTCAGTGTTGTTTGGGCCATAGTTGACTCAACATAAGAAATCCAGATTGGGATCCTCACATGCCACTAGTACCTGAAAGGGAAATATTTCTATCAGATAAGACTGAAGCCATGATGCACTAATATCGTACTCATTATCGTGTGGACTCAATCTTACGAGCTCAACAAAAGGAGATGCTTGGATATGCATAGCTAATAAGATAAGCTTTGTGGATTCTTTGTTTATTCACAGAGATAGTTCGGCACGTTTTTATATTTAAGTCTTCTAATATTCAACTATTTTTTTACTGAAGTCTTCTACCATCAGTATTATGATGTATTCCCACAACAATTATGAAATAGTTTGTCATTTGTTGCCAACATAATAATAATTAGTAGAAATAGTTCATTTGAAGACACTGTTTTACGAAGGATGGAATGTTAAATATAAGTGAAACACACGGAAGCCTAATGTTAAGTGAAACACAAGGAAGCCTAATGTGTCGATTCCATAATTTGGCTGCTTTTTATGCCATTTGATCTTAATTTTCTTATTGATCCCACTTTCATGGCGCCTAATGTGGACCAACCACCATTACGCAACTGCTGATTGTGCCTCCATTTGTTCTCCTTTTGTTACTCTTGGCCGTGCCATGATTTTGGAAGGATAATACACGTGAACTGCAACTTGCCACAATCAAGGCATATACCTCAAATGTTGTGAATTGTGATAAGATAAAGAAAAAATAGATAGATAGAAATGGTATGGTGGATCTTACCTTTATTTGAGCTAATTCAAGATGTCAACTACAGTTTCAAATAGTTGATCTTCAAAATATTTGGCAGAGGGGGAAACAAGGAACTATGGAATCAAGCCCAATATGTTATAAGTGACAAGTCAATCCCAATATGTCATAAGTTACAAGTGAATGTCACTACAACGCTATACTGAAAGTTTCTTGCAGAATTCATCGAATACTAGATTTACCAAACTGTCGAAGCAAATGTTCTTAGAGATGAGGGAGTTGCTGGCACAAACACTGATTCACAAGAGCAAATAAATAAAATCATACTTTGACTTGAGGCATTCCTGTAGTACTTATAACTTCTTGGTTATCCTCTTTTAATGTTTTTCCTCTCTTTCAGGAATCATGGTTTTGTTTTTAGAAATGGTTCAGGAATCATGGTTGCATAAGAATATAACTTCTATGTCTATTCCATTATGATTTTGGCATCACCTGGGTGTAAGGTAGTTGTAAAGTGTCCTGTGCATGGTGTGTTGTCATTCTGCATGTGAATTTGCCTATGTCTATCCCGTCTCAGTTATCTGGACATTGTCGAAGTTTCGATCAGCATCAAAATCCTGCACTGACTGTCCATTTTATCTTCGTGTCTTGCGCTACCTCTGGACCTGATATCCTCCTACTTGGATAGATACTGCACCTGATTAACCCGTAGGCCTGAGCCTTTTCAGCTTGAATAAAGTAGGATTTTGAGATGGGGACTTATGGCAGCTTGGAAAGATCATGACATACACCTAGATCTTAACAGCTTCATCACTGAATGGGTTTTAGTGCAGTGGACTTCTGACTTACATTCTCTGAGCTTACTGAATACACGTCATAAGACATGCAATGATCATTTTATGAAAACTCAAAGGAGTCCTTTTGCATTTGTACTTTACCATTACTTGATATTAGAAGCAATATGGAGGCGGCGGCTAGGCATATGTTAGGGGCTCCGTCCCCCTAGTTGAGCAATATGGAGGTGCCCCCTACGACCCGGGTTGATTCCTTTGTACCCTAGTTTTATTTTCATTTTCAACCCTAGTTTACTGTAATCCTTTTACTCCTTCTACCAATGAAAATATGGCAGCTCTCTTGCCGTTATTCAAAAAATATTAGAAGCAAGGTTATTAGACTGGGGATGTTATGTGGTCCACCCATCAAAAGTAGAGTCTCATCCGTTAAGTAGAGTCTGAGCGGATTAAACAACTTTTAGCAAAGAGTTGAGCCAGTTCAGAGATCACATTAGAGTTTGAATAGATTTACTAGCTTTTTGGTCAAGTCTTGTCTACCATATAAAAGGGCGACCCCTCTCAATAAAGCAGAGAAGAACACCGTTTACTTTTATCTATTTTTCAATGACTAGGAAACGTGCACGTGCACGACCTCACTATTAATCATTATATTTTAAAATTCATAGAAACATTTACTTCAAAGCATATAATTGTTTTGTAGTTTCTACATCTTTTCTGTTCTCATTAATTTATATATTATATCATAAGGTTATGATATTGTGCCCTCTTTTTCTCTGACATATGTATACTTTCAGAAGCATCGGCATAACCAAAGAAATGATGTGTTGTTCAAATCATCTGAAAATATATTGTTTTGTTCTTTAATACACAAAGACAGTCACTCTAATTAGTTTCTACTCTTTAACAAACCATCAAATATTCTTACACGGCAGCAAATAAAAACAGCTAGATAGACAGTTGAGACCAAACAATTAAAGACATGGAGATGTTCTCCTCCACGATTAAAGGCAGAAAACATGCAAGGGACGTCTCGCAAAAACATCAATGTGTCGACTTTGGTTTTTAGTCTTTTTCCACTACAAACATTGTCCTTTCACGTCCAAATATCTCCTTGGTGAGATCCCTCCCCATAAATCATACAAAAAAGAAACAATTTTTTTGGCACACTAATATCTCACAAATAATCGGAATAGCTTCCTTCGATAGATTGTTGTAACATCAACATACCATATTGGTAAGAGATCCAGGTCCGAAGTGAAGAAACAAAATTCCTTCTGAACCGGCATAAAGTGTGCATGGCTTTGACATTATTAAAACAGAGCTGAGAACCTTCTTTTCAAACTCGAGACTGCAGATCATCACTTGGTGAGCATCATAACAGGTCACCAACTATTATTCATGATAGAACCAACATCAAGCGCAGTTTAGAAAGCTCATCGTAATTGACATATGTTGATTGCGTATGATTCTGGCACAACTCTTAGTCACTTGGACACGAATCCTGCACTTCTAACACCAAAGACTAATACCTCAGTAATGTTTGAGAAAGGCAGCAGCCAGGTCTGTACTGTGTCAAATCAGCAGTTTGAACAAATTGTTTCAAGAACAGAAAGTGTGTGACGGGAAGTATCAGGTAGTGTCTCTGCTTTAAAGAAACTCACATATCCGTGTGATGCTAAAACTCTGCACAGTCAGTTTACTTCAGCCAGTGCCCATCATGGAAAAATAACTTCAGGCAATCAGCATCAAATATTAGATGGCATCAAAGAATGCGTGAATCTCACTCTGCTGTAGAGGTTAGAGCTAGGGATTCCATCTACCTTATTACAACCTGCTCTATAAATGCATAACAGGAATGTGGAGGTGCACATAGGGGTCGTCGCATAGCAAATTTTCGTGCATCGATCCAAATGCTCTGCGGAACATGTGCAAATTGATGTGGTCTTCAAGCCGGTCCACTTTCTTCTACAGCTGCGCTAGTCTGATCACACGTACGTATACAAGGATATAACACTGAACCAATATGCAGGCAGGACTGGACAGAGTACATGCATATCTGATCGGAGTTTTCCAGACCTCGGGCTGGCACTCGAACAAAAAAGATCTGGGCCGACGGGAGATCTTGTGGTCGCACTCGAACTTCGCCTGCGCATGCTGCTCGCACTCGAACGGGGCTTGAGCTCCTGTCGGGGTCGAACGGAGGCAGGTGTAGCGAGGTCAACCTCGGGGAGGTGCGCGCTCGGAGGTTCTGGGCCTCGGCGGTCCCGTTCCACTGGTCGGACGAAGTGGACTTCGTCGGTGTGCCGTCACCTCCATGGCTAGATATGGAGCTACGGAGCTCGAATCCGGCCATCCACGGCCAGAATCGGCCTCACACCACCAGGTCTCCCCGCGCAATCAATCTGCCACTGCCCCCGGTGGACATGCGCGCGTGCCGCTCGGGTGCTCCCACCCGTGCCTCCGCGCTGTGGTCTCCATCCATGGCTGACGCGAGGAGCAGCAAGAGGAGGACGGTGCGCTTCCTCTCCAATCTTGAAACCCTCTGTATTCTCGGTGTCGGTAGCGTGGGAATCGGGGCAGCAGCCTTGCGTGGAGCGGCGGCATCGCGGCTAGGAGGCGGTGTCGCTTGGGTTCGCGGGGAGGCTGCGGTCCGGACGCTGATGGGGAGGCTGCGGCGTGGAGGGTGTCGCCGACGCTCGCTCCGCGTCGCCCAGGATCTTCCGGATGCTGCTCGGCTGACTTTATTCCGTCCGGGGCGAGACTCACGAATAAAACAAAATTAACGTTTCGCGGGACGCGTTGAGTTAGCTCAACACCGACCGAGCAATCTGATCCGTTGGTAAGAAATTTAACGCGTAAGATTTAATGTATCCGATCAAGTTTGCTCTTTTAATACTAAGTATAGATTAGGGTTAGTTCAGTAGTAAATTCTTCCAATTGTTATTAGAGCCATCCGCGACGGAGGCAAAGAAATTGAGATCGTGGTTGTGGAGCAGATAAATATCATCACCAAGCAATTGTAGTCCTTGGTGCGCTTGACGACGCTTGCGCAACGGCTGCCAACCCTGCACAGATTCCGCGAATGCAGCAGCCACCACGACACTACCTCCACATCGCAAGCCTATCTCCCCACCGAGGTGTTTCCCCTCGCCAACAACACCTCATATGTGTCCTTCTCGAACAAGGAATCTCCACCACCACCACCGAGGGATTCTAGCCAATGGAGATTGCCCACCCCCACTTCACTCTCACTTTCATGCCTTCCCTGATCTACCTGTCGTCCCAACATGTCCGTGTGCCGAGTCTTAGCTACAACATCCCTCCATCTCCTTACCCGCTGCAGCCTTGTCAACTTATAGGTAAGGGATATAGTGGGTGGGCTCTCTGTCTCGGCTACGGCCCAATTGCCCACTCGTGGAATACCATTGCTCTGACTATGTCGTTGGAGAATGTCCCATATAAGTTTTCAATGGATCTAGATGGCTGACAAAGCTTTCTCGGCTCGTTCAGCTTATTTGGCCTTTTTCGAGGGTAGAACTTAATGGCCTCTTTATGCTCCTATTTGGAAGTGAAAATCCCCCCTCAAGTTCAAGCTTTTTGCGTGGAAGGTGGCGTGGAACCGGTGTTGGGCTGGGGATCGCGAAAGCGATATGGCCTTGCCTATTCTCATTATTTCCCTTTGTGTTTTCAGGACTCGGAAACTAGTGATCACTGCTCGTGGATTGTCCATTTGCGAGGGTGATTTGGTTTGCGGTTGGGTAGGGTCATTCGGACCTTGCGCCATCGGCTACGGCCCAGTTGGACCTTGGTAGATTGCGGTGGCCAATGCTTAGGTTGGCAAAGAGGCAAATAAGATTCGCTCTCGTATGATCCTTGTACTCCATTCCATTTGGCCAGAGGGCAACAACTGGGTGTTCAACAACAATACTAAGACATGAGGAGCAACTGCTTGACGAGATTATGGCCAAGGCCGAGAGGTGGAAGATTGTTGTGTTTCTGTGAGAGTATTTCTTTATGATTTAGCTGGTCGGACAGTGTTGTGTGTTTGTTGTAGACTTGTCATTCTATCTCTATCTATAAGGAAAAAGGTGTGTATTCTCGTGCGTTCCTAAATCTGAGCCACTTTATTGTTTTACTCACCTTACGGCTCAATCCCATCCCAAATCCCTCCTCGGATTTACAACCATCGACCAGTAGCAGCAAGAGATTGCTTCCGCCTTCACGGATTCACTTGCCATCCGATATCATATATACACCGTTATGACCGCGCCCCCTCCTCATCCCATCCATAGATCCACCCCGCCCATCACCTCTCTTCCATCCCAACCTAACCATCATCTCGACACAGGTTCAAGCGTTTCCCCGCTTTCATAAGCTCGACTTCCCAATGTATGATGGCTCGATCGATCCTCTTGTTTGGCTTAATCAAGATTTGGGTTACCAGTAGGAAAAAATTCCCAAGAGGCGTGGCTACCGAAAAATTCTGACCGGTTATCGGATGAATTTGAAAACCAAAATTTGACCGTTCAATTTTTTGGTCCAAGTATGAGCAATTACCGAGAGTTTTAGTTAAAATTTAAAAAATCAAAATTTCTGGATTTGTTGCTCTGTATGACCATTTCAGAGGGTGCTCGGTATATCCAGTTATCGACCGGTAACAAAAACGCTGGGCTTAATAGGTACGAGTAGTTTTTTCTTGGACAACGCTTGCACACGGCTGACATGGTCTTGACTACAACCAACCACATGGCCAATGACGCTCCATTCTGGCAGTTACAGATCAAAAGGGATTTCAGCATGCCGATATGGGAGTAGTTCATGGAGACCAACCTTGTTCAGTATGGGCCGTTGCTTCGCCTAAATACCTTGGGCTAGTTAGCGCATTTGTGCTCATTTCCTTGGTGGCAAAGTACACCAACAGGTTTCTAGCGCTTATGTGTCACAACAATGAGCCATTAACAATGTCCCAACAATAGTTCACTACAGCAGGCGCCCTCTGTGCCGACGGTTACACCTTCCCCTTCGGCACAGGTCTGTGCCGACGGTGACCGTCGGCACAGGGCCGTCGGCGTAGGTCCCCGTAGGCACAGGTTTTTTTCCCGTCGGCACAGCGTTTCCCCGTCGGCATAGGAGGTGCCTACGGTTAAACAATGCCCGTCGGCACAAATTCCGTCGGCGTAGGTTCGGTGGGTCCCACGTGGGCGAGCTCGTCTGAGAAGCTGTGCCGACGGTAATACCGTCGGCACAGGTGTGCACGTGGCGTCTCCTGGGACGTCCTGGCTGAGGGGCTGTGCCGACGGTAATTCATGACCATTTGGCACAGATGAAACACCTGTGCCGACGGGAATACCGTCGGCACAGGTTCGTCCCAGATTTTTTTTTTGCAATTTTGTTGCAGCAGCTCGTTTTCCAGCAGAAAATAAAATAAAAATTCATGACAAATATCATCACAGCAAGATCACACATAGGCTCCATATATCATCCGAAGCAATATCATATCATCAAGATACACACGTAGCATCATCATACAAAGGTAAATGTCTAGAGGCCTCAAGCCCTACATCTACTGCGGCGGCGACGGGGTGTACCCCATGTCTCCCCGGGTGAACACAGGCGATCGACGGCTCGGCGCAGCAGTAGAACCACCGGAAGCACCAGGAGAAGTCGAAGCACCACGCGAAGCACCAGGAGAAGGACCATCGGGATGTACCGGTGTGCTCTGACGCGAACCCGACGAAGCACCAGCGAAGGATCAGCATCAAACCTCACCATCTCACGCGAACCCGGCGAGGCAGTAGGAGAAGCACGACCAAAGTGTGGGTTCTCCGACGAGCTTCCCGTTCCCTACATGTTTGAGCAAGAGTTAGCAACTTGCGAGGCAAAGGAAAAGCGGTAACTAGTGGTTTGGCATCAAACTTACCGGGGTCGATGAGTAGTAGGTGAGAGCGAACTCGTCCTTCGATGGAAACCGTGGACACGGCCCCGGCTCCGGAGGCTCCTCCATAGAAGGGGGGCCCGCACTCCAGTGGTGAAAAAGTTCAGCACCGACTGCAAGATAGTTTAGATGTTAGACGTTGCCAAAATAAAGGTTCAAACTAGGGAAGTGGGACTTGTCATATTAGACAAAAATAAAGGTTGAAACTTACAGCACGGAACGACTTTTGATACGAGGAGTAGGCTGTATTCATCTCCAGCCACTGGGCATAGGCCACCTGATACTCCGCATGAGCGGCAGCGTAGGCTGCCTCAAGATCGGGCTACAATTTCGAAAATATGGTATGGAACTGTCAACTTAGCCATGCAGGAACGAATGTCGGAAAGAGGATGAAAATGAGAAAAACTTACATCGGTGGAAGTGGGTCGACGAGGCCGTCGACGAGGCGCGATAAGGGGGCTGCCGTCAGGGAGGGTAGCTTTTGCCTGCGTGAAGCTCATGGAAGGCCTGACCACATTCTGAAGAAAGAGATTACGGCCATGCGGCCTTCCATGCCCTGAGAGGACCATCGACCTCTCGTCGACCTCCTGGCTCAAGGGGTCATCCACCTCCGGGTGAAAAGACTGGAACGTCGTGGAGTACCTCTCCAAGTTCTCGTTGGCATTGTTGTAGTACTCAGGAAGCTGGGGCTGAGGCTTCGATAGATCGCGCTTCTTCTCCTTCATCTTCTTCCACGATTGCAACTCAGAGCTTACCTCCCCCCTATCGGCGTCCTGCATCGCGAAAAGAAATGTCATGCGTAGCAAGTAGAAACATGAGGGGAAAATAAATGGAGGTCGTTCCATGTATATATATACCAGCTTTTCCTTGAAGCGGAAGATGTTGCGGCTTCCCGCAATGTGTGTTCCCTCGGTGCCTCGGTTTGCCTTGTTCCGCTGGCTCACGGCGTCGAACTCGGGGTCTCCCCCGACCCACCTCGTAACCAACGCATCCCATGCGGCTTCTTTGCCGTCGGCCCAGTCGGGCATAACCTGAAAATGCAATTCAAGAAGAGATAATGCAATGGCAACTTAGCAGCAATATAGAATTTCATTGACAGTTCACTTACCGAAAGGAATTCCTCCCTCGTCATCTTCTGTGCCGTCTTGACATTCTCCTCCTTCTTGGCCCTCTTGCCCGTCTTCTCATACGTGAAAGTATTGGCGGACGTATGCTTTTGGTTGTAGAATTGTTGCCGTGTCAACCTCACACAATGAGCACGCAATACGCGAGCCGCCGTGTCTCTATGCTCGTCCGCCACCCGAAAATGCTTCTTCAACCATGCATAAAAAAATTGTGAGAGTCATGAGTTAGCACGGTGGAGTCATAAACTATGAACGGAACTCGAAAAATATGTCTTACCCAAAACCCGGTGATCACGGCGTCAGCAGCTGTCTCGAAGCCCGGGATAGGGGCAGCCTCATAGTCCACCCATTTATAGGCTAACTTTGCCTCGGCGTCGGGACCGACGGTGTACAAGCCCGGCCAATTTTGCCTAATTAGAGCTCCAAGCAAGCTCCCAGGAGTGCGGGGAATCTTAGGTGCTGGCCATGTCCATTTGCTGCACAATAATCAAACATTAGTACATATGCCAAATTGTTATGAACACAATGAAATTACATGTTCAAAATTACAAAATTAGTACACTTACTCAACGCCCTGAGGAACAATGAGGGCTTTCGCCTCCTCGCTCCTAGGCTCCATGTCCTCGTCGGGGACTCCCGCTTCGCCACGCATCCGCGGCCGCTTCGGCGCCAGCTCCACCTCGTCCTCCACCTCGTCCTCCTCCTCGTCCTCCACCTCGTGTCTAGACTGGGAAGCCACGTCGCCAGAAGCGGAGGGCAACTCCACCTCGTCCTCCGCCACGTCTACTCCACCTCGTCCTCCACCTCGTCCTACTCGCGCACCCTCGTCCACGGCGTAACGCGAGGTGGAAGGTCGTCCACTCCGTGTAACTCCAGGCTTCCGTACCATCATCTTACTAATCTTACTAATCAGGGACGAGGAGTTTTCCTTGCCTTGGCTCATATTGTTCAATCACCTGCATTGAGAAAGAGAAAACAAGTAAGCATAAAGACATAATAAAATGTAGACAGTAAGCATAAAGACGTAATGCAATGACGAAGCATGTTGAAAAATAAATACTAAAGCATAAAGACATAATAACATGTAGACACCAAGCATAAAGATGTAATGCAATTAAGAAGCATGTTGAAAAATAAATACTAAGCATAGAGACATAAAAGACGCTCACCCCGAATAATCACTCTCATAATTTAGTTGGTTCTCATTCTCACTATCACTATCACTATCACGTGTGTAGTAGGTTGGAGGCTCATCGCACGGTGGAGGCTCGTCATCGGCGGCATTGTCCGCCTGTAACTTCGAGAGCATATTTATGTCCTTCAGATCCACCACTGACTCACCACGAGTGTGTGCATCGTTCTCGAGGTCCTCAAGACCACCCGTTTGTAAGGCAAAGTCCCCGAAGTCCTCTTGCTCTTGATAGAAAATTCCCTCGTATGTTTTAGGGTCAATGTTGTTGTAATCGTCGGCAGAGGGCATGGGTAGCTTACCATGTGGCGATACCCGGAACACGACTTCCCAGCCCTTGAGGTTCTCTTTCTGGCATGGGTAGGGCAAATAATAAACTTGCTTGGCTTGGTGAGCCACAACAAAGACATCGGCTCCGCTATAGGTGGTTGAAGGCTTAACTTCAACTAACCCAATGGAAGGGTCACTTCTCAGTCCACCGTGTGGTCCAGTGCGTGGGTCGAACCAATGGCACTGGAACACAACGAGCTTGAGTTCTATGTTCGTACGATTGAACTTCAGCTCGTATACCTTTTCTAACCTTCCGTAGTAATCTACGTAATCGGCTCCATCGGCTCCTCTGGATCCTTTGGTGAAGACCCCAGTATTTACAGTTTTTGCATTCGGCCGACTATTCTGGTGATACTCTGTATGGAAGCGGAACCCATTCACATCATACTTCTCATACTTCATGACGGTACGGTTAAAACCTTGGGAAACACATCTCAACTCATCCGTCATCTCAACGTTGCGATCAGCTCCCTACAAGTACGGTTCAAATTGTTTTGTGCATTAGTTACGTGTAATAAGAGGGACAAGTCACAGATTGCAAGCTAAGAGGGACAGGTTAGAAATTACTTTTTCCATGAACCAAGACACAAATTTTTTCCTCCGTGAGCACCCTTTTTCAGAAGAGTGTCCAGCTCCGCGGGAGAGGGATCCGCCATTCCCGACCACTGTTCATCTTGGAATTGGCTAAAAGGAGAAAATAGGTATTAGACCGAAACCGAGTTACTAGTTGCAAAGTAATTTGTTCACCATTTTACCTGATGAAACCGACTACTTCCGTCATGTTCGTAAGCACATAGAGCATTATGCAATCCTTCTCTTCCTTGGTCAACTGCAATTTTACACCACCACCGGCCTTGCCACCGGGACATTGGAAGAGGAGGAGCTTGGGGTCATGCTTGGGCTCGTCGACATTGTACCGAGAGACCGGGTTATGCATAGTGGATACTTCATCGGGATAGTACGTTGTCACGGCGTCTGCCATCTCCCGAAGTATTGTTGCCTCAGCTATGCATGCTTCAATCCTATTTTTGTTTCCAGTCATGTTTCGAATATACTTGAACTCTCTCTCAATACAAAACTGCCAACGAAACTGCACCGGTCCACCCAAGAGTGCCTCGTTCGCGAGATGCACAACGAGATGTGCCATCGGAACAAAGAAGCCTGGCGGAAAGATCTTCTCTAAATTGCATAGCAACTCCGGCACAAGATCACGCAGCTTCCCAATAATCACGGGACATATCTGCTTCGCACAGAGCGTGCGGAAGAAATGGCTCAACTCCGCAAGCACTCGCCAGATACGATCGGGGAGATACCCTCGAACCATCACCGGCATCAACCGCTCAATCCATATATGATAGTCGTGACTCTTGAGCCCAGTGACATTTCCCTTTACAAGATTGACTCCATTACTTATATTGGAACAATAACCATCAGGGAACATCACGTCGTGTTTGAGCCACTTGAATGTCTCCTTCTTTTGGATATTATCAAGGCAGTAGGGTGCATTCGGCTTGAACCAATTTTTTCGACGGCCAGGAGGCTGCATGTGTAATCTCTCCCTATCACAGAGATTCTCAACATCAACTCTAGCCTTGACATTGTCCTTTGACTTCCCAGGAATGTTCAGGACTGTGTGAAAGAGCATCTCTCCAACATTCTTTTCGGTGTGCATCACATCGATGTTATGGGGAAGTTCGAGGTCCTTGTAATACTCTAGCTGCGTTAAGCCTGCCACGTGAGTCCAGTTGTGCGTTACACCATATCCCACAAATTTTGGGCCAGGTACCTGAGCAGGCACGAGAGCACGTAGCTCGGCATCAACAGTTGCACCATCGAACTTCGGTATATCTTTTTCTTCACGCACGACTTTGCCCTTCGTGAAGTTTTTTATGTCTTCTCGGTAAGGATGCCTTCTTTTGAGGAACGGTCGATGCTTGTCAAACGCGACATACTTGCGACCTGACTTTAGCCAAGTGAACTCAAGTCGGTTTCTGCACACTGGGCATGGCCACTTACCAGCTGTACACCATCCGCAGAATAGGGCATACCCGGGTAGGTCGTGCATGGAATAGTGGTACCAAATTCTCATCAAGAAGTTTTTCTTTGATGCTCGGTCGTATGTCCACGTCCCATTGTGCCATGAGTGGTGCAAATCATCCACAAGCGGTTGCATGTAGACACTCAAATTCTTCCCCGGGTATTCGGGCCCTGGAATGATCAGCGACATAAACATGAACTTCCTTTGCATTAGGACCCCGGGAGGGAGATTGAGCGGAATAACAAACACGGGCCAGCAGCTGTACGAGTGACTCGACATACCATATGGATTGAATCCATCTGTTGCTATCGCAATTCTGACATTCCGAGCATCTGCTGCCTTATCGGGGTGTTTCTCATCAAAATTCTCCCATGCCTTACCATCAGATGGATGTCCCATCTTTTTCCGTCCGAACTCGTCGGCGTATCTCTTCCCCTTCTTGTGCCAAGTCATCTGTGTGGCAGTCTCCTCAGAAAAGTAAAGCCGCTGGATTCTTTTTATGAATGGGAGGTACCGAAGAATCTTCACAGGACTTTTTCTGCTTCTTCTGACCATCGGCTTCGTTCCTCATGATACCTAGAGGCCCCACAAAGACTACAGTACTTGTCATCCGCATACTGTTTCCAGAACAGAAGGCAACCTTTTGGACAACAATCTATCTTTTCATAATCCATGCTGAGCGATCCCAATAGTTTCCTCGTTTCGTGCATGGACTTTGGCAGACAATGCCCTTCGGGCAACATGTTACCAAATGTTTTCAGATTGGCTTCAAAGCCTGCACGGGTGGTGGAGTACTGGCACTTGTCACTTAGTATTTGAGCTATGGCATCGAGCTGAGAAATGTTTGCACCCTCGTATAGAGGCTTCTTAGCCGAGGCCATCATATCAAGGAAAGCCTTCGCGGTTGGCTCCGGTTCCTCCGGTTCACCCGGTTCCTCCGGTTCCTCCTGTGGAGGTGGCGAATCCGGTATGTCAGCATCACGGAGATCATCTAGCAAGTTTCTCACCCCATCATACTCATTGCCATTGATCCGCTGCCGCATCACCTCAACTCTGTCACGTTCGACCTGAGCAAAGTCGACCTTCGTGACGTAGTTAGGCATATACCCAGACAACCAAAGATGCTTAGTCATTTCATCCTTTCCCTGACGGGCACGATTCTTGCAATTAATGCATGGGCACCTTGGACGAACTCCTGATGCCTTTGAACCACGCGCTAACTCCTTCACTAACATATTGGTCTTCCATTCCCACTCCTCTGTTCTTTTAATCTTACTGATACGGCCACTGTACATCCACCCATTATCAGCCATCCTCTGCTTTATTGGATCCAAAGAACAACGCATTTCGTAATATGCACCAAGTAATAATAAATTTATTCAATGACACCAAGATTATTACGGCCAAATTTTATCTTTTACAACATGCAAGGGTTCACCTACACTTCTAATAGGAGGGCCTATCCCGCCCGAGTACGTGTAGATCGAGTCGTGTCCCATGTTCTACCCCGACCCGAGACGAAATTTCGACAGCACCTCCCCGCTGTTCTTCAGAATACACGTCTCGAGCTTGTCAAGCCGAGAGGGTGTGCATCCGAAGAACAACGGGGAGGTGCTGCCGAAATTCCGTCTCAGGAAGGGGTAGAACATGGAACACGACCCGATCTACACGTACTCGGACTGTCCAACAGGACAACCCGGAAGTGTTACGGTTATAAATATGCAAAGATGGACAATCCTGCATATTTATAAATTTGTAACCCTTCCGGATGGGATCTGACTCGGGTTACGACTCGACTGACTTGGTGATCTAGACCAAAATAAACCTATGCAGCAAGAGAGGCGAAAGATGTATACCCTCGAAGCGTGATCGGTGATCGAGAGGGTCGAGGTCGCGATGGAAGCGGGGCGACGAAACAGGGGCACCGAGGAGGCCCCTCCTCAGCTGGAGAAGAAGCACGAGCTTCAAATAGCACGGGCTTCGGGACGGCAAAGTGGTCGAGGTGTCTCCTACACGACCTCCTACAACAAAAATGAGGTGACACAATTAAACAACCTAAAATAGCCCGTCGTCGTCATGAGACACAATTAAACAACAAAAATGAGGTGACACAATTAAACAATTAAACAAATGCTACTGTGAGGAAATGAGAGGAGCAAGAAGCTCACCATGAGAGGATCAGCCCGTCGTCGCCACCATCCTAGCTCGTCCGCAGCACGAGCACGCCGGAGAGGACAGTGAGGGCCGACCGGAGGGTGGGAGATGCAGTGGTGGAGGGGGCGAAGGAGAGGGGCTGGCGGCAGCGGGGTGGGGTGCGGATCGGCTGGCGTGGCGGCGCGGTGGGTGGGGTGGGGAGGCGCTGGCGCGGCGGGGTGGGGTAGGGAGGGCCAAGCGCGGCGGCGCGGTGGGGTGGGAGGGGGTTGCGCGGCGGCGCTGTGGGGTGGGGAGGGGTTGCGCGGCGGGGTGGGGTGGGAGTTGCGCGGCGGCGCTGTGGGGTGGGGTGTGGAGGGTCTGGCGCGGCGGCGCAGAGGGGGTTGCGTGGCGGCGCTGGCGGCGGAGGGGTGGGGTGCGGAGGAGCAGCGCGGCCGCGGGGGAAATTTTTGAGAAGATGAGCCCCCCGCGCGCGGACCCAGTGGACATAACCTAGTACCATCGGCATAGGGTTCTATTTTTTTCTTTTTTTAGTTATTCTATTATTTTGTGGTGTTGTTAATATTTCTAGACCATTATAATTCACTATTTTTTTTCAATTATTCTATTATTTTGTGGTGTTGTTAGGACACCACCTAGGGTTTGGTGTGATCCGGACGCTCCGGAGCACCTCTCCGTTGAAACCCTAGACCCGCTGTAGGAAAGACCAGCTTTTCTCTTCTACCCCCATAGACGTGCATCGAAAGAGGGTAGCAAAGTGAAACTTTTTACTTGGTTGTGCAAGGTTAGTACCTAGGAACACCCAAAACCTAGATCTACCCCAACTCTTGCATAGATTCTCTCCGTTTCGCCCGAAGTGGGGGGTTTCACCTCAAAGTCCACGAAATCGGTATAGAGAAAGTGATGCCGGTGAACCCGCTCACATCCCGGAGTGGGAACTTGGACATCCACAGCTCCCAACACACTTGTACACACGTGGTATGGCACAACCTAGGTTTGGGTGGGGTTCCGACGCTCCGGGGCCCCACTTTGGTGAAACCCTGAATCCGCTGGAAAAAACCCTAACGTTTCCGTCTACCCCATAGACGTGCGTCGAAAGGGGGTAGCCCAGTGGACTTTTTTGCTTGGTTGTGTTAGGTTAGGCCATACGAACATGAAACCAACTTTTACCACAAATCGACACAAGATTACCCCCGTTTCGCCCGAAGTGGGGGGTTTCACCTCAAAGTCCACGAAATCGGTATAGAGAAAGTGATGCCGGTGAACCCGCTCACATCCCGGATTGGGAACTTGGACATCCACAGCACCCAACACACTTGTACACACGTGGTATGGCACAACCTAGGTTTGGGTGGGGTTCCGACGCTCCGGGGCCCCGCTTCGGTGAAACCCTGAATCCGCTGGAAAAAACCCTAACGTTTCCGTCTACCCCCATAGACGTGCGTCGAAAGGGGTAGCCCAGTGGACTTTTTTGCTTGGTTGTGTTAGGTTAGGCCATACGAACATGAGAAACCAACTTTTATCACAAATCGATATAAGATTGCCCCCGTTTCGCCCGGAACGGGAGTTTTCAGCTATAAGTCCACACACTTAGTAGAGAGAAAGTGAAGCCGGTGATGTCGGTCACAGAGGAGTAGATTCTTGGACATTTGAAACACACAACACACTTGTATACATATGGTATGGCACAACCTAGGTTTGGGTGGGGTTCCGACGCTCCGGGGCCCCGTTTCGGCGAAACCCTGAATCCGCTGGAAAAACCCTAACGTTTCCGTCTACCCCCATAGACGTGCGTCGAAAGGGGTTAGCCTAGTGGACTTTTTTGCTTGGTTGTGTTAGGTTAGGCCATACGAACATGAGAAACCAACTTTTATCACAAATCGACACAAGATTGCCCCCGTTTCGCCCAGAACGGGAGTTTTCAGCTATAAGTCCACACACTTAGTAGAGAGAAAGTGAAGCCGGTGATGTCGGTCACACAGAGGAGTAGATTCTTGGACATTTGAAACACACAACACACTTGTATACATATGGTATGGCACAACCTAGGTTTGGGTGGGGTTCCGACGCTCCGGGCCCCGCTTCGGCGAAACCCTGAATCCGCTGGAAAAACCCTAACGTTTCCGTCTACCCCCATAGACGTGCGTCTAAAGGGGGTAGCCCAGTGGACTTTTTTCGTTGGTTGTTCTAGGTTAGGCCATACGAACATGAGAAACCAACTTTTATCACAAATCGACACAAGATTGCCCCCGTTTCGCCCGGAACGGGAGTTTTCAGCTATAAGTCCACACACTTAGTAGAGAGAAAGTGAAGCCGGTGATGTCGGTCACACAAAGGAGTAGATTCTTGGACATTTGAAACACACAACACACTTGTATACATATGGTATGGCACAACCTAGGTTTGGGTGGGGTTCCGACGCTCCGGGGCCCCGTTTCGGCGAAACCCTGAATCCGCTGGAAAAACCCTAACGTTTCCGTCTACCCCCATAGACGTGCGTCGAAAGGGGTTAGCCTAGTGGACTTTTTTCGTTGGTTGTGTTAGGTTAGGCCATACGAACATGAGAAACCAACTTTTATCACAAATCGACACAAGATTGCCCCCGTTCGCCCAGAACGGGAGTTTTCAGCTATAAGTCCACACACTTAGTAGAGAGAAAGTGAAGCCGGTGATGTCGGTCACACCTAGGAGTAGATTCTTGGACATTTGAAACACACAACACACTTGTATACATATGGTATGGCACAACCTAGGTTTGGGTGGGGTTCCGACGCTCCGGGGCCCCGCTTCGGCGAAACCCTGAATCCGCTGGAAAAACCCTAACGTTTCCGTCTACCCCCATAGACGTGCGTCTAAAGGGGTAGCCCAGTGGACTTTTTTCGTTGGTTGTGTTAGGTTAGGCCATACGAACATGAGAAACCAACTTTTATCACAAATCGACACAAGATTGCCCCCGTTTCGCCCAGAACGGGAGTTTTCAGCTATAAGTCCACACACTTAGTAGAGAGAAAGTGAAGCCGGTGATGTCGGTCACACAGAGGAGTAGATTCTTGGACATTTGAAACACACACCACACTTGTATACATATGGTATGGCACAACCTAGGTTTGGGTGGGGTTCCGACGCTCCGGGGCCCCGTTTCGGCGAAACCCTGAATCCGCTGGAAAAACCCTAACGTTTCCGTCTACCCCCATAGACGTGCGTCGAAAGGGGTTAGCCTAGTGGACTTTTTTGCTTGGTTGTGTTAGGTTAGGCCATACGAACATGAGAAACCAACTTTTATCACAAATCGACACAAGATTGCCCCGTTTCGCCCGGAACGGGAGTTTTCAGCTATAAGTCCACACACTTAGTAGAGAGAAAGTGAAGCCGGTGATGTCGGTCACACCTAGGAGTAGATTCTTGGACATTTGAAACACACAACACACTTGTATACATATGGTATGGCACAACCTAGGTTTGGGTGGGGTTCCGACGCTCCGGGGCCCCGCTTCGGCGAAACCCTGAATCCGCTGGAAAAACCCTAACGTTTCCGTCTACCCCCATAGACGTGCGTCGAAAGGGGGTAACCCAGTGGACTTTTTTCCTTGGTTGTGTTAGGTTAGGCCATACGAACATGAGAAACCAACTTTTATCACAAATTGACACAAGATTGCCCCCGTTTCGCCCGGAACGGGAGTTTTCACCTATAAGTCCACACACTTAGTAGAGAGAAAGTGAAGCAGGTGATGTCGGTCACACATAGGAGTAGATTCTTGGACATTTGAAACACACAACACACTTGTATACATATGGTATGGCACAACCTAGGTTTGGGTGGGGTTCCGACGCTCCGGGGCCCCGCTTCGGCGAAACCCTGAATCTGCTGGAAAAACCCTAACGTTTCCGTCTACCCCCATAGACGTGCGTCGAAAGGGGGTAGCCTAGTGGACTTTTTTGCTTGGTTGTGTTAGGTTAGGCCATACGAACATGAGAAACCAACTTTTATCACAAATCGACACAAGATTGCCCCCGTTTCGCCCGGAACGGGAGTTTTCAGCTATAAGTCCACACACTTAGTAGAGAGAAAGTGAAGCCGGTGATGTCGGTCATACCTAGGAGTAGATTCTTGGACATTTGAAACACACAACACACTTGTATACATATGGTATGGCACAACCTAGGTTTGGGTGGGGTTCCGACGCTCCGGGGCCCCGCTTCGGCGAAACCCTGAATCTGCTGGAAAAACCTAACGTTTCCGTCTACCCCCATAGACGTGCGTCGAAAGGGGGTAGCCTAGTGGACTTTTTTGCTTGGTTGTGTTAGGTTAGGCCATACGAACATGAGAAACCAACTTTTATCACAAATCGACACAAGATTGCCCCCGTTTCGCCCGGAACGGGAGTTTTCAGCTATAAGTCCACACACTTAGTAGAGAGAAAGTGAAGCCGGTGATGTCGGTCATACCTAGGAGTAGATTCTTGGACATTTGAAACACACAACACACTTGTATACATATGGTATGGCACAACCTAGGTTTGGGTGGGGTTCCGACGCTCCGGGGCCCCGCTTCGGCGAAACCCTGAATCCGCTAGAAAAACCCTAACGTTTCCGTCTACCCCCATAGACGTGCGTCGAAAGGGGGTAGCCCAGTGGACTTTTTTGCTTGGTTGTGTTAGGTTAGGCCATACGAACATGAGAAACCAACTTTTATCACAAATCGACACAAGATTGCCCCCGTTTCGCCCGGAACGGGAGTTTTTAGCGATAAGTCCAGACACTTAGTAGAGAGAAAGTGAAGCCGGTGATGTCGGTCACACATAGGAGTAGATTCTTGGACATTTGAAACACACAACACACTTGTATACATATGGTATGGCACAACCTAGGTTTGGGTGGGGTTCCGACGCTCCGGGGCCCCGCTTCGGCGAAACCCTGAATCAGCTGGAAAAATCCTAACGTTTCCGTCTACCCCCATAGACGTGCGTCGAAAGGGGGTAGCCCAGTGGACTTTTTTCATTGGTTGTGTTAGGTTGGGCCATACGAACATGAGAAACCAACTTTTATCACAAATCGACACAAGATTGCCCCCGTTTCGCCCGGAACGGGAGTTTTCAGCTATAAGTCCACACACTTAGTAGAGAGAAAGTGAAGCTGGTGATGTCGGTCACACCTAGGAGTAGATTCTTTGACATTTGAAACACACAACACACTTGTATACATATGGTATGGCACAACCTAGGTTTGGTTGGGGTTCCGACGCTCCGGGGCCCCGTTTCGGCGAAACCCTGAATCCCCTGGAAAAACCCTAACGTTTCCGTCTACCCCCATAGACGTGCGTCGAAAGGGGTAGCCCAGTGGACTTTTTTCATTGGTTGTGTTAGGTTAGGCCATACGAACATGAGAAACCAACTTTTATCACAAATTGACACAAGATTGCAAGAGAGACAAGATTCACATACAATACTTCCGAGAGACAAGATTCGCGACGTTATTTTATGTGGGTGGAGACCGCTATTCGGCGTAGCTGTATACATATAGATATGAATAAAAACATATTAAATTTAATTAAGAGTAAATTTAATTGACAGTAATAAATAGATACATAAAATTGAAGAAAAAAAAAGGGTAACCTGTGCCGACGGTAAAACCGTCGGCATAGGTTGGTCTGGATACACGAGATAAAAGAAAAAAAAAAGGAATCTGTGCCGACGGTTTTTACCGTCGACACAGGTTTGTGTCGACGTCACCTTTTAGTCGACAGGGAGTTGTGCCGATGGCTATATTTGTGCTGACGGTGACCATCGGCACAGCTTTTCTGTGCCGACGGGGATATATGTGCCGACGGCTAGCTTCGTGGGTGGCCTCGTAGGGCTCCTGTGCCGACGGCCCCGATAAAAACCCGTCGGCACATGGTTTGGCCGTCTGGCACAGGTTAGCTCTGCTGTAGTGGTTTATGTATTATTCAGCAGGGCTGCCCGATGGTTTTCACATTGACGTCGAGATTCAACGACCATGTGACCTGCACACCTACCATCTCCTTCGCCTTGGCCTATCAGCAACAACATTCCGTCCAACAATGTCACCACCACAGCCTTCTAAGTCCACAGGGATTGACGTCGAGATTCAACGACCATGTGACCTGCACACCTACTATCTCCTTCGCCAAGTCCTATCGGCAAAAACATTCTGTCCAACAATGTCACCACCACTACCTTCTAAGTCCACAGGGCCCATGAGCCTTTCCAATCCTCCTTCCATCAACGTAGCTACAATACCTTCCCCGCTAGCACAACTAGCACTGTCATCAAACATTCTAGAGCCAACCCCACCATGGCAGGTTCAAGGCCTCACTCCAGTTGTATTAACAGAACATCGTCGCTAGGGTCTTTGACTTCAACTATGACAAGATTTATGTTCGGCATCCGCGGTGCACGCGACTCTTCTTCCTTGAGGCTGACGATTACAAACAAGGTTGCTCCAAAACTGGTAGCCGCCAAGGCCACATGTGAGGCCATTGACAACCTATATGCTAATAAGCTGTGTTTTTTTGGGACGGGAGAGAGGTTATGTGGGCTAGTCCATCAAAGGTGGAGTCTTGTCCCTTAATTATAGTTGATGAAGAAACTTTGTTAGGAAACAATCCAGACAATTTAGAAACCGTATTATAGAGTTTAAAATTTTGAATAGATTTAGTGACTTGCTGGTTAAATTAGGGTTCACTTTTGGGAGGGTCGGCCCCTTTACGTAGTAGAAAAGAAAAGATTTGAACATAATGGTTAACTGCACCTCGAAGAATATTGATGTTAACTTTTATCTATTTTTCTTAGGGTTAGGTCAGTAATACAAAAACTTTGTGCAGAAGGTTAGTGGTAGATTCTTCCAGGTGCATTTATGGGATAAATTGTTTTGCTTACATGATTTTCTTGACAGAACCAAGAGATGAACTTGACGTTGTCCTTGAGACCTACCCAAGTCATACTTATCTGTTTATAATAGTAATCAATGTTAATGAGTTAAAAAAGAGCATTACTTCCTGTGATTCATTGGCATGAGTAATTTCTGATGAGATCATATATGAAGCTGACTCCGTTACTATTGTGCCTTGTGGGAATCAGGGCATCTCCAGTCGTCAAGCCCCCCAGGACGTAAAACGACGCTTTTTTAGGATCGGCGGCGGCAAACGGCGCTAAATCAAAACCTGGGTGGGCATTTTTCCAGCCGCAACCCCACCCCAAGCTGGAAAGACAAGATGAAAGTAAAAAAAGAGCGGTCCTCGCACGAGCCCGTGCACGAGCTCCAGGCCGCGCCGTGGCCGTCGTTCGACTCGCTCCTGGCCGCGAGCTCCGCCCCGCCCCCAGCCCCATGAGCTCCGCCCCTCGGCGGCCTGCTTCTGCGGCGCTCGCCGTCGACGTCGCGATGGGCAGAGGAGGACGGCCGCGAGCGTTAGCTCCGCTCCGGCGCGAGAAATGCGCGGCGAGGTCGAGGAGAAGGGGAAAAAAGCAGCGGGGAGGCGGCGAGGTGGCCGGGGGCGCGCCGCGACGGCTGGAGGTGGCCGGGGCCGGCAGGAGGCGAGGTGGCCGGGGCCGGCAGCAGGGGAGGAGGTCGTGCGTGAAGGGAAAGTGGATAGAGGAGAGAGAAAAGTGGGGAGGAGAGAGGAGAGAGGAAAGGGTGGTACGTGGCGGCAGTTTATTGGGGAATCATTGCTTTTTGCCCCCCAGGCTGAACCCAACGCTTTGGGTTTGGGCTGAGTGAGCCGGCGCTAAAACGGCGCTAAACGGCGCTATTTTAGATCTTGGGGGCTGGCTGGTAGAATTCGGCGCTATTTGACCAAAAAGTGGCCTGAGGGCTCCTGGGGCACGGAGATGCCCTCAATTTCTTTTTAAAGGTTACAACCTCAATGAACACATCAAACCAGCACATGCATGGTTGCTCTGTTTTTTGCTCAGTTACCGTTAATTTTCAGGTCCAAAGTCTTTTATCCTTGACTCACTAATATAATAAGCACCCGTTTAAGCAGTGCTTTGTCAAGTAGGATTGCAGTTGATTGCCCGAGTAGAGCCAAAACGACAAATCAGGGGCTGCCAACGCTGATTGGCTCAGGTGCACTCAGAGTGGACGGCTGAGCATACGCCAGTATGGTTCATGAGTGGTAACTATACTAGTTGTTTTTATAACTAGCTAGTTTCATCATTGTAGAGAAATGTGTGCATTTGTCAATAATTAAATGCCTTCAGGAATCATGATTGTTTCTGAAGATATGCTTTATTAGAGACAGGGTTGAGTGCGGCTGGGATTCGCTGACGTTGTGGATTCGGTGACGTTGTGGGTGACATGTGGACCCCACTTGCCAGTGACTCAAAGTCAGGTGACGTTGAGCTTGGCAAAGTCAGCGAATACGCGGCCGGTTGAGTGTTGGTGTCAAAACAAGTGAAAATTCAGAATGAGAGATTGGCAAGATCTTCGGTGCAATCTCAACCTTGCCCGCAAAAATTATGGTTGAGCCGGTAAATTGGGCTATTGTGGGCGCCAAGCATTACACTAAAAGGATTACCATCAACCTGCTCGTGAAAGCTAGTACATTTTTTATTAGTATAGCTTACATAATTCAGATAAGTCAGTGCACTAGGAGAATCGGCAGTTAGATCAGCTTCACCAACGTTGTGCAGCGCCACCTTGTAAGGCTCAAAACCATGCATATCTGCTATGTTGGCTGGACCAGACGTTGTTTGACCCGAGTCCACTAGGCTATGGAGCCAGCCATCAGCCAGCAGAGGTCAAAGATGCAGCCTCCCCCACAACCACAAGGTTTTTGCGTAAAGGACAAATAATTCATCGTCTTCTCCTTTTCTAATCCACCCCTGGCTGCACTGCACTTGGTGCTTTCTTCTTTATATCAATTAAACTTTATAGTAATGATCATGCAGACAGGATCTGGTGCTACTACAAGCTAGCTTAGCTTAGTGCCCCTCTGCTCCTCAGAAAGCCACTACTGTTAATCACACAAGCCCCAGCTCCACCCATTAATTGAGTATTGCAGCCTATATAATGCAAGTTCTGGTTCAGCATAGCAGAAACTTAATACTCTACTACACACTTGCAGCTCCAGACAACTTGCATCGATCCTGCACCAGAGAAAAGAAACAGAAGGCTTTGACTTGACCTTCAGGGTGCAGCAGAGAAGAGGAACCTATCGGCAGGCGAAGGAAACATGCAGGCTCCTGGCGGGAACTTGGTGGTGCACAGAATGCAGCAAGGGTACGTGTACTCGAGGAGGGCGCTGCTGCATGGCCACAGCGAGAGCTACGGCGCGAACCAGGCCGTGGCCGGACAAGAAGCTCCGGCCGCCGGGAGCAGCTTCGACGCCAACGTGGTGATGATCCTGGCCGTGCTCCTGTGCGCGCTGATTTGCGCGCTGGGAGTCAACTCGATCGTGCGGTGCGCGCTCCGGTGCTCGAGCAGCCGGATGTCCCCGGAGGCCGGCAACCGGGACCTTGGATCGGCAGCGCGGCTCGCGCAGGCCGGGGCGCGGCGGAAGGCGCTGCGGGCGATGCCGACGCTGGTGTACTCGGCGGGGCAGGCGCTCGGGCCGAGCCCGGCGTGCGCCATCTGCCTGGCCGACCTGGAGCCCGGGGAGCGCGTCCGGGTGCTGCCCAAGTGCAACCACGGCTTCCACGTCCGCTGCGTCGACCGCTGGCTCATG
The DNA here is from genome assembly GCA_947311845.1 of Poa pratensis. Classification (NCBI taxonomy): domain Eukaryota; kingdom Viridiplantae; phylum Streptophyta; class Magnoliopsida; order Poales; family Poaceae; genus Poa; species Poa pratensis. Next base: position 158,609,560 of record CAMZMU010000052.1, read on the forward strand.
GCCCGGTCCACCTGTCCGACTTGTCGAGAGCCGCTGTTCGGGGAGCCGCGCAAGGCGTCCGAGTGCGCCGAGGCCGGCCGCCAGGACGACGCCGCCGCCGCGCCAGTCCGGTCGTTCTTCGTGCCACTGCCGCCGGAAGGCTTCGTCACCCCGTATGATTTTTAGGTTTCCGGTAATACTTGCATAGCTATATGGATCGCGAATGTGCATTTTACACTGTGCAGTCTCTCCTTACAGAAAATCAAGATTCAAGTAGTAGCTTTTGTGTTGCCTCTTGTAGCCGGTTTGTACGTGAGTGATGTGCTTCGAGTTTCAGGTTCGCGTGCGACGGTAACAAGGAAATACGTTGAAGCTTGCAGAGACACCCAACGGCTCAGATGGAAGCAAATATCGCATTCGGTCCTGATGCTGGGGAGCAAGTTTTATTTATGATCGTACGGCAGGAGTTTACTTATTAAATTCTTTGAGGTTGGCACTGAGTCTCTAACTTTCCTTCCATATGCCACTATAAGATTTCACGTCACCTAAAACTGGTGGTTTAGACTGCAGAATCTAGTTAGCACCTTTATTTTTGCAATTTTCCGATAAAAAACACAAACAAATCGCGAGTTAAGGGAAACCACACAAAACCCTAACTACGAGCACTCGACCTAGCTACCCCAGGCCCAGAGCTTCGCCATACAAAAATGCCGCTATGGTAAAACAAGTGTTATGTTTATGTTGAATATTATGTACGAGTAAGGTTAGTTTTACACTTTGTGTTGTAATAGGTGTGGACAGGGTAAGGAAGCGTTGAAGTCGACACGTGTATCCTAGGGCCTCCCATATAATGATGGGACACCACATGTCGACACGTGTATACTAGGTTCTCCCCATATAATGATGGGGCACCACATCACATGTTGTAACCCATTGCGACTTGATAGTAACAAGGACGCAAGGGGGCCGTGTCGTGGATCAACGCCTACGACGGTCAAGTGTTGGCGATATCATGGGGAGAAGCGGTCCCACATATGTAGACGAGTTTGCTAAAATGCATTAACGATCTCGGTGTTGTTATCGTGTTATCGTGTTGTGATTGCTTACTTCTCGGTAGATCAGCTATGCGTCTGTTACCATCAAGCATCCGCTAAAACCACATGTGCCGGAGTAGGAAGGAGGTATACGGATATGGGCCTCTCCAAACACCAAAAAGTTCCCACATCCTTGAAGCCGCCATCACTTGATCAGGTGGAAACCAGCCTAAGAGGCGAGTTCTTCAAGACTAGACCTGACACAGCAAGGTCACATGCAAGGGTTTCAGTTGGAGAACCACAACCATGAGTATGGCAAGGTGTCGGAGCTGCACTACGACGCCTCAAAGGTGAATGTGGATCCTTCATCAAGATGGTGTGGCGAAGATTTTGTTTACACTCCATGTGAGAACTTGAGGTATGCTCTATATATATATGGAGAAACAACAATTACAGCTTACACGCATGTGCAGACAAACCCACACTCCACGCCATACACACACAAAGCTTCAAATTTGAGGTTGTCGCCGGAGACGTGTCGCTATAAACAGTTTTTCTACATCGAGAAACGCCAATTTTAACATAGACGTGCACGCTCACACCCGCACACTCCACTACACACGCCTAGTGTCAGAGTTTCAAGATTGGGAAATGCCGTTTTCCACATAATTAATAACCCACGTCAATGAAACATCAAACTTGTGATTTGATCCTAACAGGTTGTAGTACCGTACCTCCTTTTTTTTGTGTGAAAAAGGTAGTATTGATGATCAGAGCAACATTACAGAAAAGGACAGCAGAAAATAAGAAATAACAGACAGGTCCTTCTGCAAGTCGATGACAACACCGTCGTGGACGAGCCGGTATCCAGAAAATATTGATGATCAGAGCAACATTACGACGCCTCAGGAATAATGGTACACCAAGCTGCCTATATCCAGAAAATATTGGAGAAATTCAATATGGACAAATCCTATCCGTCTAAAACTCCCATGGTGGTTCGATCTCTAGACGTAGAGAAAGATCCGTTCAGGCCGAGGGATGATGGAGAAGAGATGTTGGGACCCGAGGTTCCATATCTCAGTGCCATTGGAGCGCTTATGTATCTTGCAAATTGTACGAGATCTGACCTCGCATTTGCAGTGAATCTACTTGCTAGACACAGCGCAGCTCCCACCAAACGCCATTGGTCGGGAGTCAAGAATGTCTTTCGATATCTCCAAGGCACAAAGGATCTTGGCCTATTCTTTCAATTCCAGAAAAACCTGGACTCCAGTATGATTGGATACGCTGATGCTGGCTATTTATCTGATCCCCATAATGCCAGATCGCAATCCGGCTTTGTGTTCCTACATGGTGGAACGGCCATATCATGGAAGTCTTCAAAACAGACTCTGGTTGCAACGTCCACCAATCATTCTGAAATTATTGCAATATATGAAGCATCATGCGAATGTGTGTGGCTTCGCAGAATGATAAACCACATACAACAGTCATGTGGAATTGGTTCTATCGAATCACCTACCATTATCTACGAAGATAATGCGGCTTGTGTTGCACAGATGCAAACATGATACATAAAGAGCAATATCACTAAGCATATTGCCCCCAAGTTGTTTTTCCCCCATCAACTCCAGAAGAGTGGAGAAATCAAAATTTTACAAGTTAAATCATGTGATAATCTCGCTGATCTTTTCACGAAGTCTCTACCAACTTCAACATTTCAGAAATATATTCATGGGATTGGTATGCGACGGCTTCGGGACTTGCAGGAGTCAGGGGGAGTATCTTCCTGAACTATTCCTGTTCAAAGCATCATATTACACTATTTTCCCTTTATGAGTTTACTTTTCAGGTTCTCATTAAGGTTTTTAATGAGGTAATATCAACATAAGATTATATGTCATACTTTCTGTTTTCCCCACCGGGGTTTTTAGGGAAGTATACACGACATATTTATTCCCTCCCAAATTCTATGGATATAGTTCATATTGAGTTAGCGGAGACAATAATCATCATATGTTGGATCATTTTCTCCTTATTTTCCCACAGGGTTTGAAAGTGTTTACCAGCATATTCTACACTACTCCTCATATTTTTTTCCCACAGGGTTTTTGAAGGAGATTATTCCAAGGATGTCCAATCGCAAGTACAAGGAAGGATTAGGGGGAGTGTTAGGATTTAATTAGTTTACATAATTAAGGGATAATCCTCCCTGTGTAATATCCGTGCAATTGCCTTTGGCAACAGCTACGACACTCCTGCAATTGTACCAACCGTTCCCGACGGTTGTTCCCGAACAGCCGCCTCTCCATATGTCGGTTGAGGTGACCGTTCGCCTTGTATAAATAGTGATCATCAATGGAATAAACAGTTCGATTCATTCTGTCCTCTCTCGATTCTCTCTCGATCGCTCCCGTTTTTCTCTTCTAACAACCCTTATCTAGTCATAGAACACAACTCTTCGTTGAGCTAATTAAGCACAACTCTTCGTTCTCAAGCTTTGAGACGATGTTTATTTGAAGAACACGAGCTAATTAAGCGGGTGAGAATGCCAATAACAAAAACGTGAGCCCCATTCTTTCGACCTATGGTTTGCAGAATAGGTTACCTCACAAGCATTTATTTTATATAAATGCTTTATTAGAGAAATGATCATTGGACTTACGAGGACAAGTGGCAAGCAACTCCTCTGACAAATTCCAGCTTGCGAACAGTGGCAGCACCACATAGTACACAAGAGCACAAGGTGCACTGATCATCCTAACAACAAAGGTGGCAAAACACCACCAGGTCCATTCCATCGAGTCAGCCAGAAACAAACATATGTGATGTATCAATAAAATTGTGGCAGGCACATGAGATAACTCATTTAGCATTCAGCTCAGCTGATACCTTGCACAAGTGACATCATGTCAGTTGCCACCATGGCCAGATAGTGGTTGCAAACAGGGCAGCGCCACACAATACAGAGACAATACTGACTGAGAGCGAAACCAAATTACACACTGAACAATGGACTCGGAAACCGTCAGGTAATGTCAGACTTAATATACCCTTCCCAAAAGTTTACCAGAAAACTCCATGACGAGGTTCAAATAAACATAGTGAGCTAGTTTTAGCTGAACAGGCATAAAACAACTAAACATCACTGGCTGAATGATGCGGATGTACAGCTATTTCACTGGTGAGCATATCAACCACAGGTGGGCATCCAATTTATTTTGGAAGATACTTTACTGTATTTTAGACAACTGAGACGAACATTTTTTTGTCCATGTAACCAAAAACATTTTCAGATTATCCTACTTATCAAGCCCTTACTCTACCAGCTAGTAGCAGTGCAGGTTGGTTCAGTTTCCATCTATTTAAAAAATCCAGATAGTTTGTTATATGCTCATACAAATTGCACCATAAAAGCGATAGAAAAGATTCAACAACAACATTTAGTCCTCAGTCACAATCCTGGGAATATCTCAACTCAGAACCAAAATATATCCTGAGCCAACAATGCCTTTGGCAGCAATGAAATGTAAACTGGCTGCGGAAAAACGGTGGTGTTATCCGACAGGCAAAACTTTTTTTTACATATATGAATAAGCACCTGAATTGTCTGTAAGGCGTGCAAGCGATATGATTATTACCACTGTTGAGAAAAAAGTAGCAAGAGAGAACAATTTCCTTGTCATTTTAGGTGATCAAAGAGCTTCTTAGAAACCTGTAGGACAAAGTAATAAGCATTAACAACTTAGTTTAGTCCAAGAGCGGGAAGGAACAAAAGAATACATGAATAACTGGCTTCTCGGATGGGCAATGCACACAAGTACGAGTATAGCCAGGAAGGGACCACTCACATGATTGTCGATGCATTGCAAGTAATCGAAGTATTGACCAGTACAGTGCTTCTGCCCAGTCTCATCATCTTCAATTCTCTTAACACATTTCTGTGTACAGCGTAAGTGGCATAAGTTCATGTTTTAGTGGTAACAGAAGCACAGGTACTAAACAAATAGTCTACAGAAGGCAAGGAGTATTTCTTAAATGTTCAATTAACTGCCAATATATGGTTAAACACAGAACATTTGAAACAGCTGCTAAAGAAGAATTGTTTATTATAAAAATTGCAAACACTAGGTAGCGTTGGACCTTGGACATTTGCTATAGTCTAGTGCATAGTTGCAACCGTACAAATTTGTGTTTAATGGGAACATGTGAGTTCTACAGATAAAATAGGAATCCATTTTCATGGATAAGATAGAAATAAAGCAAAAAAAAATGAGGGCCTTGAGGATGCACTTGAAGTATATTATCAGATATAAGAAACCTCTGACTTCAACACAAGTGGAAGTAGATCTCAGTAATCGTACTGATATGCATTTGCATATAACATTACAGGAAACATAATCACATTTGACCTCATATACTGCATATATCAAGATCAATGAGAATTATACATTTGCAACTAAATCGAACAGCACATTACCTGATAGTCACGCCACTGTTTGACACACTTGCCCTTTGTTTGAAGTTCTAGGAGCGCCTTAGGGTCAGATACCTCCTCGTCTTCCCTGAAATACAATGCGAGATCATTGAGAACAAAACGGCTTGACAGTAGAACTCTTCCATTTCATAACTACCACAATAAGCTATGCTCTAACAAAACGGCTTGACAGTAGAACTCTTCCATTTCATATCGTACTGATATGCATTTGCATATTCCAAAGTGAAATTACCAAGAAGAGGAATTGGTTGAACGACACACATTTTAACAAAACAGAATGGCAATAAACTAAGTTATCATGCATCAGATCAAAAACTTATGTGCTTATCTGGTCTGCACAATGTGTCACCCCCCACAGGTGAACGCACGGATGCAGAAAGAATTGTTTGAGGAATGAGTAAGGTCAAGGTCATTCGAATCAGCCAATAATCAGCTTGCACAATTTACTACATCCATGACATATCATGTGAGAAAACGCCTAATCAACAGTTATTGAAGAGGATGCTACAGCTTTTAGGCATATGCGGCACAATTATTATTTGATTGGTTTTCTCCCAGATATAATTTTGGCAGCAGTTTGCAACAGAAGTAACCATCAAACGGTAACACCTCAACGCACGCTGATACATGAATCTGAGGCAAGTGATGTGCAACTAGAAACCACATGGATTGGCCGGCCTAGCCCAAACAATCACACAAATACAAACATCAGTAATCAGACAAGCAAGCAGAGACCTCGACAACCAGAGTGCCAATTTCTCAATTCTAAGCCATGCCTGATGATTCCGATCCTGGCTAGCACGGGCATTGCATTGAATTCATAACACGCATCGTACCCCCAGAACACCGTCGCTCGATTCTACTGTTCCACGGTACATAAATTCCCAAACAATCGTTCGATTAGCGAATCTAAGTGCCCTAGTTAATTTGAGCATAGGCAACAGAATCACGCGAGCGGCAGCATATGGATCCAATCCCACCCCCAACACGGCGATCTGCTCAGCCCGCACGTTACAGATAGGCGATTGAATACGGCAATAAAATTGGTTCGATCGGATGACTCACATGAGCGCGACGCTTCCGGTGACCCCAAAAAGATCTCGCTTCCAACTGCAGAAAACGGCGGTAATTAGCCCTGAGGAAAACGAAATTCGTAAAGGCGCGGGGATCGAGTAGAAGGGATAATTTCTGATGGAACCGGATCTGGGAGGAAGGCGGCGAGTTACCGTAGGGCGGAGACGGAGGCGGGCGGCGACAATGAATCGGGGTCGAGGGTTACACAGGCCAGACGAGGAAGGAAGAGGCGATGAAGAAGCTTCCCGAAGGTCGGGGTGGAGCTCGGGAGGAGGCCGTTGGGCTAGGATCGGGAAGGCCCATATAGATATTCTGTTCTCGGCCTTTTTTGTAGATCTTGTTTTGGGTCAGCTGCAGCGGTTATGTAGGGCATTTAAAAGGAAAAAGTATAGAATTCACGCTTAAATGTCATGATTTGGCTACAATTCACCCCAAGCTTTAAAACCGCCTAATTCGTACCCTGAAGTTTGCCACTTTGGCTAAATCAAACCCTGTGGTGGTTTTGATCAATTTGGGTGGTTTTGAACAGCTGACGTGGCGCTGATGTGGCATATCCGTTAGTTTAGTGATGTAACGGACGTTATGTCCTAGCGTGGGCCCACATGTCAGAGGCCTGTGAGACCGTTTTTTGCAGAATTCCCCTGTATTAATTGTGTCGGAGCGTCGAGCCCACTTTCCAGTGACTGTGACGCCGTTTTCTTACACAATCCCCCCTGGATTAATTATAGTACCGTAATAAATACATCTCTCGATCATTCTCTCACTTTCTCGACACCGCTCTCGCCCATGACGAACCCTAGGAGAATCCCATCTCTCGATCTCTCCCGCGACGAACCCTAGCTGTTCCTTGGGCTTGCGTCCGTGACGGCCATGGCTTCCTCGAGCTCCATCTGATCTGTCCGCCGCCCAGCCGCGTTCATCCCTCTGATCTGCTGCCCCGGCTGTGGTGAGGAGCTGAAGCAGGGGCGCTCCGGCACCAAGACGCACGAGGGTTGGACCTACTACTGCTGCAAGAATCATAGGGTATGTGATGCAGGACATTTGTCTGGATTTGGTTTTTCTAGTGTAGAAATTTGCAGATTTTAGGCCTACTCGAGGCTGTGAATGCCTTGTTTTGAACATCTTCTGCTTTTTTTGACAGAGGGGGTGCGATTTTTGGCATTGGGAGCTGGAGTATGTGATGTGCATACTGGAGAAGGGTTATCTCAAAGGTAGCCTTGGTGATGATGCCTTTGGATGGGCAGAGGAGAGGAGGGAGAAGTTGGAGCTGAAGCAGAGGGAAAAGGAGTCTGCAGCCTCAGCTGCTTCTGAACAAGATGAGAAGATGATGAAGATCCTGAGCTCAGTGGGCGAGCAACTGACTGAAACACTGCTACTTCTGAAGTTTGTTGTTCTGTTGATGGTTGTTGGTTGTGTGCTGCTTCTGCAGAACAAATGAAGTGTGCACTATGTTTATCAGATGTAGTAGTTGTAAGATGTAGTAGCATGAACTTGGCAGATGTAGTAGTATGTTCATCTGATGTAGTAGTTGGAAGATGTAGTAGTTTGTTTGAACTTGGAAGTACTGAAGCATGTACTGGCATGTACTGATGCTTTTGTTTGTGCAATGAACCTCTCAGTTATGAATGTTGTTATGTTTGTGTTTGTGTTTCATTGCAAAACTATTCAGAATACATTGCTCATTTATTTCATGCTGCAAACATTACATATCATGGAGAATCAAACATTGCATATCCTGAACAATGTTAAAGCACAATGTTGAAGGTGTCATAGTACATGGATAGAACTGGCACTTGTAGTTGTGCTTCTCACATTACAACTAAACAAAAAACAACCTCAATTAGACAAATGGTTACTTCCTTTGCAGATCTTTAGCAGCTCTGTATGCAGCAAGACTGAAACTGGTATGCTTAGGAGGAGCTTCACTGTTGTACTTGTTGAAGCTCTTCTGGTGGGTAGTATCAGTTGGTATGGGTGTCACAAATGGCTGACATAGTGATTACCCCCAAGAGCAAGGGATCACCGTAGCACCTCTCAATGTGGAAGTAAGGTATCGATCCGCAGGAGCAAGAAGGAAAAGTTATCTATTCTCTACAACTAAAGTGTCACAAGTTTTAGTTGATTATGCACTAAACAAGTTTGGAGAACAAGGTGGTTGATGGATGGAAGTAACCAAGCAAGAATGTAAAAGTGTCCCAATCCTCTTCAATGCAAGAGGACAAGACAAATGGTAGCAAGCAAAAGCTCTCAAAGAGAGAGAAAGCCCAATCCTCTATGCAGCAAGAGGACAAGCTCAAGTGTGAGTTTCTTATAGGAACAATGGACATGGGTTCACTTAATCCTCTCTCCTTCATCTACTGTGATTATCATGTTATAGATAAAGTACACACAATTGTCATGTTTTAATGGTAGCTTTTATAACGGCTATATGTCCTAAAACACATAGTTGAAAGAAGTACTCATTTGTGTTGCTAGATCACCCTCGTAAGGCTAGCGTGGTTGCTCTCACCCCCACATCATACTCTTTCTTTTTACCCCCAGATAAAGGATGTTAGGCGGTACTGTGTCACTCAATACCTATGCCGTGTCACATCGGCCATCCCGTACCCACATACATCATACTTCTTTAAGAACAATATTCAACCAAAGTATGACAAGTCATAAAAGATCCAACACAACGGTAAATGCATAACAAATTATCTCATACCACAATATTCACCACAAAGGTATTACATAGATGACCGTAATCATGTTTAGCAGCTCATACGGTACTAATTAGTGAAGCTCAAGAGAGAGGAGAGATACATAAGTTACCACCTCAAACCCAAGTCCAGGGGGTGGACTACTCCCCCTTCATCATGGTGATGATGGTGGAGAAGTTCTTGCTGTAGATGTTGATGATGAACACGCCGGAGGGGGGTGGAGCCCTCCGGAGGTGATTCCGGCGGCGTTTCCCCCTCCGATCTTCTCCGGCGGTAGCCTTCTGACTCTCTGTTTCGTGGTTCTGTGTTTCTCCGCCGCCTCTTCGCGAAACTCCTCGGGGGACTATTTTTATAGGCGTTTTAGGTCAAAACCTAGTCGGTGGAGGAATGATCGACGGCAACGGAGCCACGAGGGCCAAAAGAGTGGGCCCCACGTGGCCACAGTACCTGGCCGCGTGGGCCACCCCTTTTTGCCTTGCGGGCTCCGTTTGCTCGATTCCTTCGCTCCTACGTCTTCTTCCTTCCAAAATAACGGCCTCTGTATTTTTCCAGAATTTTATGACGACGTTTGGGTCCCTGAAACATAAAAGGTAACAAATAGGGTTTTCTGCCTGCGCAGGGTTAATTCCATAAAAATAGGAAACAATTATTTTATTTCCTAAAATCATTAAATAACAGTGGTATAACCCTTATATGATGCAAATATGATTAGAATATAAGTGATATAGTGCAAAGTTCATGTATGCATTTTACCTGCATCAACATCCCCAAGCTTAACCCATGCTCGTCCTCGAGTATGAAGGTGATAAAACTAACATGGACTTTGCAATATAGCACTAACAATGGATATCAAAGATGATTGCTACTGCTACATAGAGTCAAATGATTCATTCTTCAAAGGAGTAGCAATATGCAAAATAGTTTATGAAGTGATATCAAGTATTCAATGCAACGATGTTCAATGATAGTTCACATAGTGTAACATAACAGATAGTAGTATGGACATTCTTACTTTTGCATACATGTGGTCCATAGAGTGATGATGAAAATCTGAATATATTTGATGGACACTTTGGAAAGATGAATAAGTGAGTAGAGGTAAAGCATGCATAAGTTTCATCTAACTTCCAAACTCTCCTACTTAAGTTAATGATTGCAATGTGGTAATCCTTGGTGTCAAGCTCTCATTACCCTATCATAGCATCTTGAATGATTATAGTTTAGTGTGAGAGCAAATATGAGTAGTGTGCTTGACAAAGTAAAGGTTGGATGTCTCATGCCCCTTGAATACAAGTACCTACACCATGAGTTACTCAACTTGGGAAAAGCAAGTTCAAGTTATCTATCATTGTAAGTAATAATAGTATCATCAAGAGCGTCAACTGTGGTACCTCTTGTCCCAGGATATGGAACAAGCCCATATCAAAATGACAAGACAAACAAACAAGATGAATCACCTCAACACCCTTTTTATTTACCATTGGAATAGCTTTTTATTGTAAGGTGTGTCATAGATAATTCACCATAGCATGTAAGTAAATTTCCACCATGAATAATGCATGGCTTAGATTAGCGGCCCAGGCGTCTCTCTAACCATTTATACAAACTCATTCAAATTAAATCTTTTCCCCCTTATTTCACCATGATAGGCATCCATAGACAAAAGCACATGATATCAACTAAATGGAGCATGTTGAAAGCTTTGCATGTGACAGCACATATGGGCTAACTCCCAACCTTGGACATTTATCAAGCCACTAGCATCATAATCTTAATCACAATGGGTTATGTTTTATTTATAGCAATGATAGTAAAAATGTGTATCAAGTTCATGAGAGCTATATAACCAACTTTTCCCATGGCAATCAATAACATAATCATTTTCATTCAGAGGTATAGATAACACAAATATCATGATGAACATACTCGGAATAGCATATAGCTAGTAGGTAGATATGGTGGACTCACTGGAATAACTTTGGTTGAAGGTGTTGGAAACAAGTTTTGACTTGTTGGAATGTTTGGGCTAGCAAAAGGGAGAAAATTGACCATCTAGATGCATGCATGAGTGTCCATAGAACTAACTAATCCATGTTAAACCAAGTAAAATAACAATCAGCACCAAAACATGAATAAGTTATAGCTCTTCAAAAAGAATTTGCAAACTATTACTCATAAATAAGCTCATGAATCATGCAACTATATGTATCATTAAAAATCAACTCAAACATCCCTTTTCCCAATCTTATAAAAGCATCCAACATATTTCAACCCATATTTACAGTAGCTCTCCTATATATAAATGATAGTGTGGTGGTCTCTCAAAACAAATCAAACCAAAACAAAACAAAAGTCGCTCCAAGTTTATGCGATAAAGTGTTTCGATCAAAAAACAGAAGTTGGACGTGCGCAAACCGAGCGTGTGTAGGTCCAGCGGGGTTGTCTTCACATCCCCAAGCTTATGGTCTTTACCATCCTTGGATAACTCTTGGTGCATCTCCTCCAATCCCTGTGAAAAAACTTCAAAACACCGTTTCTCCCATTTCTTTTCTGTGGGGTGCATTAATAGTGATAAACAAATATGTTTCTTGCTGCATATAATTCGTGAACAAAAAATTCATATGAGATGTCCAGAAAGTGTATAATGTTGTATGCCTACTCATAAACTCAATTGGATCAAAAAGATGCAAATTAAAAGCTCAAAGCATGCATCAAACAAAATGGGACAGAATCTGTCCAGAAAAACAGCAGCAGCAAAACGTATTTTTCTACCCTACAAACTTTCTCGAAAAATTCCGAAGAAATTCATGCATACAGAAGATGAAAAGTTACAACTACAGTTCAAATATGAGCTCATTCGGAGTTACATAATAAGAATTAAAAATCATACCGTGCACTGATTCGTGCAGGAATAAAATCTCCGAACGCTATAAGCAACTTTTTCAAACCAAAAAGGGTAAAACTTGGCACTTTATTGAAAATTCCAGAACCTAAACTATAAACAAAGTCTCTTGGTACAGCAAGAGGACACAAAGAAAAATCACACATAAAAATAACCGGGTTGCCTCCCGCAAAGCGCTTTCTTTATAGCCATATAGCTAGGCTTCTTATTTGGTATCAAGATGGTTGAAGTGAGGTGGACTGAAAATATCATATTCATCATCATAAATGGGAGACATAGTATCATTAAACAAGTTAAAGAACCTCCCCAAGCTTAGATGATTGGAAGATATAAAAGGAACCTCCCCAAGCTTAGTCTAGTGCACACAAGAATAGAAACTTAAGCAAGAAGGAAAAGTTATCTATTCCCTACAACTAAAGTGTCAAAGTTTTAGTTGATTATGCACTAAACAAGTTTGGAGAACAAGGTGGTTTATGGATGGAAGTAACCAAGCAAGAATGTAAAAGTGTCCCAATCCTCTTCAATGCAAGAGGACAAGACAAATGGTAGCAAGCAAAAGCTCTCAAAGAGAGAGAAAGCCCAATCCTCTATGCAGCAAGAGGACAAGCTCAAGTGTGAGTTTCTTATAGGAACAATGGACATGGGTTCACTTAATCCTCTCTTCCTCATCTACTGTGATTATCATGTTATAGATAAAGTACACACAATTGTCATGTTTTAATGGTAGCTTTTATAACGGCTATATGTCCTAAAACACATAGTTGAAAGAAGTACTCATTTGTGTTGCTAGATCACCCTCGTAAGGCTAGCGTGGTTGCTCTCACCCCCACATCATACTCTTTCTTTTTACCCCCAGATAAAGGATGTTGGGTGGTACTTTGTCACTCAATACCTATGCCGTGTCACATCGGCCATCCCGTACCCACATACATCATACTTCTTTAAGAACAATATTCAACCAAAGTATGACAAGTCATAAAAGATCCAACACAACGGTAAATGCATAACAAATTGTCTCATACCACAATATTCACCACAAAGGTATTACATAGATGACCGTAATCATGTTTAGCAGCTCATACGGTACTAATTAGTGAAGCTCAAGAGAGAGGAGAGATACATAAGTTACCACCTCAAACCCAAGTCCAGGGGGTGGACTACTCCCCCTTCATCATGGTGATGATGGTGGAGAAGTTCTTGCTGTAGATGTTGATGATGAACACGCCGAAGGGGGGTGGAGCCCTCTGGAGGTGATTCCGGCGGCGTTTCCCCCCTCCGATCTTCTCCGGCGGCAGCCTTCTGACTCTGTTTCGTGGTTCTGTGTTTCTCCACCGCCTCTTCGCGAAACTCCTCGGGGGACTATTTTTATAGGCGTTTTACGTCAAAACCTAGTCGGTGGAGGAATGATCGACGGCAACGGAGCCACGAGGGCCAAAAGAGTGGGCCCCACGTGGCCACAGTACCTGGCCGCGTGGGCCACCCCCTTTTTGCCTTGCGGGCTTCGTTTGCTTGATTCCTTCGCTCCTACGTCTTCTTCCTTCCAAAATAACGGCCTCTATATTTTTCCCGAATTTTATGACGACGTTTGGGTCCCTGAAACATAAAAGGTAAGAAATAGGGTTTTCTGCCTGCGCAGGTTAATTCCATAAAAATAGGAAACAATTATTTTATTTCCTAAAATCATTAAATAACAGTGGTATAACCCTTATATGATGCAAATATGATTAGAATATAAGTGATATAGTGCAAAGTTCATGTATGCATTTTACATGCATCACACAGGTTTACAATTTTCATGTTCCCCAGCTGGTTGGGCTGGGAGCTTGGCTGGGATAGTGGCTGAGAGCTTGGCTGGGAACTTGTCTTCCTTCTTGGCCTTGTTTGTTGGATGAGAGCTAGTTGTGTTGATGCCTTGCTCTGTGCTTGCAATTGTGTTTGGTTTGACAGTTTGTTGGGAGTCTCTCCCAGGTATCTTCAGTCCTGTAGACCTTGTTCTTAATGCCTTTGCTACTGCATCTTCATACACCACAACATCCTTTCCTTTCCTGGCTCTTGCATCATCATCATTTTCCTGTGACAAGTGTGTAAGGTGAGCCCACATATAGTAAGTAGGTATCAGAGTTTAAATGCAGTGCAGTTGTACAGAAATCCTTACCTTAGCTCTCTTGCTAATTTCCATCTCAAATTCATGTTGCTGTTGCTTTCTTTTCTTGGTTCTATCTCTGACTATCTGTGCATTGCCATGGTGCTTGGCAACAGGATTGTTGGTGCAGCTGGACAGATTGTGTCCCTTTCTCTTGCAGTTACTGCAGGTTATTTTTTGGCCAACCCTGCTCATCTTTGAGCCCTTGGGTCCTTCATCTGGTCCCCTTCTCCTTTCAGTTTTGGGCCTTCTAGGCAGTTTGATAAAACCAGGGGAGTTTGGTCTGGGTTGATCTGCTGTTGGCCAGCTCTCTTCACCTGCCATTGGCTCCAAGCAATGGTCATATATCTTGTTGTAAACACTAATAGAATAGTAGTCAACAATGTAGTCATCGATCTGTCTTGAAGAAGCATAAATTGCACTAATTGCATGACAACAAGGGAGGCCTGACAGCTGGAAGTATCTGCAAGTGCATGTTCTTTTCTCTAAATTGACAGTGAACCTATACTTCTGATGTTCTTGAACCTCAAACCCTTCCTTTCCATTCCAGGGCACCTCAACGTTTGTAGACGTTGTGATGTTCATCTTGAGTTTTCTGAATATGTTTGGACAGATAGTCCCTTTCCATTTTCCTGACTTGGCCCTGTTTTGCTGAACCTGACTGTCATCTTGCGTCTTATCCATTCTAGCATGGACACAATAGGCAAGTACCTTGACTCTATTATGTAGTTGTTGAAGCACTCACACATGTTATTGTCCACAGAGTCACAGTTGGATCCAATTTCCATGAATGCCCTGCTCCAGTGTCCTGGATCAGTGTTCATCATATCTTTAGCTCCTTCCACTGTGTACTGAGCAAGCTTTGCTCTGTTATAGTTGAAAAGCACCTTGTTTTGCGCCTTGACACATCTCGAGAATAATTTTTGTAGGTCATGATTTGGATGCAGCTTCTTCCAATTTGAGTATATGTGCCTAGCACACATTCTATGCTCTGCCCTAGGCATTATGTCCTCAATTGCAGATAGCAAACCTTTCTGTTGATCAGATATGAACACCCAACCTGCAGCTTGATCTTTAATCCTTAGGTCTTTGTTCAGCAGAGGAAGAAACCAGAACCATGAATCATAATTCTCCTTTTCCACTACTGCCCAAGCAATTGGGTACATTTGATTGTTGGCATCCCTTCCTAGTGCACATAGCATCTGTCCAAAGCAGGCTCCTTTGAAGAAGCAACCATCCAAGCCAATTACTTTTCTACACCCAGCAAGAAACCCTTTCTTCAGAGCTGAAAAACACATGTAGAACCTCTGGAATACATGAATATCATCTGGTTGATCAGGGTCCATTTTGATAGCAACAGTACTACCAGGATTAGAATTTAACACTGCTAGCTGACAATGTTGGGGATATCGCTTATCGGGAACATATCGGTCGACTATAGATAAGGGGTAAATCGGCCGGTTTATCGGCATATCGGCCGATATATCGGCATATCGACCGATATATCGGCATATCGGTTGATTTATCGGCCGATTTATCTTATCGGTCACACACTGAGAAGCGATAAATCGGCCGATTTATCGGAATATCGGAAGATATCTTGAACAGTGCTAGCTGATAATCAAACACACCTTTGAGTACTCTCCTTTTGATGAATCCATCAATTTCCTAAACACAAGCTTAAGGCCGGCAGTTTGACCCATGGGTACGTCCGCCCATGGGCACCCGACCCTAATGGGCAGGGTATGGGTCGCTCTTTTTGCCCATGGGTCTTGCCCATTGGCGACCCGATTAGTCGTGGGCATGGTATGGGCATAAGTTTGTGCCCGTGGGTAACCCGATGGGTCGCCCGATTAATATAAATAATTAATACAAAATGTATTCTACACGATTTAATATCTATTTTCAACTACACAGGTATAATCAACTAACGTAAAAAATGAACAAGAAAATGGCATGACTTTGGTTGCTCGCGTATCCTAGTTCTAGGAGCCCAATAGGCAATAGTTGGCTTGTTGGGCCTCTTGCACATACGGTGTACTCCAGCCTGTGGAACACATACGAGCATATCGCTGCCTTGCTTACACGACTCCAGGGGGCGCTCTCTTTACATTCTATTCGCTGGCGGTGCAGCGACAAACGCGGACAGAGGCATGATGGACTACATGGAACAAATAATTAGTAATTTATGATTGACCCGATGGGTGCCCGGTTGTGTTGGGTGACCCGACGGGTTCGGGCATGGGTCTGATGTTAGAACCATGGGTAGGGTCGTGGGCAGAATTCCTTGCCCATCTGGAATAGGTCGACCCGGCCGTACCCGACCCGACTGCCAGCCTTACACAAGCTTCTTAGCTCTTTTGCACTGAGCTTCAGAAACATCTGCCCCAACTTCTTGCAGCATTGTTTGCTGAAAATGCTTGATCTTCCAGGTTGGGTTTGCTTTTATCAAGCTGCCAAACCTCTAAGAGCACTGAGCTTCAGAAACATTTGCCCCAACTTCTTGCAGCACTGTTTGCTGAAAATGCTTGATCTTCCAGGTTGGGTTTGCTTTTATCAAGCTGCCAAATCTCTTAGCAAGATAAGTAGAATTGACTAATTTGTTGTCTCTCCTTGGAATACAGTGGTGCACATCAACTAGAGTAGTTACTTGAAGCCACTTGTTCCTGCTAGTCCTTGATGCATATATAGTCCAAGGGCAAGATTCCCACGTACAATGTGCTCTGACTTTACCATGCTCATTCTTTGTGAAAGCCAAATGGTGCTTCTCCTTGATTCCATACTTAATCAAAGCCTTCTCCATTTGTTCCTTGCTTCTGAAAACCATCCCTAGCTGGAATTTTTGACCCTCTTCCTTGTTGTTGTATCTAGGCCAGGTGCTCTTTTTCCTTACATTTGTCTTTCCCCCTTCTCCATCACTCTCCTCTGTATCTGAATACTGGTCATCACTGTCAAAATATTCAGATTCTGATTCAGAAAAGGGCACACCTTCATCTCCAGATCCATGTGTCACAACTGCATTGTCTTTGATGATATGGTGTGTACCTCTTCCAAGCTTTTTGTTCCTCTCATTTAATCTTATCTCTCTTGAAAGTTTTCTCATATGCTCTGCCTCAGAATCCTCACCTGAAATGTCTTCAGGAATTGGCTCATACTCAGTGTCATCATCTGATTCTTGGACAGGTGGTGCATCTTCTGTCACACCTGCATCAACTACATGCTGCTCTATTGCTTCTTCTTGCTTTGCATCTTCTTGCTTTGCTTCTTGAACTGGTATCACAAGGTCCTTGCTATTCCAATTGTGGGCTGAGTATGTTTCAGTAACAGGTATTTGAACAACAGTTCCTGCATTCTTTTCTGCATCCAACAGTACAACTTCTTCCATCTTTACCTCCTTGGCCTCATCCCTTGCCACTTCTTCAAGATATATTTCTGCTTTTTCATCATAACCAATGGCCAAATCAATGCTCAATATGGCAGCATTATCTCCCACAATCATCAGACCATCACTAAGAGTTTTTCCTGGAGCAAGCCAATGCATCTTCAGTGCAACCTTACTGTTCAGTCTACCCAATTCAATGTCATAAACATCCCTTGCATAGTTCATCAGTTCCTTGAAACACAGTTCACCTATGTTGATACATACTTCTTGCACAACCTCCTCCCCCACATAGTCAACACTGCGTCCATCTCTTCTGAAGGAACCCATGGCATGGAACCTGAAATTCATGCCATTTGCTATGCAGACATCACTCCTCATCCTCTTCATGAAATTTGTATGATCAATAGTCAGGCAGAGTGTTTTATGGCCTACACTTACAACCTTCAACATCTCAACTATGTCTGCATCTGACCGTATGCACAACAACCCATTGATAGAATCCTTCCCAAGTTTATCCTAGTACACATGCATCAGTTCATCCCTCTCATACCCCAACTGCTTCAACAATTGGTTGATCCACAGAATAGACCAAGTTTTTGTATTACAGTAGTCCACGAAAGCAGGTGTTCCTTGCATGTAATCCAGCTCCGCACCTAGGCCACAGTACCTGCCGTTGTGCTCAATGACAACAGTAAAGCTGGAGTCGTCAACATACTCCGGTGGATACTCCTCCTCCCAAGAACGGAGATGAGGCTCGTGAGGCATGTCGTCCAAACCTGCTAATACAGAGAAGAAGTGTTATCTGACAGATAACTGTAAAGCAAGACATATAACTGTAATCCATAAACATGTGAGATTTGTCGACATAAAGTTGAGAGATTTCTGCTCATTAGCATGCTCAGTAACACTATGTTTGATTCCAGCTAACTTTAACATGTTAATTCATCTCAGATCTCTGCCACATAGAGGCGCAAAATTTAGCTAAAACCCTGCACTTTGAAGTTCAGAAACTGTCGGGGTCGAGCTAGAAGTAGAACTCACCATGATTGTCCATCTCGGTGAAGAGTTAGCACTCCACGGTGCACTGGACGACAGGGGTCGAGGTTGCGCGGCGGCGGACGGAGCACTCGACGGCGAGGTCGAAGTAGAGGTTGAAGAAGGCGGATCAACAGGGTCAGCGCAGCATCATGGCATCCGCCGCGACACCTCGGGCCATCCAGTGGCGGCGACGTCGTTCTGGTGGTGGTGGATGGTGGCGGCGTCGATGACGGAGAGGTCGAAGTGGTGGTGGTGGTCGTGGACACGCAAGGAAAGGCGCAGAAGTGGTGGTCGATCTCGTCGTTTTGTCTGAAAAGGTAATAACTGCCTGGGAGGAGGGAGGGCCTATTTGCAAAAAGAAAAGAAAGGTCAGGGTTGTTCATGCAAAGGTGATGCGCAGACAGCCAGCTTTGTCTGAAAATTGCCACCTTTTGCTCAAGCTCTAGCCGCTCCGCCGTTCCACCACGACGCCATGAACGAGAACTGGCACCCGCTCTGCTCAAGCTCCAGCTCCACCCTCCTCGAGACGCCGCTAGCCCAGACATTGGTCCAGCCCGAGACAACTTTGTACCTGCCAGATGTAAGTGCTCCACCGCTCCGCCACGACGCCGCTAGGGTTAGGAATCCAGTTTGCTTCTTCTTCCACCTTTGATTCCCAAATTTCCTGATGAAGTTACCATTCTCGTAGATCACGTACAGAGATGACGTGCCTGATTCAGTTCAGGACCCTGTATTTTGTGGGGTTGATGCGGACGCCACTGTGCTCTGTCCAATCCACAGGCTGAAGCCCGGGATATTTGTTGCATTTGAAGGAAACATGACAGGGAGACGTTTCTACCTTTGTCCACTAAAGAATGTAAGTGACACAAGTAGATTTTACTTCTGAATTTTGTACTGCTTGCACTGAACTCTGAATTTCTGTCAGTTTACACACTAAGTCTGAATTTCTTCCAATTTGTAGAAATCTGAGAATTGTGGATTTGTAGGATGGACTGATCAAGAATGGCATGGAGGTTTGCAGAATTGTCTTGCTAGGTTATGGGCTATGCATCGGGGAACTGAAAATCGGCTAATTGAGAACAACCACCAAAATGCAACACTGCTGCACAATATTTCAGAACAGAAGAAGAAGGTGGAGAAGAAATACTACAGTCTTTTAGAAGATATGGACAACTAGATGAATGAAACTCAACAAAAGATAAGCAAAAAATTTACTGGAAGAAGCCAAGTCATCAAAGGTGATAACACAGAAAGAACTAGATGAACTAAAGAAGCAAAATATTCATATGCTGGAATAGTTGCAGAAGATGGAACTTATGAAGCAGAATGAGCAACTGGAAGTGGAGGAAGTGAAGAAACAAAATGCTCAGTTGCTTGAGCAGTTCGAGTTGATGAAAACTGTGAAGAAGGGTGAGCAGCAGGAACTAAAGGAGTTGAAGAAGCAAAGAGCTCAGTTGCTTGAGCAGATGCAGAAACTACAGGAGGGTGATCATGAGGAGCTACAACATGTCAAGAAGCAAAGGACTCAGTTGGTAGAGCAGAATCAGTTGCTTAAAGCAAGGCAGAAGGATGAGCAAAGGAAATTGAAGAAAGAAAAGAAACACACAACTCAGTTGCTAGAGCAGTTTGAGATGTTCAAAGCTCTACAAAAGGGTGAGCAGAAGGAATTAGAGGAGTTGAAGCAAAAAGTACTTGAGCAGAAGGAGTACATAAAGAAGTTAGAGTACAACCTCTATGACTTGTTCCACATCAGTGAAGCATCCAGAGAGAAACTGATTAAAATCAAGGAATTATGTGATACCTAAATCCTATCAAGGAAATGATGTACACATTTAGTTTCTGTTGAATCACTTTGTAAAAATGTTGTTGCCACCATGTAGTTCCAGTTGAACAATTTGAAATGATGTCATCTATGTTTAATTTTCAGCCAAACCATTGTGTTTTTCATCCAAACAATTTGTTGGAACTGAAGGACTTGAAGAAGCAAAGAGCTGTTACCTAAATCCTATGAAGGCATGTATTTTTTAGCCAAACCATTGTGTTCAAACAAGTACAACAAATAACTACAACAAATAACCATGTAGTTCTATCTGGTTCTAAACAACCATGCTTAATAACAGATGAACAAACAACCTTGCTTAAAAACATCATCACAAACACATCACCACAAACACATCATCGCAAACAACCATCACAGATAAAAGTACCTAACAAACTCCATGACATGACCAACATATGGTTCATTACAACACAAAAGCAGAGCACATGGCTCACAAGTCTGACCAGCAACAACTACTTAAGATTCATTACAGACCATTAACTAATTACTAACAAGATTAAACAAGTACTTAAGCAGCACGATCTGCTTCATTACATTACTGCAGCTTCATCAGTCTTCCATGACACGCCAGTGCTCCTGTTCATTCAGCCCAAATGCACCTGGAGTGATCTTGTCAACATATAGATGAACTGCTGCCTTTGTGGCACTACGAAACCAGAACATGACAACATGGTTAGTTGCCTGCCACTTGGTAACATTCAGCACATTTGTCCAGTTCTTTGTCATGATGGCAAGCTTGTCACTTTTCCCAATCTTCATCCTAACTGAAGTTGTTCTGGTGTTCTTCTGGTAGTGGATAATCACATCAGTTCCACTAGCTTTGATCTTGGGTCTGATGTGAACCCTGGTGAACTCCTTGCTGAAGTACTGCAATACAAAGAGACAAACATTCAGATATGTAAAAGACACTAGCAAGTGAGTACTGACCACAAACTTGAAAACACAATCTATGCTCAAAAGTACTGACCATTTTTCCTCTACCATCCCTGAGCACTTGTGTCTCCTTCATCAAACACACATAAATGGGTGTCTTTGGAGCTTGTTCAGCACAAATGTGCCTCAGAAGCTTAACTTCCTGAGGAAACAATGCAACTCTATTGGGGAACACACAGAGAGGGTCGAAGCTGTCGTTGTGTGGGAACTTTGGACCTGCAAACAAGCAATTAGACAGTTAACAATCAAAATCATATAGAATGCACAACTGAAGAACAACATTGAACAGAAAAACTGAAGAACAACATTGAACAGAAAAACTACCTCTAACAACCATGTTGTTCTCCCTTTCCCAAATGCATGTCTCACAAATGCACACATCCTCTTCTTCAGAGGATTCACCATTTTCCATCGATTCATCCTCAGAGGACGAACCATCTTCAGATGGGGACGAATCCCCATCCGATCCTACCATAGCATCAGTGGATGAATCATCCTCAGAATCCTCCACCTCCACCTTCACCTCTGGAGCTGCATCGTCCTCAGAATCCGTACCATCGAGAATGATGTACTCGCTCTTTGGCGCCATGGCGGACTAGCAAAATCAAAACGAGAAATCGAGCGACAAGGTGGTTTCAAAGAAGAAATACACATTCATAGCAGCTTCAGAAGCGATGGATCTATGCGCCGGCAAATATCCTAAACCTAATCGACGGACGCCGAACCCTAGCGTCGGAAACATCATCGGCGCCGACGCTGAGATGAATAGGCGAGCTACAGCAGGCGAATCGGTGGAGGAAACTAACCTTGCAAGGACGGCCGCGGTGAGCCGCGACGGCTACGGGCGGCGAAATCGCCGGGCTTCTCCGCCGGCGAGCGAGACGACGACGAGCTCGAGGAGGAGATGACGAGACGAGCGGTGGAGTGAGTTAGTGGGGAGTAACTGCTACGTTTACGACAGGGGAGGTAATAAAACGTTCGGTCTGAGACTGACAGGTGGGACCCAGTAAACACTGTTCAAATCGTGTCTGAAAATAGAATGACAGGTGGGACCCACATGTCAGTAACGTCTGTTAACTCACTTGCCATGTCAGCGCCACGTCAAAGTCCATCCTTGACCAAAACCGCCCAAAATCGACTCAAAACCGTCCAAATCGATGCAAAACCACCTCCAGGGTTTGATTTAGCCAAAGTGGCATATTTCAGGGTTCAAATTAGGCAGTTTTGGAGTTTGGGGTGAATTCTCTCCAAATCATGACATTTGGGGGTGAATTCTATACTTTTTCCCATTTAAAATGTAACTGGGCCTTTTGTATATCTTGCTTGTTAAGACCCGGCGCATTTTTTCCGCAAGTTTTTCTCTCCATATTTTCGGGAGAGGCGTTCTGCCCACCAGGTGCATATACATTGGATTCTCCAAAACAAAATGCATCCTTTATTTAAAATGCATTTTAAAGATACTTAGAAATGTTAAATAATTTTTAAGGAACTCACGTATATATCTTAGCACGCAAAACTGACATTTTTGCGATGTGTGTTAAAAAGACAAATTTGATTTCACAAGACATTGTTTTCTTTCTACACATCTATTTTGTAGACTCATAGAACGTCAAGATGTATTTGTAGACTTATATTTCATATTTACTCAAAATTTCAAAACATTTCAAATACAGGGTCAAAACATTTTTTTTCTATATAGCATGGGTCTAAATCGTGGTAATCACTAGAAAAAGATCAACATTTGAGAAGGTCCGACTCAAACACCGCTAATGTGCCAAGCACCACCTTCTCTATACTCCCGCGGAAAGCTCTAAACTAGATGCGACATGCATCAAAAGCAGACAATCCCGCTCTCTGCTCACGCGCGCCAAAACCTTTTGGTAAAGGTCGGCCTCCCCTAGTTATATCCCTTGGGCACGAATTCCTTGAATTATTTACTGGTACTAAAGTCATATGACTTTGTCTCGCTCTGGCATGTGAGGCCATCATACGAGGGTCTACATTTCAGCGATTCAAAGTCACCGCGAATCTTCTATATCTAAATAGTAAAGACCCACTAGAAGGATTTCTCTCAACATGCAGCCTATACACAATCATCAAGTTTCTAATTGGTCCACCTCATCCAACCATCCACGTATTTGAGGTCATTAATATCCTGGTCACATGCAGCGATTTTTTTTCATGTCTGAATTACTGCATTTCATCTCTTACCTCTCTCGCCACCAATTCACGCTTCCTCTTCGCCATTATTCCTGCGACGGTTTTCTCGCTTTGTCTCCCACACAAATCAATGAATGGCACTGATAGATGATAGGTTCCTGCAGAAATATTGCCTTTAAATGCCGTGCTCCCTGCAGCCTTTTGGCGTTTCACCACCCCACGGCCATTTATATACCCTCCCGAGTCCCAGTTCCCCCCCCCCCCCCCCCCACACAGTCCTCATATGCACTGTTGACCTCCTCCTCACGATCGTGTACTGCTCACGATGGCACTGGAAATAGCCTGGAATAGCCTGCTCTTTGACTCTCCTACGCTCCTCGCTGTCACCGCTCTTTGAAACAACTTCGAAGTACTATCAATTCCCATGCTAGGTTCTCTTCGGTTCAGTCCCTTCCTTGCAGCCTCAGTTCTATCCTTCTGCTGGTAGATCTAGGACTAATCGCCTCAGGAATTTACGCTCACAGTCTCTCTGGCCTTCTAAAATTGCTTGGATGTGTTTTTCTATTTTTTATTGCAGGTGTCATGGATTGTTACTCACGATCTGGCATGGATGATGATCTCTATACATGTTCACGCTAACAGCTTTAAACGAAATTTTAGTTATATATCCTTTTCATCGCCTTACCCCATAGTACGACTAGAACTACCATTAGTAGAAATACATATATTATCATATTGATAAACATTCTAGCACATTGCTGGCACTAATTGCTTCATCTGGTACTTTTCTACAGCCCATGTAGTTGTGGATTTTCTCCCGAAGCCGTTATGAATGTACGGTTATGTAAAGCTTTCAGCAATTTGGTTCGATAATGATCTGTGATGAATTTAGTGCACTGGAAATGGAGATCTGGAGAGTGCAGAAACATTTCCGCGAAGTTCATGTTTTATTCACATATATTTAAACATCTTGACAGACTTGACTACTCCGTGTTTTGGCTGTTTCAGTTTGTTGCCATTATTTTTTGTACAGAATATTTACTGTGACGGTTGTAATTATTTATATAAGTTTGAAGAAACCTCATGGTGTAAGCGGTCAGGTTGAAAGCAATCAAGATCTCCAATAAATCAGACTTTTCATTCCGGTAGAGCAAAGGATATATAATTATAGGGACAAAATTGGTTCATCTAATTTCATCTGTACACATCATGATAATTAAAAGTAAGGCAACGATTAATGGAAAAACGTGAATCTCCAGGATATCGGAAGTGGTGTTTTTACAGGTACAGAGATATGTCGAGTTAGAAAATCACATTGAGTTATATTTGTATGAACATATGGCTGTGGACCCAAGCAACACGTGATTTTTTATATATTTTAAACATAAGGACAAGTAGAGTAAAGGATGGATATTAGATGACAAATCCTTTTTACGCTCAAGATTTTCTATACCTAAACAAAATATATTATTTCATACAATGTCCCGCAGCAACGCGTGGGGTACCATCTAGTTTATATAAGAGTTAGTGAATCTCAATCCGTGTGCCTTGGAAAATAAAGGATGGATATTTGGGAAATGAAAAAAGGTAAATATTATTTAAATAAATTGAAAACTTATGTTGTGGTTTACACCAAACTTTTCTACATGTAAGAACCCGAGGATGCATCATGGTCGCGGATAATTATTTGTTAAGATGTCGCTACATAGCGGCTTTTTACGCATCAATGTTGCACGGAGATTTGACCGGTGGCAAAAATATATGCGATTCTCTTTCCTGTTGAAATAAATATTTACGTTCATCTTATATTTACATGTATGACATGTGTGCCAACAAAAATTCATTAGGCCTTGTTTAGCATAGGAGTTTTGTGCTGGTTTCAAATGTATATTACCTACTGTTTTTATGAAAACACTCCTCACACACAAAACACTCCCATCCCTTTCAACAAAAATCCACTGACGGACTGTAGCTAAATTGACATTCTAGTCGGGTACTCCCTCCGTTCCAAATTAGATAATTTTTATTTATTCACGTGTGGGTATATCTAGACATGTTACAAATATAGATATATTCACATTTGGACAACTAAAAATTATCTAATTTAGAGACCTCGCACTGTGGCACACATTGAGTCCTCGTCTTCAGTTGGATAAATCCTTCCGCAGCTCGCGTTTGTGGACCAGCTCAACTTCACTTGGAAGATGAGACTGGGTGGACCGCCTTGCTGCTGCTGCTTCACCCAGCTGCAGCCCGCCGCCGCTTCAAGGCTGCGCCTGCCACCGGCTCGCGCCGCAAACACCACCTCCGAGTCGGCCGCGCGGCCGAGGGCGGTGCTCGAGCAGGTGGACGACGAGCTGCGGAAGGGGAACGACGAGGCCGCGCTGTCCCTCGTGCGCGGCTCGCAGGGGGAGGGCGGCGGGCTCCGGTGCTTTGGAGCCGCGAGGCAGGTTGGTGTTCTCTTGATACTGAATACAGTAATTATTTTGGGTCCTTGATACTGAATAGTATTATTCTGCTATGTTATGATAGTTCCTTCGATTTTTAGGGTGATCCTACAATTACTTACGTTCGATCGTCTCTGAATTAGATTATTTCCATGCGGTTGAACGGATCCGCGGATGAATTAATGAACAGAGAGTGTTAATGATTTTTTCAGAGACGATTTTACTTGTATGGTTAGTGTGCAGTTTATTCGTAGTTTCGTCCGAAATAATGATCAGTTCCATGCTTTAGAACCACCTTAGTTTTTGATATTTTGGAACCTGAAAAAATGTAGGTTTTTCAGTCCATAATTTGGTATGTTTTGTTTGTTTTGAATTTAACTCCGCCTATGTCTTCTAGGCATAGCCGGTCCCAAGCCCGGATAAAGGAGGAGGGTTGTGATAGGCTTGGCGAGCCAACGTAAAAACTAGCCAGTCCCATGGATATGAAACCCACGAGAGTAGTACTAGGGTGGGTGACCTCCTGGAAAGTCCTCATGAAAGGTTTCATATCTAAGGGTTGTGATAGGCTTGGCGAGCCAACGTAAAAATTAGCCAGTCCTATGGATATGAAACCCATTTGGGCGAGAGTAGTACCAGGATGGGTGACCTCCTGAGAAGTCCTCGTGACAGGGTTTCATATCTAGCCTACCCCAACTTGTTTGGGAAAAAAGGCTTTGTTAAGGTAAGGTTGTTTGTTTTGAATTTGGTATGTTTCTTATAGGGCATGGCAATCTGAGGTTCCAACTCTTACCCGCTCTTTATAGAGAGATGGATAGATCTCAGCCCTCTACTGCGACATGATAGGATTTTTTGAAAAATAAAATACTATATTATGTTCCATGACTCTTGCCTGACACGTGAAGGAAACTAAAATACAAACTCCAATTTATACGCCATTAGCCTTTCCAAGCATGTCTAATTTTATTCGAACAACAGGAAATATTGTCTTGATTTATAGTAAAATCAGACCTAAGTTCGTTACAAAATCGCCATGCAAAATTAACTGGAATATCTTAGGTGGATTGGGTCCAATTTCTCGTTGTATGGAAGGCATTTGTGAATGTTTGTAAATTGTGGAGTATATTAAAGTTATATGAAAAAATTGGTGGCGTCTAGTTCCAGGGTGCTACATATTTGACTAGCAAACAATACAACCTTTAAGCTAAATTCATCAACAACAATGCAACCTTGCCAGTATTTGACTAGCAAACAATGCAACTTTGTTTAAAATATTGTCTTTAATGTTGATAAATCAATATGAATAATCCGCACAAACTTATGAGGAGTTCAGTTTCATGCTATCATTTATCCAGTCTCATTCTCGAAATTTTCTCCATTGCAAATGTTTCTATATTGAAGGTTATATTAAAAAAATACATGGGCAAACTTGTAATGTTGCTTGCGATTTGCTAGTCATGGTGGTAGCTACACACCATGACATTACACGGCGATGTAAGCCGTATATACCTGTTTTGGATTCATATTGTTGTAGAGTATGGAATTTTGGTGTACAAAACTGGTTTCAGAATTTCGAAAAAAAAAATTGGTCCTCTTTTTGTAGCGTTGACTTCTATGTTGACTTTTAAAAATAATCATTACACCCGGAATATGACTTGAAAAAATTTCAAAATACTTTTGAATAATCCTAGCAACTCTAATGTTGAGATCCCCCCACTCTCTTGAGTATTCTCTTTTTTTCTGTGACGTATAGGTCGGTCAAACTAGGGTGTGTAGCTACCACCATGACTAGCGGCTATTTTTCCAATGTTGCTTAGTGCAATTGCAAAAAAAAAAAATACAAGCAAACACTTCATCTTTGCTTCTTTGTGCTGCGAAATTTCACCTGTTAATATCTGCTGCATGTTCAATTAGAAAGTAACCTTTATCCTTTTTGGGGATTGCTATGTAGCATACTAACTCCTTTACTATACCATAATCTCTGTTAGGTACCTCAAAGACTTTATAAACTAGATGAGCTTAAGCTGAATGGGATCGATACTTCTTCTTTTCTATCTCCGGAGGATCGGACTTTGGGATCAATTGAGAGAAATCTCCAAATTGCTGCACTTCTTGGAGGGCTTTCTATTTCAGCTGCATTTGAGCTTTCTCAACTCCAAGCTCTGTTTCTCTTTGTAGGCCTACTATTTGTGTGGTCTGTTGATTTGGTGAGTTAGTATTTGCAATCTTTTGTTATTTCAAAGCATATGATTGATGCATGCTTTGAGGCCATAAATTACATTTTTAACTGCAATCTTCAGTTACCTACATTGATCTCTTAAAGGAGAAATCAACTATATATGGTAGTGAATAGATATAGCTCTGCAGTACTGGTCATTTCATCCGGTTGCGTGCTTCTTAGATACCAGATACCGATTAGCTTGAGTTTCTATGCAATCTTGAACTAAACAAATCTACTACTTTACATGCATACATATCCAACTTGATATCCTAGTTTGGCTGGTTGCATGTAGTAGGCTACTTACATTTTAGTTGTTAGTTATGATACCTTATGGCATGTCATCACTTTGCTTTGTCAGGTCGTTTTTGTTTTTTGGGACTGTAATAAACATATGTAATAAGTGGCTACATGCATCATGAATCGTGATGCACAGTAATGAAGTTTCAATTTTGTAAAATAAAAATACATGTCCAACTTTCTAGCTTCCTACATGTGCATGCACTAACCAACTATTCCAAAAGTACGAACTACACCCCCTCTCACGTGTGACTCGGATGCCCACACGTGCATAAAAATCTCAGAGGTTTACGCCTCGGCCAGTACGTGGACTCACAGGTATGGCTCAAGAGATGTATACGTGGACACAAAGAGGGCTACAAGCAAAAAAAAGTGTGAATGCCAGGACTCGAACTCAAGACCTTGGCTTTGTTACCATGTCATATTGAATGCACTAGACAACTATTCCAAAAGTCTGAAGTGATGAGAAGGGCTAGTGCAATCCACATGTACTGTGGCACCTAACATGTCTCTTGTAAAGTGTGATTTTCTGATTCAGCAAAGCTTAGAAATACTTGCAGCCATTTAGTATATTCTTAGGATCACTTGGAAAATAAATCTATATAAAGTAAAAGTAATGTAGACATTGACATTGGTCTGTGTTATTTCCTTGCAGAAATGATAGTAATGTTTATTAATGTTGTAATCACTTGACATTGTCATCTGTTGCTTGAACTTACCTGGCTACATCTCAGTTTTCCAGATATATTTGAACGGAGGGGCTAGAAACTTGGTTCTTGACACACTCGGTCACAGTTTCAGCCAGAAGTACCATAACAGAGTTATTGAGGTATGCAAACCATGAATGTTGTTGACCTTGTTTGAGTATGAAGTGTATCAATCTTCAACTTGATTAAAATAGAATTCTCTAGGCATCAGTGTCGATGGACGATATATGTTAATATTTGAGCAACTTGCGTCTTTATTCAAGCTACAGTTTATAAATATGAATGGATAGTATGGTTCATCCAGCACTTTCAGTTATGTGTCATTCTTTAACAAGATGAGAACTTTCCGCTTCTCCACTTTTTAAAATGTGGTTTATTATGCATAATCTAAGAATTAATATACTATATGTGAAGCATGAAGCTGGCCACTTCTTGATAGCATACTTGATTGGAGTGCTCCCGAAGGAATATACTATCACAAGTTTAGATACACTTATGAAAAAAGGATCACTGAATGTACAAGCTGGGACAGCTTTTGTGGACTTTGAATTCGTTGAGGAGGTTAGTTTTCTCATTCAATGCTTCTCAATATTGTGACCTTTTTTTTGCTGTAATATAGTATTGTTTAATTGATACACACGACGTACCTACTGTTGTTTTGCTCCTAAATTCTCGTTGCATCTTGAAGTTGTGTTTACTAGATGCACTTATTATCCCTGTCAGTGTTCAGTAGTGTGCGAGGCACACCTTCTAAACTATTGAATTTACTAATCAGTTTTATTAGACTGGCCAAGTACCACTCTTGCCAGAAATTTTCGTGCACTACAACTCTTATGTTGCTAGTAATGTGGAAAATTTATTTGTCTGCAATTAAGGAAACTGTTGAGATCAGTTATTCATATTGATCCGCAATCACCAAATCTTTTATCCTTGTCAGTTCATTTTGTAGCAGAATTCTATCTCAGTACGAAGCGCGATGCTCTTCTTTTCCAGTTTCTGATACAATGCTGCCGAACATGGCAAAGGGATGAACATTGTAGATGCAATGTATTGTTAACCACCCAACTGTTTTCCTAATACAGAATGAAACTATTGTCTGCTATTGAAAGACATTATGGAACACCTGCAACTCTATCTTAAATTGTAAATCTATTTTTAAGAGGATATACCCCATGTTGGGGGTTCTTAGGACATTCTTTATGCTACATTTTATGTTTTTAAGCTGTTGTACTATATCTTTTCCTGCAAACAAGTTAGTTATATATGCACCAGTCTAATGGTTATTTTTCATTTCCAGATCAATTCAGGAAAACTGTCTGCGAAGGTGAGGGTTTCTAAAATTTTCGTTTTGTGCAAAGCATGTAGAAATCCTGTAATGGATATATTGATTACGTTTTAGCTGAAGTTAAGACATAAAGATGATCAGGTTCAAGCTGGATCGCTTAAAATATGAAAATCACACAGGATTTATTGACGTATGAAAAAGACAACTGAACTAGTAAACCCTATCCAATGCTCTCTGCGTGCTATACTTCTAACTGGAGTTACTATATCACTTAAACACATAATTTCTATATTCTGGGATGGGCACGCGCAATTGTTGCTACCCGATGGACTACTGCTTTTTCAGTGAATAGCTATGTGTAATGTCATAAGGCATTACACAACTGTGGTCTTCCGATAGTCATTCATATTTGTGGATTGAGTTGGCCATAAATTGGTACTAATGGCAGATGCTGAACAAGTTCTCATGTATTGCGCTGGCTGGAGTAGCAACAGAGTATCTTCTGTATGGATACGCTGAAGGAGGACTAGATGACGTTAACAAGGTTTTTGGCCATCAGTTTACCTGTGTATTAAGTTGACAGACATCATAGCCGTATCCCCTGTTTATCTCTGATTATGTTCTGTGTTTCATTAACAGCTGGATGGATTGTTTAAGAGCTTAGGTTTTACCGAGAACAAAGCTGATTCACAGGTGAGATGGGCTGTGCTGAACACTATTCTATTACTGCGCCGCCATGAAAAAGCTAGATCGAAGCTTGCAGAGGCAATGTCTTCTGGGATATCAGTTGGATCCTGCATTCAGGTCATAGAAGAGAGCATAAACACAGAGGATATTTAATCTAAAAAAGGAAATGTACATATACATGTGGGTACATGTGCTATCATGTTCCTTGAATAGCAGATTTGCGTTGACACTGCACTCAACCCTTCATATTGTTCCCAAGAGTCATTTCATGTTGTACACACCTTGCAATTTTGAGCAAGCATGCTCAATTTGCTTTATATTCCTACATCATGAAGCATGGTCATTAATCTCTCTTGTTTATGACTCGTCAGCAAGAGCAGGTTAAATAAGGTAAATCCACCTCATGGACTAAGCACCATCTTGTCTGCTATTTTAAGTTCGACAAGACATAATATTTTGTTCTGGCAAGAGACATCAACGGAATCCTAAGCTCATAGAAAGTATGAGAGGCAGTGACTGATTGTCTGATTGACATATATATGGTGTCGGCAACACGGTTTTACTTTGCAAAGGAATTGATTTAAAAAGCATCATTGCCCTGAATAAGAGAGTTTCCTAGTGATGCAACAGAATCCCTTCTCAACACACAGGATGATACTGATCAGTGAAAACTTTCAAATATGATCATAAGCCTTGGAGGATGATACTTGACAACTTGTTCCATATAGTGAAATCAACCAGTTGATGATTCAGCTGACTCACGATGAACTGGCCGGAGCAAGGCTGAGATGGAGGTCCAGCCCCATCGTGGAGGCTTCCTCGGTCCCGTCATCCCTCTCGTACAAACGTTCGCAGCTGCCGGTGCCACAGTCGCTTACGTCGTAGAGCTGCGGCTCGGCTGGAAGAGCATGGAAGGGCAGGCCCACCGTTGGCTGGCGCGCGAGGTAGACCCATCTGTGGAAGGCGGCATGCGGGTAGGCCGACGACCCGGCCTGTCCTACGGCGATTACTTGCCCTGGCGCCGGGGGCGGGAAGTAGCCCATGCCGGCGTCGACGTGTAGTCGTGCGCGCTTCAGCTGCTGCCGCTCCTTCTTGTGCGCGTTCTGATGGCCGCCCAGCGCCTGCGAGTTGGAGAACTCGCGGCAGCAGTAGTGGCACTCGAACCTCCGCCCATCTGCCCGCGGTGTCGGCGGCGCAGACGGCACCGCCGCGACGTCGGTGGTGCCGCCGGCCACGTTGTAGCCAAAGATTCTAAGGGACGACGGGCTCGGCGTCACCTTGTGCAGGTCGCTCCGTATGTCGGCCATGGATTGGCTATGTAGCTAAGCTAACACACGTTCGTGTTGAGGCGTTCAGGTGACGCCTGAGGTTATGTAGCGCGTCGGGAGCGCAGGGAAGTCGCACCTGCATGGAGAAAACGGAGACATGGGATGGGAATAACTGAAGTTGACGGAAGGACATGTGTAGCAAAGATTGGAGGTAGGTAGGTGAACATGGAGCAAATGGTCACACGCAACGCAAAGAATCCAAACCAAACTGGTGTCGTTCTAGAACAGGGACTCCGGAGATTGAATCAAGTGTGTCATCTGTACATAGTGACATGGAGGTTCCATGAGTTCCGCGCAAGTAGGACGTACGAAGGGGAAAGGCCGATCAGCTTTTCATGCACCTTTCCATTCTTGTCAATACCAACCAAGAAGAAACTTTTTCACTATATAAATATGTCTTGTTTCTTTTTTATATAGTCTCTGGATGACTGGATCGATGAAGGATTCACACAATAATGACATCATTCATACACATAAAATGATTCACACTGATCTAATAAAATGATTCACACGCTAATTCCATTATATGACCACATGTTTCTAGCTATTCATGTGGAGTGGTTTAGAGCATTTCAACCGGCACCTTTGAAATTTATCCGACACACCCTACAATGTGTCCGGTTTGGAGTCGGGTACATGTCCGCACAATAGAGGTGGTGCCCCCGGCGGCAACACCAACCAGCCGCACCAATCCATTCTGCCCATTTTTTATATTTGAAAACAAAATAATGCCAACATCAAATTCAGCTACCAAAATGTAGATAATGGAAGTCCTGCAATACTACACTAGGCACCAAAATACCACGAAGTCAGGCCACATCACAACACATCATCGAAAATGCATACCAATCATTCATTAGCCCTTACTTTCCTCTCCTCCATGATGTGCTATATTTTCTCAACACATTAAGCGTTTTGATTGGGGCTCGTGCTTGTTGTGTAGGTAGACATGATCTGGCACTTGAGACCCTTTTCTTGAGTTCTCTATCGTCTTGCATCTCCTTTAAGTTTATGGCTTTGCATGTCAATGTAGGTGTCCCACCTTTCTGGGTTCTCTTCGTGCATCTTCACTTCGCGAGTTGAGGACGATGAGACCTTTTCATGTAATCGGTAAGTGAATTTTGAAGGGAGGAAGATGATGCTGCCTTGTTTCCCGCCCTTGCTTTCTTTGTCCGTAGGCCATTCCGAGCCGCTTTCCGACATTAGCTCTCCTTCTATCGCCCTTAACTCTCTCCTCTCGTCCGTTCAAAGAGAGTCAAATTGTTTTCAACTTTTGACATTCTTGAAGTTTGGACCAACAATGAATCAATTTAAAAAGTTTCTCATCGTACATATCTACGTACATTGCTAGAGCATCCCACAACTAGACAAAAACATACATGTCAAATATATAGAAATTTAAGATCATGGCAACCAATAGCAAATTCACAAGCACTAGGAGATGGCGCGCTTTGCTGCGCCTGAGGGTACTATTGCTGATTTACGGTGATCAACACATGACATTCTGATATGAGTAAATATTAATAGATCCTCATAACCTTTTCAATCAAATATTAAAGATATTAGTCTAGTATCTGCAGTATAAACCATATAATGTAAAATTAACAAATTCGAATTGATTAATCGCCGAAAGAGGCAAGCCCCACGTGCTATGTGGTGGCGCATAAACCTTGTGAGGAAGAGGTTAGTCGAGGTGTACCAGAGGCATAACTTGCATGTGTCGCTTGTGCGTGTGCTTGTAGCGAAGGGGGTGGCACGGTGAGGAAGGGGAGGAGAGGAGGGCGCTCGGTTGGCTCTCCAGCGGGAGACGACATCTGAGACGTGAGGATGGCGCCGTGCGGGGGGAGATCAATGACAACTCTCAAGTTCGAATCCCTACCGCGCTCTCAAGCAGTGGTGGCAGACTTGCGGCCAAATCTGTAAGAGTTGTGGTGGAGGTTCAAGGCCAATCGGTGGCAGAAGAGACAGGAGGGCGACATGAAACTTACAATTGTTAGTCCACGTTGCCCTTTTTATATAGCAATAATCCAAGTTTCGTGTTTTGCAGCATTTCGTGTTATTTTCTGGACCGCACAAAACAAATATGGACAAAATTTACATCAATTACGGTATTGGAATAAGGCTTTTTTTACCTCGACTATCCTACAAAATAATTATACCCTAAAATATGACATCTAACGAAGATGCTCTAACATAGGGCGGCCCAAAATTCATGTGCGGAAGTTAGAAAAATCATCACTAAATTTTGTGTCCAGTTTAACTGGACGAATAATATTATTCTGACCATAAATATGGTGGACACGAACAAAGCAAGAACCAGTAAGACGTTGACACGTGGCTCAACATAGGAGCTCAAATCCTAGGGAGCTTAGATATTGTAGAGATGCCAAATAGATAGGAGTTCAAAAAATAGTTCTCAAAAAGATAATTTTAATACAGACCATAAAACTTGTATTTTTCAACGAAAATTTACACCATACCCGTTATACAATTTATTTCAGTTTACCTGCAATTTTTTTTTCAGTTAACATTATTTTTTCACGAGAACGGAATGGAATGAAGGAGTCTAGTGTGCTGCTTTACCGACAGTGCTGCTGAAATCAAAAGTGGCAAAAAGAGGGAAACCACATGCTCCACTATTTCGCTCTAAAAAGGAAGTTACTCATATTTCAGCCTGACAGATGGGACCGTTAATCCTCTCCAGCACCATCACAGCCGTTAGACATCCAGCAACCACCATCCCGCGGATCGCTCTCCCATCTCACCCCATCTACACTTTCCATCTCCATCCAACACTTCCGCCCCCGCGCTCACCCCTCCCAAAATTTTCCCCACTCCCGCGGTCCCGCCTGTGACCGCTTCCCCCAACCTGCTACAAATACCCACGCAAACCCACCGTCACAGACCACGCCCAGATCAAATCTCTCCATTCCCAAATCTCCATCTCATCCAATCTCCGGTGCCCCAATCCACCACCTCAATGGCCCGCACGAAGCAGACCGCGCGCAAGTCAACCGGCGGCAAGGCCCCACGGAAGCAGCTGGCGACCAAGGCGGCGCGCAAGTCCGCCCCGGCCACCGGTGGCGTCAAGAAGCCACACCGCTTCCGCCCCGGCACCGTCGCGCTGCGCGAGATCCGCAAGTACCAGAAGAGCACGGAGCTGCTCATCCGCAAGCTCCCGTTCCAGCGCCTCGTCAGGGAGATCGCGCAGGACTTCAAGACCGACCTCCGCTTCCAGAGCTCCGCCGTCTCCGCGCTGCAGGAGGCCGCCGAGGCCTACCTCGTCGGACTCTTCGAGGACACCAACCTCTGCGCCATCCACGCCAAGCGCGTCACCATCATGCCCAAGGACATCCAGCTCGCGCGACGCATCAGGGGCGAGAGGGCATAGATAGAGGCCTCGTCGGTGGAGCTTCTGCTGCTGTCTGCTAGGATCTGTGTTTCGTGTTCGTTTCCTAGTACCGACCCATAGGGTTTGTAGGATTAGTCGATGTGTTACAAGGATAACCTGCTTGCTATCTAACGATGCTGTAATGACTTATCTTCAAGGAAATGCTATGTGGTTTGACATGTTCTTCCCAATTACTGCATGCCATCTGATTTTATTTTGTCTTCAGATTCAGTGCTTAATGTTGTCAGTTGCATATTTTCATACTCAACGGATCGATCGGTTGGTAGAGAATCTGCAGATGTTTTAAATTTGACAAATATTAGTAGTATTTCACTTAACCACCGTATCAATTTCAGTACAAATTTGAGGTATGTGTGATGCTGTCCAATTTCAGCATAAATCTGCTACTGTCTTTTTATTTAACCAACCGAGCAATTTCAGTACATCTTACCTTCGGGGACGTACATGATTGCAGTCCAGGAAACAGTTTTGCAGAATAAAATTTTCAAGATACATTGAAAAAATTCAAGATTGCTATTCTTGCCCATGGTATGACGTGATCCATTCAGGCTGGGCGAGATTCATATCAAAGAATTCATAGTTCATAGCAACGATCATAGGACAATACAACACCTGCTTGTGCTTGGTCAAGATAGATTATCATGCCTACAAATGGTTACGTACATGCTATAGCTATGACTAGGTGCCATGCCACACAAGTGTATCCAGCTGATTCTGCCTGATAGTTGCAAGAAAGCTACCACAGTCCATTACTGAATTGCCACGTGCAAGCACTCACATTACTGGGGATGTATTTGACAAGGTGAATGTCCGTCGGTACTTGGTAGTAGGGGCATTCTCATATCGTGTATAGCAGGTCTCCTATGGCTGACTGGTAATTAAATACCATCAGATGATCAGAATTTGGGAAGCCCGTTTGATCTGCTAGGGGTTCCCTGAGGGCTGAGTGTCCATTCAATCAGTTGCAATATATCCTCTCACAGTCTCGCTTGAGACAGAGCTAGTGAATTTTACAAGCCCTGAAAAGAAAACCCCGGCCAAGAAAGAAGCAGAAACCATGGTTAACAAAGCATGTATTCACTGTTCACCTAAACTTAGAAAATAGGTACAGAAGCAACTGCAAGACTGCGTACCCGCTGATTATGTTGGTTGTTACTTGATGGCTGAGTATGATATCGAACAAACCCTAGTTCCTGAAAAGGCAATGCATGTGAGTAGTACTCGAGTAAGCCTGGAAGATGCACAATCTTTTTTTTCACAAAGAGAATGAAAACAACTTGGCTGTACTCCTAATTTCCTTCATAATTCATTTGCTCCATTGGAAATGGCTGCTAATAGTCAATCCACTGACTACAAAAAAATGAATTAAAGTGACCAAATATCTGTTGACAAAATGACCAAGCATAGACTATACTATGAATACTAACTATGCTAGAATAACGCATAAAAGTTCTTGAATGACACTGGAAATTTTTAAGTGGAAGGTTCTGGATAGCACATTTGCGTCATTAATGTTACGCATATGAACAGAACACACGACTATTTGTTATAGTGAATTTAAGATAATAAAGGATATGATATGAACCTACTAGCCCGTTCCTAGAAATACTGCTTTAGAAATTTGTCCAATTCAGTTTTTAGAAGAGCACAAGAACACTATTGTTCTACTCCCTCCAATCCAAATTATAAGGTGTTTTAGATACTTCAATGTTGACTACATACGGACTGAAATGAGTGAACATACACACCGAAACGTGTCTAGTGCGATTCAGAAAAAGTTAGAACATCTTATGATTCGAAACGGAGGAAGTATTTGCTTAGAACAAAATACATCTGGTTACAGCCACGCTGCAACACCATAGGGGATGCAGAATACATTTCCACTAACATAGTAAAGGAAAATGCTAAAATTACCTGAAACGAAACATTTCCAGGTTGAGTAGGAGCAT
The DNA here is from genome assembly GCA_947311845.1 of Poa pratensis. Classification (NCBI taxonomy): domain Eukaryota; kingdom Viridiplantae; phylum Streptophyta; class Magnoliopsida; order Poales; family Poaceae; genus Poa; species Poa pratensis. The sequence continues at coordinate 158,647,578 of CAMZMU010000052.1, forward strand.
CCCACACGGTACACTGTGTTTCAGTTTCTTCGGGCTGCACTTTCTTCTTCTTTTGTAGGCCTTTCCCAATGCAAGTACTTTTATGACCTTTCTTATTTGCTCTCTTTGCTCCTGTGCTGCTTGAATACTCCACTGCTCTTTCTGACACATTGTCAGTAGTGTTTAAGAATATATCCCCAACATCAGGCTGAGAGGCAGATGCATCAATGCTAGTTTGTTTCTGCAAGATCTCTTCAACTTTCTTTTGAAGTTCTACTGAACATTGGTCTAGTACTCTGTATGATTCCTCACATTCTGATGCTCGAGCAACAAGCCTAACAAATACTGGGCACAAATATTGGTATCGACTAGAAAATTCTGATGTGGTATCTGCCTGAACCTTACGACCTTCAACATGTGGCGCAGTCAGACACCTCCCATGTTTGGTCCATCGTTTTAAGAGGTACCTATCTGGAAGATACTTAATATCCATGGTATCTAGAATTTTCAAAGCATGGCTACACAGGAAACCAAGTGTCTCAAACTTACTACATGAGCATGAAACAAACTGCTCAGAAGGGTTCCCGAAAACCTTATATCGTCTTTCCTTCTCAACAATGGAAACAATATACTCACGGCATGGACCACTTTCATCACGATTCACAATGTAAGCTGATTGAAACTCTTCGTATTCTTCTTGGAAAAGCTGAAATATCATGCCTGTATAGGCCTCAGAAGCCTGTGTAAGAATAGGAGCTCTAATCTTGAAGCCTGGCAACTTCAGTCTCGAACTAAATTCAACCTCTAATTCTCTGTACCGTCTGTCATTGATCACCTTTTGAAGATGCTTCAAAAGAAAAATTATGTCTACATCAAATCTTAGATAATCCTGAACATCAGAATGCAGACGCTCATTCAATCGAGTGTTCTTCATCCCAGCTGAAAATGTCTGCTTCATGTATGGTCTAGCCCATTTCTCTTTTTCTTCAAATACCCTTTGTAACCACATATTACCATGAAGGCTATACTGATTGATCATAGCTTCCCAAGAAGCGAAAAGCTCAATTTCCTCCTCATAATCATTGATGCATGCTTTGAATTCCCTCATGAAATTGCAGTCCCCTCTGATGAGGTGACTTAGATTCTTTTTTGCAGTCTGTTTCAGGTGCCATGTGCAGATAGCATGTCGTGTCTCAGGCATCACAAATGAGATAGCCTTTGCTACAACTGCATCCCCGTGTGAAAAAACAGTTCTAGGTGCTCGTCCAGACATTGCACGCAGAAAAGTCCCCAATAGCCACTGGAAAGATTCAACAGTACCATCATACATAAGTGCCATCCCAAGCAATACAGTCTCCCCATAATTGTTAAACCCAACAAAAGAGGCAAATGGTCGGAGGCTCGTGTTATTTCTGGAGACAATGTCAAAGGAAACAACATCACCAAACTGGCCAGAGTCAGAGATCATCTTCGCATCTGCCCAAAAAATGTTCGCAACTTTATCTTCAGCATCCAGCTGTACAGCATGATAAAATGAAGGATCTGACAGGGACTGGTCTTGGAGGTAGTTCAACAGAACACCAGCTTCCCCATATTTGATTTCCCGTTGCCTCCTAGTTCGTAAAGGCTGTTGCCATTCTTTTCTGGAATCAACAACACTCTTCGCAAGAGAAGAAATTCTGCTTTCTGGTTCACTGGCATTTGTTTCACTACCATAGTTACCAGCTTCCGAAGATTGAGCATCACTCAACTTTCTTTGCGAAGGATTAGCACAGGATGGAATGAACAAAGGATGATTATGCTGAGGCTCGAAAGCACATACTTGATACTTTGCATTTTCATTTTTGTGGCTCAGAACCAAACTAGCATGGCATCCTGTTCTTGTATCGGGCTGTGGAGTTCTCTTGTGGTTGGTTCTTTTATCTTGGGCTTTAAACCCTTCCCTTGAACAAACAAATTTTCTCGAGGTTATCTCACCAGATTTCTGCTTATGTTTGCATATTTTCTCCGGATACTGAATCCCAGCTTCCAAGCATAATACCGATAAAACTCGTACGCTTCATGATCAGAGGAAAACTCTTGACCCAAGCGTGGTGTATAATCCCCACCGATCTCTTGAAAACTGCGAATGCCTGGACCTGCACTGCTTTCTTCCACATAAGTGTCCCCTGAAGTATTTCAACACCAAAAGATCCAATTTAAGCACCCAATCTATGGTAAACTCTTCTGCGTCAAACAATTTAATTTCAAGAACCAGGTCAAGTACACCTTTATGTGGAACCGATGGATATATTATGGTTATCAAGTGCTACAGAAGTTTAACTGGGTAATGTTTTCGACTCCTTAAGCAATGGAGTGTAAAACAGGTACTGCAACAATCTAGGGGCACGTACAATGTCAGGTGCTTAAACAGAGAGAATAAAACCACAACATTAAGCACCTACGTATATTCGTCTACTCCAATGCAATCCTCTCTTTATTGGTGCTTACATAATTTAATAATTTTACATAAATAAATAAATACACAATTTGATGTTATATACATTTTGAATAGTTTCATAAGAACCCCTTAAGCATTGATTCCTAATCAAGCACTCTTTAAAATAAGCACTAACACAATCGCACTTAATTTTTTATTTTGTTAATCAGCTCTACAAGCACTTGCATTGTACATGCTCTAGGTATCTAGGTAACTAAAGTACTAAACTAGTAAAATAGTGTCAGTATTACCAGGTATGGACAGCCCGAGTGCATTTCATTTCTTTCAAAAGCAAAAAATAAATAGAGTTTACACTCATTTACACGCATCCAGGTTAAACAAAGCAGGATGAAATGCATGTATAGAGTGCAGAAGAGAACTACGACTGTATTATGCACAGATCAAGCATTTATCCAACTAGAATCTTACCTATACGGAGATTCAAATCGATAATCTCTATTAGGAAACGAAATACTCAAGTTCTGGCAAGCCATCAACAAGCGCAAAGCCTAGGGAATCAGGTACCGTGAAAGGGGGGAAAAGAAGAAAACCTGAGAAGGCGGGCGGAGGAGGAGGAGGAGCAACGGGTTCCGTCGAGGCGGAGCTCATCGCAGGTCTGGAGCGGGAGCCTCAGCTCTGAGGAATCTAAGCTAGGAGCCTGGCGCAGGCCAGGGCGGGGGGCTCTCCGCCGCAACTACGGCGGCCGGCTGTGAATTGAGTAGTTCTTCCTTCATTAGCTCTCTGGGATCCAAGCGAAAAACTGTGGTGGGCTGATAAGCCTATGATTAACTGGCCCACTATATGCGGCCCATACTATACCAGGCTTTATTTGAGATTTTGAGCCTACCTAATACGGGCCATATGAGTTAGAGCCCTGGTTGTAGCTACGGCCGGTTTTGGCTAGACCATATTCATCTCGCGTCGGTTTGGCTGGAAGCAGCGGCGGAGGACGAGAAAAAAAAAGGTCGGAGAACTTTAAGGAGAAAAAAACGATGCAACAAAACTAAACAGTAAAAAAAACTATACAAAACCTGCAATTTACCACGAATATCTCTTTAAATCTGTCACTAGCAACTGAAACTTACAAAACAGACAAAAACCTGGAATTGAGCACAAATATCGAGCTACTGTCAGCCCACTAAGGCCCAGTTAGGAAAAGGCACTCAGAACAAGCCCAGTTTGAACGTGCAAAAAATAGAAAATTTGAATATATAAAAGGAAAATGCCTATATATATGTAGTTTTTTTTGCGAAAAATCAAGGTAGGGCGGCTGCCCTACCTTGCCCTAAGGGGAGATCCGCCACTGGCTGGCTGGAAGTAGTCAACATGTTGCGAGATATGAATTTGGGTGTCCTTGGGAGTGTCTTGCTAGATGTGAAGGCAAGAGCTCTGGGAGATACCTCTTTCAGCCATGAGAGAAGGGAGTCAAATGAAGAAGCGCGTAGGATGGCGAGAATGGCGACTTCTCTACCGGCTGGTAGGCATGTGTGGCTCCGCGAGCCACCACTTCACGTAAAATTCTTGTAAACATAATTTCAGTTGAATAAAGGGGTGTGGAGTTTAAAAAAAAACGGTTGGTTCTACTAAAGTTCCTTAAAAAATATTCTCTTCGGTCCATATGAATTGTGCTTGAATTGGATGAATATGTTTTAGTTTAGACTAGATTTGATTCAGCGATAATTATTAGATAGATCCGAATCAGCGAAAACAACATGCAACAAAGAGAGTCTATAATGTATAAGTTGGACCCCATTCTCTTTAGCAAAATAAAGTTTCAAAAAAGATTAGTTCCGCTGAAAAGAGCATGGTTGTAGTCTCTTGTAGGTCAAAGCTCTCTTTCCTTGGACAATGGTCATATATTTGACTTGTAGACAATTGAATACGTGGATAGAGATAGGCGAGTACTAGACGTGTATCTACGCTCGGTTTGACTGCCCACATGGGCGCATACATGTGTGGTCCCCTCTCATTGCTGTCAAAATATCGTCACCGCTGAAAATTTGCCAAACCTATCACATTTAATAATATCTGATTTGATATAGTAGATCTCATTTCCATAATTACATGCCTAGCTGGATGATTATTAACAGATTTGGTGATCTCAGTATTGGATAGTGTGTAGAGCCAACATTATAGAGAGTTGTTTTCTTGCTTATTATTAGCCATTCAAACACATTTTAAAATATTTGACATAAAGAGACAATGTTACCATGCAACACAGGAGTAGACCTAGTCCAAGGATAACTTGCACTCCCTCCATTTCTAAATATAAAATGTTTTTACTTCTTTAATATTTATATTTATTCAGATGTATCTAGACTTGTCTATTCATTTATTTTAGTGCGTATCTAAACAATATGTGCAATATATGAAACATATTATATTATTTATAAACTGAGGGAGTATATAGAATCGGTAAATTTGTTCCTTTTGAGCGTTGATTTTGTTATGCGGGGTTAGCGTGGTCGCAAGTGGGGCCCAGCGGTAAGAGATTGTACTGTCTCCGTTCCAAGTCCCATGCGTGTGCGCGGCACACTGCGCACACGCCGCGCACCGAATCAGCGCAGGCCATCTGTACTTGTGCCCAAGTTGGCTGCTCCCTTCCATCGTTTTCATTTTTTTTGTTAGGAGAATGATCTTAGAAGCATACACAAATTTAATTTAGTATTTAGCACATTAATCCCCGTCCTTTTTCTGCTCTGCTCATTTATTTTCTCCCTGCGCGTGTTCACTGCCAGTTCGCCACCAACCCGCCGAAAAGAGGAGAGAAATCTGTTGGGAAGGTGAAAACCCCTCGCTGATTTGCCTTGGCTCCATCCCTCCCTTTCGTCTCCACCAAGATTTTCCCAAGATTGGCGCCGCTGCCTCTCGTGCGCCGCTGCTCTTCCTGACGGAGTTCGTATCGTGCGGCCTACTACTCTTTTCAGTTTTGGCTGCGACGAGTGAAATAAACGAATTCCTCGGGTATGGTTTCGCCTCTGATCCCAGTTATCTCCGTTCTTGATTTCCCGTCTCGAGGAGGCAGATTTCGCGGTCAACATTAGGGATTTCTCGTGGGCTGATCTGATTTGCGGCTGGATTTTTCTTCCAGGATTCCCCACTCCGGTTCCTTCCTGTTCATGGCCTCGCTTTAGTTTGCCGTGTTGCAGTCTTGGGCTGTTTCTCCTCTTTCTTGGCAGAGGTTGGGATTCTGGGAAGCTCAGCCTGTTGGGAGATGGAGGGGAATTTGCCACCAAGAACACTGATGCCCGGAGCGCCTTTTGACATAGAGCCGTCGTTCGAGTCGCGTCAGCAAGCATTTCAGTTCGCCCAGCCGCTGCTTCATCAGGGTATGTTCCCTGCCCCTGCGAATCCGGCGCAAGATTTGGCTGGTAACGTCGTGAAGACCTCCCGAGCGACGAGGAAGACATAGACGAAGGCCCCCACCATGACCGCGGTGACAAGGCGTTCGCGCAGTGGCACCGGGTGAAGTGGACCAGCGACATGGTCAAGCTGCTCGTGTCGGCCGTGGCGTACATCGACGAGGATGTCGACATGGACAATGGCTCCAGCAGCAGGAAGAGAAGCACGCCATGCTGAAGAGAAAGGCAAGTGGAAGCTGGTTTCCGTGTCGATGAACCAGAGGGGATTTGCTGTGTCGCCGCAGCAGTGTGAGGACAAGTTTAATGACCTGAACAAGAGGTACAAGAGGCTGACTGAAATTCTCGGCCGGGGAACAACTTGCCAGATCGTCGAGAACCCTCAACTTCTGAAGGGGTGAGCCTCTCAGGAAAACTCAGGGAAGAAGCTAGGAAGCTTCTGAGCTCAAAGCATCTGTACTATGAAGAGATGTGCTCATATCACAACCGGAACCGGCTGTGTCTACTTGATGATCCGGCACTTCAGAAGTCCCTGTGTTCGGCTCTTATGAGTAGGGATGATCTTGGAAAGAAGACTTCATTGGTTATGATGATGACGATGATCATATGATGCTTTCTGATGATGACGATGAAGATGATGAATTCAATGATGACATAGAGATCATTGCTGAGGATCATCATCATAGAAGTCATGGCACCAAGAGGTTGCAGCTTGATCAGGACGAGACACGGTCTGGGTCATATCTGTCAGAAATCGCTGCTATTGATACAAACAAAATAAGCAAGAGATCCAGTGCTCCATCTGCTGAGAAGAAATCACCCCACGAGATTCAAATTGAGAAACGTCGTCTCAAGATAAAAGGTCAGATGCTGAAATTGAGCAGCGACATTTCAAGTGGCTGAGCTTCAGCAAGGAGAAGGATAGGGATTTGGAGAAGATGAGGCTGGAAAATGAAAAGATGAGGCTGGAAAATGAGCGGTTGGAGCTGGAGCTGAAGCTTAAAGAAATAGATATGGGTATCAAACCAAAGAAGATTTAGTTATGGGAGACGGGAAATGATAGAATTAGAAAGCCTAGAAGTGCCAGTAATCATTTGTTTGTTTCAGGTGCTACAGGTTTATCTGTAAATTGATCTGTGGCCCTGGTTAAATTTTATCTTAGCTAACTGCCTATCTTCTAAGTGAATTCAGATGCGAACAGTTTCCAAATGGTACCTTTGACTTTTTAAAATGATCCTTACATATGCATTTTATCTGTACATTGATATGTGTCCTGAATTAAATTTTAATGTTAGATTATTGCGCATCAATAAACAAAATGACTAGTTCAGATTTAAATGTTTGCAACTGGTACCTCTTGACGTCTGAAAATACTTATATGCCTATGCTGTCGTTCTAGATGTCTTCTGTTGTTTCTCTTATATAGTTTTTGTGCTGCCATCGACCTGGCAGTCTGTTTCTCGTTATTGTTTCCTACAGTTATCATTCTTATTGCATCTCTGCAGTTCTTTGGAGGTCTCTCCTGGTCATATCACCACCAGTATGCTACACTATGTTGAGGCATTGACTGAACATGTTTGTGGAACATCAGTCTAACCAAACCATGTTTTCAGGTTGATAAGATATAAGGTTGCAAACTTGCAGACTTTTGCTCTTTTTAAATGTGATGTTTCAGATGCTGCATTTGTTTTGGAGTACAAGTCCAGGCATGCACTCTGTTTTAGTTGTGTGTTCGATCACGACACACTGTCAATAAGTATCAGAATTCATGTAATAAGGCGATTTTGGGTTCTTTCACGTCTGGCTATTGCTTTCCCGGAAAACAAGGATGCTGTCATATGTCCATGGAACCTGGGAAATGCCTATGCTGTCGTTCTAGATGTCTTCTGTTGTTTCTCTTATATAGTTTTTGTGCTGCCATCGACCTGGCAGTCTGTTTCTCGTTATTGTTTCCTACAGTTATCATTCTTATTGCATCTCTGCAGTTCTTTGGAGGTCTCTCCTGGTCATATCACCACCAGTATGCTACACTATGTTGAGGCATTGACTGAACATGTTTGTGGAACATCAGTCAACGGAGGCGCTGCTGCTGATATACTTTTTCACTGTTGCGGTGAAAATATGTTTGTGTGCACTGGTTTCAGTCTTCATCTCTTTAGTTTTGTGTATAGAGATGGCTTTACTTGTGTCGTTGTCCAGATTATACATAAAAAAGGCTATGTTGTTTCCGGTAGTACCTGCTACTCAACTACCGCCCGAGTGTTTGTCCGACTGAGGATAGATATAGGACTAATTATACCTCTTGCCAAGAACAATCGTCTGATGAGCAATCATGCACAGGCAGGCAGGAGGCTTTCCTGGCCCGAATGCATGATTACGACCGAATTAACAACGAAACCACCTGTTTTTGTGCATCGATGATCATTTTGCCAGAAGAGCGGTTCAACGAATCATTATGAATCAAACGTACTGTAGTAGTGTGATTAGCATTACAAGTGAAAGGGCGACGTCAAGGAATTCCGGAGCCTGTCCTGCAGACGACCAACACCGGCAGGCTGCGGCACAACCGGCCGTCCCAAAGTCCAAACCTACGCAGCCCATACCAGTATATGATATGCCCAATGACAGTGTGATGCAGCGGGGCATGAATTTGTTATTCAGGAGTTGCCGGGTCGACGTTGACTGGAGTCTCCTTGTAATTGCATTACAGCTTCCCATATATAAATCTCGGCCGGCCTCAATGGCAACATCGTAGTACCTAATTAGCTTACCGTCCGCCGCTGCATACTGCATGTTCTTGGCTGTTTGGTTCCTCTCTCTCTCTCTCTGTTGCCCTCGTTCCTTCTTGCGGCGGAGATGGGAGCGTGTGCGACCAAGCCTGGTGATCTTAAGCTAAACGGTGAGGCGCCGCTGGTTCTGGATGATGCCGCGGAGAAGTCCGGCTTAGTCGAGACCGACCCGGCTGCCGACGGGACTCGCCGGAGGTCCCTCAGTGACTTGCTCAAAGAGGTAAACAGCTCGGAGAAGAACCTCTTCCCTCCCTACTTCCTTCCATACACATGGTTAGTCTACTCCTAGCTTCTTCCATAAACCAGCTTTACAAGTGGGGCTCATCGGTCAGGCTTCACTTGTATAAACATACGGCTAACAAAATTGGCCCATATTCTTCGGCAGTATTTCAGTTAATAATAAGTTTCACAAATAGCAGAATGTCTAATACCCCATCTATCGAGATGATGTATCCTGCAATTTCTGTTATTTTTCACCCTCGTAAGTCAAGAACTTCTATTTTATCTGCTCCCTTTGACAGAATGCCGACAGTGACGTAGAGGCCCCAGAGACAGAGAAGAAGGCTGAACCAGCAACTGCTGCTGCTGCTGATGACACTGGAGCAACACAGGAGCAACTCACAGTCCAACCCTCCATGGCAACGACCGAGCGAGACCACACGGCAGAAGAACTGGGAGCAAAGGCTGCGCAGGATCTTCACACATATGCACCGTTGGTGGAAGAAGAGAAGCGTGTGGATCCTGATTCAGTTCAGGTAGCTGCTGTTCCTGCTCAAAGTGCTGAAGAAAGCAAGATCGTCGCTGATGCATCCCTCTGAAAATGGATTCGGGAGAATGTTTTCCCTTCAAAGAGGATCCTCGAGATTGGCAATTGCATTCTTGTTTATTTGGGTGGCTTTCTCTTGTTTCGGTGTGTATGGCTATATGCATGGCTAGGTTGTGTATCACTCGAATTTCCTGCATTTGACTGTTGTTCATGCTACTTGACAAATCGTTAGACCTCTTCTTATAACCTTGAAAAGGCAGCATACTCACGTGTCCATACATCAAACACACGATGCTTCCTCAAATCGACTCGCTTTGCTGGTTTCTACTACACAATCCATCTTAATTCTTATCATCAAAAGAAGACCCATAAATATTGTCAAAATCAAACAATATAACTCTTGACCAAGTTTATAGAACATGCTAGAACATCAACTGGACCTGCTAGCTGTTGGGCTATCAGGGTTGTTATTAAGGGTTTGTGTGTTCTGTAGAAATAATTAAAGATGATGCGTTTTGCAAAACAAAACCCAAGTTGGCTCTCGGCAAAATGACCCATCACACTACATAATATCCCTTGTTCGGAGGCACTCAAAACTGACTCTTAAGTATGGCAAAAGTGCCATCAGATTTTTTTGAAATAAAAAATATATAATAAAGGTAGAGAAAACTATTTTGTGGCACTCTTCTCAAGGTTAACTCCTTGCACAATATCTTCATTGTTCTTGGATTGACTAGGCTTGCTAAGCTTCTCCAAATTAACTCCTTAAACAGCTTCTTCACTTTTATTGGTTTTACTTGGCTTGATCATATTCTCCAAGTTAAATTCATGCAGAGGCTTATCACCTTGTCATGGGTTTGCTAGGCTTGCTCATCTTCTCCAAGTTAACTCACTGAGCAACTTCTTCATTACTCTTGGTTCTGCTAAGCTTGATCATATTCTCCAAGTTAATTTCATGCACAACTTTTTTAGTTTTCTTGGATTTGCTAGGCTTGCTAATTTCTCCAAGTTAACTCCTTGCACAACTTCCTCACTTGTCTTTTTGAATTGGCTTGGTTGAACCTCTTAGGTCTCACGTTGTTGTCTAGATAGTTGTTTTTGTGATGCTTCAAATTTTCACTCTTGGCCATCAGAGTGTGCACTATCTGTCTCAACACTTTTTTCTTCATTTTTGCTACCTTGAAGTGCAACAGGGGTTTGTGCAAGTTGTTCTGATCCCTTTCCACCAACCAATAGCCCAAATCCATGACTAGTTCTTTTTTTCCTGACGAAGTTCTTTTTTCCCCGAGGAATCTTGAATATAAATCACTTTCATGTATTTCCTCTCCAATCAGTTCAGGATTGGCATCTAGTTCATCCTTTATATCTTTCTGCAATAAGATGCAAGAAAATCATCAAATATACTTTTTATAAATTACTTAAAGTAAATATTTCCAGCAGAAATCAGTTAACTATATATCTCCTGGAAAGAACAAACTTTTTACGAAATAGTTAAATTGTTTAAAGAATTTGAGGAAACAAGAAATCACAAATTGATCATGCACCACTTCAAAGCTTCTTGAGCTAACTGTTGGGTGTTGCATTTTCTTGATCATTTTCTGCTTGCTCTGTTCTTATGACATAAATACTGCATAGACAAATAAGTTTACTAAATTCGTAGTTCACAAGTTTCATTAAGATTCAGACAATTGAAGCTAAATTCATGAAATACATCCATAGCTTAGCTTTCTACAGAATTTACCGATGGCAGGTCTTATTTCGTCACATCCATGTAAAATATTTTATGTATACACAACTCTTTCTTGAAAATGATTTCTCTTCAAATAGGATTCGAAGTCGTTCAACCTCTTGCCGATTTCCCGTAGTGGATGTTCGGTGGTGAATGTCACCCGGTGGATTTACTGTTAGTGTACCATCCCGCTTCTAATCATGACAAATTTAGGCAGAAACAATGTGAGTGCAATTGTGAAATGAATATAATGCTGTCACTCTAGTCGAATGGACGTGATTGTTTGCCGCCATTCTCAACATCGAACCTGATTCACATTAATCGTTGGCAAACCTTCCCGTAGGTGACACGTGCAGGCCCCATCTATTTTTGGGTGAAAGTTTTTCCTCTAAATTGGTCCTTATCCATGTACCTTCCTCCTATGTATACACATGTATTGTACGGAGAGAGACACCACTTCATAAAACAGGCTGAGGCGTTGGTCCCATTTTTTAAAAAGTTGATAAGAAAGTGAGTTTCACTTATATCTTTTTTTTTTGAAACGAAGGCAAAAGCTTTGCCTTATTGATTAAATAAGCAGAAGGTGCCCGGTTTATTAGTGGAAGAAACCGAGCGAAAATCATACAACAAACACCACGGGACAGAGTCCACACAACACCCACTCCGAGGCCGGCCGGCCAACACCACACCCTTGCCGGAGAGAAGAATCCGCGGCTGCTATGGGAGGAGCAGATGTGGGACACTCCGTCGTAGATGACAGCAGCAACCACCAGAGCCTCGACGACGAACAACACCAAGAGCTACCTTGTCGCCCACACGACACAAGGCGAACGCCCTCGATGATGCAGAAAACTCGGAGCCACCGTCCCGACATGCCACCGCTCGCGCTCGAGCTGCAACGACGCACGACCTAGCCACCCGCAGTCCGAACTGCACAGGGCAACTACCCACAGACCACGGCCGCCACACCACATCCGAGGACGCTGCCTCGACGTACTGAAGATCGCCCCTCGCTGGGACGCATCGACCGAGCCGACAACCTCGCCACCCTTGTGGCACAAAGCCGCCACTCAAACTCTGTCGAGTCGTAAGACCACCACATTGGGTCACCGCCGCAGCAATCCGGGGCCGCCGCCCCGACATGCAAGAACCCTCTCGAAGCCGCCGCCTCGACGTCCACGCACCCACTGATGGGACAAGCTAGCATGGCAACAGAAGGTATGGGTACCGAGACTCCAAGACGACGCCCCCAAGGGGGAAAACGACGAGAACGCCGTCGTCGCCCGCGTTGTCAATGACAATGCAAGGTTTTCACCTGGAGAAACTCGGGGAATTGGGGTGACAAAGGGTGGTTTGCGCTCCACAACGACGCCTCCAAGGAGGGGAACGACGTCCGAAGACGCCGGCGCCGCCGGCACTGACCGAGATCAATGCTAGGCTTTCACCCGAGGCAAAACAACACCATTGTCGCCACCGCTTCCATCGGACCGGACCACCACCGGCAGCGGGTCAACCACCGCACACCACACTGTGTCCAACAGTGAGCCGACATCGCCGTCCACCAGCAACAACTCCTCGGCAGCACCAAATGCTGCGTCGTCGACGTCGCGCTCCCTGGGCAAAAGGAACCCGGTCACCACGGCTTCAGGCGGCCTCCAGCAGCCATCACAAGCTCGCTGCCCCGCCCCACAGCGACGACGGCAGCCACCATCCCGACCCGGGGCCGCCGCCCCGGGTTCCACACGCAGCCGACCAGCTCCAGTTACCGCCCCCAGCTCCAACCGCTCCATCACGTAGCCCAGCCACCGAGCCACAACTCGATGTCGACCAGGGAGGAGCCCCGGCCGTCGCACCGCCCCCTGAGAGCACCCCGCAGGCGGGCCCTCGAGAGCCCAGATCCGGCCCGCACGGGCCCATCGCGCCCGCGCCACACAACCTCGTTGAGAACCACCACCCTCGTGGCCAGCTCGGCGCGCCCCATCCGCAGCAGACCTGCGTCCCCGGAGCCGGCGCTCCGGCGTGCCTTTTCCGGCGACCCACCATCGCCGTCCCAGTCGGGTCCGGCGTTCGCCAGCGTCGAGGAAGAGGAGGCCACCCCCACTGCCAGTTGTGTGGCAGCGGGGGGCGCCGCCGCCGCCGAGGCCAGGAGGCCGGCGGCAGCAGCGGCAGGGGTGGCGCGGAGGGCGGAGCTTGGTGGCGGCGCGCGGGTGATGCCCCGGTGCCGCCTGGGTGCGGCACGGGAGCGAGAGCTATTTGGTACGCCCTGCCGATCCTTTCACTTACTTATATCTTTGTGCCCCTTTCTTTTCGCATATGTGATTTTTCCACATGTACGACTATTCTCTATGCTCTCGTAGCTCCACGTGTTTGAACTAGGCTCACCGGTAAAGGTTGTGGAACACACATGTCAAGAAGGGGCATTGCCATTTGACACTAGTGGAAACCATGCCTTTGGTCCCGGGTGGTAGAGGCCTCTGGGACCGGATGTCCATCCGGTACATGCCAACCGGGACTAGAGGCCCCCCCTCTAGTCCCGGGTGTCCTACGACCCGGGACCAGAGAGCTCCACGCGGGGCCAGGGCATGGCGCGTGTGAGAGGATCTCTAGTCCCGGGTTGTAATACAACCCGGGACTAGAGATGCACCCACGTGGCGGCCTGTGGCTTTTTTTTGTTTCGGTTGTTGTATATTATGAATAATTTGCAAAATATACGGTTAATTATCTGTAAATCAGAAAAATACATATAGCATATCAAAATATTTGTAAGAGAAAGCTTTATGAGAAAGTCGGAAAATCAGACGTCGGAACGGAAAGTCCTGAAGTCGAGAAAGTCGTGAAGTCAGGAAAGTCGTGAAGTCGGGAAGTCGTGAAGTCGTGAAGTCGGGAAGTCGGAACGGAAAGTCGTGAAGTCGGTAAAACGTGAGAACTCCACCCCGGAACGGAAAGTTTTCACGGTTTCACATTTTCCCGGCTTCCCGGTTTCACGTTTTCCCGGCTTCCCGGCTTCCCGGTTTCACGTTTTCACGGCTTCCTGGTTTCACGTTTTCCCGGCTTCCCGTTTTCATGGTTTCCCAGCTTCCGGTTTCCTGGATTAATTTACATATAAAGATCCCATATATAAGAGAGACTAAAACCGTCATCTATTCGATTACATGGAGATCATCAAGCTAGCCACTACTAGAGCCCGTCATCTATTTTGAGACGACGCCATTGTATTTTCCCTTCGCGTCTATGACATAGTTCATCAAAAAGCCAACAATTTCCTCGCAAATTGGTCGAAAGCGGTCCTTTAGTTGCAGGTCCCTTCGAATTCGATCCATCTATAAAAGAAGGGAGATTAATATGAATATCAATCGTCATAACAGAAATTCTGAATGACACTCGCAGACAATTGATGGTTATAAAATGAAATTGTGAATTTATTTGTTCACTTACTTCGAGAAATGTCCCTCAGTTCCGCTCAGAGACTATCTTGCGAATCCACTCGCAAACGTAATATCCACAGAAATTGGTCCCGGGTGGCTGCCTATCAATCCACTACACGAGAATAGATTTCAATCAAATAATAATCAAGCATCACGATGGTATTGAAATTTGAATTAAAAGGGATGCGCGAACACCTAGATCGTACTACTTACTCTGGGGTAAACATAAGTAAGTTCCTCTTTAAATTGACTTGTTGTACAATTTCGGAAAGCTTCCCAAACCCTGCCCAACAAACAATTGAATAAATGAGTTATTAATTAGTTACTTCATATCTCAGGAATTGAAGGAAAGAGACCGATGTAATACGATAAAGATTGAAATTACCGTGCGAGCACTCCTTGGATATATTCGTACCGCTCTTTGGGCCAGTCCAATAAGTCCAAGATTTCAACTTCTCCAATATCGATTTGAATGATTAACAGAATGTAATGTTCGTTGCGCACGTTTATATATAACTAATCAGTTACACTTAACATCGAGTAAGTAAAAACCAATGTGTACAAGACAGTAATAATCTTACCTGAAGTGGTAAGGAAACAATATCTTCCCTTTATAATTTTGGTCCCGGATGGCCCTAAACAAGGTGTTCACCGTTTCCTCGTGGTAAGTAGTAAGCAATCTTTGATTAACTCGGCTTGGGTCGACGAACCCATCTCAAAGTTTTGCTTTCTATCACATTCATCGCTCTTCATTCTGCATAATACCGAAGTGAGCATAATTAGAACAGGCAATGACCGAGCTAAGCTATAGACTTTAAATGAATTGAATCACTTACAGACAATAGGCAGTGAGGATGCTCAAATCGAGGGCGTCAGTCTGGTATAACTGATAGATTTCTTCAAATTCAATAGTTATCTCGTCTGTACCGTTGAAATGTCCATCTGCAATTTTCATAACGATCATTGTTCGACCTTCCAAAACGACCTCCTTGTACCAGTTATGCAGTCTTGCCATTTGTGTTGGTAGATTCTTGAGCTCATCAGGTGACACTAGATCATTCCCGTATTCCCAAGTCCATCTAGCAGGTCCCGTAAAGAATGGGATATCCTCTGCATCCAGTTGAGAAACTGAAATACCAATATCTGCAGCAAATTGTGCGCGGTAAGCGGGATCTTTCTCAAGCGCAGAGCCCATATCAGTGGCCACCTTGAGCGGGGAGATGGACTGATTTGACTGATGTCCGAGCTTTGCAACATCTCTTCTCCTTTTCCCGCCGGAGGGAGCTTTCCTCATAGTCCGTACATAGTCATCTAGCCTATTCATCGAAATCTGCGATGGCTGAGTAAGAAAACTAACAGCAAATTGTGTTTGAGCTTCCGTATACTTTTCCTTTGGCTTAGGTTTTCTTTTCTCAGCGGCCTCCGCAAAGAATCTTCTCGATTCTGTTTGTAGCCACACGGTGGGTTCCTCGTCAGAACACTTAGGTAAGTCGTAAGGTCTCGGGGGAGGAACCTTCAGTACTTTTGGGAGGGGCTCAAGTCAGGGTTTGGGTCGGGAACCCATGGCGGCGATCTTCATCCCCTTTCAACCTTTAGCCTTAGTGGGCGGAGGCGGTGGAGACGGCTCAGGAGTCGGTTGACGCGGCGACGGAGATCGAGATGGACTCATACCTTGGTGGTCGTAAGTGTCGTCATGTCGACTTGGAGAAGGCGATGGTGGCCTTGGCGGTGTCCAGCCTGGAAACTTGATCATTTTCTTGGGCCATAGAATGAGTCCACCCTGGACATCTCCCAGTTTCCTCTCATCATCCTCTCCAGGGAAGCAAAGGTCGAGTGATTCAAATCCGGGTTCAGCGTGATCCACGCCGACACGAGCATAGCCAGCTGGAATCTCATTGTCACGATACAATGCTGTAGATTCACAAGTTAAAGCATAGCCGACCGCCGCCTTCAGGGATAAGTTTCTCACTGCTTCATGTAGCTCACAAGTTTTCTTCTCAGTGATAGAATCCATGGGGTATGTTTGGTTCGATGCCTCATCAACACCGACCGTCGTGGAAGCCACGTTGCTTTTCCGTTGAGACGGACCACCTGCTTCACTATCTTGCAGCTGCAGCTGATGAGTTGCCCCTTGAATAGCTCGCTCGCGCCGCAATTCTTCTAGTTGCTTGGCGCACTCGCTCACGATACTTTCCACTTTGCTCAATCGGTCGTTTTGCTCCTGCTCCTTCCTCCTCTTTGCTCTTTCTCGGCTTCTACAAGAGTCACGGTCCTCGGGAAACCCTTCATGTCACGTCACACCTCCCATGCCTTTAACAGTTCCTCCTTTTTCTTTAGTACAGAGGGCCTTCCACAGGTCGTCGTATTCTCTGTCGGGAAAAAACCTTCCCGCATGAGCATCGGCGATTGCATCCAGAATTGTTTGCCGGGGTATAGGAGTTTCTTTCGTTTCATCAACTATTACATCACCTAATGCGTCATACTCCGCCCCATGAGCAAGCATCCAATTTCTGACCCTACGGGGCCAACTATCTGTAACTGGAATGATCCCTTTTTCGCGCAGACCCGCCTCAATCTTTTCTGACTTAGGCTCGGCAGCTATGTAGCCACCTCCATCACACTTATGGTTATATATCTTCTTCGATGCATTCAACTTATTCTGTGCCGATCGTTCCTTGGCTAGTTGTGTACCCTTGTATTCCAGAAATGCCGGCCAGTGAGCCCGCTGCTCTAGTGTTCCAGTGAAATCTGCAACTTTCTTTTTCTCGTCCCAATCACGGTATATTCTGTTCTTCCATTTATTGAATTGTGAAGCCATCTTCTTCAGAGCCCAATGCTCGACTTTGTCCGTCATGGCTTCTGTCCTTTCGGGACTATCCAACACCGGCAGAGTGAAATTTGCCATGAGCTTCCGCCAACATATATCTTTTGTTCTGTCGGTGACATAATAATTGCCCTCTAAGTTTTTTATCTGATTCCATTCCGTAAGGTTGATCGGAACATTGTCCCTAACAACAACTCCGCATTGATGCACAAACTTAGTGCGGACGTTGGGGGGCTGCACCGGTTGGCCATCCGAATCGACTAAATCAATTTTGAAATGATCTTTTATTCCCAACCCTTTGGCATGGCCTCGTTTAGTAGTTTGGGTCGATGCGGAGGAGGTCTAAAAAGAAGAAACATTTGTTATATATATGTATACAAATAAAATTTTACATCTGATCAAATAGAGGCTTAATATACCACGCCGGACTGCAGGGGTCCACCAACTATGCTCGTTTGCTCTTGGACACTTTGTTCCAACTCCATTCCCTCACCGGACTCGTTCAAAAACTCGGAGCCATCTTTTTCTCCTCCAGTGTGTTCAACACCATCCGCGGGTTGCCGGATAAAGCCGAACAACACATCTTCCCCTTCTCTGGATTGGAAGGGAGGAACATCTCCATCGTCCATTGCTTAACTATTACAAAAGAAAATAAAACAATGATAGCATTAGCACAATAATTCAATGTAGGGAACTTTACGGGAAGCCGGGAAGTCGGGAAAACGTGAAACCGGGAAACCGGGAAAACGTGAAAATGGGAAGCCGGGAAACCGGGAAAACATGAAAACAGGAAGCCGGGAAAACGTGAAACCGGGAAAACGTGAAAACTTTCCGTTCCGGGGTGGAGTTCTGACGTTTTCCCGACTTCATGACTTTCCGATTTCCCGACTTCACGACTTTCCGTTCCGACTTCCCGACTTCACGACTTTCCGACTTCACGACTTTCCGACTACACGACTTTCCGACTTCACGACTTTCCGACTTCCCGACTTAACGACTTCCCGACTTTCCGACTACGCAAAATTTCTAACACTAAAATATTTCTACACTTAGCAAAATCTACCTAAACAAATATACTAAGCAAAATATACTACACTTAACAACAAAAAACCAACCTAGGTAATTAAACTATGAAACTAAAAACTAAACTAAAAACTAACCTAGCTAATTAACACTAACCTAGTATACTAAGCAAAACACTACACTAACTTAGCAAATTACACTAACTTAATTAGCAAAAAAAACTTAGGAAAAAACTCACTGTGCGGGGAGGGCGGCCGCCGGCGGCAGACTGGGCGGAGACGGCGTCGTGGGCGGAGGGCGGCGCTGCGGCAGTGCGGAGGCAGAGGGCGGCGCTGCGGCTGCTGATCGAGCGGAGGGCGACGTGGCGGCATGGCGGAGGCGGAGGGCGACGCGGCGCGGCCACAAAGCAGGCAGAGGCGGAGGGGGGGGCGGCGGAGGCGGAGGGCGGCGCCGGCGCGTCGGGCGGCCTGACGGCGTCGTCGAGGAGGAGGGCGGCGGGGGCCGGTTGGAGAAGAAGTTCTCCCGGGTCGTGGCTCGACCCGAGGTCAACGGTCCTCGTTATATACTAGAGGACCTCTGGTCCCGGGCGGAGCCACGGCCCGGGACGAGAGGGTACCCTCTGGTCCCGGGTGGTGCCATGACCCGGGACCAGAGGTATTTTCCCCGGTGCGTGCAAAAGAGCCTCTTGTACCGGGTGGAGCCACCACCCGGTACAAGAGGTGTCTTTTTTCGTTCCAGCGCCCAAATGTTCAAAATTTTGCGCGCAAAATTAATTTGAATAGCATCTGCATACTTTCGAATCTGAAAAAAATCAACATGAAAAGTTTTTGAATTTGAAAAACTAATCCAAAGCAATTTTCTGTTTTCTAAAATAATTGTTCTAACTGTTCAAACTATTAACCATTTTGCCATTTTCAATTTAAAATGCATTAACTAATATTGTTTAAATTTAAAAGACATCTCTTTATTTTAAAAACATCTTTAACAACATCCCACAGACTTACATAAAAGGATACATTATTACACATCACTAACAATTACGTTACTACATAAACGGACTTGTTGGCTCGGAGGCCGTAGGATTAGGGGGAATGGCGGAAGTTTAGAGTTCTCATCTGAGTTTTCAGAACACAGTTATACATAAAAATTTAATACATTATTACACATCCCAACAACATCCCTATCTAGTCTTCACTTTTTCTTCGTGTGAGTCCGTTTCTTCTGATTGCGCCGTAACCATGGACAAGGTTCATTCATTAACTTCAGGGTTGGGTCAATGTTCACTTTGAAGGGCGGAATTTCATGAAACTTATCGTAATCTTCTGACATGTCTATCTTGTCTTCCACTCCGACGATGGTTCTTTTCCCTGAAAGAACTATGTTACGCTTTGGCTCATCGGCTGATGTATTTGCTTGCTTATCTTTTCTTTTTTTAGGTTTGGTAAACATGTCCTTCACATAGAAGACCTGAGCCACATCTTTGGCTAGAACGAATGGTTCGGTGTCATACGCAAGATTCTTGAGATCCACTGTAGTCATTCCATATAGTTGGTCTACATTTACCCCGTTGCCTTTCAGGTTGAACCATTTGCACCAGAACAAAGGGACCTTCAAAGAAGGTCTATAGTCAAGTTTCCATATCTGCTCTATGTAACCATAATATGTGATCGTGACCTTTCGCACATTGACGTTTGTTGAATCATCAAAGCGGACACCACTGTTTTGGTTGGTGCTCTTTTTATCTTGGGCGTTCGTGTAAAATGTATTCCCATTTATCTCGTACCCTTGGAAAGTTCAAATAGTCGAAGATGGCCCCTTAGACAACAAGTACAGCTCATCTGAGACTGTGTTGTTCAGATGCATTTCCAACCAACCGTCAAAATTCTCCGCGAGTTCCTTTGTAATCATGGATTGATCCATCCCCGGGTTGTTGGAGCGTACAATATCCTTGTGTATCTGGATATACGGAGCCACCAAAGTGGAATTATGCAGAACTGTGTATTGTGCTTTTGTTAAAGAATGTTCGTCCCTTCATATGTATGATTTCCTTCCTAGAGTGCCTTGTCCACTCAGTCTCCCCTCATGTCGCGATTCAGGAAGACCAATCGACTTAATGCCGGGAATAAAGTCAACACAAAACTCAATGACCTCCTCTGTTCCATAGCCTCTGGAGATGCTTCCTTCTGGCCTAGCACGGTTATGAACATACTTCTTCAAGACACCCATGAACCTCTCAAAGGGGAACATATTGTGTAGAAATACAGGACCCAGAATGAGAATCTCGTCGACCAGGTGTACTAGGAGATGTGTCATAATAGTGAAGAAGGATGATGGGAACACCAACTCAAAACTAACGAGACATTGAGCCACATCCTTCTGTAACCTTCCAAGCGTGGCTGGACTGATTGCCTCTGCGAAATTGCATTGAGGAACGCACATAGCTGAACAATGGGTAGTCGAACATTTTCCGGTAGAAGCCCCCGCAATGCAACCGGAAGCAATTGGGTCGTAAGCACGTGGCAGTCATGAGACTTTAGGTTCTGGAACTTTTTCTCTGCCACATTTATTATTCCCTTTATATTTGACGAGAGGCCAGACGGGACCTTCATACTGCTCAGGACTTCAAAAAATATCTCCTTCTCTTCTTTGGTAAGAGCGTAGCTAGAAGGAATTAGACGTCCTTTATCCGTTTTCATTGGATGCGGGTTGTTGGGGTCTTTCATAAGTTGCTGGTCCTGTCGTGCTTCTGGAGTATCTTTTGCCTTTCCATACACACCCAAGAAGCCTAGCAGGTTCACGCAAACATTCTTTGTCACGTGCATCACGTCGATTGCAGAGCGGACCTTTAGGATTTTCCAATAGGGTAGTTCCCAAAATATAGACTTCTTCTTCCACATGGGTACGTGGTTGTTAGCGTCCTTCGGAACAGACTGTCCACCAGGACCCTTTCCAAATACATCTAAATCCTTGACTATATCATATATATCTTCACCACTACGGAGGGGTGGCTTCACCCGGTGATCTGCCTCACCTTTGAAATGTTGCGTGCCTCTCTTTCTTAGGGGATGCTGCTTTGTAAGAAATCGACGATGCCTCGGGTACACATTCTTGTTACCTACATATATACTTTCAGTCTTATCTAAACAGTGCGTGCATGCATTCTATCCCTTGTTTGACTGTCCTGAAATGTTACTAAGAGCAGGCCAATCATTGATGGTTACAAACAACAACGCTCGTAGGTTAAATTCCTGTTGTTTGTACTCATCCCACACACGGACCCCTTCTGTTGGATATATGCCCCAAAGGCAATGTATTTATACATATATATATATATGATTCATACATTATTGATTCGTATTCTCTATGCCATAACTACAGTGATTTCTAAATGCGAGATTTAGGGAGAAGCTCACCTGCACGTGTAGAGAATATGAATACGTAAAATGTACCCTAGTTCTTTTACGGACTAATTCTTGAATGCTAGATGATGCGGCTTGTCCTAGTCATGGACATAGAGTTTATGTCAGCATCAAGGATGGCATATTATTGGATAATAATATGGTTGGGTCACCCAAGTGTTCGTATGCTAAGAGATTCCATTAAATAGTCTTTTTGTCCTTAGCTTTATCACAGAAAGGTTGTTGTATAACATGTCCTTGTAACCATGAGGTTATTAGGGTCATGCATACTGGAAGAGTTGCTTTGGTGCTGTTAATCGTCACGGCCGTAACAGGGTGACCATAAAGGCAGTTACTAGGTGGCTTCAAGGTGTGTGTATCCTAATGTTCCGAGATGGGAAATTACTCCTCTAGGTTAAGAGAGATACATCCAGGGCCCACTCGGTATTATAACGGTATCCAATAGGTTCTGCAGACAATGCACGGTGAAGTTGCACCATGTGGGATATCATAGTACGACAACGAGTAAATGGAACTTACCGGTAACGAGATAGACAAAGATGAAGTGAATCAATCCTTGATTGATTCATGGTATCATCACGGATCTATATCTCGGGTGAAGTTCAGTATCATGAGTAATGGAATTGATATATGATAATCAACAGGTTCAACAGTAGAGTTATTCGCATAATGATAGCAGCTACACAGGACGTCCTTCGAACTGTCACTGGCCGGTGATTGGTTGATACCCAACCAATTATAGCTACCCGTTATCGAACCTGTAGGGTGGACACACTTAAACTAGGATTGGTTAGTTGTGTATTATGGTTGGTCTGGAACATGGAGACAGTATCACCGGCATGGTGCTTGCGTGATAGACATATCTTGTCAAGAGAGAAAGTTTGTGATAGAACTTACTATCACGGTCGGATTTATTCCGAGGGTTTATATATGGAAGATATATTTGTCCGGAGTGCTTTGTCAGCGGACACTAGGTGTCCCGGATCATATGAAAGGTGTTTCATATGATAGGTAATTAATTCGGTGAATATTCTATAAAAGGAAATATTCAAATAAGAATTAATTAGACAAAGTATTATTTAATTATATGTTAATTAAATATTGATTTATTTAATTGATAGATAATTACGGGAAAATATTAAGGCCACACCACCAAGTGGTGATGGGCCGAGGCGTCGTTGGGGGAAACCCCGGGCCGAACCCTAGTGGGCCGTAGGCCCACGGCGGGGTGAGGTGGAGGCGGTGGCGGCCGAGGCGGCCGGCCAGGCGGGCCCCACCCGTCAGGTCGGTGGCAGCCAGGGCAGGCTCCACCCGCCAGGCGGCGACGGCGGCCAAGCGGCCAAGGTGGGCAGGCCCCACCTGCCAGGTCGGTGCGCCGGGGTGGGCCCCACCCGCCCTAGGTCGGTTCAGACCTAGGGGCGGGACCCACTAGCCGGTCGAGCTAGGAAGGGAGAGGGGAGGAGAGTTGGGGTCCAACCCCAACTCATCCTCCCATACCGAATTGGGGAAGGGGAACTTTCCCCTTGTCCAAGTTGGACTAGGGGAAGGTTTCCCCCTTTCCAAGTCTCCCTACCTCTTGGGCTCCTTTATAAACCCCACCCCCCTCTAGTTGTGAACAAGCAATTGACACAATAGAAACAGACAATTGACTCACGTCAGCTCTCAAGTTTAGATCTCTTCTAGTTGGATTAGAGGGACCTCTAATTAGAGGCGACCTATCCGATTAGACAAGATCTAATCTCTCTCTCCTTCTCATGTGTTGAGATCTCCACCTTCATATACACCAGCAGACTTCAAGCTTGGACGGCGAAGCCCTGCTGAACCTTTCCAGTGTACGTGTGCAAGCTCTTAGAGGGGAGATCTGTCTTACAACGGTTGTCCCTTCAGCTGTTGAATCAAGGTGGTGAAGCGAAGGAGAAGAAGGCGTCGGAATCTCTCTACCAGGCTTGGTTGAGAGAGACCGCGATCGGCTACATCGACTACGTCATCAACACGTTCTTCCGCAATCTACGGTGTTGGTAACGTATACTAAACTAGATCTATGGATCTTCGTATTCGCATGTATCTTGATAGTAGATCTTGGGAAGGTTGCGTAGCAATACGTAAAATTTTAATTTACCGTACGCGCAACCCAATAGTGGTATCAGAGCGATCTATTCGTAGATACATGATTTGATCTAGAGCACATGGTATGTGCGGGCACCGCATAAGTTTGTGCGGGTATGTTATTGAAGAAGTTGCTTCTAACATTCAGTTTATTTATGGATGCTTCCCAATATATCACTTTAAGAATTGTTTCCGATGGCATAGTTAGATCTTTACGAACTTCTGGCAATCCGCGGACCTTCCGGCTGCTCCTAGTATGCTTGTTGGCGCCAACGAAGTGCTTCAGTAGCTTCGGGTCTTTCTATAGTTGGATTCGTTGACTTGGTGGTGGAAAGGGCATGTGGACTAGGTCCACACGGGGGTCACGCGCACCAGTGAAGTTTAGAGGGGGAGCAGCAACGTGCTTGTAACGTTGGGTTGTCCCTCACCCCACAAAGTCAATCTAGCAACATGAATAAACATGCTTAGTGAGGACCGTAGAATTTCCGGTTGTCCCGTTGATCCTACAAGCCACGCTAAAATTTGCAAACAAACGTTAGAGGCGTCTAACTCTGTTTTGCAGGACATGTGATGTGGTATAGTCTTAAAATATTATTTTGTTGACTAACCCTTTTTTTTTGGTCGGCGTGCCGTTCTTATTCATCGAGCCATGGTGGTAGTGGAGGATAGGAGAAGGCATGCAAGTGTCGTGAACCTCGACATGGCCACCGATGGAAGGTGCCACCGGCGGTTGGAGCAAGAAAGACTATACTACATCACACAAGTGTTAATTTACTAGTGATTGTTTTATATGTGTTTTTTCTTGTTCTTCCCTTGATTGCGCAGTAGTGTGATTATTAGGGAGATTCCTCCGTAGCTTACAAAGTTTAATTACTTAAAGCTAAAATTGAAAATATCAAGGAGTTCGTGCTCATCCAATCGCAGCACCGTCAAACCGGATGCTTGTTGCCGTACGACCTGTATCCAGGAGTAATATGTACCAAGGGTTCGGGAGGCGGCACGGACGGTCCTAGCAGCAAAAGCGATTGGTTGTCTTGTTGTCCAGGCATAACTAGTTATGAGTTCGGAGCACTACATCGAAAGATGAAACGAAATCACGGCAGGAAGTGATTGGTCTGTTGACCTACCCCTTCATCGTAGTGGAAGACATGTATCCATGATTCACACTACTGAGGATTGTGGATTTCGTAATACACTAAGTTGATCTTGAGGAATATCAATTTTAGTGGGAGCACTTTACATTTAGATTTAAATTTAGTGCCAGATAATAATTATGAACATGTCTAAGTGAACTTAATTGTTGTAGATCAATGGCTAAGATAGCACCCACGTTTAACCTTGGACCACTGATTGAGAAGAAACCCCTGACTGCAAATGGGAGCAATTATGCTGATTGGATTCGCGCCCTAAGGATTGTTCTTAGGAACGCGAAGAGTGAGTATGTTCTAGATGGGCCTCTGCCACCCATGCCGGCGGTGGAGGCCGCAAACTGAATTCGAGGAGTACACCTTGAAGAGTGATACTGCCATATCGGTTCAGTGTCTCATGTTGACATGTATGGACCCTGAGTTGCAGAAGAAGTTTGACCAAACTTCTGCATATGACATTATTGTTGCACTCAAGGCCATGTACCAGACTCAGGCTAAGACTGAGCGTTATGAAATAACGAAGGCACTTTGGTCATGTCACATGGCAGAAGGAGGCTCTGTGAGCGAGCATGTAATCAAGATGTTTGGTTATGGTACTTGGCTTGAGGCGCTGGGATTTCCAATTCCGGCCGAGCTAAGTATAGATTTGGTGTTGGCTTCCCTCCCCCCGTCTTACAGCGGTTTCATCATGAATTACAACATGAATGGGTTGGAGAAGACACCAAATGAGCTGCTTGCAATGCTGAAAACTGCTGAACCTAGCGTGAAGAGGGAGAACAATCAAGTTTTGATGGTTACCCAAACCGCTAAGTTCAAGAAGAAGAGAACAAAGAAGTCTAAGAATGCTAAGGCATTGGATAAGGCTACTACTCAAACCAAGAGGAATCCGAGTGTTTCTTCTGTAAAGGGAAAGAACACTGGAAGAGGAACTGCAAGAAATTCCTGTCTCTGAAGAAGAGATCTTCTAAGGGCAAGAAAGGTATAAGAGTTATACTTAAATGATATTTGTCAATCTTACCAGTAACTCTGGAAATATCGATTGCTAATTTATTATGCAATGATATAGGAGATACGACAAGTAAGATGACGGAGGAGTAAAGGTGGTGATGTGCGTCAAGCTCGGCGCATGAAGTTTCATCCACAAGATGAAGGCATCTCCAATTTACTTTTCAAGTTTAGTTTAAGAGATTTGAGGGTTTAACCCAAAGTTATTGTAATAGGATCGCATTTATGGCGATGGAAGTACTCTTGTGATTTTGTGAGATTTTATCTCTCGTTTATCAAAGAATATTTTGGATCGATCCCTTAGTGGATGATCAAATTACAAATCTCTTGAATTATGGAAATATCATTTGTTCTAAATATATTGTGAAGATGTTGATACCACCTTCGTGTGGCACTATTGTCTCAAATAGATCATAGTGATATGATGAAAGGATTTTGAGATATTGCACATAGTGAAGTTAATCAATGATGAATTTTGAGATAGTCAATATTTTATTTGATATCTTGGGACTACACAATATTGTTTTAGAAATATTGTCTTAGTAACATTGATATGGGCACGACGGAGGAGGTGCAGCCCAATTTTAGGACTCCTCCACAGTTCTATAATAAATCGGAATATCTGATTAAACTTGAATCGGATTATCCGATGTAAGTCATGTAAGGGTTATTTGTGTGAGTTTTGGATTGGTTTGGGCCTGTCCAACCAAGCCAGGTCGGGGGGGGCATTAGTGGGGCGCCCCAGCCTCCATATAAGGGGCTGGCCGAGTTAGGGTTTAGGGAGTTCAATCGTTTAGTAAAAAATACTATCTTGTGCTCCATCATGTATCATCCCTCCGAGGACGGCGTTGCCGTGTTATCTAATATAGATTGCTGTGAGGGTTCTTGTGTTCATGAAGGATTATCAGGCTCAGGTTTGAGGCGTGGTGATTTCCATCACGTTGCTTGCTGGATTCATTCCTCTTCTTCAGGTGACATTCATCGACGTTGTTGGGAGATTTATCTATCGGTAGACTCGCTGTGAAAGATCGGGCAAAAACTCTAGGATCATCGGATTGATCCTTATCATCTTGGTATCAGAGCACCGGGTTTATCACCGCGAGTTCGTTCTCGTGAGATCAGTTTGCTAGTCCAGATTAGTTTTGCTGGGAAGTGTCGAGTTGGCGTGTTGTCGCATCTCGGCAAGTCGAGGAGAAAAGGGGGACAAGTTTGTGGCGAGTTGGTGCGATCTCATCGAGTTGGTACGCATACAACGAGTTCCAGATCGAAGTCGCCACAATCGGGAGAGTTTCCTACTTCCGTTGTTCGAGTTGGAGATACGATCGAATGGTTTGTGTGCAGCTCGTTCTTTCCATAATTCCTGCGTGGAGTGTGGCCAACGAAAAAGAAAAATGAAGGAAAGAGTTGTTTTCTCCACGTACTAGTCCAGATCGGAGCAGAAATAGAAAAGGCAGGTTCAGTTCAGATTCAAAAGGAAGGAACCAGACAGGGAAATAGTAGATTTCAGACTGAATCAGTTCCGGATAGGTGGAATTAATTCTGGACGGAAAGGAAAGGAAGAAGAGAGATTTCGGGTCAAAAACATCAATTTTGGATAATTCGATTCAGGAAAACCGGATATTTCGAGTTTTTACAGAACATTGTGCGTACTCTATTGTTTCAACCGGATATTCCGGTCAGGATATAATCGGATATTCCGACTGACTCCAGGACTCATTTTCTTCCACGATTGTGTCACATAGATGGGTTCTTCGACGATTGTTTGCAAGAGGGAGAAGTCCGACGATGTATATCATGACTACACTACTCTCATAGTAGGTTTCGCATTGGAGTCTACCAAGATCAAGTGGATGTTGGATGTTTCCGCGACACGTACAGAATATCAGTCTTGGGAGAAAGACATGGACCGTGGTTTCGAGAGATGTCGTACACTCGACCGCAAGTTTGGTGGTCATGCTGAATATGTTCTTGCACGTAGGCGTGTGGATGAGAAAGTGGCTAGTTGGTGGAGTGACGAGAGATCTGCGAAAGGCATTACAGGTGGAACATCTAGTTGGGAAGAATTCAAGCAATTTCTGCGTTCTAGATTTTTGGAGAGGTCCACGGAGCTGGACAAGGTGGTTATCCTTGAGGATGTTGTACCTTGAGTGGGCTGAATCTGCAACTCAAGCAAGTACATGGTGATACTTGTATGACAGTGGATAGAGGCCAGCGAAGGAATTTATTTCAGACGCAGTGCATGATCAAAGGCAAAGCATGCAAGTTGATGGTTGACAGTGGTAGTGTAACAGCCCAAAGTTTGAGAACCTAAAACCTGAGTCCCAAAGTTTGAGAACCTAAAACCTGAGTAAAATTTTCACTTTTTGCATTCCATGCATGCATCATTGCATCCATTTGCAATTGCTAAACAACATAATACTTGGTTTGGCAACATTGAAAAGTGAAAATGCCAAATTGCTCTAACAAAGCTTCCACACAACGATGGCACTCAAAGTTGCAAAACAAAATTTCTTGACATCTTATATTTGTCAAGGAAGTTCCAAGAGTTCAACAATAATACTTTGCACTCGCTTTAAAATTACAAAAAGGGCAACATTTTGGAGTTTAGCAAAATGCTCTATCTTAAACCTCTATGAACAAATGTTGTTCAAAACAATTTATTTGGAAACCCCAATTTTTGTTGTGCTTCTACTTGTTAGTGGGAGACTACATGAATTATCTCATATTTTTCTAAATTGTTTAAGTACCCTAATAAAATCAATGAAAGGCTGCTGGAATTTTAAAAGAAACAGCCAGGGACCAATCTGTGATGGAAGATTTTCTGCCAGGGGGTTATCTGTAAATCGACCATCTCTTTCCTGTAGCTACCGAGCAGAGCTCGCACCGGACCAGCTCGCCGTGCCGTGCAACGCCTTCGCCGGGCCCCCCTGCTCTGCCCTCACCTGCGAGGAGCACAGCGAGCACACGAGGCCCACTGCTCCCCTTCCCCACACCTGCTCCTCTGCCCTCGCTCTCCCTCTCTCTCCCCCACAAGCCGCCATGGCCGCCGAACTCCGCCGCCACATCGCCGATGTTGGAGAGCACCAGTAGTCAAGCGAGCACCGCCACTAGCTCCGCCGTGCCTTGCTCTACCTCCACGCAGGAGGAATCGAACCAGAAGGCACGGAATCGACGCCGCCGTCCGTGACCTCGCCGCTGCCGCTCGAGCTCCGCCACGCTCGATTCTGTCACCGCCGAGCCACCTCCGGCCACCCCGACCTGACCAACTTGCTCGTGGTGAGCTTCCCGAGCCCTGGCACCCTCCCCTCCCCTCTCCTCCTAGCCTCTGGGTTGCCGTCGCTCCACGCAGCCGTGCGTCGCCGTAGCTCCTCACCGTCGAGTTGAAGTATCTGGTGAGAAACCCGGAATTTTCCGGATAATATACCGGAATAAGAAACTAGCTACTGGACTCGATAGTTGCTATCCGGAATACAACTGGAATTGAACCGGAAACATTTCCGGATTTATTTTCTCCCGGTGAAAAATCCGGAAATTTCCGGACTGACATCCGGATTTGCTGTACTGATTTGGAATTTCTATTTTCTTTTCACCCCTCTATCTATAAATGATTTAAATTTGATATTGTTGTTAAATAAATCATCAAAAGGTCATATTAAAAAGGAAATTTATAAAATAATAACTTTCTATCGGTGCATCCGAAAAATGCGTGCAATATACCAAAATGTCCAGAAAATTGTGAATAAACCTCTGAAGTAAATATCATGCATATTTGATCACCATTGAATTACAGTACTCCTAGTAATATTAAATCATTAAGCTAAATGTGGGGTGTTCTCCTATCCGGTTGAAGTATTTTATTTCTAGCACCCCATTTAAATTGCTAGATAGCTCAAATAAATTCGGTACCTTAAAATGTCATGTCATCATGTGTCTGTGCATTGTACCGGTGTTATCTGTGGTTTTGATTGTTCCTCTCCGGTATTGTTTGTGCATCGGTAGATCAAGGAGTGGAAGTGACACCGCAGTCTCGTGACGATCCGTACTACCAGCCGTATCAACAAGGCAAGCGTAATCCCCTCTCTGAGCATATCTTATCCTATGTTTTCGCAAATATTTTCTCCACTATAATATTGCATGCGGTTCTAAATGTCAATTTTCTTGGTTTAGAGTATCCTATAGTTGCATTAAGTTTCCGATGCCAATACCTGTTTCCCTCCTATTATCCATAGGTTTGTATTGTTGGCCTGAGATACTTAACTATGCAATGTTGATGCTTAGCCATGCTTAGCTAAATGTTTATCCGTCCGATGGATATGCCATGTTGGGAACAGGTGTGGAAATGTTGGGATGATGGTGGAGGAAATTGTGGTGACAGGTAATAAAATGCTTAAAGGTGGGGATGAGAGGCCACTGTGGTTGTGGTGTTTTGTCTCATTCTCGCCGCCTAGGTGCGAGTTCTTTACCTCTTGAACCAAGACTGAGCGTGCAACCATGCGTGAGGCCTATGCAATTGCAGGAACCCTCATAGACTAAATAACTCGAGCGGGGCTAGCCAGGGTCCTCTAGTTCGGGCTTCCATTTGCGCGTGCGTTGGGATGGTGGCCAAGACTGAGATGAGGATGGTGGTGTTTAGGAAAATGAGTGGCCATGGGGCAGGGTGTTGGATCCGCTGCTCCATCCTCACTGATGATCCTGGAAAGTCCTTAACGAGGGAGAAATCAACACCGCTCCCACCCAGCCGGCTCTCCAAGGAAGAGAGCTAAAAGCTAGGTAATGGGCCGGACGGTACGCGTGGTAAACATTGTACACCCGTGCATGGTTAAATCTTTTCGAAAAGCCGTGTTCGCGGTTATGGACGAACTTGGGTAGTGAAGGTAAGATCATAGAATAACCTGAACGGAATGAATAAAAACTGGGTACTAAAGGTACCACTCAAGAATGCAAGGTTAACTTCCTCGAGGGTGATTCGGGGAGGTGCCTTTGATGAACAGGTACAGTGGTTGATGATGGTGAATGAGGAGAAAAGTGATCGAGATAAGATTCACTTCTTACCCCTATTGAAAATACTCTGAATAGTCGATGCTATTGAGTTATGTTTTCATAAAGAAAATCAGCTTTATGCAAAACAGCCATAAAACCTTGTAAGCCTCATCGAGCTAAAGCTCTATATATAATCTTGCGAGTTTGTCGAACTCAACATTGTTTGTTTTGTTTCAGAGGAGGACTTCACCGACCTCGAAGGTGGGTTCTTCGTGGACGTCGACGAGTAGTCTGGGGTTCCCAGGTGGCATCTTGGGACATCCCGGAACAGCTGGCGCTGGATGTTTATGTGTAGGCCTCTTAGGCCATAATTTGGTTCTTATTGTTTAGAACAACCTATTTTCGCTTCCGCATGTTGTACTGTTGGGTCTGTGACCTCTGGTTGTAATTTGCTATCTTTCTCTATTATAAGAGTTGAACTATAATGCTTTGTGTCGTAGAGTCTATGATGTGCCAGTTGTTCCACAAGTCTTGATCTCTCTATTATACATTGATAGTTGTGCTTGTGTTAAGGCATCAATCGGGGTGTTGTGTTGCCAATGATCCATTCTGAGCAACACCTGCCAAAGGTTTTGGCCGGGGATTGGTAAACCCGTAACCTCCGGTTGTATCGCTTAACCGGTGACACACAGCATCACTGTATAGCAGTCGGGTCGGGGCGCGACAGGTAGTTACTGTAATGGCATTAGCAAGGCGGTTGTGGAGGCTTTGGGTTTATCCACATGGCGTATTCCAGAACCGAGGCATGTTGAGTGGGTGAATAGTTGCGGTATGATGAAGATTACTCACAAGGTGCGTGTGCCATTTACAGTTGATGACTATGTTGATGAGTGGAATGTGACGTGTTGCCATTGGAGGTGTGTGGACTGTTACTTGGACGTCCATGGCAGTATGATCGTAATGCTTTACATGCTGGGAGGGCAAATACATATTCTTTTGTGCATGATGGCAAGCAGCGGACCTTGAAGCCTATGAGAGATGAACAAATCAAGTCCGATGTGGTGCTGGTGGTTCGCAAGAGAAGTTGCGCAGGGTTAAGCCACAACCAGGGCTAGCTAAGTTGCAGCATGAGGAGCATGATGCAAAGAGCGTCAGTGGTGACAATGTTTCAGCCAAGCATGTAGATGACAAGCCAGTTGTTCTTGTTAGTGACAAGCCGGTTGAAGTCAAGCCTAATATTGTTGAAGCGAAGGATATGTCAGCATGTGTTCCATGTGTTCCACTTCCAGTTCGTGTTGACATGGGTGTTCAGACCGATGACAGTGGTGCTGATCGTGTCCCGGTGCATATGGTGCCGCGGGTAGTCAGCCACAGTTTTGTTAGAACACCTCAGAGATGTTTTGTTGGAGCAGCAGTACGTGTGCATAAAGGCAAGGATGGACGTGTTCGTCAGTTGTGTGGCCCAGGCATTACTACTTTGCAGGGTCGTGCAAAGCATGTTCATGTTCAGCAACGCAAGATTCCAGCAAGAGTTGAGAAGAAGAAGATGGTGCACCTAGTTACAAGCTCATTTGGAGAAGAAAGGAGGTGCATGCACCCGGGACTGTAGCAAGTCGAGCAGGCCCAGCGGGAGGATGTGGTGAGGACGGCAAGCAAGACTTGAAGATGGCGAAGACGCGTGCTGATTTTGTTGACATCACGCCACCTTTTCGAGCTGACCCTCACGCGTTGAGGACAACACGTTTTGAAGGGGGGGGGGGAGGATGATATGGGCACGGCGGAGGAGGTGCAGCCCAATTTTAGGACTCCTCCACGGTTCTGTAATAAATCGGAATATCCGATTAACCTTGAATCGGATTATCCAATGTAAGTCATGTAAGGGTTATTTGTGCGAGTTTTGGCTTGGTTTGGGCCTGTCCAACCAAGCCAGGTCGGGGGGCCATTAGTGGGGCGCCCCAGCCTCCATATAAGGGGCTGGCCGAGTTAGGGTTTAGGGAGTTCAATCGTTTAGTCAAAAATACTATCTTGTGCTCCATCGTGTATCATCCCTCCGGGGACGGCGTTGCCGTGTTATCTAATATAGATTGATGTGAGGGTTCTTGTGTTCATCAAGGATTATCAGGCTCAGGTTTGAGGCGTGGTGATTTCCATCACGTTGCTTGCTGGATTCGTTCCTCTTCTTCAGGTGACGTTCATCGACGTTGTTGGGAGATTTATCTATCGGTAGACTCGCTGTGAAAGATCGGGCAAAAACTCAAGGATCATCGGATTGATCCTTATCAAATATGATGAATAGAAATTTATTTCGATTCATGTATTTTATCAAGCTTGATTAAATAATTAGTAAGGTATTATTGCTTGCAGAATTATTCCTAGAAATCCTATTTACAGTATTTATTGCATTGTTTTAGTTTTAGCACAAAGGATAGTCTTTTAAGATATTCATGTCATAGTCTTGAAAGATAGACATAAAGGGACATGATAATTTTAGATACTTGGAATTCCTGAAAAGAGGTTCGAATCTAAAATAAGAAGGACTTAGGAATATTTATCTTATGAGTTGTGTCATAGTTTTGAAAGATAAACATTGTAAGACACAAAGAATTTGGGACCTAAAAGTTTTATGAAATATTGAAACTTGATCCTAAAGGAGGAAGATAAATAGAGATTTATTTTGTAAGTTGTTCCAATAAGTTAATTGGAAATCTTTTTATAACCACCGCATAAGTGACAATGTTTTGCCACTAAGATAAATGTGATTCTTGAGGAATTTATTCTTATAAAAGAATTCTAGTGGGAGGATGTAACATCTCAATTTTCAAATTCCAAAATCATGCATACATTCATCATCTCATCAGCATTCCTTTTAAATTTTATAAATTATAAACTCAACCAATGAACCCATGTGTCTTTTATTTTATTTTTCACAAAAGGGTATTTTTAATTTTTTATTAAATTATTTTGTATCGAGAGGACTACCATTAGTTTCTATTTTGCACAAGCTTTCCAAAACATATTTTAAAATAAAATTTTGAAAATATTTGAACCAAGAACTGAAACCAGAAAAGAGAAAAGAAAAGAACAAAAAAAAAGGGTTAGCCGGGCCAGCCGAGCCGGCCCAGCATTTCACCTGCCGCACACACACGCGCGTAGGAGCCCAGCAGCAGCCCAACCCAACAGCGCGCTGCTCTCACTGATTGGCGGGCCCCACCCGTCAGCGCCGTCATCCTCAACCTCCACCCCGCTCTCCCCGCACTGGAACCGCCCGCCCGCGTCGCCCACGTCGAGCACGCGCCCCACTTCCCCACGCCTCGCAACGGCCTCCGAGACCTCCCCTTAAATCCCCGCACCCCGCTCCTCCATCTTCCCCAACCCACGCACACCACACCGCCCCCAGGCCGCCGGATTTCGCCGCCGAAGACCGCCATGGCCGCCGCCGTCCTTCACTGATTCCGGTGAGCACAGACTGCCCCGCCCCCTCTCGTCCATCCCCTCGACTTCGCCGCCCTTTCGCGCACCTCCCTACCTGTTTTCCGTCCATTTCCGTGCACTAAGGCGAGCGGAGCTTCCTCGACCGACGCACCGTCCGCCAGCCCTATTCCGGCAAGGATTCACGACGCCCCGGAACTTCCCCGACCACGCCATAGACCCTGCCTCGAGCTTCTCCGTCTTCTGGTGAGTCCGCAGCATCCCCTGGCCCTCTCCCCCGTCGCGTCCATGCACGCCAATGGCGCCGCCGTCGCCGGAGCCGCACCGGCGCAACGCGCCGCTCTGCTTAGGTCGCTAGGATCTCGACCGTCCGATCGCGATCGGACGGCTACCGTTAGTTCACTTAAGCGAACCGGTACGGGCCAGTGGCGTTGCGCCACGTCGCCCTATTCGTTTAATTTGTCTGGAAATTGAGAAATAAAAACAGAAAATTTTCAAACTTCAAAAATTCATAACTTTCTAACCCTAAGTCCAAATTTAGCAAACTTTATACCGTTGAAAGCTATGAATGTAGTTTACTGTGAATCATTTGTTTTACTTTTTGCATCTGTTAAAATTGATCTTTGCAGAGAGCCATTTCGGCCATTTAAATCAAAACTGAGTTTTAAAAATTATTTTGAATGAATCTTTTGATAAATGTCAAAATTAACTCCTCTGTCCAGAGAGCCTAACACGCTATTTTATCATTAATAAAAGTTCAAAGGTATCAAATTTACTTGTAAATACTCTAGTGTTTGAAAAATGTTTTCAAATAATAACAATGCATTAAACTTTGCTCATTTCATCATGCATCATTTAAAACCAGAGAACTAATAAAGTGTACTACTCTTTAATAATGTTGTTTGCATCCATACATGCATAGCATTGTTTTTGTAATGTGCATGTGTATTGAATTGTGTATGTTTGTTATCTTTTAGATTGTGCGGAGTGTCTCACGTGTTGTGAAGAGTGTAACTTCAACTCTTCAGTTGGCCAAGGCAAGTGACACCATAAAAGTCCTACTACTTTTACTACTATGCACTTAGTGTTTTCAGTAGTATGCATGATAGGCTTGTTGTTGAATCTTATATTATGCTATGCTCCTATTAGTGTGTAGCCATCCCCCACCCAGAACTTTGTAGTATGGAACTTAGTATAGTCATGCTATGAAAAATGTTTTGATTAGTTGGATAGTGATGAAAACTAATAACTAATCAATGAACTACCTGGGTGCTGGTTGGAGAACCATGGTGGGTGACTACTCAGGGGGTCCATGTCTATGGTTCATGTCTATGGTAATTTGCCCTTGGTGGAAGTGCACAATTGTGGAAAGTCACCCAGGCTTAAAGAGATTGTAGACTCTCCTTGTTCAGTAGCTTCTAGTGCAGCCACATGTCATATGGGCTCTGTCTTGATCAATTAGGTTGTGAGACCCTGGTTCTGTCGAGACCAGCAGATGTAGGGGATGATAGGTTGGAGTGGGTCCGACGTTAGACTCTGGGGAATCACTTCTGAAAGATCTCGTCTCGGTCTTCTCTTTTCCATTGCATAATTGGTTGCAATGGAGGATGGAATGATTGGGTCTTGTGGTGAAAGTGCACACCCTCTCGAGAGTAAAAACTAGTATACTTAGCCGTGTCCCCGGTTATGGACAATTTTGAGCAACTAGACCGGGAAGTGTTGAAGATCTCCTCATCCCAATTTCTAAATTAAAACTTGAGGGTGAACAAGGGATGGGAGCTCACTGATGTCTATCGGTGGTGCTTGTGAGTAGTTGTCAAAGGTGTTCACTGATGTCTATCAGTGGTACTCTTTGTCTAAGATGAAAATTGTTTTACAAATGATAGGATAAACTGGCTTTATGCAAATCAGCCTCAAACTCCACTTAGCCAAATATTCATGTAGAATATAGGTTGCCATTTATATCCACATAAGTGTCATCTTGCCATCACAATTCAATTGTGCTGACCCATATAGTTGGGCTGTAACTCACCGTTGCAGGTCCGTCAGACGATGAGTGAGGTTTCGACAGGGTTTCGAGTCTACAACCAACATGCTTGCCTGTGGCACATGAAGATGATGGGCTCACTGTATCATTTGCTTTCCGCTGTGTGTTTACTTTGGTTTGAGCTAGCCTTCGGCTATGCACCTTGTATCGAATCTTTTAAATTCTGGATCATCGTGTAATATACTTTGATACAATGTTATGGTATTGCATCTCAAACTGTGTGTGCTAGCAAGTCGATCCAGGGACTAGCACGTTACACGGGGAATCCCAACCTTTGTTAAAAGGTGGGGGTTCTACAGATGGTATCAGAGCACTGTGTTGCCTGTAGGTTCGTGACCCTAGGTTGGTTTAGAACATAGGAAAGACCATAGGACAAAAACTATATACTATTTTATCTTAAAAGAAAATGCTTTATAAGAGAGTTTGACTTTGCATTTATTTGTTTCATTTTCATCTCATAACACTTGTCTAATCTTTTACCTCCTCTCTCAAAATTGTTTTGTAGATGTCTACCTTCACGCACCGTATTGTGGCTGGAAACGGAGAGACAGCACTTTGATCAGCAGCTGGCTGAACTGGCCCAGTTGGTGGGGATACCTCCGCCAATATTTCGGGTCAGCTGTTGTACCAGGTACGGCATAGAGGTGGCTGATTGAGACGACGATTCCGGCTCGCATTGACGACCCACGACTCGGGAGGAGATCTATGAGGAGAGGTACCCTGACTGGGATATGTCCGTGCAGGTGGCTATGCAAGGAGCCATGGCACGCATATGCGGACTGTACCGCTGCTACATACCTTCTGGATCCCCTTACCGTACCTTTGGGAGACGCCGCATGGATGGTACCCCGTACTTCTTCCCCAACAATGAGAACATGACGGTACATCGTCAACATCTGGTGGAGCGTGAGTGCAACGCGTAGACCTCGAGGAGTTGATGAGGGGCCAGATGACTTACTGGATCAAGCTATCAACACTCTTGAGAAGCCAACACCAAGATTGAGCATTGTGAGCTAGCCAACGCGTACGTTCTCAACAAGAGGAATGAGCTACTGGAAGCCAACAAAGTACTAGAGGAAAGCAACAAGAAGTTGTTGGAGAGGATTGAGAAGTTGGAAGAGCCACGAAGCTGAGAGGAACTTCTTGGGATCAAGGTGTTTGATGAATTCTGGTCAAGACCATGAAGTTGATGATAGAGCGCAGGGAGTTGCTAGTACAGGAGAATGCGAACTGAAGAAGAAGCTGGTGGAGCGCAAGCCCCAAGATAGATCAGGTGATGGCTGATGCAGAAGAGGAGGACCCAGAGGAGCGGGCCATAGAGACCTCGGATGGACAGACCATTTGGATTGTTCCTGAGGATGAGGACAAACCAGCGTTCAACACTCGGTCCCATGCACGCAAGGTCATCTGTCTCAAGGCCATCAGAGAGTTTCCCCAGTAGTAGTTCGACCACCATTTATCCTTCGAGTAGTCATTTCGATTTGAGTATTGATCTACCAACTTGTGGTATGGCAGTACATGTTATTTTCCAAAACTCATTCATTTATCACTTTTGAGATTATCAAAGTACTACTTTTGATTTAAAATCCTTGTTGAGTTGTTTGCTTGATGTGTTACTGGTTTGTTTATGGGTAGATTTTCCTTTCCTTTCTATCTCGATTCTCATCTATGCTAAACCACAGATGCCTCCTCGCCGTGACAACAACAACAACGATGAGAACAACAACAATGGGCTGCAGCAAGTGATGACTCAACTCATGCAAGTGATGACTCAGATCTTAGCAAACAACAACAACAACAACAACCCACCCCCACCACCTCAAGTGGACATGCTCACCCGATTCCTGAGGCTGAGACCAGCAACATTCACAGTGCCTCAGAGCCCGTCGTAGCTGATGACTGGCTACGCTCAGTGAATAAGAATCTGGTGACCATCGGCTGTTCTGATGCTGAGAAAGTTCGGTTTGCGGCACACTTGTTAGAAGGACCCGCCGCTAGCTGGTGGGACAACTTTCAGATCACTCACCCAATTGAGGAGGTCACTTGGGAACTGTTCCAAGAAGGTTTCCGCACTGCACATATCAACTGGGGTGATGAGTCTGAAGAAGAGGAGTTCCGCAACCTGCGACAGGGTAACCGCACAGTGGCTGCATACATAGAAGAGTTCAACAATCTGGCACGCTATGCGCCGGACGACGTCGACAGCGACACTAAAAGAAGGGAGAGATTCTTGGATGGACTGAATGATGAACTAGCTATTCAGCTGTCAGTTGTCTACACGCCCAACTATCAATCCCTACTCGACAAGGCCACTATCTTAGAGAGCAAACAGAAGCAGGCTGAGAACAGGAAGAGGAAGCATACCTTTGAAAAGCATTATGCTGGGCCACCCCAGAAGATGCGTGGCTTCCAGGATGGCAGTGGAAGTTCTGGATTCCACAAGCATACTAGCAATGGACACCAACATGGCGGAAACAACCACAACCACAACCACGGCCACAACCCCAATGGAGGCTATCGGGGCCACAACCACAATGGAAATGGAAACCACCATGGACAGCATCGTCACAACCCTTCAGAGAAGAGGGACATCAGTCAGGTGCAATGCTACTCATGTAAGAAGATGGGACACTACTCCAATGAATGCCCAGAGAAGAAGGCTGATCAAACTATCAAGCCAAACCCGTTCCAGAAAGGGCATGTGAACCATATGGACGTGGAAGAAATCATAGATCAACCTGACATGGTGATAGGTAAGTTCTTGATCAATACATGTCCAGCACTTGTACTTTTTGATTCTGGAGCATCCCATTCATTCATTTCAAGAACCTTTGTGAAAAAGCATGGTTTACCTACCACCACTCTGGTTAGACCTATCAGGGTTAGTTCTCCCGGGGGGGAGATGTTAGCTAAATCAGGTAGTAGCCCACTGACTCTAGACATTGGAAATCACAAATTCCCCACTGAACTGATCATTTTGGAAAACCAAGGCCTCGATGTCATACTAGGATGGATTGGTATCACAGTATAAGGGTCAGATAGACTGTTCTAGCCGAGCATCATTCTCACTACCCCAGAAAGAGAAATCCGATACCAGTCCTTCTATGGATCCAAAGATGCCAAGATTAATTCTCTTAAGGGGGTTAGTATGGAAGAGATACCTATAGTGAAGGATTACCCGGATGTATTTCCGGAGGAACTACCAGGATGCCACCAAATAGAGATGTAGAGTTCCTCATAGAATTACTACCCGGCACAGGACCAATAGCCAAGAGACCTTACCCAATGTCAGTGGAGGAACTGAAGGAACTTAAGTCACAGCTTGAAGAACAGTTAGGAAAGGGGTTCATTCGCCCAAGTTCATCCTCATGGGGAGCTCCTGTTCTGTTTGTGGAGAAGAAGGACAAGAGTATGAGGTTATGCATGGATTATCGTTCCCTGAACGAAGTGACCATTAAGAATAAATACCCACTACCGAGGATCAATGACTTATTTGACCAGTTAGAAGGAGCTACAGTATTCTCTAAGATCGATCTTCGGTCAGGATATTTTCAATTAAAGATCAGAGAACATGACATTCCAAAAACAGCCTTCGTCACGAGATATGGACTCTACGAGTATACCGTCATGCCATTCGGTTGACCAATGCCCCAGCCTACTTCATGAACATGATGAACAAGTGTTCATGGAGTTCCTAGATAAGTTTGTTGTCGTTTTTATCGACGACATACTGATCTACTCCAAGAACAAGGAAGAACATGAAGAACACCTACGTCTAGTCATGGAGAAGCTCAGAGAGCATAAGTTATATGCCAAATTCAGCAAGTGTGAATTTTGGCTACAAGAGGTTGGATTCTTGGGACATATAGTATCAAGAGAAGGGATTGCAGTTGACCCTGCAAAGGTCGCAGCAGTAATGGAATGGTTGTCTCCCAAGACAGTAGCAGAGATACGCAGTTTCTTAGGTTTGGCAGGGTACTATCGGAGATTCATTGAGAACTTCTCCAAGATAGCTAAACCCATGACAGAATTGCTAAAGAAAGGGAAGAAGTTTGAATGGACAGAAGCTTGTGAAGCTAGCTTCCAAGAGTTGAAGAAACGATTAGTGTCAGCCCCAGTCTATGCCTACCTGATCTGGAGAAGATTTCCAGGTTTATGTGATGCCTCTCGCCAAGGTTTAGGATGCGTCTTGATGCAGACAGGCAAAGTAGTATCTTATGCCTCGAGGCAACTCAAGAAGCATGAGGGCAATTATCCCACACATGATCTTGAGTTGGCAGCAGTGGTGCATGCATTGAAGACTTGGAGGCATTACCTGATGGGAAAGCGTTGTGAAGTATTCACTGACCACAAGAGTTTGAAGTATATTTTCACTCAGAAGGAGCTGAACTTGAGACAGAGAAGGTGGTTAGAACTAATCAAGGATTATGATCTAGCTACAGTACCACCCTGGCAAGGCTAATGTAGTGGCCGACGCCTTAAGTCGTAAGGTTTATGTAAATGGCCTCACGGCGGGAGAATTACCCGAGGACTTGTGTGAACAGTTTAAGGAGCTAAGATTGGAAGTAGTGTCAGAAGGATATGTGGCATCACTAGAAGTTCAGCCCACATTGATGGATAGGATCAGAGAAGCACAAAAGACCGACAAAGATGGAAGAAATCAGAGTTAACATGAGCAAGATAAAGCAAAGGGTTCCGCAAGGATGAACAAGGAACCCTATGGTTCGAAAACGTATTTGTGTACCCTGTGACGCAGCGCTTAGGGCCTAATTCTGCAAGAGGCTCATGATTCACCATACTCTATCCACCCTGGCAACACAAAGATGTACATGGATATAAAGGGTAGATTTTGGTGGAGTAATCTGAAGAAAGACATAGCTAAGCACATTGCATTATGCGACGTGTGTAATAAAGTTAAAGCAGAACATCAGAAACCAGCCGGACTACTACAACCCTTGCCTGTGCCTGAATGGAAGTGGGATAAGATAGGCATGGACTTCATCACAGGTTTACCCAGAACCAAGTCCGGATATGATTCTATATGGGTAGTAGTGGATCGTTTGACCAAGGTGGCTCACTTTATTCCCGTAAAGACCACTTACACCAGTGCTAAGCTTGCAAAGTTGTACATCAATAGGATTGTGTCTGCACGGTGTGCCGAAGAGCATTGTTTCCGACAGAGGAACACAATTCACATCACATTTTTGGAAGCAACTACATGAGTCCCTAGGGACAGGCTAGTTCAGCACTGCCTTCCACCCACAAACTGATGGACAAACAGAAAGGGTGAACCAAATCCTAGGATATGCTAAGAGCATGTGCGTTAGATTATGGGTCTAGTTGGGATGATAATCTACCATATGCCGAGTTTTCATATAACAATAGTTACCAGGCCAGCATTGAGATGGCACCATTTGAGGCCTTGTATGGAGGAAATGCACCACCCCATTGTTATGGAGCGGTGTTGGAGAGCGCAGTTTGTTTGGACCAGACATCATTCAAGAGGCCGAAGAGAAAGTCAGATTGATTAAGGATAGACTAAAGATAGCTCAGTCTAGGCAGAAGAGCTACGCAGATTCTAAGCGTAGGAAGTTACGTATGAGATCGGAGATAGGCTTATCAGAGTTTCCCCACTACGTGGCGTGAAGCGGTTTGGAATCAAAGGAAAGTTAGCACCACGATTTATTGGACCATACAAAATTCTCTCTCATAAGGGAGAAGTAGCATATGAACTAGAACTTCCAGAAGTACTTTCAGCAGTACACAAGGTGTTTCACGTGAGTCAGTTGAAGAAGTGCCACCCAGAAATGGCAGAGACTCCTTGAAGGATACAATACCTTTAGAAGAAGTTCAACTCGAGAGTGATCTCACTTACGAAGAAAAACCTATCAAGATCTTAGAAACAACAGAAAGACTTACTCGTACCAAGACAATCCTACTCTGCAAAGTTCAGTGGAATCACCACACCGAAGAAGAAGCCACTTGGGAAAGAGAAGAAGATCTTCGTGAAGACCACCCACACCTCTTTGCTATCCCATCCGAATCTCGAGGGCGAGATTCATCTTAAGGGGGTTAGATTTGTAACATCTCAATTTTCAAATTCCAAAATCATGCATACATTCATCATCTCATCTGCATTCCTTTTAAATTTTATAAATTATAAACTCAACCAATGAACCCATGTGTCTTTTATTTTATTTTTCACAAAAGGGTATTTTTAATTTTTTTTATTAAATTATTTTGTATCGAGAGGACTACCATTAGTTCTATTTTGCACAAGCTTTCCAAAACATATTTTAAAATAAAATTTTGAAAATATTTGAACCAAGAACTGAAACCAGAAAAGAGAAAAGAAAAGAACAAAAAAAAAGGTTAGCCGGGCCAGCCGAGCCGGCCCAGCATTTCACCTGCCGCACACACACCGCGCGTAGGAGCCCACAGCAGCCCAACCCAACAGCGCGCTGCTCTCACTGATTGGCGGGCCCCACCCGTCAGCGCCGTCATCCTCAACCTCCACCCCGCTCTCCCCGCACTGGAACCGCCCGCCCGCGTCGCCCACGTCGAGCACGCGCCCCACTTCCCCACGCCTCGCAACGGCCTCCGAGACCTCCCCTTAAATCCCCGCACCCCGCTCCTCCATCTTCCCCAACCCACGCACACCACACCGCCCCCAGGCCGCCGGATTTCGCCGCCGAAGACCGCCATGGCCGCCGCCGTCCTTCACTGATTCCGGTGAGCACAGACTGCCCCGCCCCCTCTCGTCCATCCCCTCGACTTCGCCGCCCCTTCGCGCACCTCCCTGACCTGTTTTCCGTCCATTTCCGTGCACTAAGGCGAGCGGAGCTTCCTCGACCGACGCCACCGTCCGCCAGCCCTATTCCCGCAAGGATTCACGACGCCCCGGAACTTCCCCGACCACGCCATAGACCCTGCCTCGAGCTTCTCCGTTCTGGTGAGTCCGCAGCATCCCCTGGCCCTCTCCCCGTCGCGTCCATGCACGCCGGCAATGGCGCCGCCGTCGCCAGAGCCGCACCGGCGCAACGCGCCGCTCTGCTTAGGTCGCTAGGATCTCGACCGTCCGATCGCGATCGGACGGCTACCGTTAGTTCACTTAAGCGAACCGGTACGGGCCAGTGGCGTTGCGCCACGTCGCCCTATTCGTTTATTTCGTCTGGAAATTGAGAAATAAAAACAGAAAATGTTTCAAACTTCAAAAAATTCATAACTTTCTAACCCTAAGTCCAAATTTAGCAAACTTTATACCGTTGGAAAGCTATGAATGTGTAGTTTACTGTAGAATCATTTGTTTTACTTTTTGCATCTGTTAAAATTGATCTTTTTGCAGAGAGCCATTTCGGCCATTTAAATCAAAACTTGAGTTTTAAAAATTATTTTAGATGAATCTTTTGATAAATGTCAAAAAATTAACTCCTCTGTCCAGAGAGCCTAACACGCTATTTTATCAATTAATAAAAGTTCAAAGGTATCAAATTTACTTGAAAATACTCTAGTGTTTGAAAAATGTTTTCAAATAATAACAATGCATTAAAACTTTGCT
Source organism: Poa pratensis (assembly GCA_947311845.1). NCBI lineage: Eukaryota > Viridiplantae > Streptophyta > Magnoliopsida > Poales > Poaceae > Poa > Poa pratensis. The sequence continues at coordinate 158,691,643 of CAMZMU010000052.1, forward strand.
CATTTCATCATGCATCATTTAAAGACCAGAGAACTAATTAAGTGTACTACTCTTTTAATAATGTTGTTGGCATCCATACATGCATAGCATTGTTTTTGTAATGTGCATGTGTATTGAATTGTGGTATGTTTGTTATCTTTTAGATTGTGCGGAGTGTCTCACGTGTTGTGAAGAGTGTAACTTCAACTCTTCAGTTGGCCAAGGCAAGTGACACCATAAAAGTCCTACTACTTTTACTACTATGCACTTAGTGTTTTCAGTAGTATGCATGATAGGCTTGTTGTTGAAATCTTATATTATGCTATGCTCCTATTAGTGTGTAGCCATCCCCCACCCAGAACTTTGTAGTATGGAACTTAGTATAGTCATGCTATGAAAAATGTTTTGATTAGTTGGATAGTGATGAAAAACTAATAACTAATCAATGAACTACCTGGGTGCTGGTTGGAGAACCATGGTGGGTGACTACTCAGGGGGTCCATGTCTATGGTTCATGTCTATGGTAATTTGCCCTTGGTGGAAGTGCACAATTGTGGAAAGTCACCCAGGCTTAAAGAGATTGTAGACTCTCCTTGTTCAGTAGCTTCTAGTGCAGCCACATGTCATATGGGCTCTGTCTTGATCAATTAGGTTGTGAGACCCTGGTTCTGTCGAGACCAGCAGATGTAGGGGATGATAGGTTGGAGTGGGTCCGACGTTAGACTCTGGGGAATCACTTCTGAAAGATCTCGTCTCGGTCTTCTCTTTTCCATTGCATAATTGGTTGCCATGGAGGATGGAAAGATTGGGTCTTGTGGTGAAAGTGCACACCCTCTCGAGAGTAAAAACTGAGTATACTTAGCCGTGTCCCCGGTTATGGACAATTTTGAGCAACTAGACCGGGAAGTTGTTGAAGATCTCCTCATCCCAAAATTTCTAAATTAAAACTTGAGGGTGAACAAGGGATGGGAGCTCACTGATGTCTATCGGTGGTGCTTGCCATGAGTAGTTGTCAAAGTTGTTCACTGATGTCTATCAGTGGTACTCTTTGTCTAAGATGAAAATTGTTTTACAAATGATAGGATAAAACTGGCTTTATGCAAATCAGCCTCAAAACTCCACTTAGCCAAATATTCATGTAGAATATAGGTTGCCATTTATATCCACATAAGTGTCATCTTGCCATCACAATTCAATTGTGCTGACCCATATAGTTGGGCTGTAACTCACCGTTGCAGGTCCGTCAGACGATGAGTGAGGTTGCGACAGGGTTTCGAGTCTACAACCAACATGCTTGCCTGTGGCACATGAAGATGATGGGCTCACTGTATCATTTGCTTTCCGCTGTGTGTTTACTTTGGTTTGAGCTAGCCTTCGGCTATGCACCTTGTATCGAATCTTTTAAATTCTGGATCATCGTGTAATATACTTTGATACAATGTTATGGTATTGCATCTCAAACTGTGTGTGCTAGCAAGTCGATCCAGGGACTAGCACGTTACACGGGGAATCCCAACGTTCGTTAAAAGGTGGGGGTTCTACAGAGGATAGTGAAATCTTGAAGAGATTATTTGAATCTTCGGAAATAGTTATCAGATGTTGTGCAGGCGGAAGCAATTCCAATTGACAAGTCTTTTAGACTAATACCGAGAGTCTATGCATTTAATGCATGACGTCTTGTCAAGATAAATTCACTTAACCAGAAAAGTTAGCATTTGAGTTTCTAGGAGACTTTATGTTAAAACAAAATAAAGAAAGGTATGTGCTAGAATAAGACCCCAGTAGATTATGACTTAGATGTCATATATATATATTAATATCATTGTTGTTGAGTTGTGATAAACTCAGTAAGATCTTTTTGTTAGACGAAAAGATGATCACAAAGTTGTGTTGATCAAAGGAAAGTTTTATGATAGAGAGTTTATATAAGATATTGACAAAGACATATTCCTTTCAAAAGGAAATCTGGATCGAGGTTGTGTAATTAGTACAGCTCGAGGGTCTTTGATAATTGAATATAAATCAAATCATAAAAGGAATATATTTGTCTAGGATAAATAAATGATATTAAAAGGAGGAAACAAGAAACAAAGTTTTGTTTTGAGTTTCAAGAAAATAAAGGAAAGTCATAGTTTCATTTAAATCAGTGGAGCTTAGTTATATTATTCGGGTTTGAATAATGTAATTTTATAGATTGTTTTGTTTTGATACAATATGTAGTGTTATTAAAGGAAATTAATAACGTGCATATTTGGAACATATTCGTCACATCATATATGGAAGATGCCTTATATTGATGAGATATAACGTTGCGGAAATTTCATTGAGGGTGTTTTGAATGTTATTCAAAATATGAGAGAATGTAAATTCTCATAAAGGATTAAGGAAATTCATGTGCAAGAACCATGGATGTTTCATACGGTGGTGAGCATGATCAATTGATTTGAAATCTTGATCATAAAGGAATTTCCTAAGATATGAAATTTTAAGATAAAAAACAAAGTAGTCAACCTTATTGTTGACAAGTTGAATTTGCTAAAAGTTCAATTGACTCCAATTAAGATGAGGATTCTCCATAAGGTGTATTTTGAAGAAGTTACTTCAAAAGTGAGAAATACTCATAATGTAAGAGTTGCATTGGAAAATCTTATGAGATAAGTATAAAGGTTAAGACAAGGATTAGATGACATAATTTTCTAAATTTTGTGCATCACAAATGATGGGTATGTTTATGTAAAACATTGAGTCTATATTACGAAATCTACAACAAGTAGTAAAGACAGTGGGAGCGTAAAACTTCCATGATGAAGGGTTGTCGGTTCATTGTATGAACTAGGTGTGGTTCTTTACAAAGAAAACAATTAATTGGTAAAACAATGAAATTGTATTCTTAGTAAAGGTTCCAGGGTTTCACCTAGAATGACCAGTAGCTACAAGTGATCATATGATCAATTGAGGTTATGCATGAAGAGATGTGTATCTTTTTGCATAAGAAACATAAAGTTCACATAGTCACCATTTGGGACTAAATAGACAAATGTCAACCACACAAGGGTGAGCATGAGAAACACCAAACATCGTCAAGATGTTAAACTTATGCAAACTAAACATTGCCAGTTGTGCAAGTGGAGACTGTTGGATATATGCCCAAAAGGCAATGTATTTATACATGTGACAATGTATTTTTACATATATATATATATATCTGATTCATACATTATTGATTCGTATTCTCTATGCTATAACTGCAGTGATTTCTAAATGCGTGATTTAGGGACAAGCTCACCTGCACGTGTAGAGAATATGAATACGTAAAATATACCCTAGTTCTTTTACGGACTAATTCTTGAATGCTAGATGACGCGACTTTTCCTAGTCTTGGACATAGAGTTTATGCCACCATCAAGGATGGCATATTATTGGATAATAATATGGCTGGGTCACCAAAGTGTTGGTATGCTAAGAGATTCCGTTAAATAGTATTTTTGTCCTTAGATTTATCACAGAACGGTTGTTGTATAACATGTCCTTGTAACCATGAGTTTATTAGGGTCATGCATACTGGAAGAGTTACTTTGGTGCTGTTAACCGTCACGGCCGTAACAGGGTGACCCTAAAGGCAGTTACTGGGTGGCTTCAAGGTGTGTGTGTATCCTAATGTTCTGAGATGGGAAATTACTCCTCTACGTTAAGAGAGATACATCCAGGGCCCACTCGGTATTATAACGGTATCCAATATGTTCTGCAGACAATGCACGGTGAAGTTGCACCGTGTGGGATATCATAATACGACAACGAGTAAATGGAACTTACCGGTAACAAGATATATAAAGATGATGTGAATCAATCCTTGATTGATTCATGCTATCATCACGGATCTATATCTCGGGCGAAGTTCAGTATCGTGAGTAATGGGATTGATATATGATAATCAACAGGTTCAAAAGTAGAGTTATTCGCATAACGATAGCAGCTACACAGACGTCCTTGGAACTGTCACTGGCCAGTGATTGGTTGATACCCAACCAATTATAGCTACTCGTTATCGAACCTGTAGGGTGGAAACACTTAAACTAGGATTGGTTAGTTGTGTATTATGGTTGGTCTAGAACATGGAGATAGTATCACCGGCATGGTGCTTGTGTGATAGACATATCTTGTCAAGAGAGAAAGTTTGTGATAGAAGTTACTATCACGGTCGGATTTATTCCGAGGGTTTATATATGGAAGATATATTTGTCCGGAGTGCTTTGTCAGCGGACACTAGGTGTCCCGGATCATATGAAAGGTGTTTCATATGATAGGTAATTAATTCGGTGAATATGCTGTAAAAGGAAATATTCAAATAAGAATTAATTAGACAAAGTATTATTTAATTATATGTTAATTAAATATTGATTTATTTAATTGATAGATAATTACGGGAAAATATTAAGGCCACACCACCAAGTGGTGGTGGGCCGAGGCGCCGTTGGGGGAAACCCGGGCCGAACCCTAGTGGGCCGTAGGCCCACGGCGGGGTGAGGTGGAGGTGACGGCGGCCGAGGCGGCCGGCCAGGCGGGCCCCACCCGCCAGGCGGCGACGGCGGCCAAGCGGCCAAGGTGGGCCGGCCTAGGGCGGGCCCCACCTGCCAGGTCGGTGCGCCGGGGTGGGCCCCACCCGCCCTAGGTCGGTTCGGACCTAGGGGCGGGCCCCACCAGCCGTCCGAGCTAGGAAGCGAGAGGGGAGGAGAGTTGGGGTCCAACCCCAACTCATCCTCCCATACCGAATTGGGCAAGGGGAACTTTCCCCTTGTCCAAGTTGGACTAGGGGAAGGTTTCCCCCTTTCCTAGTCTCCCTACCTCTTGGGCTCCTTTATAAACCCCACCCCCCTCTAGTTGTGAACAAGCAATTGACACAATAGAAACAGACAATTGACTCACGTCAGCTCTCAAGTTTAGATCTCTTCTAGTTGGATTAGAGGGACCTCTAATTAGAGGCGACCTATCCGATTAGACAAGATCTAATCTCTCTCTCTCCCTTCTCATGTGTTGAGATCTCCACCTTCATGTACACCAGCAGAGTTCAAGCTTGGACGGCGAAGCCCTACTAAACATTTCCAGTGTACGTGTGCAAGCTCTTAGAGGGGAGATCTGTCTTACGACGGTTGTCCCTTCAGCTGTTGATTCAAGGTGGTGAAGCGAAGGAGAAGAAGGCGTCGGAATCTCTCTACCAGGCTTGATTGAGAGAGACCAAACCTTAAGTTCCTTGCGTCACGTGCAAATTCCTCGTACTCTGTATCGATTTTTCTCCACTTCGAACCATCAGCCAGGTGTTTGTACATCTCTTCGCTCTTGCGGTCTTCTTTGTGCCATCGCAACAACTTGGCATGCTCTTTGTTTCTGAACAAACGTTTTCAACTGTGGTATTATAGTAGCGTACCACATCACCTTGGCAGGAACCCTCTTCCTGGGGGGCTGGCCCTCAACATCATCAGGATCATCTGCTCTGATTTTATACCGCAATGCACCGCATACCGAACATTCATTCATATTCTCGTACTGCTCACCGCGGTAGAGGATGCATGCATGTATCTTCTGCACATCTAATCCTAGAGGGCAGATAACCTTCTTTGCTTCATACGTACTGTCAGGCAATTCGTTATCCTTTGGAAGCTTTTGCTTCATTATTTTCAGTAAATTCCCAAATCCCTTGTCACATAAGCCATTCTCCGCCTTCCATTGCAGCAATTCCAGTATGGTACCGAGCTTTGTGTTGCCATCGTCGCAATTTGGGTATAACTTTTTTTTGTGATCCTCTGACATGCGCTCCAACTTCAACTTCTCAAATTCACTTTCTACTTCATTCTGTGCATCAACGATGACCCCACGTAATTCATCATGTATGATGGGCTTATCTGGTACCTCTTCATCTTCAGCTTCCTCAGTTGCATTACCACTGTATTCAGGGTACATGTAGTTGTCATCGTTTTCTTCTTCTTCGTTGTCTTTCATCATAACCCCTCTTTCTCCGTGCTTGGTCCAACAATTATAGCCGGGCATGAAATCAGACTGAATCAGGTGTATGTGAAGGGTGTCTGAGTTAGAGTAATCCTTCTCATTCTGACATTTACTGCATGGAAAACACATAAAACCATTCGGCCGCTTGTTATCGTTAGCCACACTGAGAAAAGATTGCACGCCTTCCATGTACTCTTTAGAGCGTCGGTCAGCGTACATCCATGGATGACTCATCTGCAAATCACCGCTAAAACCCATTACCACTAGTAGGAAAAGGCTTATAGCCACCAGCGTACCGCTGGCGGACAGAAGGTTCGTCCGCCAGCGCTACGACCGCTGGCGGGCGGTTTTTCGTGTCCGCCACTGGTTCTGGACGTAACGCTGGCGGACCGGAACACTGCCCGCCAGCGGTAGGAGCAGAAATCTGGGAGGAGGCGGTTCAAACTACCACTGGCGGGCACATAACATGCCCGCCAGAGATACTTAACGTACCGCTGGCGGACGCAAGATAGGGCCGCCAGCAGTAGTGGATGCGGCTGAGCTCAGTTCGGAAAAAAATAGTGCCAGTACCGCTGGCGGGCAGGCTAAATGGTACGCCAGTGGTCAGTTAGGTACCGCTGGCGGGCACACTAGATCGTCCGCCAGCGCTAAGTTTGCCTGTAATACAAATAACTAGGAAAATTATATTTATAAAAACAATCTATAAATTTCCTTAGGAACCATTGCTTCCTATACCAAGACACACCTATGTGTCGAATATGAGCACTTTATCACAAACTATGCGTTGAGAATTAACATAACTTGGTCATTTTGATCGAATTGATCACTTGTAGATGTTTCTACATGATAGTGCTTTTTGTGAAGAATGTTTGTGAAACTTTTGTCGAAAATCAAGTTTATCATTTCACATAGCAACTAGTACACTGACAATGGTTTCCCGGCTTCACGGTTAATTATTCTTCCCAGTTTCGCGCGCGGCTTCACGGTTTCCCCCGCGCTTTCCCGGCTTTCTCCGGTAAATCGAAATTACAAATTAAAGTAATTAATATTTATGATGAATTCGATCGATCGGAAAAAATGCATGATATGAAATCCAAATATTTCGATCCTTAATTAATATTGCAACCGGATACATATATATGAGAGAAGACACAACGGCATGCGCACACACACATCGATCTAGCTATATAGACTACTCATGCATCAACGACATTAAGACGGTCGCCATTGGTATTATAGCCACTTAGACTATCCCACTTCCGCGCAATCTCGAAGCCGAGGCGAGCGTCAAGAGCGGCGTACTCGACTTGCTCGTAGCTTAATGGCACGTTGCCCCATCCACGAATCCGGAGGTCTTCTTCGTCGTTGTCGTTCTTCGTCTTCTTCTTCTTCTTCTTCTTCTTCTCGGCCAGTTTTGTCCCAATGATAGCATTGGAGAGAGCAACAAGACTCGGAGTAGGATTGCCGGTTGGGTTCCGCCTATCCCTCTGGAGGTCGACCGCGGACGGAATTTCAATTCCGTAGCAGCGCAGCATCCGCAAGTCATTGTGGATAGCCACGCCGTAAAACTTGATGGTCTTGTCACCTAAGAAATCCACGAGGAGCTGCGGCTTCCGATCAGCCCAGCAGATCTGGAAGACAAGTGTCTCGGTCGCCACCGAGAGTTGAAGGACGGCGGGCGCTGCTGTTTCTCGGGTGGAAGATTCTTCTGTGGACCCGGTAGAGCGTCGGTGAACTCGCAGTCGAGTCCAACGCACTTGATCGGTGCGGCGTCGAGATATAACTTCTTCACGTCGCGGATCCACCTCTCCACGCGTGATGCACGGAGGGTGACCCACACCTTGAACCTCATACCCTCCTTGGGGAAGTAGTACAACCGAGACCGAGGCCGAGGCCATGGAACGCGCGCGAGTGGTTGATCCATTGGAAATATATAGTAGAGAGAGGATTAGAGAGAGATTTGTGTGTGCTTAGGCCATGGATTAGTGGCCTTTTATATAGGGTGGAGAGGGAGGCCGGTGGGCAGAGAGGGAGGCCAGCGGCCGGGCAGCAATCAAAACGGCGGCGGCTGATCATCTTCCAATGCACAATTAAAACGGCGGCGAGACCGATCATCTTCCAAATGCATGCACAATTAAAACGGCGGCCGGCGACCGATCATCTTCCAAATTAATTGAAGCGCGCACAACGGCGCAGGAGACGAAAAGTGTGAAAGCGCACGAAAGCGCGGGAGACAAAAAGTTTTTGAAATAATAAACGAAAAATAGAAAAACAGAAAATAAAAATAACAGACCTTACCGCTGGCGGACGGAGCCAGCGGTATATTTCGGCCACTTGCATGTGGGGCCCGCCCGCGCCCTTTTCTCCGTCCGCCAGCGGTATGTGTGGCCACTTACATGTGGCCCCTGCGCGGTTCCCTCCCCATTTTCCCCACGCGCGCCCTCTCCCTCTCCAAATTTCCCCACTCCCGCCGCCTCCCGCGCCGCCTCTGCTCGCCGTCGCCACCGGCCGCCGCCCACGCCACCCCGAGCGCCCACGCCGTCCTCCTCTCTCGCGCCTTCGCCGCCCTTCTCTCTCGCGCGTCCACGCCTCCCCAACGAACGCCGACGCGCCCACGTCTACGGCCGGCGCGCCCCGCATCGACCTCCCCGACCGCGACCGTGACTGCGGCAACGACACCGTCGACGGCCCCGAGCGCCCCCCGCACCTCAGCCCGCCGCCCGGCCAAGGTAAGCTGGCCGCACCCCTCCTCTCCTCCTAGCTAGCACCCACACCCACAAGGTGTTTGTGGGTTTGCCCGACCCAATATTTTGATAGATTAGGGTTTCAAAATTAAGAATGTGTGCGGCATTGTGGCTGTTTGTGGCATTTCAAATATGTTTGCCTTTGTGGAGATGATATATGTGTGCGGCATTGTGGAGATGATATATATATGTGCGGCATTGTCGTTGCGAATGCGGTCTTGTGTGGTGGTGAAATGTTTGCAGGTACCCTAGAGACCCTTGAGATTGCCGGAATGTTGATTAATTTCCATTCCGGCAAATTCGGGTACTCCATATTACATAATTTTAGCAAAGGTCATGCCGATTTTTTTCGTGAAATTTGGCATGACTTGCTAAAATTATGACATATGGAGTACCCGAACTTTTCATCACCATCCAAGTGAATTTTTCCTTACAGTGTTGTTTTACTAACTACGAATTTTTGTGTGTGCGCGCAGATGGCTAACAATATGGAGGCCGGGACTTCTCGAGGTGGAGTCAACGAGCCGGATCCATATTTGAAGATGGTTCGGAAGTCAATCGACGCCGAGATGGATTTGGAGAACAATTCCGATGCCGAGATGGATGTGCCGAACAATTCCGATGCCGAGACCACATCTCGTGACGTCGAAGGTGGCGAAGAGGGCACATCTGGTGGAGGTGGCCCCGAGACCACTTCTGCTGGCCGTGGAGGTGGCCCCGAGACCTCATCTGCTGTCGAAGAGAGTGGTAACGAGACCACATCTGCTGGCGGAACAACGCGTGAACGTAAGCCAAGACGCCGAAACAAGCTAGGTAGCGGTCGACTGACATTTACTGAGGTGAACCCACATGGGCTTCCTACGGAGCCAGATAAATATGCAAAAGGGTACGGCTTAGCCTTGGGATGCATTGTGCGGGACTTCGGCAACATCACCCAGGAGAACATAAGGGATAAAGAGAACTCACATGTGGCCACACACCTTCTTTCCAAGTTGCACGCATCGTACCGTTTCCCGAAAGACTACGACAACCTTGATTTGAAGGGCAATATCGTAAACACATTCGCTCTCGGCAAGTTCAGCAAAGCCTTTTCAACTTGGAAATCAGATGTGAGAAAGGCCATTGTTGCTGGTGATGATTACGCAAAGATCAACGCCAACTGGCCCTCCATTTCTGAAGAAGACTACAACATTTTCAAGGATAAACAAGACCTAGCTTCAACAAAGGCGCTATCTAAGTGGGGGAAAGATATGCATGGGAAGAATTTAGGTCCCCACAATCTCGGATGTCGTGGATACGACGGGAAAGACCCTATTTGGGAAAAGCAGGACAGAGAAAGGACAGGGCCAGACCCCTATGCCAAGATCAAAGACCCAATGGCGAGACGATATATCAGAGCCCATTACAGGGAAGACCCCAAGAATCCAGGGCAACTTGCCTTGAACGCGACAATCAAGGAACTTGAGAAGAATATTGAGATAGAAGAACAACTTTCTCAAAGCGACTCATCGTCTGTGACGAAGGCCCCGTGGGACACCTCTTTCCACAGGGCGCTAAACAAGAGAAAGAATAAGGAGGTGACACTTCCGCCGCATCGTGGCCGGGTGATCGGGGCCGGAGTTGGTCGCAAACGGTCGCATTACTACCCGGAGTCCAAGGAGGAGCGAAGTGAAAGGAGGGCTAGTTCCATGCAGGCCAACATCGACAGCGCAGTGACAAAGGCCGTGGCTGCCATCCTTCCGACCATATATGAGGAGTTTGGGAGTTGGATTGAGGGGGGGCAAAAAGGACCTAGGCCCGTTCCCAGCTTACCACACAGCATCCAAGGTAGCAACAACTCCAACAATGTTCCACTTGCCAACCCTAATCCTGACAGAGACGAACAAACGCCACCCGCCAACCCTAATCCCGACAGACACGTACATGGCTCCGCAGAGCGTAGCAGCCCGTCCATCTCTTGCACGCCGGGGGCCATCCCCGGTCCGTCGCCATTAGACGAGCTCAACGCCCTCACGGTAATTTAATTAGCCATGTTATATATTACTTCATTCTTGTATGACACCCTATCTAACGCCTTACTTGTGAACGGTGAACAGGCCGACCATACAAGATGCACTTTGCTCCTATTTGTGGACGATGAGATGAAGGAAGTGGCCAAAGCAAGCGTTGAGACACCACTTATCCGCACCCATCTCAAGCGGCCTATTCCTGATGATTGTTATAAGGTTTCATTGGCTCGGGTGTTCCCGGGTTGTGGTTTTTTGGATCCTCCAAATCAACCCCTCGAAGCCGAAAGTGAGTTAAGCCTAGAGCAATGTTTGATTTTTCCCTTGCTATGGCCAAAAGCGCTAATTCGTTTGGACCCTCCCGGGTCGACGCCGCCTGGCCAAGGAAAGGCCACTCCACCAGCTGATGATGAAGACCCCAATGCCTACATGGCGTATTTGGACGATGTCAGTCCTTTTGATCAAGCTGACCGTGATCTGATGATGAATAGTCCTGTGAGCCCTACTCTCCCTGAGAAACATAATGTCACAAAGCGTCTATTCTGTTCTCAACCATTGCCTGAAGCTCATCATCAGCAGTCTGACGGTCTCAGCCAGGGCACACTCAATGATGTGCTCCAAGAGACGATAGCTAAGCTCCCTAAGAAGGTGGTGTCGAAAAAAAGGAAGAAACATGGCGTTGAAGAGTCCATGAGCCAGCCAGTGGAGGGATCTAAGTTGAAGTTGCGCCGAGTTCAGGACAGGATAACCATCCCCGATTGGCATACTACTCATGTGATGGCTAAACCGATCCTGCCGCCGAAGTGGTCCTGTTGCTTGTCTGGGGAGATGAAGGCGCTACATGAACAGGTTCTCTATTGTGAGAGCAAACTTCTCAGGGAAGCACTTCACGTATACCCGGTTTTCATAGCAAAGGTACCAAGGCTTCCCGGCTTTCTCCATGAAAACCCCGGAGACACGCTCTTTGTCAGATTTGATGACATCTTTAACATGTACCACATGAAAGCACTCCACCGATCCATGGTCCGCCTGTTTGTGCTAAGTATGGCGCACCAGCTCCTTAATGATAAGTCGGCCGGAGACATCATGATAATCGACCCCTACTACATGTCCGACTGCTATGTGAGCACCCAGGTGGGTAGGACACGCGTGACAAAGTTCATCGAAGATATCTTCGTTGCAAATACTAGAAAGAACATCTTTCTCATGCCTTACTTTCCCAAGTAAGTCATATATAACATATTTTCGTACGTTTTATCGTTAATTTTGCATAAGTGCGAATGATGGTTTCTTTTCATTGTTTTGTGCAGGAACCAAGACGGCACCCTCATCGTTCTGTACCCTAAAGAGTCGAAGGCCTTCTATCTCGATGCGGGTAGTGAAGAGAAGAAGAAAGACTACAAGCACATCGGTTGTGTTCTCGATGATGCTCTCAACGGTTACTGCTATCAAAATGAAGGCATCGTAAGAAGATTAAACCTTAAGCGAGGCAAGATGTCATTCGTCCACAAAGTGGATCTACCCTGCATCAAGAAGGCGCATGGCAGTCCGACGGAGGCATGGTATGTCATCTATCTGATGGAGCAGTTCTTACGGAATTACCGAAGACTAGAATTTCCAGTTGCTATGGATAAATGGTGCAAAGACATGGCGAAATCCACTGATGCTGATATCCTGGAAAAGTTTGCTCTAATCCAGAAGAGGTTTGCTTCAATAATCTTCACGGATGTTTGTCGTGCAACGCCACCCGGGGTGTTCTACTACGAAGGTGCATTCCCATCTAATGTCGATATACAAAATCGCATAGCACAACAGTGTGACGACAGACCATTCAACTCTCTAAATGGTTCTGAACCGTTCCCGCCGAAGCCAATGTCAAGGCCGACCACGATCAGCCAGAAGTGAAAGGTGTGTTGTCGATTTAGTACTCTTGTTAAATTAAATTGCCTAGCTCTAGTTTACACCATCTCTCTTAAATTGCCTAGCTATAGTCTTCCAATTATACTTCATTCCTTTACAATGCCGATGATTAAAATGATGTGGCGCACTACATGAATTCTGATAGTTTGTTGAACCTTGTATCATGCACACATACAAGTTTTGTGCCTCCTACTTGGTTCAACAAGGTTATCAGAATTCCTTGTGTGCTTCCAATAATATTCGAAGTATGAGGCATAATATTTTTTTGAATCTTGTTTTGTCTAAGTCTTCCAATTATACTTCATTCCTTTACAATGCCGATGATTAAAATGATGTGGCGCACTACATGAATTCTGATAGTTTGTTGAACCTTGTATCATGCACACATACAAGTTCTGTGCCTCCTACTTGGTTCAACAAGGTTATCTGAATTCCTTGTGTGCTTCCAATAATATTCGAAGTATGAGGCATAATATTTTTTTGAATCTTGTTTTGTCTAAGTCTTCCAATAATACTTCATTCCTTTACAATGCCGATGATTAAAATGATGTGGCACTATGTGATCCGGAGGCGACGTCAGTGAAACCTGTGATATGCACGAATACACATTTTCTGCATCCCACTGGATTTCACTGACGCCGTCTCTGAATTTGTGTGTCCGAACCTAAGTATGAGGCATGCATTCTTCCAAGGTTGCTTAGTTTATTTTGTGTATACTTTGTTTATTTCTGCACGACATGTGAACAATTTAGTTGCTAGCTAACATTTTTATTTGCCTTTTGTGTATACTTACAAATGAAGAAACTAGTGGGGAAGTTGTCAACGCCAAGAGGACTTGAAGCCACTGAAAGAGAGCAACAACAACCGGATGATCGAAACGCCAACTTCATCGATCGCGCCCTCTCTTAAACATTGTGGTTCTCTATCATTTATGTGATGTATTTGTGTATGACAACTTATGTATTTGTGTATCACATTGTGGTTCTTATTTTGGTATTGTAATGCATGTGATAATGAACTTATGTATTTGTGTATCACAATTTGGTCATCTATATGTGGTACTATTGTCATTTTGGTCGGCTCTACCTGAATATACTGTATTTATATTTGATATATTGCTGTAATACGTTATTTAAAAAAAACAAAAAATACCACGAAAATGTACCGCTGGCGGACAGAGAGGCGTACCGCTGGCGGACAGCGCTCTCAGAACTCCTACCAGCGAGGCGTACCGCTGGCGGCCGTGGTACCTTAGCGCTGGCGGCCGAGGCTGCACGCCAGCGCTGCCAAACCTCTCGCGGGCGGGCAGAAGTAGTGCCCGCCAGCGGTAACGATCGTTACCGCTGGCGGACGGCCGCCCGCCAGCGGTAAAACGTTACCACTGGCGTAATCACCGCTGGCGGGCGCCCGCCCGGCAGCGGTAGACCATTTCTGTCCGCCAGCGGTAGGCCTTTTCCTACTAGTGTACGGTAAACGAACATAATAGGGAACGGACCATATTCATTAATACAAGTTCATCACATTAAAACCAAAATAGAGTAGTGACCAAATGTAATACATAGTTCTCATAAAACATACATTTAAACCAACATCCAACTATCCAAAGAATTTAAATCCAACAACAAATGCGATCAAAACTAAGATTTTTTTTAAATAAAAGATTCAAAAAATATGCTTACCGAGGTGGTGTCGGTGACGGGACAACCAGGGCGATCAACGGCGGTGAGCACGTCACTAGAACACACAAATAATATTTTAATTTAGCTTAAATTGCATATAAAACAAATGAACTTCCTAACTTAGACATTGCATCAAACACCTACCAAGCACTAAAAAAATGAAATGAGCTAAACTAGTAAGAAAATAACCTAAAATGAGCAATGCCGGATGAAAGGATCAAGTTGCTAACCCTCGGATAGATGGCTGCCGCTAATCTTAACAATAGTGAGAAAAAAATGGGGATAAACTTGAGCTAGAGAGAGGAAACAATGGAACAAATGAAGATGAACTCCAGCTGAAAAATGGAGGGCTCGGGGTGGAAGATGATATAGTCTCCACCTCTAGTCCCGGGTTGTATTAGATTCTCGCGTGGCCCACGCCCTGTGGCAGCCCTGCGAACGCACCTTTAGTCCCGGGTCGTAATACGACCCGGGACTAGAGCTCCCTCACGACCCGGGACCAGTCGAAAACGTTTGACCCGGGACTAGTGCCCCCCTCTAGTCTCGGGTTGTAAGCCACCTGGGACTAGAGGCAAAATTGGCACAAAATTGGCCCTAGACTAAAAGTCTCGTTTCTAGTAGTGTGATGATCATTGTGCAATCACTGGCTCGCTTAAAGTTCCGACTGCTAACAAAACAAAACAAAACAATCGTGGGTCCGAAAGGTCGAAACCACCCCCCAAGCTATATCCATCTCGCCCTACTCGATTTCCTTCTACGTCTCTCGTCACGGCGAATCCTTTTCGTAAGCTTCTCGACCATTTTTTTTATTTCGGACACCCTCGTCCCCCGCACCCCTAAGGCGCGAGCCGCAACCTTGCACCCTAAATTTAGGGCGACCCTTCACCGCCTCCGGGGCTGCGGCTCACTCACAGCTTGCCGTCTACTTCTCTGCCGCCACAATGCCTACTCAGGTTCAGTGTGGCGGCATCGTGGGGGGCGAGGGACCACGAGAGACTAGAGAGGAGGGGGCATAGAAGGGGAATAGAGAGAGGGCGGAGTTGAGTGGGAAGAGGAGAGAAGCACGGCATTTGTGAAGAGAAGGGCATTCCAAGAAACGGATCAAGTCGTGTTAAGTTTCACACAACAAAGATTGAGTATCGGACTGCGGATCTGCATCAGTATATACACACTGCACCACTCAACTTTTTTTCTTTTCCTTTTCCTTTCTCATGCGCATGGCGTAGTGTGACATGCATCCACGAAGGAAAGCAGTAACGTTGGTCCCTAGTAGCAGAAAGGAAGACAAAGGAGGCAGCACTGAAAGACAGCGATAAAGGGGGAAAAAAAAGCTCCATCTACTCCGCTAGACGGGCTACCACTACAGATCAAAGAAGAAGAACATTTAGCTAGCATAAAGCTCCTAAAGACGCCATGGCGATGAACCCTACCACCAGTGCTGGTACCATACCAGGTCGAACCAAAGTGGCTCTCCCCACGTCCTGCAAAAGATAATGTAATGCAAGTTAGACAGAGAGAGATCAAGAAAATCGAAACGCGTACGTACGTGGTGAAAAGAAATATACGGAAGCAAAACTTTTGTAAGCTGTACCTGGCGCTTGACGCCGGGCGCCGGCATTGGCAGGATGGTGGCCGTGTCCCTCACGCCGCGCGGGACCGGCACGGCGGGGCTGCTCTCGATGAACGGCGCGCCGCTCCCGGAGTCGGCCGGCGACGGCGCGTCTGCCCAGGAAGCGGGTGCACGCGCCGGGCCAGCCGACGACGACGGCGCGAGCGCAGGAGCGTGCGCCCGGTGCCATTCCTCGCCGCCCCGGCCGCGCCTCCACCGCTCCGTCGGCAGCCTCGGCCGCATGCCGTCATTGTCGTCGTCGGCGCCGGTCACGGGCGGGGGCGCGGCGATCGGCGAGAACACCGGCGTGGGGTCTGGCACTATGAAGCTCGACGGCACCTTCTCCTCATCGTAGCCGCCATGCAGCTGACCTTGCGACGGATGCAGGAACCAGGAGCAGAGCAGCAATGCGAGCAGCGAGAGGTAGCACTGCATGCTGGACACTCCCATCTCTTCCTTCCCTAGCTTTTCTCCTCCTACTCGATGCTTCTGCTCCGGCAGTGCGAGCTGCTAGCCTGCTACCGTTTGTATAGTGGAGATGGAAGGTTGCAACAAGTAGTTCTAGCCGTGGCGCGGCCGGCAGGAAGTGGTGGGATGGGAGTAAATAGAGGAGTGAGGAGGCACCGCACCGCGCCGCACCGCACCGCACATGGTGGCCTGGCCTGCAGTGCAGTGCAGGCAAGTCTGAAGAGCGAAAAGCCCAAAGGCCACAATGGCCACGAGGGCTAACTGTTAAGCAAGTAAAGCCTGGCGCAAACTAACAAATTACTAAAGCAGGTCTAGCTTTTGAGGACTACTTTTCGAGTGTGATGATGGGAGAAAGGTTATGCTAATCGGCGCCTAGGTTTGCGATAAATAAACTATCAGTCGGTCTCTGCGTGTGGTGTTTAATCTGTAGCTAATGGCGGGCTGTGGCGCGGACAAACAAACGGAAAGGTGGCGGAACAGGGACTGGGATACAGTCTTCAGTGGTTTTACTTTTCTGCTCCGTGTTTCTGATCGGAGCGGCATGATTCCGATGCGCGCGCGTGGAGTCCGAGGGTGCCTTTTTGGGCCCGATAATTGTGACATCAATGGCTGGCACGCGCACCCACCGCCACCGTCAACTCACTCACACTCGGCCCAGCCCACTATCCCGGTCCCCAACAACGTTGGGTAGGGTCCTAGGTCAGACTGCAAGCGGGACGCACCGCGACGCACCGCGTATACGCCGTGTACGCCGCTATGTCTACGCGGTATGCCGCGAGGGGCTGCGTATGGGCCGCGGCACTTTGCGGCGCCGCGCGCGCCGCATACGCCGCTCGCTGCGGGAGAATTGCAGATCGATTGCTAGCTCACTCGCTAGCTAGCTCCCCGTGTATACATGGCATGCAACTAGAGTTAGTATCCAAGATGTGCATCACATATAAATAAATTTATTCTTTGCGGTGCTTTGTTCAGCGACTGCAGCCGGGCATTCAGATATGATAACGAATTAAGCTGTTAATCCATCATGGTAATATAAGTATTTCACCAACTGCAAGTACTGAAAAAATGGACAACAAACATGTTTCTTTCAAGGACTAGGGTCCTGGACGACTAAAATCACAAGAGTAGAACTGAGCCAGTATCAGTAAGAGAGGTACAAGATAAATTTGGTAAACATTTGTAATAAATCAATATTTAACCCAACGCCACCACTAGTAGACCTAAACCTAACCTGCAGTATTACATCCATATCTAGCTAAAGTATTACGCTGCCCTCCTTCCGCCTCCAATAGACGCGGGGTGAAGTTCTGCTCCGGATACGTGTGTCCTGGGCGTCTAGCGCGTGCGTATCCGTCGATCCCCTCGTCGGCAACGTCCCGGCGGTGGCAGTGTTGCGAGAGAGCCACCGCCATGTGGGACCAGGTTGTCAGCATTTTTTATTTTCAGAAATTATTAAGATGGCAGAAACCTAGAAGCCCAAAAGAAGTGTACCACACCGTTTCTACCCACAACAATTTTTCTCCACCAAAATCTATAAGCCTGCTTATGAATAAGCAGGAGCCCAAAAGAAGTCACCCCTAGTGGCCGGTCATTGTCACCTTCTGGACTCGCTCCACCACATCTCCGAGTCCATTATGACATGGGGAGGCATGAAAGAACCCACCGGACACGCCAAAAACCGATAAACTGAAGCGCAAGCCGTGACCCAATCTGCGCTCACCTATATGTGAAATGTCTTGCAGATTGTTGTGTGATAGATATATAAAAATGATTATCCAATAGAAATCTAACTATACTAGTTCATTGTAAATTCATGCCTATATAATTTTCCAAATGAGTTGACAAAAATCATGGTTTTTAATTTTTGTAATCTTAAAACTCATTTTTATCCATAGTCTTGTTGATTTATTTTCTTTAATTGTTTTCTGGGATAGATAAGTAAAATATTTTACCACCTATAGTGAAGAGGTAAGTAAGTTTCGTGAACATTTGTTTGAACCCATGATCATTTCAGATTTGTGAACATAATTTTTGTTGAACGCATGAACATTTTTTTCAAAGCGTTAACATATTTTTGGAATCCATGAACATAATTTTTTTAACCCATGATTTTTGTAAGTGAACATTCATTTGAACGTGTGAATGCGGATATTTTGAACTTGTGCACGTTTTTCCGAATCCATGAACGTTCTTATTTTAAAACCAGGGAGAACCCTTTTTTCAAATTGTGAATATTATTGTATATCTGAACTTAATTTTTCAACAATGATTTTTTTTAAAAAGCTTAATATTTGTTTCAATCCAGGAACATAATTTTTTTTAACTCATGGAAGTTTTGTAATGAACATTTGTTAACCTTGAACAAAAAGTTAAAACTCCTAAAAATTTCTTTGAAATAAAGTTCTTTTTTTCAAACCCATGAACACTTTTCAAAAATGTGAACAATTTTTAATACGTGAACGTATTTATTTTGAACCCATTAACATTTTAAAAATAGAGAACATTTATTTAACTCGGCAACGTAAATGTTTCAAAAATAACATTTTCATGAATCCACTTTTTTTTCAAACCGACTACCATTTGTTATGAAATTGTGAACATTTATTAATCCGTGGATGTAATTTTTTTAAACTATGAATATTTTTTCGAAACTGCACTTTTCTGAACCAAGAACTTAGCCATGATATTTTTAATTCACTAACTTACTTTTTTCAAACCCATGATCTTTTCTTAATTCCGTGAACATAATTCTTTGAACACATGATTGTCTTTAACCCGTGAATATCTTTGTGATTTTTTTTCTCAAATATGTAAGTTTACTTTATTCATATATTTATTTGAAAAAACTTATCATAAATAAAAACATATAAAATTAAGTGCATACAAAAATACAGTAAAAAATAAGAAAAGGAAAAGAAACGGAAGAAATGATTGAAAACATAAAAGTAACAAAAAAGAAAAACGAAAAAAGAAACAGAAGCAGGAAAAAGCGAAAGGGAAAAAAAAATGGCTGGCTTGGAGCGATTAATAGTGCTGGCGCTCTTCAGCACAGGCCTAGGTTAAAGAGGAATAAATTTCGGTCCTAGAATCAGAAGCTCTCTAAAATTTGAGCCCAGCCCATACATATCATTGCCGTATTCCCTACTTCACCTATCGCCGCCGCCTACAGGTTAATAACTCAACTCCTCCTCAGCGGCACCGCCCTAACTTCGCCAGCGATCAACAGGACGAGCGCGAGCCGGGAGGCAGGCTAGCGGCGGCGTCGAAGATGAGCGACGAAGTGGTATGGCACTGCATCCGCCACGGCCACTGCAGCTTCATGGCCAAGTACGCGAGTTCTACTTTTCTTGCCGTCTCCTCTTATTATATGTTTCATCTAGGTTTTTCCGGTGTTGCTTCTTCACGTACGCTGTGGTTTTGCGCAGGTTCACGACGGGGATCTTGTGCCGGAACCCCTACAATGCGACGGGATCTGCAATCGGAGCTCTTGCCCCCTCGCTAACAGTCGCTACGCCACCATCCGAGACCACGACGGTTATTGATCACTGCTCCATCGCTCTATATACGTACATATTTTCACTATGTACTGTTTGATCTCAAATAGAAGACTCAAACGAGGTGCCGTCCTGCTATGTTATCCGGTGCTCGCAAGGCAATTCGCACGATAAGAGATGATTTATAGGACGCTGCAAATGATATAGAACCACGAGGGGGAGGAAACTTAGGATTATTGTTTACCACCCCTAAGATTGGCACTTAGGGCCCGATTGGACTGCCGTATTCCGGCCGGAAAACCTCCGTAATAATTACGGACCTCACCACCTCTGTATGATTCATAAGCCAATGACGGGTGTAATAATCCAAGCGGGGCCTTAGAGTAATGTTTTACAACCCTATAACACATTACACATGGGTCATTGGCCACATGCCGGGGGAAAATGGATGATCACAGGAACGCGGCGATGGCGATTTATGTCTTTTGGCACGTTTGGAAAGAACGAGGACGAAGGATCTTCGAATCTCAAGCAAAGACTGCAACGGTGGTTGCTGGTTTGGTCAAAGCTGATTTAGAAATGTTAAATCTAGCAAAAAGAGTGCCCTGCTAATCTGGCGGTGGCTGTTCGTACACTATGTGTTTGTGTTGTTTGTGTGAGTTGTATTCACCGTTCTTTGTTTTCCCCCTCCCTTAAAGTCAATAAAAGCAGAGCTCCTGCTGTTCGTGTTCAAAAAACATGTCAGTACGACAATAGGGTGAATTGCCAAGTATGGCCCCATCTGTACTATTTGTGGGCGTCAGGTTGAGGACGCACACCATGCCCTGGTTACCTGCACGCTAGCCAGGGCCCTTCGTGACCAATTGCGTGATCACTGGAATTTGCCATCTGACGATGTGTTCCATGCTAGGGACAATGAGTGGCTGTTTACACTGCTAGGAAATTCCTCTAAAGAACAGAGACCGATGATCATATTCATGTTGTGGCGTGTTTGGCATCACCGTAATAACATAGTGCATGGCGACGGCAAGGCCTCCGTTTCTGCCTCGGTTCCCTACCTGGTTAACTATCTCCAATGCTTTTCTGGTCTCCGTACAAGATTATCAACCACCGCCCCTGCTGCATGGACGGCCCCGGATATTGGTACTGTCAAAGCCAACGTGGACGCCGGCTGGGATCCATCATCGAAGAACGCATGTGTGGGAATTATTATCAGAGATCATCTAGGGAGTCCCCTGCTCTCGGAGTGGAAATTCATCCCAGTATGTTCTAGCGCGGAAGAAGCTGAAATCATTGCTTGCTTGGAGGGTCTCCGACATCTGGTTTCACTGCGTCGCTGGCCTGCTGTGCTTGAGTCGGATTGCCTCCGAGCTGTGCATGCAATAACGTCCGATACGAAGGAGGGCTCGGCGAGTTGGACCACTGTTCTAGAAGCACGTGAGTTGCTTAAGATTTTTCGTGATATCTCGGTGCTCAAGGTGGATCATGTGGGTAATGGAGTTGCTCATGTCTTAACTCAGTTAGGCAAGTCTGGGTTTTCTCACATTATTAGTGATGCAGTGCCCGACTGCGTTCGGGAACTGGTCACACTTGATTGTAATGACATTATTCCTTAAAGCGGCAAGTTTCAGACGCACTCTTTTCCTTCCAGTGTATCTAAGGGGACTGGAAGGTTTTTAATGAGGCGGCTTGCTTGCTTATATATATACAGAAAATTTCAAAAAAAAAAAGACAATAGGGTGACATATCCTCAAAGTGTAAATCTTTGTGGTCGTAAATCCTTAGCATTCCTTACGGTTCTACATATATAGCAGTGCATATCTAGTGCCTTTGTACAATTGCACCCTTTTCATTATTTTAGTCCCCTCCCTGAACGTTTCTTGATTGTTTATGATGGTCATGCAGGCATTTTCTACTTATATATGAAAACTGCTGAGAGAGCTCACATGCCAAACAAATTGTGGGAGAGGGTCAAGCTGCCAAAGAATTACGAGATGGCTATGGAAGTAATCAACAAGCATCTGGTCTGGATTGGATCTCTACCTAACAATTGTTTTATGCCAGTATGCCACGTCGACTCGCGATCAATCAAGTTCCACGACATGCTTCTTTCTTTGTGCAGGAATTCTGGCCCAAGTTACTTGTGCACAAGATCAAGCAAAGATTGACAAAAATGACACAGTATCGAATACGGATGAGGAAACTTCAACTGAAAGTGAGGTAGGAGTCTTGTTCTATCGCGTGGGAAGTTAGACGTGTTATTTGGTTATGTTTTTGTATGTTCAGGCATGAGTGAGAATATCAGAATATGGATGTTTTGATTGAATACTGCAGTTCATACTTGTAAAGAGCTAGCTAGTTGGTTAAGTTATTTGCAATTATATCTGGGAGGGAGGTAAGGTAACTTGTTAACTTATCGAAACAAACAAACAAATACACTTGACTATAAGGGAGTAGATAAACTCTGCGAGTCTGTACTGCTGAACACAGTTGTTCTGTTAGCAAGAAATAGTGAGCGAATTGCGGGGAACAAACATAAGATACACTATTCCACTTCAGCATGGCTAAAGTGCTTATTTAGCTTACAAACTTACAGAAGAGCATCTGCAAGGAGAGTCTTATTGCTAAGGTTGGATCGGTGCAAAATTAATCCTTCACTTGTAGCGGTATTTTCTACTGACAAAGTGACAATAGAAGCATAAATTATGCTTCCAGTTTCACAGGGTAGACTGGTTCATAAATTTCGTGTTGAGCACTCATAAATCTTGTACAGATTTTTGCATTCTGTTCAATGATAGCAGATTCCCTCAAATGGAGTGTATCTGTAAAGTGCTGCTGTGGAAATTATTGAAATGATGAAATTTGATTCACTGCATTGAAGGGTGTCAAGCACTGATTAGGTAAATGACAAAACTAAAATACTTCCAGGTACAGTTGATGTAGTTATTGGGTTGAGCTTTTAGCCATGCCACATTTTCACACCACTGCATTTTGGAGTCAAAATACAAGTAATAGTCGGGTGGCAGAATTTCGGCTATATATCAAATCAAAGATAAATAATGGACACTGGAACTTAATGATCACCTGAATTCTTGTGTCGCAATATGTGTATTTTTTAAACTTAGCTGATTCATCTTGTTGATACAGTTGTATTTTAAATAACTTCCCTACTGCATGAAGAAGATGCTGAACTTGTTCATTTGTTCTGCTGATTCATTTTGTTGATAAAGTTGAATTTTAAAAAACTTCCCTACTGAGAAGTGCTGAACTAGCTCATTTGTTCTTCTAGGGAGAAGATATTGACAGTGCCTAGAAAGAAGACACAAATTGAAATCAAGAGAATGGAGAAAGCTGAACAGCTGCACTCATCGACAAGCTTTTTCTTTTGGTAATAATTTACATATGTCGGTTATCTGCCGTATTCTGACATGCATAGCCTTTACGATGCAGAGTATCGTTACTGAATTATTAGAACGTCTGAAAAGAAATATGTATGGTGATGTTCCGAACGTCCCCCTTGCTGCGTTCAGGAAGCTTACTGACTTGCAGTTGGTGGACACACCTATCATGGTTCCTGATTATGACGAGGATCATGTAAGCATTGTGCTAGCAAACTTGTTTATTTATCTGAAAACACTGTTCACAAATTTCCTTACATGCCCATAATGTGACTTGCCTTGCTAATAAAGGAAAATAAGATAGAATATGTCGAAGGTTATGGGATGGAAGAGGATATGGAAGATTTTCAAGACCTTTTTAATGGTAAGGATGGTAATGATTTCTCATCATTTTATTGATTTAACTTTGACATCAAGATACTTTTCCTATGTTCTGGGTCAAGTTGTTGATTTTCTGTTATAAACGTCATCTTCGCCTGCTAATGTTTTTTCAGAGGCAGAATTGCTTATGTCACCAAGAAGGGGTAACAATGTGTACTGATCTTTAAACGCTCTAAAATGGTTGCAGTTGAAATAGATCAAGATGATTCAATACATCAGCCAGTTACAAAGAAACAAAAGGGAAAATGTTCTGTTTCTAGTGCCAGATCAATTATTGGAACGAAGTCGAGAAAGATTATCAATGAGGTAAGGCATAGCACTTCGAATCTGAATATTATGCATTTAAGACATAATGTATTTAACTGCTTCGGTATTGCATAACTATCTCATTAAAAAACTATAAACCCATTAATTATTCATTGCATGCATCTTTCTGTGGTCCTACGGTGAATTTTATATTTCAAAACCTGCGTAAGGCATGAAATGGTTTCATATGATGATCGAAACCTTTTAGGATGATCTCAGTTTCGAGGTTATATTGCTTGACCTCAGCATGGTTTACTTGTCTATCTGGGTTGGTAGGTTGAAGAAGATGAACACACCAACGGGAGGCAGAGGACTCTTGTGTGAATTCAGCAGGCATGATTTCGACTACTTCAATCTTCTGGTTTGTTGTCGATGGCCAGATTATTGTACTGGAGGTCATTTTGTTTACCCATTATTGTACTTACATAGAAAAAAAATCTATGTATTCTTGCCCACTAAAATTCTTATGGAAACCCTTCGAATCAAAAGAGGCCTTTACTAAGAATCCTGTGTTTTCATGTGAGAATCAAAAAAAGTTTGGTGCACCCCTACTTTGTGCCATGGAAGTTTTACCAAATAAACATTATAATTTATCTTCCTCGGAATTGAGAAGAATGTATATTTCCGTTGTCTAAGCTTCCCTTTGATGCCTAAAGGCGTCTTTTTTCGAGGCATATATTATCATCAGCTTATCGCCAATTTGGAAAGACTTCCGCTTCCGTTTGCAGTCAACTAACTGTTTGTACTTGTGATTTTGTGCCTCCAAAAAACACGACGAATGTCTTCAAATAGTTTTCTGTATTTATCCAGCACATATTCAAATAGTTTTGTGATTTTTTGCCTTTACTTGATCCAGCACATGTGTTGTAACTTTCACGTAGACCACAAAAAAAGGGCCCCTTCCTATTGACCCATGCTTGGACTTGTTCAACAAGGGATAAAGTTGAATCCATTTGTTCTTTCCATCTCCACAAAATTGTTCTCTTCAACTAGATGCCAAATATCTTTCCTAGCCAATTATCTTTTTTTAGAGTAAGCAAATGCGTGCCTTGCTTATAGAAGGAAGACGTTTGAGTACAATGAAGTGAGAGTCCGTTGCGCACAACACTGTCACAACACTCCACACCGGCTAGTTCGAAGAAAGCCACCACAACACAACAACAACAATAACAAAAACATATCCTAAACTAAGGAGCAAGACCGCGTCTCAGCCGATGCTACCGTCACCATCATCCTAAAGGAGGTGGATGGTGGGATCTGGACCGTCCGAGGAAAGGCGTCGTATTGGCCACGCTAGCGATGGTGTTCATAGGCCCCCTGCAGAACAGTCTTGGATAGCGGCGAGCACCAGAGGAATGCAACTTAGGACTTGAAGCCGTGTCTCTAAACACGATACTCCCAACAAAGTTGTGATGACAATTTTTTTTCTAGAAACACTGACTGTACCCCACAGTGTTTTATTTGAAATTTAAAAGGAACACAAAAGTGTACGTACAAATAATTAGGGGGGGGGGGGGGGGGGGGGGGGGGGGGGGGGGACGGAACGGGACGCAGACAATCGTGCTTGGGTGGCATGGGCCATGGGCCAGCCCAATTCATATGGAGCCTTTCCGTCGAATTTCCGTTACTTGACCCAGCCTCCGCAGCCCGACGCCGACGCCGTAGGAGAAAGGAGATGTCGTCGGCGGCGGCGCAGCAGCTTCCGCGGTCGGAATCGCGGACGCTGTCAGGGCACGAGGGCGCGGTGCTGGCGGTGCGCTTCAACCGTGACGGAAACTACTGCCTGAGCTGCGGCAAGGACCGCACCGTCCGCCTCTGGAACCCCCACACCGGCGCCCTCGTCAAGACCTACAAATCCCACGGCCGCGAGGTTCGCGACGTGAACGCGTCCTCGTACGTACCCTAGGGAAACACCCTGCCCTATCCATGTCTCCCGTCTTCCCATCTGATTTGGAGATGCACGACTGGGGAATTAAACGGGTTGCTTCTGGCCGTCTCTTTGTTCGCAGGGACAACGCGAAGCTGGTGTCCTGCGGCGCGGACAGGCAGATCTTCTACTGGGATGTTGCCTCCGGCCGCGTCATCCGCAAGTTCCGCGGCCACAATAGCGAGGTATGAATCAGTGGTCGTTTGATGTGTATTGTTCTAATGTGGTACTGATGCCCACGCTAGTGCTGTTATTGATGGGTTGTTCGTTTTCATTTACCCCACATGAGAAATTCATAATTAAGCAAATCTGATGTCATAGAAGCAAGGCGCTGAATGCCATTGTCATTTCTAAATTTCGGTGTAATTTGATGGTATTGAGAACTAGTATAGTTGCTTGTGATTATAACTGAAGCATGGTAGTTCAGGTGCCGTAGGTCCACACTATGTTGGGTACTATTGGTTTATACGCCGGTGGGTATGTTGACCTCTATTCATTTACTATTGCTTATTTAATGGTGAATGTCATAAGGCAAGTACTCTACCAGGAAGCTGTAACTCTGCACATCGCTCTAATATTACCATTTTTTAGAATTCTGACCCTACTTGCGTTCAAGCAGTACGTAAAAGCATACTTCTGGAACGGTACCCTTGTGAGCTGCTGTTGAATTTACAAGCAGGACATTGACAATGATTTATTATTAGGTCCAATGGTGATACTCTATACTACCTGATAAACAACATAACTTTATGTTATGAGATATGTTTGATTCATGGCGGGTCGATTCACCGTTTTTGCTGAGATAACACCAATTCTCCATTCTGCTTCCTGTAGATCAACTCAGTGAAGTTTAATGAGCACAACACAGTTGTATTGTCTGCTGGTTATGACCGTACGGTGCGTGCATTTGACTGCAGGTCGCAGAGTAGTGATCCAATACAGGTGATTTCATTTGTTAAAAACATACGGATTCATCAATCATAGTCATAGATTCGTTTTCTTAAGTTTCCATATACTTGGCTATGTTGTGAATCTTATCTCCTAGTGCAGACAATTGATACTTTTCAAGATAGTGTAATGTCAGTCAATGTGACCAGCACCGAAATAATTGCTGGCAGTGTTGATGGTACTGTTCGAACGTTTGACATTCGCATGGGTAGGTAAGTGCATACCTTGTTCCACCCTCAAGTCTCAGTTAATTGAATATCTACACTTTTCTTTCCCAAATGAAATTTCTGGTCTTCCCCATTTTGTTAAATAAGGAAATGTTGATCAGCTTCTGATCCATTCCTTTACTTGTTCTAAATGTTTTGATATCTCGTTTCTCTTTTGTGCTAACAGGGAGTCTGTTGACAATCTGGGCCATCCTGTCAATTGTATATCTTTGTCAAATGATCGCAATTGCCTGTTGGCTAACTGTTTGGATTCTACTGTGAGGCTTCTTGACAAGTAAGTACCTTTCAGAAGTTGATAATCAGCTTATACTTTAACATGACCAAAAGTTGTAGGAGAGGTGCCTCTGTTTAGCAGTCTGGAGAAATTAAGCCATATCAGTATTTGATGTAGTTAGACCCCCTCTATTTTGTAGAATGATGAAATAACACCCTTGTATTGGTTTCTGTTGGAAAAAGGACATGTGCGGTAATTTTTGTGACACATAGTTCCTGTTCCATATCACGGTTTTTTATGGCACACGTGGACTTGAAGGGAATCTTTGTTGTCCACAATTTCACTTCACTTTCCTTGACAATGGACATAGGCACGGACTCATTTCCCATATTTCCATATTGAGTTGGACAACCAATGAGACCTTTCTTAAAGTCTTCTTCTTCATATAGCCATTAGAGATCTTGCTGTCTAAATCTGTGGAAACGAATAGTTTGGCAGCTGCAGTGAACCTTTGTTGGCGCTTTAGGATTGAACCTGCAGTTTCCTCTTCAAATGTTCGAGACATATTTGAGAAAACACAGTGCATAATTCAAACAGGGTCCATTTTTATTTAACATGCACAAGGTAGCTTTAGTTTAACTTGTGGGTCAAACAGGCCTTTTTTCTTGGTCCTCTAGACTGATGCCCAGCTAATTGAACTTAATGTAGTATTGTTGTGCATCAGAGCATATTTGTGGAAATCCTTGCACATCACAGTTTATGAGCCATACCTTGAACCTTGGAAGTTGGGTCTGTCGCGGTTTTTAGGATCGGCAATAGATTTTGCAGGTTGGTATGAGGCCAAGATCGCGACACACACACACACACACACACACACACACACACACACACAAAGCAGGTTCGGACCTGGGAAAGATCGTGGGTAAAGACCGTATTCCTGTGGTGCTGGTTGATTTTGCGTATGATATCCTCTTGGTGGAGGAAGAACAAGGGGACTCAGGGGGTCCTTGTGAGTGTGAGTGTGAGTGTGAGTGTGAGTGTTGGGGTGAAGTCGTTTTTGGGCGTGCTTGATCGCTTTCGTCTCCACTGAGGAGAACACACACACAAAGCAGGTTCGGACCTGGGAAAGATCGTGGGTAAAGACCGTATTCCTGTGGTGCTGGTTGATTTTGCGTATGATATCCTCTTGGTGGAGGAAGAACAAGGGGACTCAGGGGGTCCTTGTGAGTGTGAGTGTGAGTGTGAGTGTTGGGGTGAAGTCGTTTTTGGGCGTGCTTGATCGCTTTCGTCTCCACTGAGGAGAATACCTATTTAAATAGCCGCGGGGTGGGTTGCGGCGCCAACCACATAGACATGGCGTGACAGTGCTATAGTTCCCCGACGGGACGGAGAGTCCGATGACGCCATGCTGGTGGCCTTGCCTTGTATCTGGTTCTGCTTACGTAGCTCTCTTGGCGCTGTGGCCTTTGTCAGCCACGGAAGGGGGCATCATACCCTCGTCCTTTCCCACCGTGGAATTATAAAGCGCCGCCAGGTCTCATCCACTGGACGGGACCTTCCGGGAGGGAGATATGTTTGGTCTTGTCTCCTGTTTATAAGGCGTGTCGGCCCTGTGCTGTCGTTCTTGACTCTGGGAAAACGAGGCAATCCTCAAGTATCCGCCTGTACTGGTACGTTCATAATGATGGGTGTACCGGATAGAGAGGGAGAGAGGGAAAGGGCGAGTTCACTTCCTCTAGCAGCCCTCTTACCGACTGGCTTCGGTCTTCTGCAGTTTGTCCAGCCGGGACTCCCTTTGACTGGTACCGGGTTGCGACGAACCTGACAGGGTCTGAGTGACCACTCGAATGATCTTTTATTCATCAGCAATAATTGCTGCTGTTTGTGGGAGAATAGGGAACTTATGAGGTTAGGATCTGGTATACATGTAGGTACATGTTTACACGAATTTCAGCCACATAATCTTTCCTTACGAAAACTGATGGAAGGTTAGCACCATTGCGTTGAGTGGAGGTCTGACCAGGTTCCGAGTAGAGGGGCCTCACTGCTCTGGTGCCTTCAGCTTGCATGTCTTTTGGTAATTGAATCTACTGGCCTTTCTATTAATTAGGAACTCTGGAGAAATTTTACAAGAGTACAAGGGACATAAATGCAAGGTATTGCTTGAATAAGTTTTGTTTCAATTGGTTATTTTCAAAATTGCAAAACAGAAACACTGTCTCAGTTCAATCTTTGATATTTTGTATCCTTACAATCTGTAGTCCTTCAAGATGGATTGCTGCTTGACCAATGACGACGCGTTTGTTGTCGGTGGATCAGAGGATGGCTTCGTTTTCTTTTGGGAGTTAGTGGATGCACCTATTGTTGCGAGCTTCCGAGCACATAGCTCTGTGGTATCTACTCCTTTTCAGAATTGCATCTTATGCTTAGTTGTTTCGCTAATTACTGGTTAATTATGTTTATATTTGAATTTGATTTTTTTTTCTTTTTCATATCTTCTTATGCCACTTATTTCTTTGGCAGGTCACCAGCGTCAGTTATCACCCAACAAAGAGCTGCATGTTGACATCATCTGTCGATGGCACTGTTCGTGTTTGGACCTGAAATAGAAATAGCTGATGCTTTTGTGTCATCTCTACCCCGTGACATTGTCACGGTGACAATTTCCATATCATATTTTCCATATCATCCATCTGTAATGATGCAAGGATATCAAAGCCATGAGAAATTCATGCAAGTCCTAACCTAATGGGATTTCTGCATTCCAAGTAGTCAGGACTATCAAGAGAAGAATGTGTAGCCTACTGTAAGTGATACGCTGACATGTTAACAGACTTAGTGATTTGCATGTACAAGATAATCCTTTTTTAGAAATGTTTTAGTAGGTTGCCTTGTGAAAGATAATGTTTCATAATCTCTGCTGGAGTAAAGACCTGGGAGGGCTTGCTATGTTTTATGCTTTTGCCAAGGATATTTTTCTTATATCCTGGACGGATTATGAAATAATATGATTCAACGACCTTGGGTCCGGTGCGCCCATCGCTAGCTATTGTCCATGCAGGCTTTGAGTTTCAAGGGTTGGTGATTATAGAGGGAAATGAAAACAAAGAACACACGTACAGAAAAACGCACGCTGGAGGAGATATCCAAGCTGGTGGAGTCTGAGATCATGATTTGGACCTTTGAATAATAAAAAGTTGTTTAGCACTTTATAAAAGTAATAGAAGTGGATGGTCATTTACATTTGAGCCTTTGACGGTTAGACTTTTAGGTTGCGTTGAATTGAACCTTTGAGTTAAGTTATCTTGGAATAGTGTGAAAAATTGGCACATGTGTGTGCACCTTTGTATTTGTGCATTGCTGTAACATTTAAATGGAATTTTCAAATTTTAAACTGATCTTGTTGATGCTGCTCTAGTATGACATTTTGTTCTTCAGACAATAGCAGTATCTGTCACTTTGATTTCGTCTGTGGCCCGTGGGTGACCTCTCATGGGCTGACGGTCCAGTTTTATCTAACCTTCTGCAGTTATCTAAAACAAAAATCTAACCTTCTGCAGTAAGAATTATAAAAAGGGAAAACTATTTTACACACTAGAAAGTTTTTCTTGAACAATATACATTCATGAGACAAGCCAAACGGTAAAAAATTAGAAATTTTTCAAAAGAAGATTGTAAAGAAAGAACAAGTACGGTTGGTCGATTCCCTCTCGATCTTCATGTGATGCCAGCTTGTCGGCTCGTCTGATGGATCGTCTCATGTGGTGGCCACTCCACTCGATATGTGTTCTAGAACGGCAACTACGATGGCCACATGGTTTCCAATCCATCTCTCCATGGATCAGCCCGCTCTCGGTAACCATCGTGCTGCACATGAGAAATTTTTAGAAAAGGCGCAAGGAGAAGATGAGACACGATACACACGTACTCCCTCCGTTCGGATTTAATTGACACACATTTGGTTATACATGGATGTATCTAGGCACCATACAAGTATAGATACATCCATATTTGGACAAAACCAAGTCAATTAATTTGGAACGGAGGGAGTACGTATTAGCAGGGACCACGGACGACCATACGTACAGAGACAACGGGGAAGACCAGCTTCGAGGGAGTATGATCGAGGTACGTTGTACTATCTTGCTCCCGGCATTCAAACCTTGCCTTCTGCTGACACATGAACGGCTCTTTCGTTTACTTCCCCTACTCCCAAATGGCCGTGCAGTGCATATATGTATCCATAGTTCCATGGCAATGAGAGAGCGAACAATGTTGCTACTGTCCTTGGCCATCGTTCATAGACAAGGGGATCAGCAAGAAGGCATCGCCACCTGCAAGCAACCACCACCACTACCACCAGTAGCAGCAATAGCGAACAAAAGGCCTGAGTGATCGAAGATATTGATCGTGCCAACCTCAAACTAAACACAAACACAACCGTAAAGAAAACAAGCAAGATCACGACGGATATCGCAGTGACAACATAAGTTCAAGAGCTGTTCAGGAATAGCAGCAAAGCGGCTACTAGAATCTTAGCCACTAACCGCTCTACGAGCATCCATGTGTCCTCCTAGCGAATTAATTAGTAGTGTAAGAACATCACGAAAACTCCAAAGAGAGCTGGGTCTCCATGAGGCCTGAGTTTTCGGGAAATTCAAAATCTTCATTTCAAAGTCCAAACACTTCCAAACAAAAATCCTAAATGAAGATAATGTCGAACTCTGCACCAATGTGTAGAAAAGCAATGCCAAATTTTTTTTTTGATATTCTAGGCTACATAGAAGTAACAAATCTAACATTACAAATTTTCAAAATGTGCAATGTTCACCGCATCTCAATCTATACTTGGTAATTTTTGTTCAGCCTATAATAAAATTTATTTTGTATTTTTTCTCATACTGGTATAATTCATCATTATTTTATATCAGGATTTTCTTCTCTAAATTTTTAGAACATGCAAATGCCCTTTCTAACTTTTAAAAATAAAGAGCTTCATGTAGCCCGGGCCCCAAAAGATCGACTATGTGGCACTCTCGTTCTAGTCGTCGGCTCATCTACATGGCAATTGTATACTACATTATGAGTTCTCGCCGATAACTTTCTTTCTCCTAGCTAGCCTCCTTTTGCACGAACTGTAATGTACTCCCTCCGTTTTTTTAATATAAGATGTTTTAGGTGTTGCACATCTTGTCTAGATACATACTAAAGTGAGTAAACATACACACCTAAACATGTCTACATACATTTATGTACACATGCATGTGGACAAATGTTAAAACATTTTATATTAAAAAACGGAGGGAGTAGCACTTACGATCCCAGTCCCAGCATGAATTAACTTAGGCAGCGAAAAGCTCATATGGGTGACAGTGGCAAACAACGCCGGATGCTGCAAACTCTTCTTTACAAACCTACTTATTCAAGTATAAAAAATAAACAAAAAACGAAAGCATCGGACAATGTAGCTTGCCATCGTTATCTTGACGAAATTAATAGATAATGGAGGTAGCTGTCAGTAGATAATATCGATACTAGATATATATATAGATATGCCAGCAAAAGGGTCACACCTGGGCCCTAGTTCCATCTCGATCAGTAGCATCAATTAAATCCAGTTTCTGTTGAGAAATCAGGCTCCAATTACGAACTCGGTTCCTTCCCGTGTGGTGGGAGCTCGAGACGCATAGTTTAGTTCTGCATTGGATATGGTACTCCACTTGCTTAACTTTGGGAGTTGGCATCAGTTTGACCAAGACCAGCGCGCGCCTGGGTGGAAGGGGAGGTCACCACCAATCATTCGTTCTAGTAGGAGGAGTATTGTTTTTGTTCTGTGCGTGAACTGGATTTCTTATTATTTTCACCTAAGAAAACGAGGGTTCATGTATGGAGTGTGACTATACCACCCACAGCTTCTGAAAATATATACTCTGTCCGTCCGAAAAAAAGATGATGTATATAGATGGATTTGACATCCTTTTATGATCTGAGGAAATAAATTGTATGGTTAAGAAGCATAATTATGCATGCAATATATCAGTCGCTGTTCAGGTCTAGGGGGAATCCTGGATCATTTGTCTGAAGAAAACTATGAGGATCAACTAGAGTATTAGTGAAGGAAAAGCATATCCGTCGTGCTGAATGGGTAACGTGAACGGGAGGAGGCAGGAAGCTAATCCGGGACCGGGGATTGTTTGTTGCCTAGGCAGGGCACGGCACGCCAGCGAATATCGTGGACGGACGGTAGCGCGATCTACGTCTTCCTACGTGCGACGACCACCGCTTTTCGCCCTTGGTGCGCGGGAGATGCCAGTGGGAGCTCGTCTCTTTAATCAAGTCCCCCTACCTAAGATTAAACCTCCAAACAGCATACCAACTGGTCCAGAGCAAGCAGAATCTCCACCAGCGCCCTCAAACAACCCCGAAACGACCAGTAAGGGCAACTCCAACCTATGATCCATTTCAGATAAAAATGGTCACGTTTTGTATCGTTTTTGTCCGTTTGGGTCTAGCAAGGCACACCAAATGGCCGTCCCTGTCCATGCGCCAGTGAGGCAACCCAACACGGTCGACCCATTTGGTTCTTCTTTCATAGGTTGATATATTGATAGTAGGCCTAAAAGCAGTTCTGGTTACATTTTAGGAGGGAGGGGCAGAAATGGCCTTTTTTTTACAATACAGATTAAAAAAACTTGCATCTGCTGGCTCGCTGCCGAATGGCCTACTCGTCGTCGTCGCAATCGATGAAGACGTACGGCGGCGCGACCCACAGATGGGCGGCGGCACACACGAAGGTGGCGTTGGAGGCTGTTGCTGCTCCGACAGCTCCTCCTGCGGCTGTGGCGGCGACGGTGTCCAACTGCCGCCAGTCCAACACCAGGAGTGGCCAAGGAGGCCGTCAGGGAAAGGAGGAGCAACCTCCTGCTCCAGCTCCTCGCCCTCCTGCTCCTGCTGCAGGTGGTGCCACCATGGCGCCGACGGTGGGCCTCCGCCAGCACGCCCTCCCAGCGCTTGATCTCGTTCTCGACGAGGGAGCGCCTTGAGGCCTCTTACGTGGCTTGCATTTCTGGGTGGTCGTCAAGGACCTCCTCCTCAAACCACAGTCCCCCTCCTGGCTAGGCGGCGGGTAGGGGTACCGCTCGGGGACCGGCGGCGGTGTGGGGGCAGGCGCGAATAGTGCGCAGCGATGGTCTTCATGCTAGGCGGCGAACCATTTGTCCCAGTTTCCGAAGCTCCAGCGGGAGCAGAGCGCGGCGGTTTGGGGGCAGGCGTGAATAGTGCGCAGCGATGGTCTTCGTGCTAGGCGGCGAACCATTTGTCCCAGTTTCCGGAGCTCCAGCGGGAGCAGAGCGCGGTGGCGAGCAATCTCCTGCGCCTTGGGACGACTGCTCCTAGGGATCGGAGGCACCTGAATCCACAGCGGGATTCAGTTGCCAGTCGTCTGACAAGTGGACGTCGGGCCAGTAGACGGGGGTGGCATTATTTCAATGCCACTTCCACTCCGCGACGGGGCTCCCTGACGCGATGTCAAACACTGCAAGAGGTGGTGGAGGAATGGAGTGTCGAGGAGGTAGGGCGGCGCGCGGGGAGGAAGCTGGCGGCGCTGGCCAGATCTTCCGTGGTCAGAGGAGCCGCCGGCCCCCAGCTCGTGCTTTGGCTTCTTGTATCACCGGGACATGGCTCCGGCTACGGTTGCTGCTCTGGCTAGTTAGGGTTTGGTTGGATTTGGTGGGGGCGGCGGAGTGGAGTGAGGTCGCTATCTACACGACCACTCCATTTAAAAGGACCATGTGGGGAAGACGACGGGGCGGTGGGTTGCTGGCAGCTAGGCCAGCATCTTCTCCGCGCCGGCCCAAAGTTGGCCCAATTTTAGGCTGGAATTGGGTCAGCTTGGACACGAAACAACCACAAAAAGGGGCAAAGCCTCAATTGTGTCCGCGCGTTGGGCCCTCTGATTTGTCTGCGCCGACCCATACGGTAAAAAAATGACCAAATGGGTCGGCGCGGTGGAGTTACCCTAAGGTCGGACGGAAAAATCGGTTAGAGCCACACCTACAGTTTGCACATTTCTTTCAAATTTATGTCGTCGCCTCCAAGTTTGGAGCCCCGTTCAGGGTACCATGCAATACAACGTCGAGACAAGTCCTCTGATGGGCTCGCGGGCCCTGCATTTTATCAGTATGGATCATTCTGTCGTAATTAATGGTGTCGTACGGTAGGTTGCTTTGCGGTCCTAATAGCACCCATTTAGTCGGGTTGTTCCCCAGACGATGCGACAGGATGGTGTCGCGCCTTCCGCACACGTCGCTTTAATACCATTTCTAGTCGTAGTTCATGCGTCTGTGTTGCGGCTTCCCCACGCACTGCATTAACGTTGGCTACCCCCCCCCCCCCCCCGCGGTGATTTAAGCCTGAACCTCGCCTCCTCGTCGTGCATCTGCTTGCTTCCACATGCCCCCCCACCCACCCACCCCACACGCTCACGGATCACAACACACCAGCGATCTCCTTGGCGTACAACTACGAGGCCAGCTTTATAGTGAGTCATTTCTGAGAGGACGATACCTCAACTAACCTCTCCAGACTCCAGGCTACCGAAGGGTGGGTGGTTAGCGTGGGTAGCCTCGCTATGCCGCCCATTCCTACTATCCAAAGCCGTTCAATCCGGCGTCCTCACGCGGCCAACGACATGATAAAGGCGCAGCGGTTCTCCCGAGAACGTCGTCGACAACTTCGAAGTGCCCAACGTCTTCTAGGTTGAGGCTG
Organism: Poa pratensis; assembly: GCA_947311845.1. Classification (NCBI taxonomy): domain Eukaryota; kingdom Viridiplantae; phylum Streptophyta; class Magnoliopsida; order Poales; family Poaceae; genus Poa; species Poa pratensis. The sequence goes on from CAMZMU010000052.1 coordinate 158,727,709, forward strand.
TCACAAAAACACTTGTGGGCGCCATTTCTGGTGGGAGGAGATGGGCCACATAGTGGACATCTCCAATGAGGCGGCCCACGAACAAGCCTCAACCAAAAGTATAACGGCCTTTCGGCTGCTCCCACCGGTGGTATATTCCGACAGCGGTGAAAGATCCTTTCGTGGGGCGGAGCGACGCTCACCACCGCACGGGAGGCGTAGGATTGCGTTGCACCGTAAGTGCCCCCGTTGATATATGATTTCATATCGCAGTGTTCCCCATTGTGTCGGACATGTATCCGACACCCATAAAGCGATCATAATTTTGGGGGCGCGAACAAATTATCAGGGGGTGTCAGTGAAGGTGCTCCAAGTGATTGAAAAATTACCCTCATCTGTGTCGCTGACAAGATATCCATGCATCTATCTCCTCCTGAGCAATACAGTTCCTCTCCCGAGCATCGTCGTTGCCGCCAGGCCCTCCACCACCACGCCCTCCCTCCTTCCCATAGCTCTCTCTCCCGAGTCGCCTCGCGCGGGGCGGCTTTAGAGAACCCCTCCGAACACTCGCCAGTCCCCCCATGATCTCCTACCCACGACATCTGCCAGAACCAGCGGTGGCCTTCTATGAGCGCAGGCAGGCCGTCGCTAAGCAGCCCATGTGGAAAGCGGTGGAGTGTCGCGGGGGCTGCGGCCAGTGCCTTGCGGTAACGGCCGACCTCTTGCCATCGATCTTCTTGAGGCAAAATGGTGGAGACGGGTGGAGGCAACTCCCTCTCCGCTGATTGGCTCCTTCAGGGCTACAGTGGGTGGATCCGCCGGGTCTGGGAGGTGAAGTTCCCTTTCATTATACGCTGACGATGGCGGCGTCCCTGGACGTCGTTACTTTGTTGAAAGTGTTGTCGCAGTGATCTCCCGCCCTCCACCAAGATGTTCAATCGTAAACCTTAGATCACGATTGCATCACTCAAATGTCGTTCACCCTCTTTGGGGGGGGGGGGGGGGTCGTTTTGGAACAAGTATTGCGTGGAGGCGTCTAGCCGTTGTGCGGTGTGCTTATATCACGTTGGTGTTGGTGACTGATACGTCTCCAACGTATCTATAATTTCTTATGTTCCATGCTTGTATTATACAATTGCTACATGTTTTATTCACACTTCATGGCATTTTTATGTATTTTTCTGGGACTAACCTATTAACAAGATGCCACAGTGCCAGTTCCAGTTTTCTGCTGTTTTTGGTTTCAGAAAAGTTGTTCTGCAAATATCCTCGGAATTGGACGAAACAAATTGCCACGTTCCTATTTTTCCCGACACGTTCACGAAGTCCGAAGGAGAGACGAAGGGGGGCACCGAGGCGCCGTCCCCATCCCATGGCGCGGGTGTGCCCCCTACCGCACCGCCATGTGGGGAGCGGGCCTCGTGCCTCCACCGACATCGCCCCTTCGCCTATTTATTCTCCCCGAGGCGAAAACCCTAAAACACCGAGCCATATTTCTAGAAAACATCCGCTGCCGCCGCCGTCAACCCTAACTCGGGGGGTTTCTGAAGCTCTTCCTGACACCCTGTCGGAGAGGGGAATCATCATCGGAGGGCTCTACATCGCCATGCCTGCCTCCGGAGTGATGTGTGAGTAGTTCAACTTTGGACTATGGGTCCATAGCAGTAGCTAGATGGTTGTCTTCTCCTTTTGTGCCATCATGTTTAGATCTTGTGAGCTGCCTATCATGATCAGGATCATCTTATTGTAATGCTACATGTTGTGTTTGCTGGGATCCGATGAGTATTGAATACTATGTCAAGTTGATTATTGATCTATTATATATTATGTTGTTTATGATCTTGCATGCTCTCCGTTATTAGTGTAGGCTTTGACCAAGTTTATACTTGTAACTCCAAGAGGGAGTATTTATGCTAGATAGTAGGTTCATGCCTCCATTTAATCTGGGACAGTGACAGAAAGTTCTAAGATTGTGGATGTGTTGTTGCTATTAGGGGTAAAACAACAATGTTTTGTCTAAGGATACTCGTATTGTTTACATTATGCACCATACTTAATGCAATTGTCTGTTGCTTGCAACTTAATACTGGAAGGGGTGCGGATGCTAACCTGAAGGTGGACTATTTAGGCACAGATGCATGCTGGATAGCGGTCTGTGTACTTTGTCGTAATGCCCAAGTAAATCTCATAGTGATCATCATGACTTGTATATGCATTGTTATGCAACTCTTTATTTTGTCAATTACCCAGCTGTAATTCGTTTACCCAGCATGTTAGTATTTTATTATGGAGAGACACCACTAGTGAACTGTGGACCCCGGTCCATTCTTTTACATCTAAAATACAACCTACTGCAATCATTATTCTTTTTCATTCTCTGCAAGCAAACATCATTTTTCACACTATACGCCTAATCCTTTGTTTTCAGCAAGCTGGTGAGATTGACAACCTCACTGTTTCGTTGGGGCAAAGTAGTTTGATTGTGTTGTGCATGTTCCACGTTGTAACCGGAATCCCTGGTGTTGCGCCGCACTACACTCCTTCACCAACAACCTTCTGAACATCGTCGACTTCCTACTGGTCCGATGAAACCTTAGTTTCTTACTGAGGGAAGACTTGCCGCTACACTCATCAAACCTTACTCTTGGGGTCTCCCAACGAACGTGTGGTTTACACGCATCAGTGACTCCCGGCGGCATGGCACAATAGGGTCCGTCGGGGTACGCGTGTCGATGGACGCGGGCAGGGTGATGGAGGTGTCCGACATCGTTGCGCATCTATGGCTGTGCTAACAAGGCTAATGTTTTGGTCGTTGTCCTGGTGATGAATTATAGTAAGATGGCGACGGTGACTCCTTAACATGTACATCGGCATCGCAGAGGGTCTGTTGGACGAGTTGTGTCGCTTGCTCGCTAATGGGTGGCTTGATGTGGTCTTCGGTCTTTTGATGATGCACGTTGGTGTGCCGTGAGGGTACATGACTCTGTTCTTGGCTACCTCTTTCAAAGGCATAGCGAGTTCTCCCTAGGTTGGCGGCTTCGTTTCGGGTTAATCTCCATAATTTTTTGTAAGATTTTGTTTAATAATGTAGTAACAACAGCTCTGCATGGAGAGCCTGGAGGTACACCCGACATTTCAAAAAAAAAATTGATTGAGAAACAATGTTTGCATTTGTTTTCCGGTCTTCATGTGGCACTATCACGCGGAGTAGCATGTCTGATATTTCCAGGGCACATAGACACAGAAGATATGCAGGTGGGGGAGAGAGAGTACTCCAGCTCCAGCAAACAAACAACATAGCAGTCCAAGTCCAACATGGTTGGCCGCAGCGCACGCACGCACGCACTAATGAGGGTGGTGGTCTTTGCCTGGCTCCTCGCCAATCTCCGGTCAAAAGAGGCGCAGGAGCTGCAGCGTCACTAGTATCGGCAGCAGCAGCAGCAAACCCTGCCTCTGCCTGGATGCCCATGGTTTCCTATTCTGATCTCACTGCATTTTACCACCATGCAATGCCCACGAGAATCAAATCTAATAATTTCTCCCGCAACAACACAACATTCCATTCTGCAGAAGCACCCTGCAGCGCAGAGATGGGTGCCACCACGCCCAAGCTCGGCGCGGCTTTCAATGCGCATTCTGCTCCGCTTCACCTGTACCTACTTGCTCTGACCACCACGCACACGAGCGCGCGACCACTCAGCGACAACAGCCCCAAAACAAAAATCAGATTTTTTTTTTGCATTTGCATTTGCCTATTGATTGATGATCAAATCCCTAGCGCCAGCGGTACATACAAAACTGGAATTTTTCAGGGTCTCCGTCCGTCGATCCTACTACCACCGTGCGTGCAATGTGGATGTGTCAGTACGGTTGGAGGAAATCGTCCGAGTTGGCCATGGAGTCCGCCGTCGGCCAGGCGGACCGGAGCAGCTTCAGGAGGTGCTGCGCCTTGCGCTTGGCGCGCTCCGAGCACCCGCCCTGCACCATCATCAGCAGCTGGTTCATGGCGCCGCGCGGACCGCCTCTACCTGCAGCGCCTCCGACCCGCCGACCACGGCCACCAGCGCGCCCGCGGCGTGCTCCGCCGCGCGCCCGGACATGGCGCGCACCAGCGCGATCACGGCCGCGGCGCCGCCCCCGGCGCCACAGACGACCGCGTCGCGGCCGCCCTCCGCCCGGCACAGCCGCTCTACCGCCGCCAGCGCGCGCTCCGGCTCCCCGGCGCAGCCGCCCTCCGCCACGCGCCGCGCGAGCGCTGCCGCGGCGCCGGCCGACACGGCGCGGGGGCGGTTCTCCTTGGCAAGGCAGATCGCGAAGAGGCCCCGGATCCCGACGCGCACGGCGCGGGCGTGGTTGGCCTTCTCCTCCACCAGCGCGACCAAGCCTTCGACGATCCCTTCCGCCATGCCAAGCACCACCCTGGCCTCCGGCCCCGACACCGCCGCAGCCGCCTCCACGACGGCGCCCGCGTTAACCCTGGCCTCCAACGCCTGGCTGCTGCTGCTGCCAAGAACTTTGCCGAGCCTGGTCACTCTCTCCGCCCTCCCAACCACCTCGGCAGCCTCCGCCTCCCCCATGCCGATCAACGCGAGCACCGCCATGGCCTCCGCCTGGGACTCCTCGCCCGAGACGGGCCCGAACGCCATTTCAACCAGCGCCGCCCGGGTCTCGTGCGTGGCCATGACGAGCCTGTTCTTGTCGGACTCCCTGGCGAGCACCCTGAGCTTCCTGAGCGCGGGAAGGCCAGGGCCCTGGGCGATCAGGGAGCGGATGAGGTCCGGGTCGGCCGGCTGCTTGGGCGTGGGGATGCGCTCGACGCCGAGGGACCGGTGCGCGACGCACCACTCCTGGATGAGGCGGCGGAGGGTGTGGTTGGGGATGAGCGTGAAGTCGGCGAGCGGCGCGCGGGTGACGGGGCAGGTGGTGTTCCCGGTGGCCACCCACGACTCGATGCTGGCGCGGTCGTAGGTCTGGCCGGTGGCGACGGTCACGGGGTCCTGCATCAGCTCCAGCGAGATCGGGCACCGGAAGTACCAGGGAACCTGCAGCCCCACCGTGTCAAGCCCAAGCGCCAGCGGCACGCTCCCCGGCATTGGCCGGCCGGCTTTGAAGATTTAGATCTGACTGGCCACCAGCTAATTCTTTGCTAACTCGCGACGAAGATGTGATGCTCGTGGGGGTGGGTGGGTGGTGGGTGGAGAGGAGAGGGGAGTGGACTGGTGGAGAGTGGAGATCGAGGGAGACGAAGGACGCCGCGGTGTATAAGTAGGCGGGACGGGAGCTGGCCAGCACGTGTGGGTGGGGAGTCGTCGGGGTCGTGGCCGTGGCCGTGGTGGTCACTACTCGACTCGACTGCTTCACTGTCTTTGGTTGCTCGCCAACACTCAACCAGGATAATCGGATGTAAAAATGCGCATGCGTTTCCGATCCGCACGAATCGGCCGTTTCCGCAAACTAACGTCCGTCTTAACATGCGTTTTCGTTTATGTTTGGGGATGCGACACCGAACTCAGTGCGTGCTTGAAGATGGAGGGAGCTCGGCTCACGTCAAAAAAATACGGCGGGAGAGGTTTCGTCACTGCCCACTATTTTCACCCCCAATTTCACCACTCTGTCTCACCGTCTAAGCTCTCGCAACCATTTCCCCCATTCGAGCTCACATAACGAACTGATCTCTACACCGACGAGCAAGTAAACGGCGGCAATTCCTCCTCCGAACGGTTGTTGGGGACACCGGCAACCCTTCTTCCTCCTTTTCTCTGAGATGTGCTCTTCCTCTCGCTTCCATTGCTGTAAGTAAAATGCAACTCTCTCTCTTGTAGTCTAGATATGTGATAGATCTGGTTAGGTCTAATTTGATGTGGGTGTTGCCGTGTTTGATCTTATCTTTATCATGTCACTTTGTTGTGTGTTGATTGTTCTGTTGTTCGTGTAATAGGGAAGTCGGCAGTGATGTTCATTGCTATGCACGTGTATGAGAGATATCGCGGTATGACGGTTGCTTCTACACATTGTTGTTCTCATCCTTGTACCTCTTTTTCTCCCATACATGACATCATGCAGTGCAGATAACACATGTTTAGTTTTCGATGCAGTAGTTCATTATTATTCCACTACGTTTATGTGTTCAACCTACCAATCATTACACTATGATCGTTGATACGAAGGTTGGAAATACATAATGAGTTCTCGTACTTGTATCAACTTTCCAATGTACATGAAAGTATGGACTGAACATGCATGGTTACGATTGATCTTATTGTTAGTTTGTCCCCTTCACGATGTGTTCTTGCATATGGTAACCTGTGTAGGACATGCTCACCTCCCCGATCTTTCGGCTTCATCAGTAATGTTCAACCAATTTGATCCGTACCGTCGGCAGATAAGTACGTCGCAATGCGAAGGGCCGAAGGCCTTCCAATGCAATGGCCACCTACTCTTTCCCATATTCGTTCTCAATAGCATGGTTGAGCTCAACAATATTGGGCTAGATGTGCGCTAGGGGATGAACAGAAGGGCTGCTAAAGATTGCCGACAATATTCTTCAGTTTTGCGACACTAATGTCACCACAATTCAGGTGTACAACCACTGCAAGAAGTGGACAAAAATAGGTGGCAGAAGTTGTCTAGACTCTCACGTGTCAAAGGAGTGGAATGGCGGGAGGCGACCACTTATTTTTCTCATGGATGAGGATGAGTTCCTAATTCATGTCATGGTAAGCTTTGATAGTTCCGTCTGTCAATTTATTCATACTTCGTGTGTCCCGGGAATAACACTTAAGTCATTTCAGAATAATCCCAACGATGATATTTTCATCCACAAGCCAATCGTGAACTATATGATCAAATGAAGATCATCTTAGGCAAGAATCATGTTCCCCATAGTGCTATCAAGTTTGAGACGCCGCAACACGCTCTAAGCTACCTCACGGAGAAGGAAGCGAAAAGTACCAACTATCTTGTGATGACCCTGGCTCTAAAGGAACAGTGGTATGCTTGCCTCCTTCACAACCACCACGGTTGAGCCTCTGACGATGGTGTTGCCGCTGATGTGTTTTGTGTGATCCCCTGACATATATCCATAGAACTTGATGCTATGTCTATATATTTGCAAGGTGGTATATAAACCCATCACATGATGATGAACTGTTGAAGCAACACCAACAATTGATCTCTGTTGAATTAGTGGTGCATCACCCTTCTTGTATTTGTGTTGATACTATCTGTCCAGTCATAGATATATTCACCAATCAGCCCACAAGGTAACCACACACCAACGCATGCAGTTTCACACAACCAAACCCTATGGAGTTGAGCCAATATGTCTGAAAAGGCAAACAAATAGCATGTAGTTGAAACACGGCCTTTCGGCTCCTACGCAGGCTAGGAAAATATTGACAAGCCTACATAGTGCACAACCTGGACCAGTCCGTGTTTCTACTCAGTCAATGCCTGGGGAGCCATATATGCAAAATGAAAAAAACATGGAAGCAACTAAGGTGTGTTTGGTTCCGGACCAAACCAGGGATGGTCTCACTTTTTAATGTGTTTGGACGTTTGGTGGCAAAGTGATGTGGATGATTCCATCACGACGAAAATATACACAAAAGATGTTGAGCCATGTGATCCCTCAAATTGGTTGAACCTTTTTCGTTCGCGCTTTACTAATCGTGGAACCTTCTCTTTTTCGTCTCTAATCAGTCCCCGCCCAAGTATCTTTCTCCCCCTCCGCGCTCCTAGCTCCAGCATCGTCCCCATCGCCGATACCACTTTTCCGATGTCCCATCGTTCACCGTCGCCGGTACATCCATCTACACCCGTCTCGCTGTTCCCCGTCATGGAGATGGCGCACGAACAACACCAGAGCAGCGGCATGGGCTTTCACCATTCCGCGCGACCTCACGAAACAGTCTTGGCGGCCACGATGTTCGCGTTCATCTTGGTAGGAGCGGAGCGTGCGTCGAACTGGGCAGGGCGGAGCTCGCGTCAAACCGCACATACCACCACCGCCAACCACCATCTTCTCTACTAGCCATATCACCGCCCGCCCAGTGTCTGATTCAGCAGAATCTAAATCGAGACCCCATGCTGGTGGAACAAGTGTTCGCCAAACAGGATCGTAGTGAGGCTGAATCTGGATCCCTTTCTGGTAGCCGAGGGTGCATCTACATGAGGAAGGAGGCGGCACCGGCGCAAGAGAGCTTCGCGCTACTCAGAAAGGTCATTGTTGTCCGCCACGACACCCAACTCAATCTGTGCGTGCGGTCTCGCCTTAGTCGAACAAAATTTAAGAAAATATTAATCACTTGTTAACCCAATGCTATTAACCATTATAACTAATAAAGTGCGATCATATCCACCTGGTATCTCTCACCCAAACACAAAACTGGATCATTCCAGTTTGGACCATCCATCCCTAAAATTTCGGAACATTTCATCCCATGCATGCACTTTTTTTTTTTGGTAAACACAGTACAACGCAAGCGTTCATATACACGCGCGCACACACATCCCTATGAACACACGCACACCCTACCCCGATGAGCACCTCCGAGGAACCGAGTCGGCGGGTCGAGGCTTAAGATTGACGAAGTCACCATGGGCGCCTCGCTATCGACGGGAACGTCGCCTCCCAATGAAGAATATTCCGCCTTAAATGAGAAACACCAGCGTCAAACCCGGGGTTTAAACTCTGGTGGACTGGGGGTACAACCACCCTCCTAACCATCTTGCCACAGGCAAGTTCTCTCCCATGCATGCACTTGGATCGATCACCCAAACACACGCTTGGTTTGAAGTTTGGACTAGGGCAGTGGTTCGAGACGGACCAGCTCGATATGGAATCCCCTGATTGGCGACTGGCCGGGTGCACGCCAATCGTGCGCCTACCTGAGTTTGGCTTGGTTCGCCTAGGCTGACTCAATCGGATGTCTCACTCTGACCTGCTCACGGACCCTACACGACTATGGGGCACACCTATTTAAGTTCTGTTTCTAAAAAAAAAACCTATTTAAGTTCTGCTGCTAAAATGAATATTGTAGGTTCTTTATCGTCTGGCTCACAATGTAGCTAGTGCTGTTCAGATAAAAACTGGAACCGTTGTTCGCATCCCCTTCAGGCTCCTCTTCTGCAGGCTTGCAATTGCAATCATCTTGGCGCAAACGGTCAATATTTAGGTGGTTCCATGTGGATTTTATTTCCACCTGCGTACGTGTGTCTGCACATCGCAAGAACGCGGCACACGTGCATGGTTAAGAGCGTCTTCACCGGGTCCTCCAAATGTGTATCCGGCACCTCTTAATTGGGCCTCCTTTGGGGTGTCGGACATGTATCCGGACAACATTTGGAGGCCACCCACAGCGGCACCCCCCAAAGCAGGCACCCCAAACTTTCTTTCTGTAATTTTCATTCATTCGAACTTCGGTTGTACAATCATTCATTCAAACGAGATTTAACAAACTTATAATTTCGAATTTAAACGAGATTTAACAAACTAAACCTAGACTAGGCGGAGAGAAGGGGGCCTATGCAGCTTCTCGCCAACCAATACACGCGCCGGCAGGGAGAGAGATGCCGCTTCATGGCCAGCCGAAGGAGAGGAAGATGCGAACCAAGCCAAAGAATTATCAAGAGACTTGCATGTCTCGATGATCCGGCACCGGGATTTCATCTTCTGTTCCCGTCGGCTATGGCCTTTAGAAACGTTTCCGCCGGCTCTCCCAGATCAAGCGCTCCGGCCTTGAGGAACGTCCCGTAGCCTCGGCTGAGCCGGCTGAGGCTTATGGTTTTGCCGGCGCGTGGCATTCGATTTACCGCCGTGATATGCGGCGGGGCGTTTGATCGGAAGACTCTTCGGCTTGCGCCGCCCCTTTCTTCGGTGACGGCGATGCTGCTGCCCAAGATGCGCCGAGAGCTACGACTGCCTGGAGCCACGCTTGTCGGAAAGCCACGGACGAAGTGAATCGACGCCGTCTCCAACAACTCCGGCCGCCGCTTCCCGCGTCGATCTCGGCGCCGTCGTTCCTCCGGTGACCAAAAACGGCAGCGCCGCCACCCAAGTGTCGCCCGTGCTGCGGCCGGTGAGCTCGTGCTTCTGCTTCACCCCTGCAGCCGGTGGAGCTCGAGCTGTTGTTGCTCCCCTGCCTTCGAGTTCTTCTCTGAAGAAATAATACAGGTTGCTGCTCCTGCTCCCTGAGTTGTTCTTGCTTTGTTATTTCCTGTAATCAACGGAAACTGTTGTTAGAGCTTGTTGTGGTGTCACTTGTCCGATAGTGTTCTGTAAATTCAGGTGCAATATGATACGGTAGCAGAGGATTATAAATGAAATTCAGTCCAGTGTATTGCTTCCAAGAGTACATTGGCAGTACATTCTAGTTTCAGTTTCAAGTGCAGCTTCATCTACAATAGCAAAAGGAGTAATCTCAGGTTTATGATGATCCAGCCAAACTCTTGTATAGTCTGAATGAAAATAACAGTCTGTAGCTCTTACAGGAGATGATGCTTTTTCTTTGGCGTGAGCAACTTCATTAATCGTACTTACTTAACCTAAAATTAGCCCTGCAATATGTCTGCCCTGCAATATATTTCATATTTTGTTCAGAACAGTTCCAGTTAACAAGAAGTTGTTAAGAAAAGGTACCCTGCTAGTCACTAAGTGATCAAATACAATAAGTAGCAAATTAAAACATTCCCACAAAGGAGGACCGACAGCAAATTAAAACATCAGGATCTAACTTGCCTTTAGCAGGAGTCACATCCAACTTGATATCAATACTGGCAACATTAGGTGGTAGATAATCACTATGAACACCAGCTTGTGCATGTAATTCCTCGCCATTCCCTGTTCTGCATTGAAACCAGAGAAGGATCTTCATCGACACTTGGTTCCACCACTTCATTGTGAGCATTTGTTTGCTGTGTGAGCATTTGTTTGCTGCTAAAAATTGCCATCTCCTCATCCTTGCATCCTTCTATCTGAAAATATAAGAGCAGAACCAATATGAAAAAATCGACAACAACAGTGAATAAGCAACAAGAGTGAGTATATGGCAGTGAATAAGCAATAATGAATTATCCAGCAAATGTACATCATGACTGCAAATTCCAGAGCAAGCAAGAGTGAGTACATGGCAGTGAATAAGAAATATGAACCAACAAAGACCAGTGGTGCTTGTCATGTTACATTTAGTTCTTACCCTGCTACCTCTGCCTGTATTTACTATCTTGCTTAACCTTTTACTGATATGTATTGTTTAACTAAGTTTCTGGTTTTCTGCAGGTTGCCAATCCACCATAGGACAAGATGGTCCTCTTTGATATCAACTTAACCCCTCCACAAGAGCTGGATCTCAACTTCAGTCCACATACTCCACAAGAACAAGAACAAGCTGCTCAGGAAGAAGAAGACCAAGAACAAGCTGCTCAGGAAGAAGAAGAACAAGAACATGTTGTGTAGAGGCACCATAAAGATGTGCCGGAGAGTTCTAAATTTGCAGCATATATTGCACTGAAAGCTCTAGGAAAAGATAGACCAGTGGTGAAGGCGGATAAAGAAGTTGTGGCTCAACTTTTGGGAATAAGTCTTAGATCTGTCGAGAAGATATGGAAGAAGGCCATAGATCAAGAGGGCATAAATGAAGCGCTTGATTTCTCAAATAAGCGGAAGGGCAGGTGCGGAAGAAAGAGGAGAGAGCTTAATCTCGATGAAAGGGTGCCTCAAGTTCCCTTGAACAAAAGGGGTACATTGAGGGCGCTAGCAAGGTCCCTTGATATCCCTTTCTCAACACTGCAAAGGAGGTTGGAATGGGGCGATTTAAGGCGCCATACCAATAGCCTGAAACCACATCTATCTTTGGAAAACAGAATAAGAAGGCTCCTATATTGTATCTCAATGATCGATGAAACAACAATAGTACAAGCAAAGCTTTGGTTCGAAAAGATGGGGAACACAATGCATATGGATGAAAAATGGTTTGATATGACTAAGCGAGATCGGACCTACTACCTATCACGAGAAGAACCAGAACCAGTTCGCACTATCCATAACAAAAACAACATCGGCAAGGTCATGTTCTTATCTATAGTTGCTAGATCTAGACATGATGAGCAAGGAAATGTGACATTTGACGGAAAGGTAGGCATCTGGGCTTTTGTCACAGAAGATGCAGCCAAATACAACTCAAAGTATAGGACAAAAGGCACAATGGAATTAAAGAACGTCAATGTTACTAGAGACGTCATGCGGGAATACCTCTGTGAGAAGGTAATTCCAGCAATTGTAGAAGTGTGGCCTGATGATGGAGATGCGGAAACACTATGGATACAACAAGACAATGCTATAACGCATGTTCAGCCTGATGATCCTGTATTTTTGGCCACCGTAAAAGCTTCAGGACTGGATATTAGGTTGACTTTCCAACCTCCAAACTCGCCAGATGTGAATGTGTTGGACCTTTGCTTCTTCAGCTCCATCCAATCCTTGGCATTTGAGAGTGCACCTAACACTCTCAAAGAATTGATAGAATCAGTCGAGCAAGCTTATGATGCATATGACGTGCAGACACTTGCCAAAGTGTATATCACATTGCAGTCTGTCTTGTTGGAAATTATGAAAGACCAAGGTGGAAACACATATAAGCCACCCCAAATGGGCAAGGACAAGCTATTAAAAGTGGGAAAGTTGCCTAACATACTAGAGGTTGATAGCACACTGTATGAAGATACCTTAAAGCTAATAGCCGACTATGAGAAACAACTAGTGGAGCAAGAGGAGGAGAAGATGAAGGATAAACAAGCAAAAGAAAGCATCAAAGAGAAAAGGAAGGTCCCAAGTAATCATGGATTATGACGGAATGATCGCAGGAAAAGAATATGCCACATGGTTGAAGGACCCATCAAGCATTGTCCGTCCACGCCGTCGAGTCAAGAGTGTATGTCAATGTCTTATTGTTTGTACTTATCTGTTTTAAGATAGTATGTCAATGTTTTATGATGACACAATTTTATGTTTACTATTTGCAGAAACTTGATCTCATCCGGGAAACACAAATAGGCGAATTTGAAGCTGCAATACAACCAAGAATAGAAGAAGAGAAGCCTAAGCAGGAGAAGAGGAAGGGAAAACAACCAATAGTAGATGTAGAGAAGCCTAAGGAGAAGAAGAGGATCAAGAGGAGAAGAGGAGGAGAAGAAGAAGGGCAATACAAGAAGGCCAAGGAAGGCACAATTGTAAATTAGTTGGTATGCAACACTAGAGCAAACAATTGTAAATTATAAGCATGGTAGTGACAGGGAGTATATTATCTTGTAAAGACAAATATTCATGAGTATGTGATATTCATAAGTTGCAAAATCTGTTCCAAGAAATAAAATGATCAGAAGTGTAATGAACAAGATGATATGAGCTATAATACGGTATGATCCAAGCTGAAACATAACCAGAAGCTAAGGGAACTACTCAAGTGTACAATTGACTGGTTTAGGAATATGTTCAGAGCGTGTGTGAATTCAGAAGTTATGAACAAACATCCGGTTAACACTGCATTATGATTACCAAAGATACTCATTGTTATGAACAAACATTCGGTTAATACTGCAATTACACTATACTATGTGATCAGTATTTCTCTACATTCACAGGCCACAATATGCAACAGTGCAGCTTACTAGCACATACTAACTCAGGTACTCAGGTACTAACACTGCAATTATACTATACTATGTGATCAGTATTTCTCTACAATCAGAAGCCACAATATGCAACAGTGCAGTTATCACAGGCCAATATTGCTCTGGATTCACATGAACAATCACCATGAAACACTTACTAACTCAGGTACTAGCACATAACAATTCTGCTTCATGAAAACAAACATCACAACACCTTGGCGAGGGCGAGGGCGAGGGCGGAGTGGAGGCGGTCGTCCTCAGCGGCGCGCTGGAGGACAGCGTCGATGTCGCTGACATCGATGACGGACTCGAGCGGCGGCGCGCAGCGGCGGGAGGAGGTGAGCGCCTCGCCTCTCTCCTTGGTGGCCGCCGTGGCCCTGTTCTGCTGCCGGATCAGTGCGCGGCCCAGGTCCTCCACCTTCTTCCCGCCGCCCGGCATCGCCGCAAGGGCAAAGCCACCAGCCGTGGACCAGAAGGGCGTAGAGCAGGCGGCCGGCGAGCTCCTTGATACGTCTCCAACGTATTTATAATTTCTAATGTTCTATGCTTATATTATACCAATTGCTACATGTTTTTATATACACTTTATATCATTTTTATGCATTTTCTGGGACTAACCTATTAACAAGATGCCACAGTGCCAGTTCCTGTTTTCTGTTGTTTTTTATTTCAGAAAAGTTGTTCTGGAAATATTCTCGGAATTAGACGAAACAAAAGCCAAAGTTCCTATTTTCCTGACACGTACACGAAGACCGAAAGAGAGACGAAGGGGGAAGTGGGCCGTCCTCACCACGTGGCGGCGCGGTCCCACCTCCTGCTGCGCCGTGATGTGGTGAGGGGGCCACGGGCCTCCACCGACGTTGCCCCTTCGCCTATAAATTGCCTTCCTCGGGAAAACCCTAAGTACCCGAGTCATATTCCACGAAAAGTTCCAGCGCCACCGCCGCCGTCAACCCTAACTCGGGAGGGTTCTGAAGCTCTTCCTGGCACCCTGCCGGAGAGGGGAATCGTCACCGGAGGGCTCTACATCGCCATGCCTTCCTCCGGAGTGATGTGTGAGTAGTTCATCTTTGTACTATGGGTCCATAGCAGTAGCTAGATGGTTGTCTTTTCCTATTGTGCCATCATGTTTAGATCTTGTGAGCTGCCTATCATGATTAAGATCATGTTATTGTAATGCTACATGTTGTGTTTGCTGGAATCCGATGAATATTGATACTATGTCAAGTTGAATACTGAATATTATGTCTATGTTATTTATGATCTTGCATGCTCTCCGCTGCTTGTTGATACTCTGGCCAAGTGGATGCTTGTGACTCCAAGAGGGAGTATTTATGCTAGATAGTGGGTCCAGTCTCCATTTAATCTGGGTTAGTGACAGCAACCCCTAAGGTTGTGGATGTGCTGTTGCCACTAGGGGTAACCTAATGATGCTTTGTCTAAGGATGAATGTGTTGTTTACATTATGCACTTTACTTAATGCAATTGTCTGTTGCTTGCAACTTAATACTGGAAGGGGTGCGGATGCTAACCTGAAGGTGGACTATTTAGGCATAGATGCATGCTGGATAGCGGTCTGTGTACTTTGTCGTAATGCCCAAATGAATCTCATAGTAGACACCACAACTTGCACATGCATGTTATGCACTTATCAATATTGTTAATTGCCCAGCTGTAATTTGTTTACCCAGCATGTTAGTTATTTATTATGGAGAGACACCACTAGTGAACTGTGGACCCCGGTCCATTCTTTTATATCTGAAATACAACCTACTGCAATCATTGTTCTTTTTCATTCTCTGCAAACAAACATCATTTTCCACACTATACGTCTAATCCTTTGTTTTCAGCAAGCCGGTGAGATTGACAACCTCACTGTTAAGTTGGGGCAAATTAGCATGATTGTGTTGTGCAGGATCCACGTTGGCACCGGAATCCCTGGTGTTGCGTCGCACTACACTCCTTCACCAACAACCTTCAGAAGTGACTTCGATCTCCTACTAGTTCGATTAATCCTTGGTTTCATACTGAGGGAAAACTTGCTGCTGTACTCATCATACCTTCCTCTTGGGGTTCCCAACGAACGTGTGACTTTCACGTCATCAAGCACTTTTTCTGGCGCCGTTGCCGGGAGATCAAGATACTTTGGATTCAGCAGGCTTCTACCTCCCCTTCAACGCAAGAACTTTTTCTGGCGCCGTTGCCGGGGAGGTCAAGCCTTCTGCAAGGGGAGTCTCTCACTTCCAATCTCTTTACTTTGTTATTGTCTTGCTTAGTTTATTTTTATTTTGTCTTGTTTGCTCTTGATGCATGTAAAATGCATACATGAACTTTGCACTATATCACTCATATTCCAATCATATTTGCATCATATAAGGGTTATACCACTGTTATTTAATGATTTTAGAAAATAAAATAATTATTTCCTATTTTTATGGAATTAACCCTGCGCAGGCAGAAAACCCTATTTTTTTCCTTTTTTGTTTCAGGAACCCAAACGTCGTCAGAAAAATATGGAAAAATACGGAGGTCATTATTTTGGAAGGAAGAAGACGTAGGAGCGAAGGAATCAAGCAAACAGAGCCTGGAAGGCCAAAAGGGGGTGGCCCACGCGGCCACTGTACCTGGCCACGTGGGGCCCACCATTTTGGGCCTCGGAGCTCCGCAGCCAGGGATCTTTTCTCCACCGCCTTCGTCTTGACCTAAAGACGTCTATAAAAAAGTCCCACGGCGTTCTCGAAAACAAGTGCCGCCATATCACAGAAACACGAAAAAGAAAATCTGGAGCTGCAGATTGGAGGGGGAAAAACTCCGGCGGGGCGCTGCCGGCGTGATCTCCACCTCTCCATCGACATCTCCACCATCTCCATCATGAATAGGGAGTAGTCCACCTCTGGACTATGGGTTTGTGGAAGTAACATATGTATATCTCCTCTCTTTGAGCTTCACTAATTAGTACCGTATGAGCTGCTGAACATGATTACGGTCATATATGTAATTCCTATGTGGTGGATCTTTTTGTGAGTTAATATATGTTTGAGATTGCAATGTTTGTTTTAGTTATGAGTATAGATGCATATTATGTACCCGTTCTTATATACTTGTTATGATCAATCATGTTTATGAGGGCGTGTGTGGGGTGATGTGCATTAGTTGGAGTAACGGGGGGTGGTGAGTGCGGTAAGTTGACAACTGAAATATCGCGATCCACTTGGGTGTTTACCTTACTTTGTTGCCTCACTAGGGATAAACAAAAATACCATGCTACCGGAGATGTGGGTGTGACCATCGCCACTCCTCTATGACTAGATCTAGCATGTTCTTATTTTCACTTCATGTCATGATACTTAAAGCTATACTCTGATTTATCTTAAATGATAAGGTGTTATGATTTAGTTCGCATCTTGGTGGAGTATAAGAGAGATTAATAACCAAAATATCTCTATGTTAGGACGTGATGCCATATAATTAGTAACTTGATATCAAACTTTGTGTTGCAATCTCATATGTCAACTCTGTGTGTCCATTGTCTGCCACACCATTAAAAGAGAGAGTGCATTTGTGAAACCATGAACCCCGGTCCATTTTTTATCATAGGAAACACCTTTCCAACCACTTTTACCACTTTTCCATTTTCTGCATTATTAAATCCGAAAATACAAAAACACTTTTCCATCTTGCATTCATCATAAAAAACCCAAAAATATCATTTATCATTGTTATCATCATCCTTGCACATTCATCTACCACCATTGCATATTTATTTCTTGTTTGCATTGCATATTTATCTTGATATCATTCATACACCTTGTGCTTGATAACCACAGGTGAGGTTGAGGACCAAAACAATTAACTTTGTTTTGTAGGTGACCAAAAGAAGGATAGGAAGATAAATCTTTCACTACTGATTCCCCGAGAGTTTGATATTAAACCCTCGAGTCACCCTCGTGGGGAAAACACGTCTTCCACTTACTACATACTCTGCACTTGGAGGCTCAAACTAACCCCGTATACTTTTCATTGCAGGTAGCTACTGAAAGCTATCACTTCTACGGGTATCAAGACTGTTTTCTGGCGCCGTTGCCGGGGAATCATAGCTGAAAAGATTTATCCAAGGAAGCTCCTGCACTAGTCCTATTTTCTAGCGCCGGATTCATCACAATAAAGTCAACGTCACCAACTTGTGCTAACACCTAAGTTTGGGGAGGTTGCACCTACGTGAGCATCATCTTATCCATCTTTACCTTCAAAGCAAAATTATTTGTTTTGTCATTGTCATTGCATTGTCTTGCTTTTGTAATTTGGTTTGCATTGTGAGACACATTTTATTTTCAGTTTTGCTTATAAAATTAATAAAATACAATTTTTTTGCTAAAATGGGAGAAAGAACTAAATTGTGTGACTACACAAACACTCCTAATGATCAATTCATCTCTAAAGCTATTGCCACACCTGAGATTAAAGCTGATAGCTATGAAGTGAGTCCTAGTTTGCTAAACTTGATAACTAGGGAACAATTTGGTGGTAGTGCTATGGAGGATGCCTCTATGCATCTTCATGATTTATTGAAATATGTGACATGCAAAAGTTTAATAATGTTGAAAGTGATATCCTATAATTGAAGCTATTTCCTTTTTCACTTAGAGGGAAAGCTAAAGAATGGTTGCATTCATTGCCATCCGGTAGTATTAATTCATGGGATGATCTTAAAGAAGCTTTTATTAAGAAATACTATCCTCCTGTTAAAATTTTGCAAAATAGAAACAACATCCTTTCTTTTAGGCAAAATGAAAATGAACATGTTGCTATGGCTTGGGATAGGATTAAACTTATGCTTCGAACTTGTCCATCACATGGGGTTAATGAATGGACCATATTACACTCTTTCTACAATGGTTTAAACTACATGTCTAGAAACATACTTGATTCTGCTGCTGGAGGTGCTTTTATGAGTAAAACTATAGTTGAAGCTAAAATATATTGGAAAGCATTTTGCAAAACTATAGTCAATGGCATACTGATAGGGCACCCAATCCTACTAAGAAAGTGAATTCTATTGAGGAAACTAATGATTTGTCATCTAAGATGGATACTATTCTTGCTTTGCTTAATAAACCGTGTTGAAAATGTTCCTTTGCAAGAACTAGTTGGTAATAATTCTGAAAATATTGATGTCAACTTCATTAGGAACTATGGTAATAATGGGTATGGGAACAACAATTACAACTCTTATAATAAACCCCATATGTTCCCAACAATCATCCTTTTGTTCCATATCCTAATGCTAACGATAATAATTGGAAGCCTATGCCATCTCGCAATGATGATTCTGAAGCTAACAAAATTCTCATGGAACAAGTTGCTAGTCATAACACCATGATACAAGAGTTGAATAAGTTGGTTGCTTCCCTTTGTTCTGATATTAAAGGCTTACAACTCCAAGCTGCAGGATTAGACAAAGCTTTGTCAAAACTAGCTGATAATCAAGCCACTTTATTGAGTATGTCTGCAGGGAAACCACAAGCATCACCCGTGGTTGGAATGAATTCTATTGCTATTGCTGATAATGTTCCTCTTACTTTGGAGGAAACTCTTAATGAATTATTGAACTATCCTGAATATTTGCTGCCATTCATGTCTCAACTTGGTAGTTTGAGAGAAGAAGTTAAAAAAACTGAATATGATGAATCTCTTATGTTGATTGAGCAAGAAAGAGTTGCTAAAGAATCTATTGGGGTAATGAAAGAGAGAGAAGTTGAGGAAGTTAAAATGCTTAGTGAAGTCAAGGATCCTTTGCTTGACTTAGAAAATTGTAGCTTGCATGAACTAATCTCTATCTTACAAAAGTTTGCAAGTGATCCTTCCATCAACACTAATCAAGCTGGCTTTGGTTCCTATATTGCTAATCATGTCTTGAAAGAGAAAATTGCTAGGTACAACCAAGAGGCCATGATACCACCTAAGCTTGGGGATATGTGGATTCCCAAGGTACTAGTAACTATTGGAAAAGAGACACATCATGCCATACTTGATCTAGGATCTAGTGTCTCTTCATGTCTAAAGAACTATATGAAGTGCTTGAATTGAAAAATCTTGAAAAATGCTCTATTGAACTTGCACTTGCTGATGATTCCATTAAACATGCTTTAGGGAAAGTAAGTGATGTTATGGTAGAGTTACATATGACTTTTGTGCCTGTGGATTTTCTAATCATGGACATGGGGAATAAAACCTCTAGTCCTATTATTCTTGGAAGACCTTTTCTTCGTACTACAGGTGCTATCATTGATTCAAAGGAGGGGAACGTGAAGTTTCAGTTCCCACACAAGAAGTGCATGGAACACTTCCCAAGAAAGAGGGGAACATCAAAGTTCAAGCTCCCTCATGAGCTTCATCTTCAATAAACAACAAGTAAGAAGCCTAGCTATATGGCTATAAAGAAAGCGCTTTGCGGGAGGCAACCCGGTTATTTTTATGTGTGATTTTCTTTGTGTCCTCTTGCTGTATCAAGAGAGTTTGTTTTTAGTTTAGTTTCTGGAGTTTTTAATAAAGTGCCAAGTTTTACCCATTTTGGTCTTGAAAAGTTGCTTATAGCGTTCGGAGATTTTATTCCTGCACGAATCTGTGCACGGTATGATTTTTAATTCTTATTCTGTAACTCCGAATGAGCTCATATTTGAACTGTAGTTGCAACTTTTCATCCTCTGTATGCATGAATTTTTGCAGAATTTTTCGGCAAAGTTTGGTAGGGTAGAAAAATACGTTTTGCTGCTGCTGTTTTTCTGGACAGATTCTGTCCCATTTTGTTTTATGCATGTTTTGAACTTTATCTTGAATCTTTTTGATTCAAATGAGTTTATGAGTAGGCATACAACATTATATACTTTCTGGACATTCATATATTTTTGTTTAAGGATTATATGCAGCAAGAAACCTATTTGTTTATCACTACTAATGCACCCCACAGAAAAGAAAATGGAGAAACGGTGTTTTGAAGTTTTTTCACAGGGATTGGAGGAGATGCACCAAGAGTTATCCAAGGATGGTGAAGACCATAAGCTTGGGGATGTGAAGACAACCCCACTGGACCTACACACTCTCGGTTTGCACACGTCTAACTTCTGTTTTTCGATCGAAACACTTTATCGCATAAACTTGGAGCGTCTTTTTTTTGTTTTTGGTTTGTTTGTTATTTTGTGAGACCACCACATTATCATTTATATGAGAAAGAGCTACTGGAAATATGGGTTGAAATATGTTGGATGCTTTTATCATATTGGGAAAAGGGATGTTTGAGTTGATTTTTAATGATACATATAGTTGCATGATTCATGAGCTTGTTTATGAGTAATAATTTGCAAATGCTTTATCAAGAGCTATCACTTATTCATGTTTTGATGCTGAATTTATTTTACTTAGTTTAGTTCTATGGACACTCATGCATGCATCTAGATGGTCAACTTTCTCCCTCTTGCTAGCCCAAACATTCCAACAAGTAAAAACTTGTTTCCAACACCTTCAACCAAAGTTATTCCAGTGAGTCCACCATATCTACCTATTAGCTTTATGCTATTCCGAGTATGTATATCATGATATTTGTGTTATCTATACCTCTGAATGAAAATGTTTATGTTATTGATTGTTATGGGAAAAGTTGGTTATATAGCTCTCACGAACTTGATGCACAACTTATTTTTATTGCATAAATAAAACATGACCCATTGTGATTAATAATATGATGCTAGTGGCTTGATAAATGTCCGAGGTTGGGAGTTAGCCCATATGTGCTGTCACATGCAAAGCTTTCAACATGCTCCTTCATCTCATTTAGTTGATATCATGTACTTTTGTTTATGGATGCCTATCATGGTGAAATGAGGTGGAAATGAAGTAGTTTAAATGAGTTTGTATAAATGGTTAGAGAGACGCCTGGGCCGCTAATCTAAGCCATGCATCATTCATGGTGGAAATTTACTTACATGCTATGGTGAACCGTCTGTGATGCACCTTATAATAAAA
Organism: Poa pratensis; assembly: GCA_947311845.1. Lineage (NCBI taxonomy): Eukaryota > Viridiplantae > Streptophyta > Magnoliopsida > Poales > Poaceae > Poa > Poa pratensis. Next base: position 158,749,375 of record CAMZMU010000052.1, read on the forward strand.
AGCTATTCCAATGGTAAATAAAAAGGGTGTTGAGGTTGTTCATCTTGTTTGTTTGTCTTGTCATTTTGATATGGGCTTGTTCCATATCCTGGGACAAGAGGTACCCCAGTTGACGCTCTTGATGATACTATTATTACTTACAATGATAGAACTTGAACTTGCTTTGTTTCCTAAGTTGAGTAATCATGGTGTAGGTACTTGTATTCAAGGGGCATGAGACACCTAACCTTTACTTTATCAAGCACACTACTCATATTTGCTTTCACATTAAACTTTAATCATTCAAGATGCTATGATAGGGGTAATGAGAGCTTGACACCAAGAATTCCACATTGCAATCATTAACTTAAGTAGAAGAGTTTGGAAGTTAGATGAAACTTATGCATGCTTTACCTCTACTCACATATACATCTTTCCAAAGTGTCCACCTTTTATATTCAGATTTTCATCTACACTCTATGACCAATGTAGGATGTTCTTACTTATCATTATGCATACATGTGGTCCATATTACTATCTTCTATGTTACACTTTGTGAACTATCATTGAACATCCTTGCTTGAATACTTGATATCACTTCATAAACTATTTTGCATATTGCTACCCTTTGAAGAATGAATCATTTGACTCTATGTAGCAGTAGCAATCATCTTTGATATCCATTGTTAGTGCTATATTGCAAAGCCCATGTTAGTTTTATCACCTTCATACTCGAGGACGAGTATTGGTTAAGCTTGGGGATGTTGATGCATGTAAAATGCATACATGAACTTTGCACTATATCACTCATATTCCAATCATATTTGCATCATATAAGGGTTATACCACTGTTATTTAATGATTTTAGGAAATAAAATAATTGTTTCCTATTTTTATGGAATTAACCCTGCGCAGGCAGAAAACCCTATTTTTTCCTTTTATGTTTCAGGGACCCAAACGTCGTCAGAAAAATATGGAAAAATACGGAGGTCATTATTTTGGAAGGAAGAAGACGTAGGAGCGAAGGAATCAAGCAAACGGAGCCGGAAGGCCAAAAGGGGTGGCCCACGCGGCCACTGTACCTGGCCGCGTGGGGCCCACCATTTGGCCTCGGAGCTCCGCAGCCGTCGATCTTTTCTCCACCGCCTTCGTCTTGACCTAAAAACGCCTATAAAAGAAGTCCCACGGCGTTCTCGAAAACAAGCGCCGCCATATCACAGAAACACGAAAACGAAGATCTGGAGCTGCAGATTGGAGGGGGAAAACTCCGGCGGGGCGCTGCCGGCGTGGTCTCCATCTTCTCCATCGACATCTCCACCATCTCCATCATGAAGAGGGAGTAGTCCACCTCTGGACTATGGGTTTGTGGAAGTAACTTATGTATCTCTCCTCTCTTTGAGCTTCACTAATTAGTACCGTATGAGCTGCTGAACATGATTACGGTCATATATGTAATTCCTATGTGGTGGATCTTTTTGTGAGTTAATATATGTTTGAGATTGCAATGTTTGTTTCAGTTATGAGTATAGATGCATATTATGTACCCCGTTCTTATACTTGTTATGATCAAGCATGTTTATGAGGGCGTGTGTGGGGTGATGTGTGCATTAGTTGGAGTAACGGGGGGTGGTGAGTGCGGTAAGTTGACAACTGAAATATCGCGATCCACTTGGGTGTTTACCTTACTTTGTTGCCTCACTAGGGATAAACAAAAATACCATGCTACCGGAGATGTGGGTGTGACCATCGCCACTACTCTATGACTAGATCTAGCATGTTCTTATTTTCACTTCATGTCATGATACTTAAAGCTATACTCTGATTTATCTTAATTGCTAAGGTGTTATGATTTAGTTCGCATCTTGGTGGAGTATAAGAGAGATTAATAACCAAAAGATCTCTATGTTAGGACGTGATGCCCATATAATTAGTAACTTGATATCAAACTTTGTGTTGCAATCTCATATGTCAACTCTATGTGTCCATTGTCTGCCACACCATTAAAAGAGAGAGTGCATTTGTGAAACCATGAACCCCGGTCCATTTTTAATCATAAGAAACACCTTTCCAACCACTTTTACCACTTTTCCATTTTCTGCAATTATTAAATCCGAAAATACAAAAACACTTTTCCATCTTGCATTCATCATAAAAACCCAAAAATATCATTTATCATTGTTATCATCATCCTTGCACATTCATCACCACCATTGCATATTTATTTCTTGTTTGCATTGCATATTTATCTTGATATCATTCATACACCTTGTGCTTGACAACCACAGGTGAGGTTGAGGACCAAAACAATTAACTTTGTTTTGTAGGTGACCAAAAGAAGGATAGGAAGAAATCTTTCACTACTGATTCCCCGAGAGTTCGATATTAAACCCTCGAGTCACCCTCGTGGGGAAAACACGTCTTCCACTTACTACATACTCTGCACTTGGAGGCTCAACCTAACCCCGTATACTTTTCATTGTAGGTAGCTACTGAAGGCTATCACTTCTACGGGTATCAGCTCTCTTTATCAAAAACACAACAAAAATTAGTTGCTTGTTTTTATTTTTTATTTCGGCCTAGTGTTCTTTTTGCTAAAATGAGTACTCCTGAGAACACCAAGTTGTGTGATTTCACTAGCACAAATAATAATGATTTCATATGTACTCCTATTGCTCCACCTGCTTCTAAAGCAGACTTTTATGAAATTAAATCTGCTCTATTAAATCTTGTTATGAAACAACAATTTTCTGGTGTTAGTAGTGATGATGCTTCTGCCCATCTTGATAATTTTTTGAACTTTGTGAGATGCAAAAGTATAAGGATATGGATGGGGATATTATTAAACTGAATTATTTCCTTTCTCTTTGAGAGGAAGAGCTAAAAATGGTTGCTATCTTTGCCTAGAAATAGTATTGATTCATGGACTAAATGCAAAGATGCTTTCATTGGAAAATATTATCCTCCTGCTAAGATTATATCCTTGAGAAGTAGCATTATGAATTTCAAGCAATTTGATAATGAACATGTTGCCCAAGCATGGGAAAGAATGAAATCATTGGTAAAGAATTGTCCCACCCATGGACTGACTGCTTGGATGATCATCCAAACCTTTTATGCAGGACTAAATTTTTCTTCGAGGAACTTGTTGGATTCAGCTGCTGGAGGGACCTTCATGTCCATCACTTTGGGTGCTGCAACAAAGCTTCTGATGATATGATGATTAACTATTCTGAGTGGCATACCGAAAGGACTCCCAAGGTAAGAAGGTAAATTCTGTTGAAGAAACCTCTTCTTTGAGTGATAAGATTGATGTTATTATGTCTATGCTTGTGAATGGTAAATCTCATGTTGATCCAAATAATGTTCCTTTAGCTTCATTGGTTGCTCAAGAAGAGCATGTTGATGTGAACTTCATTAAAAATAACAACTTCAACAACAATGCTTATAGGAATAATTTTGGTAAACAATTATAAGCCTTATCCTGCTAATAGTGGCAATGGTTATTTTAATTCTCATGGTAGATGGATTGCCTAGTGAGGAAAGGATGCTAGAAATTGAAAGGGCTACTAAGAACTTTATGCAATCACAATATGAGCAAAATCAATTGTTTACTAAAACTATGAATGAACAATCTGCTATGTTGAAAAATATAGGGCACCAACTCGAAAATTTGAATAGGGAGATTTCTGGTTTGCAAACTAAGATTTCCACTGCTGAAAACCGTATTTCATCCATGTCTGAAGCACAATCTTCTTTAATTAATAAAATGGCAGCCAAACCTGAAACTCTTGATAGTAATACTTTTGCTACTGCCAATGCTATCCAAGTTAAAATTGACAACAATATTAGGATGTTGGCTGATTGCATGCTAGGTGGGAAAGAGAGGATAAAATTGAAAAAGAGAATAGTATAGCTAGAGTTTGTACTATTACCACCACTAGTAATGCTAATGTTTCACATGCTAGTAAGCCTCCTACTATCAATGGTAACATAATTGGTGTTGGCAATGTTTCTACTACCTCTGCAAAACGTTTAAAATTGCCCAAAACCACTGAAACTGTTCCTGATAAGAGTGCTGAAATTTTTCGAAATATGGGAGACAATGGTTCCTTTGCCATTGATCATAATGATTTTGATGATTGCAATATTTCTGAAGTAATTATGTTCTTGCAAAAGCTAGCTAGAAGTCCTAATGCTAGTGCTATTAATATGGCTTTCACAAAACATATTACAAATGCTCTCATACAAGCTAGGGAAGAGAAACTAAAACATGAAGCTTCTATCCCTAGAAGTTAGAAGATGGTTGGGAGCCCATCATTAAGATGAAGGTGAATGATTTTGATTGTAATGCTTTATGTGATCTTGGTGCTAGCATTTCTGTTATGCCTAAGAAACTTTATGATATGCTTGATTTGCCACCTTTGGAACATTGTTATTTGGATGTTTATCTTGCTGATAATGCTATGAAGAAACCTTTGGGGAGAGTTGATGATGTTCTTATTATGGTTAACAATAACCTTGTCCCCGTTGATTTTGTTGTTATGGACATCGAATGCAATGCATCTTGTCCTATTGTTTTGGGAAGACCTTTTCTTAGAACTGTTGGTGCCATTATTGATATGAAAGAAGGAAATATAAGGTACCAATTCCCACTCAAGAAAGGTATGGAACACTTCCCTAGAAAGAGAATGAAGTTGCCTTTTGATTCTATTATTAGAACAAGTTATGATTTGGATGCTTCTTCACTTGGAAACACTTGATTTTCACTTTCTGCGCCTAGCTGAAAGGCGTTAAAGAAAAGCGCTTATGGGAGACAACCCATGTTTTTATTTCTGCAATTTTTCTTTTTTTTGAGTCAAGGAGCTTGCTTACTTCTGTAACAACTCCTTTGTATCTTTATTTTATTGCATTGTTGTGCCAAGTAAAGCCTCTAATAGAAAGTTGATGCTAGATTTGGATTTCTGCGCAGAGACAGATTTTTGCTGTCCACCGTTTTGAGCTGTATGCACTCCAGAAAAATCTAAAAATTCTGAAAAATTCAGGCGTGATCCTCATATATGTACGCAACTTTCATTAGTTTTGACTTTTCGCATCTGAGCAACTTAAGTGCCTCGAAAAAATTCGTCTTTCCAGACTGTTCTGTTTTTGACAGATTCTGCCTTTTGATTTGCATTCTCTCTTTTACTGTGTTTGAGTGGATTTCTTTGCTCCACAAAATATCAGTGGCTGTAGCTAATGTCCAGAAGTGTTGGAGATGATTGTGTCATCACAGAATATGTGAATTTTTGATTATGCACTAACCCTCTAATGAGAATTACTTGAGTTTGGTGTGAAGGAAGTTTTCAAGGATCAAGAGAGAGGATGATATGATATGATCAAGAAGAGTGAAAAGCCTAAGCTTGGGGATGCCCCCGTGGTCACCAAGCATATTTCAAGAAGACTCAAGCGTCTAAGCTTGGGGATGCCCAAGGCATCCCCTTCTTCATCAACAACTTATCAGGTCATCTCTAGTGAAACTATATTTTAATTCTTTCACATCTTATGTGCTTTACTTGGAGCGTCTGTGTGCTTTTATTTTTGCTTTGTTTTCTGAATAATTTGGATCCTAGCATTCTTGTGTGGGAGAGAGACACGCTCCGCTTTTTCATGTGAATACTCTATTCTTCACTTATATTTGTTGAGTATTCTTAACTAGCTACTGCAATGCTTTTAGCTCCTGTTTTTCATGCATCTCTTGTTCAGAGCTGTTAGTTCTTGTAGAGAAGTACTCTCTTGTTTCATTGTTGTATATTTGGAGAGTTTTGTGTTGAAATAAGTTGATTGGTGTTTGGTTGGAAACAGAAAATGCTACATGTGGTAGATGGTATATTGAAAAGACATACTCATTCTTGTAGATCATTGTCTTGGATAATTTGATGCTTTGCAATTGTTTTGAGCTCTCAAGTAGATCATGTTTAAGCTCTTGCATCATGTAGTTAAAGCCTATTAGTGGAGAACTACCGTAGAGCTTGTTGAGACTTGGTTTGCATGTTTGATATCTCTAAGGTCTAGATATTTTCTGGTAAAGTGTTTGAACAACAAGGAGACAGTGTAGAGTCTTATAATGCTTGCAATATGTTTTTATGTAAGTCTTGCTGTACCGGTTGATATCCTGTGTTTGCTTCAAACAACCTTGCTAGCCTAAACTCTGTACTGAGAGGGAATGCTTCTCGTGCATCCAAACCTTGAGCCAAAACCCATGCCATTTGTGTCCACCATAACTACCTATTATGTGGTATTTCCTGCCATTCCAAGTAAATACTTCATGTGCTACCTTTAAACTATTCAAAACTTTATTACTCCTTATTTGTGTCAATGTTTTATAGCTCATGAGGAAGTATGTGGCGTTTACTCTATCACCTTGTCATTTACTCATGACAGACTTTCACCAATGGACTAGTGGCATATACATCCGCTTATCCAATAACTTTGCAAAAAGAGCTGGCAAATGGGGTGCCCAGTCCCAATTAATTACAACTTAACTTTAATTCTCTTCACATGTTTGCCAATGATTTATCAAAAGCAAATTTCAAAATGTTAAACTTTATCAAATAGGCACTCCTCCATGGTATGTGATTGTTGGAAGGCACCCGAGGATTCGGTTAGCCATGGCTTGTGTAAGCAAAGGTTGGGAGGAGTGTCATACCAATTTATAAATATGCATGTGTAAACAAAAGAGAAGAGGGATGATCTACCCTTGGGTAGAAATAACGTCCTTCATGGGAGCCGCTCTTGAAAGTCTGGGTGATAAGGGGGATAGAGTGCCCACTGCCATTCGTTGACAACAACAAACACCTCTCAAAAACTTACTTTATGCTCTCTATATGATTTCAAAAACTAAAAAGCTCTAGCACATGATTTAATCCCTGCTTCCCTCTGCGAAGGGCCTTTCTTTTACTTTATGTTGAGTCAGTTTACCTACTCTTTCTATCTCAGAAGCAAACACTTGTGTCAACTTTGTGTGCATCAATTCTTATATGCTTACTTATTGCACTTGTTATATTACTTTGTGTTGACAATATCCATGAGATATACATGTTGAAAGCAATTGCTGAAACTTAAATCTTCCTATGTGTTGCTTCAATGCCTTTATTTAGAATCTATTGCTTTATGAGTTAACTCTTATGCAAAGCTTTTTGATGCTTGTCTTGAAAGTACTATTCATGAAAAGTTTTTGCTTATATGATTCAGTTGTTTACTCTTTATCTATTTGTTAGCAAACTATAGACCATTGCCTTGAGTCACTTCATTCATGACATGAGCCTTGCAATATTATTTGATCAAGATTGTGTGAAGCATGTCTCCTCAGAAATTATTTTGTTGTTATCGTTTTACCTACTCGAGGACGAGTAGAACTAAGCTTGGGGATGCTTGATACGTCTCCAACGTATCTATAATTTCTGATGTTCCATGCTTATATTACCAATTGCTACATGTTTTATATACACTTTATATCATTTTTATGCATTTTCTGGGACTAACCTATTAACAAGATGCCACAGTGCCAGTTCCTGTTTTCTGCTGTTTTTGGTTTCAGAAAAGTTGTTCTGGAAATATTCTCGGAATTGGACGAAACAAAAGCCAAAGTCCTATTTTTCTGACACGTACACGAGTCCGAAGGAGAGACGAAGGGGGCGTGGGCCGCCTCACCACGTGGTGGCGCGGTCCCACCTCCTGCCGCGCCGTGACGTGGTGAGGGGCCACGGCCTCCACCGACGGCCCCTTCGCCTATAAATTGCCTTTCGGGAAAACCCTAAGTACCCGAGTCATATTCCACGAAAAGTTCCAGAGCCGCCGCCGCCGTCAACCCTAACTCGGGAGGGTTCTGAAGCTCTTCCCGGCACCCTGCCGGAGAGGGGAATCATCACCGGAGGGCTCTACATCGCCATGCCTGCCTCCGGAGTGATGTGTGAGTAGTTCATCTTTGGACTATGGGTCCATAGCAGTAGCTAGATGGTTGTCTTCTCCTCTTGTGCCATCATGTTTAGATCTTGTGAGCTGCCTATCATGATCAAGATCATCTTATTGTAATGCTACATGTTGTGTTTGCTGGGATCCGATGAATATTGATACTATGTCAAGTTGAATACTGAATATTATGTCTATGTTTTTATGATCTTGCATGCTCTCCGTTGCTTGTTGATACTCTGGCCAAGTGGATGCTTGTGACTCCAAGAGGGAGTATTTATGCTAGATAGTGGGTTCAGTCTCCATTTAATCTGGGGGAGTGACAGCAACCCCTAAGGTTGTGGATGTGCTGTTGCCACTAGGGGTAACCTAATGATGCTTTGTCTAAGGATGAATGTGTTGTTTACATTATGCACTTTACTTAATGCAATTGTCTGTTGCTTGCAACTTAATACTGGAAGGGGTGCGGATGCTAACCTGAAGGTGGACTATTTAGGCACAGATGCATGCTGGATAGCGGTCTGTGTACTTTGTCGTAATGCCCAAATGAATCTCATAGTAGACACCACAACTTGCACATGCATGTTATGCACTTATCAATATTGTCAATTGCCCAGCTGTAATTTGTTTACCCAGCATGTTAGTTATTTATTATGGAGAGACACCACTAGTGAACTGTGGACCCCGGTCCATTCTTTTACATCTGAAATACAACCTACTGCAATCATTGTTCTTTTTCATTCTCTGCAAACAAACATCATTTTCCACACTATACGTCTAATCCTTTGTTTTCAGCAAGCCGGTGAGATTGACAACCTCACTGTTAAGTTGGGGCAAAGTAGCTTGATTGTGTTGTGCAGGTTCCACGTTGGCACCGGAATCCCTGGTGTTGCGCCGCACTACACTCCTTCACCAACAACTTCAGAAGTGACTTCGATCTCCTACTGGTTCGATTAAATCTTGGTTTCATACTGAGGGAAAACTTGCTGATGTACTCATCATTCCTTCCTCTTGGGGTTCCCAACGAACGTGTGACTTTCACGTCATCACTCCTCCATGGCAAAGTTACGATCTTGGGGGATTTCCTCTTCGATCTCCTCGCCCGATGCGGAGCAGGCGGCCGGCGAGGGAGGGGCGGAGCAGGGGGCACGGCGACGGAGCAGGAAGGAGCTGTGGTTTCAGGTGAAAAAAGGCAGGGGTGTTTTCGCAAAAACACCACCGCGCCCGGTAATTCGGGTCAGAGGGAGTAGAAAAAATAAACATTTAAGGAAGAAAAGATGGTAGTGCAAGCTAAATACTGAACAAGAGCTAAGAACAAGTTTTTAGAAAGAACATGAAGGGTTTGGGAGATGATTCGCCAACATACCTTCCGAAGCTCTCAGTGCAACAGCTATATCTGTTGTAAGAAGTGGACCCATACCAGCTAGAATTTCACCAAAGATAATAACCCTTCCTTTTTGATATGGTGTATGCCTCGCCGCATTGTGTATGGCTCTGCAACATCTTGCATCATTATAGCAGTTTGGACTGATGTGTCCTCACTCCACACCAATCTTTTCCAGTGATGCGTGGAGCCATACTGTACTCATCACTGTTGGCATCATTCTGAATTTTCTAAAGAGCGCTATTAAATCATAGAAATATGCCTCATCACACATTCCTGAATAGCATAGAAGGAAAGTTAGGATTCACAAGAAAACTTCAATGTGAGCCTGGTGCTTAGCATGAAGACTCATGTGTTCTGGCAAAATATGTTAAAAATGAGAAAAAGAATAAGCAATATGAAAATTGAGCTCCATTGGTCGTTATTAAGCAGTAGGAATTCAAATATGTGAATGGACTACTGAATCACGCAAACACGACCCAAAGGTACCAATTATGCACTAAAACAATATGACAGGGGTTGAAATGAAGATCAAAAATGCATTTGCTGCACTTGCTATGGTATTGGTTCTCGAAGAGATGCAGAAAATCAACGTGGAACTTAGCTTACCATGCATATATTATTAAAGCTCTTAACTATAAATATAATCATAACACCTTTATAGTTTATACTCTAGAAGACAATTTTTCAAACGACGCTTGAATTAAGAATTGTACACCAGCGATACAAAAACACATCAGTGAAGCCCTGAAGGATACTACAAAGTTCATCAACGAAATCAAACACACGAAGAACAGAGCTTTTGATGACCTGCATATACAGTTCATCGTGAATTGTCATGTGCAAAACAACTTGAGTTAATCACAGATTTGCAGCCCACGTATTCAATATAGATTCATGATGCACATCAAAAACATGAATGGAGAAAATCATCGTGATTATCACCTGCTCCTTCAACTTATTTCCTGAACTTAAAGTCCGAGAAAGAATAGAACAGGTCAATCTTAACCAAGGAGTCCTTCTATAGTACTTTGATTTGACCACCATGGCTACGAAAACGACGTGGATTTCCTTGTGTCAAAGCAGCGCCACGACGTTCACATGTTACAGCGAGAGTAACAAATTCCTTTGGAGAGAAAATCAAGTAATTCACTCTTTGGCTTATCTATCTGGAAGGGTCAGTGCTCACCTCGACGCCGATCTGGTTGAGAACTCTTGCTGGTCCATTCCGGCGTCCACCTCCGCTGCAACGTAGCTCGCCGGAAGAGAAGGAGGGCACGAGGGCGGCGAAGACCCGCGCCGCCGCGCCCACGCGAGCGTGCTAGGGATGCGTCTACCTCCGCGACGTCGGCAGGGCTGGAAGGAGGCATGGCGGTAGGGCGACAGAACCCTAGCTTGCCGGAGGAGGAGTAGGGCGCGAGGGCGGCGTAGACCTATGCCGCCGCCAGAGGCTGGACTGCTTTTTCGTAGCGCTGATGATGGAAGGGAGCAGGGCGAGTTTTCTCGCTGAACTGGACCGGGCCGAGGTAGATGGGCTGTGAGCGGAGAACGATCGCGATTCGCGAGGGAGCGGCAGAAAATGGAGACGTACCAACGTACGGACTCCCATTTAATAGTAAAGATGATGGTATTGCAGGGACGTGCATATTGACAAACCACGCAACAAAAAATATTTTTCGATAGCCTAGTAGTGTAACAAAGCTATACTCCATAATTGATACAATGATTATTTGAGTGAGACGATGTTTAGCAGATGAACTCAACCACGCTAACTATGCTACACAGAATACACGATTCGATAAAAATATGGGACTATTCGGTTAAAATCATCACATAATTATACTTATTTTTAATACAACATAGTCAGATGCTATTTAATATACCATCCCGTATATCGTATTCGGATTGTTTAACACGATATGAACTTAAAACGGATTTGAGAGGATCCGACAAAATTATCCTGAGTGTCCCAATGTTTCTCTTTCAGTAGGAATGGGACCCGGTAATATGCTGGCCATGGGGAGGCGGGCTTGACTGCTTTGACTGCCTGGGCCAAGCCCTCGAATTAAGCGCGGCCTGAGCAGTGGGCAGCCCGGATTGGGCGCAGCTGCCGACAGACGAGGCGGCCCAGGAGCCCATACCTGCCCGCACGAAAACCCACGCCTGTGCGGACCAGAAGCCTCACAGCATCGGAAGAAGGGCTGGTCCGGACCGTCAGCGATAATCTCGACACGAACAGATGCATGTGACTGTAGAAGGCGTGCATGTTGCTCTCGCTGACGACCGTTATTTATCCAGTGGAAAGCCGGGATGTGTGGCCTGGACCGCTGGACGGGTGGTCAAACTCGGTTTTGGCAGCGGGAAGCGTCCGCGTTCTCTGCGACGACGTGCATGTGTAATGAAAAAAATTAAAAACTGTCTGGTTGTGTTTACTAGCAAACACAGGGAAACGTTGACTCATTTTTGGCAAAAAAAAAAAAATAGCTTGTGCGTCTCATAATAAGATGCAATAATCAATGGGAGGCCATAGCTCGTCCATTGTGATACCCATGTGGTGATTTCTTGGATCACAACACCTGTCCCGTTGGCACAGTATTTCAGAGGTGCTCATATGTGAATGATGCCCCCTAAAAAAAAGGTGAAGGATGCATGTACGTGTGTGCGTTCACATAAGGTGCATGTATGCATGTATACGTAAGCGTCTTTTTATACTGCATTTGATAGAAAAAAGTATTATTGAATTAAAAGCGTGATTGGTTGTGTGCACAGAGTTTCATGCAACAGCGGCGGTAAAAAACTTTATCTAAAAGTCTTGGAGATCGCGAGATCGGCCATATTCTTTGTTTGTCTGGCGTATGGTAAGGTTTGATATCTTTAGCACTCTGGATTGGTGTCGGACTCTTGCAAGGTTGTGATGTTGTTTGGGGTGTGTCCATAACCGATGTTCTATCTGGGTTTATTCGACCTCGTTGTTAACGGTAAGTGGTTATGATGGTTTTCAAAGTATTGATTCATAAGGACGTCAGTGGGTGGCCCAATCTTTTGCTGCTTGTTCAGTGCATGTTTCAACCTCCAGCAGCTATCAAACACTCGGAAGAAAAACACGACCATTATAAATTTCAGTGTTTTTTCATTTGTAGACCGTGTTGCATCGAGTTATATCTCATTTCTGACAACAGTTTTTCTTGATAATATCATATTTTGGGTGCGTTTTCTCAAAAATAAAATTGACAACTTCTCATATGAGAGGCCACTTTCCGACGATTGGACCTTGAAGTCGGCCCTGCCTGCATTTTTATCTTAAGCTGGCCACATTAATATGTATCAGGCAATTTAAGGCCTTCATTTATACATGAATGTACTTCTCCGTGTGTTATCCACACAGACTGAGGCATAGCCGAGTGGTGGGAAAGGGTTGATGCCTTCTCACCCACCGTTCGAGTGCTCTGACACGCAATTTGGGATTGTCGTACCTTTCTTCTTAATGACAATGCCATGGGACCCGCCCCATCGGTCTCGTATTTTTTGTGTGTTATCCACAGTCGATTAGTCTAAAAATTAGTCTTCAGTCGATTAGTCTAAAGTATATATAAGTTATCAAACGGCTTATGAGCGTAACATATTCTCATAAGGTTTGTTATTTCTAATCATGTGATAACTATCACACACGATTCCACTTTATGAATTGTCTGCATTATTGGAAATATTACACACGATTTCGTCGCAATAATTTGAAACCGAAGGTAAAAGCTTTGCCTTTTCTATTAATTAAGCAGAAGGTGTTGACCGGTTAATTAACGGGTAACCGGCCGAAAACCGGTACAAACACCCTCGCCGACCGTCATGGAACACGACCGTCGCGAGGGCAAACACGGCCACCCTGGCTACCAAACGCAAACCGCACACACCCCGCTAGAGACGAGGGTCGTCGAGAAGGCAGCCCACCGACGTCATCGTCATCACTCACTCCTCGTGAGCGACTCCGACTTCCTCGAAGAAGCGACCACCGAAGACCTCACCGAAGGGCCTCGTGAAGCCTGCACCGGCCTATGCCAAACAGATGACCCTTCGTGTAGGCGACTGGCAGCTCCGATTCTGAAAACGAGCTCCGAATAGGAGATGGGCAGGACTCGCGCCGACGAAGGTCTTCAAGGTCGGGCCGCCCAAAGCAGGTCATCGTTGCCGCAAGACACGCCGGTCTGCAGCTCCGACTTCACAACATAGGAACATCAAACCTGAGGACGAGTCGGACACGCTGGGACAAGATGCCGACTAACAAAGCCTTGCCGCAACCACATCATCGCTCATCGCCATTGTCGTTGCCGCGCGAGCCTCCACACGGAACCGAGCACCCCCACCAAAACACACCACTGGTCCCTCCGACCAAAGCACAACTCCAAGCATGATGCCCTAAAGAGGGGAACGACGCTGAACACCGCCATCATCCGATCCGAGGATCTGAGGTTTCCCCCGGAGGTAGCGGAAGGAGATTGGAGCTTCACCTCGGCGATGCCTTCAAGAAGGAAAACGGCGCACAAGGCGTCGCCATCACCGGCTCCGGCCAGGGACCGAAGGCAAGGTATTCACCCGGGTCTGCTCCAAGATCTCCAAGCACCACTCTGTGCAGATCGAACCACCTTCGAGGTCCAAGACGACGACCATCCCGGACCGGCCCGGCAGAGCCCACATGCGCCAGAATGGAGGCAAGCTCCGGATCCTGCACCCCGGAGCTCCTGGCCGGCCGGGACAGCGCTGCAGAGAGCAGGGGCAGGGCCAAAACCCGCCCTGCCATCCGAACTGGAGCCACCCAACGAAAGGCGAGCTCGTGCGACGCTGCTGGAGACGCCGCACCGCCGGCCGCCGATGACATCACGACCACCGCGCGCCGCCGAGTGTGCCGCTCGGGGGCCGCCAGCGCGACGCCACCTCACCGCCGCGGCGAGGCACCGCCGCCACCTCCAACCGCGCCGGGCTGGTTTCCGGGGCCGCCGCCCCGGCGTGCCCGCTCCAGAGCCACGCGAGGCCCTCCGCTCAGAGCCCGGCGCTGTGCCCGCACTCCCTTTGGGAGCCGAGCGCCGCCGCCACCGCGGCAGGGAAGGCGGCGACGGCGGCAGGGGCCCTGCGAAGGGGCCGAGGTGTGGTGAGGTCTTTTTCGCCCGGGCCGCCCCGAGGGACGACACGGGGGTCGGCGGGTGAGGGAGGGGGCGGCAGGAGAGGAGGCGAGTGGCGGCGGGGGACGGCCCTGGCGGCGCGGGGGCGGGGACGGCCCTGGCGGCGGCGGCGCGGGGGCGGAAACCTAGTCGCGGGTCCGTGCAGGCAACAATAAACGCATCTGTGCTGGTCTTCGTCGCAATAATCATGTGTAATATGAATTGACGCCTCAATTTCCACATGTGTATAGTCTTCCCGCCTTTCTCCTGCCAGCCACGCGTTAGCGATGTGTGTAGAGTATTCTTGTCTTTACCAGATGATTTATTTTATGGGACCCAGACCTGTATACACAGTGTATCTCGTGTACTAACTCACCTCGACGCTCCAATCTCCAAGCCTACATATCCGTGTATAGTTATCGTCTGATACCCGTTGTAAATAATTCCAACAAGTAGGGTATTTACCTTTTCATAGAGTTCTTATCTGGGCAATCTCTCGTAGCAATCTCATACCAGGACGTTTACATTGTTGTCTTCCCCCACATTTTGTCTACAACTTCGACCACAGGTTTTATAGCGACCACGTAATATGAGATAATTTCAAGACATCACAATGCGATTTATGGTGGGTTTTTTCTACAAGGTTGTTAACTTTATGTCAATTTTGGTGTTTTTTAATTTATTCCTGTAAATACTCGTCGACAATACTATTCCAATATAATTACGAAATGCAATGCCACTAAACCTTTTCCCTTTCCTGCAAGTCGGCCGTTTGGTGTCCGGACTAGTTGTCGGTATATATTATTTCGTTCCTAATGTAAAATAGGTTAACAATTGATAAGGTTGGCTGTCTGGTGAGTGTCGTTGGGGCACCGCCCCCACTGTGCCAAAAATATGTATGTTACCCACAAAGCAGACACATTTTCAGGGTGTCGGAACATTTTTGAGCAGGTCGGTGGAGATGCTCTTATAACCTCAATACTCCATTTTCCTATAATAAAAAAGCAAGTCTTTTGCATGGTTAAAAAACATCGGGTTAAACCTCGTAATAATTGGTTTTTAATGATTGATTATATTCAGATGAACTTTGTTGCATACAAAACCTCCTAGGACCATTATGGGTATGATATTTATTCGCTTTCTTAGAATCTTGAGAAACATCTTTGGATTGTGTTCCTTCTCGTGCATGCACCCATACAGTACTTGTTATAGATGACTGGATCACATGTTTTTACTAGTGAAACTCATTTTCTATTCGTCCGTGAGTCATCGTCGAGGCCCGGCCAGCTAGCAAGGCGGCATTCAACGATCAAATCCAACGTAACGTTCCAGGCTTCCAGCACCGACAAGGGTCTTGTTGGTTGGCGCTAGAGGCTAGAGGAGGCTGTGGAGTAGCAGGGTACGTAGCTAGTGTGGACTAGTAGCCCGGCTGGCGCTTTAACATCGGAGTGCATGCATGAACTGACCGATGCAGTGCACGCAATACCCGGCAGATATTGCTCATGTTTTTATAGGGATATTTGAGCATCTAGTAGTAGATGGTAGATGTTGGATAAACTCAGTACCGGATAAATCGTATCCAATGAACTGGATTTTGATAGCTTAGGGTGTGTTAGATTCAGGGGTAGAATTTAGGGGTTGAGGGCATCCCAAACCACCTGGTTAGGGGTAGCCAGTTTTTCGTCTTGGTTCGGAAAAACTTTAGATGGTTAGGGATAGCCATTTGTATGTTTCGTTCGGACAGACAGAAGAAGAAGAATAAGTGAGTCACCAAAGAAGACGGTTCGACGACGACACTAGGGACGCCAACCACAAGTGGTTGCTCTCCTCCGACAGATTTGGGCGGACGAGCTAAACCAATATTTCGAGGAATATTCTCCAAATTTGGCTATCCCTGCCACCACTCAGTCTCTGAACCAAACACGGGATAACCATAAAAAAAGTGGCTATCCCTCACCATCCAGTGGATAGCCACTGAACCAAACACACTCTTAATGGATATTCACACGGAAATAGAATTTTGCAAGTTCACGATAGAAATTGAGCATAGAACAAAGATGAACACTACAACCGAACTGAAATTAAAGTACAATCGAACTGAAATTAAAGTGAACTAAAAACAGAAATGGAAACCCTAGCTGCGGAAATTGCTCGCTAGAGCTGTGCTATGGTTATAGTGGCCAGAGGCTGGGTGTGGCGGAGGGGTTCAGTATTGGTGCCCCATCGACCCCTCTGTCCCGTCTAAATTGCGGCCGAGCCAACGCATATCCGGTAGCCCGGATAAGTATCTAGACCAAAATTCAGCCCACCCTCAAATCGACCGGAATTTTCTAGATAGATTGGCTCATCTGCTAGAGATGCTCTTAGACAAACCTGTGGGGTTTACTCGAGAGACGGATGGATTGAGAGGTGCATCCGTGCATGGACTGCCTGGATAAACAGGTGAAGCTCGTCCAATCCATCGGGACTTGGAAGCACAGTAGAAGAACACAAGTTTGGATGATGCTGGTGGAGTGTGTGAGGTAGCGGTTGCTCCAGCTCCGTGCTGTGATATAAACAAGCAGCTCAGCTCTCACATCATCACACATCAAGTCGAGACATGAGGTCGAGATCACATCAGTGATCAGTCTGGGTTTCGGCGGCCTGTGCGAGCGTGTTCAATTAGCCTGAGCCGCAGTGCAGCAGTCAGTCATCAGAGACTCGAGGTAGTCATGTGGAGACAGTGGAGTGGACTCCAGTGCAAAAGCTGGGGAAGTGCCGCCTCCGTTTTGGGCAGGCAGCGGCTGGGCAGGACGCGTGCTTGGCATCAAAAGGCAGCAGGGATCGGCTTGACGTACGCTTCCCTGTTCCCTCTCGCGCGAGCGTAAGACTGCGGTCGTCGCGGTACTTGTCTGCAGGGCTCCTTGTTGATCCCTCCGGCGGTGGTTTCCTGGGCATCTATCTGCTGATCGTCCGTGCTCTAGTAAGAGGGAGCAGGTTTGACGGGCTGCTGGCGCGTGCGATATGAGAATGCGTGCGCCCGTGTGAGTCGTGGAAGGGACATACGTTACCTGCGTGGGTGTGCGTGCCCACTGCCCAGCATCTACTGGCAAAATGGACATGTTTGACCACGTGGCGAAACTATTTCACAGAATGAATGTTCGGTGAAACTATTTCACCAAACTAACCATTTCGAGTAGCGACTCATAATCAGGCGCTACACTCTACATAATAGCGTCTTCTGATTAGGCGCTACATATTTGATTTTGTAGCGCCCGAGGGTAAGGCGCTACACAAATGGCTGTTTCCAAACGTTATTAGGAACTCTACTCAAGGAAGGACTTAAGTATTGCGCGGTCAAGTTGGTCACATCATGTGTGCGGTGGTAGGCATGGACGCGGCCTCGCGGGTTCGAGCCTCCGCTTTGCACGTTTTTTCGCTTTTTACATTTTTTTTTTCTCTGCCCCGAGCCCATCTCCATCGTTGCCTCGAGCCGGCTGTCCCCGTCATTGCCTCGACCCGCGGCCGCCCGTACGCCAACGGCCGGGCGCTGTCTAGGGCCGCCGCCGCCCGTGTGCCCCCGTCCGCCCCTGTCCCTACCGCCGCTGGCCTCAATATCCTCGTCGCGGATGATTCGTTCAAAGTCATGGAGAAGATCCTCCCCTTTCGTGGCTGCTGCTTCCAATTCCATTCCGGCGACCGGCGGCTGAGCAGGCGGGAGGTGCGCGGGCTGCAGATCTAGGAGAGAGCGTCGACAGAGGATTCGTCGGGAGAAGCAAGTGCCGGCGTGGATGGGCCGCGCAGTTCAGAAAAAAAAAAGTAAAAAAGAAAAATTGTGCCAAGTTGGGACTCGAACCCACGACCTACCAAACTTGGCTCGCACCACATAACCATCTTAATTGAGCAAATCTTATGTCTATAAAAGAGTAGCACTGCCAATAACGTGTAGAAACCGCCATTTGTGTAGCGCCTTCCACTCGGGCGCTACATGCCCAGATGTGTATCGCCTGAACGCTGGGCGCTACTATGTAGAGCATAGCGCCTGATCGTTGGGCGCTACTCAAAATGGTTATTTGAGTGAAATAGTTTCACCGAACATTCAGTTTGTGAAATAGTTTCGACTCGTGGTCAATTGTGTCCATTGCGCCGCATCTACTACCTACATTCCATAATAAGACGCGTATTTCAAATGTTTTGACGAAAGCTTTGACCGAAAAATAGTCTACTAGTAATATGTAATTATTTATGTGCCATATAATTAGTATCATTTTATTCCTACTCAAAAAGACTTTCTTATGGTTTTTGATTTCTATCACATAACTCACGTGCTAAATGAGTAATCTATACTTCTTATAAAGCATAAGCCCACTAACTTTATTAATTATTTTTGTATCTCAACATGCGAGCTATTCATATCATCCATTCTCTTAACCAATTAATTTTTCCATGTCATGTCAACTAATATTTATTAATCACACATCATCTATTACTCAAGCCACATCATCCACTATTTGAGCCATTCCTTATCCATGTTGGTAGAACTTTGAACTAGCTAAGTACACTTCCTACGACAATTAAACTGGACCATAGGTAGTAATATTTTATTTCAACCTAGATAACTAACAATCTAACATGTTATTTGGCATGGTCCTGAGTGGGCCGGAAAGGGGTCTGCTTCAGCTTCACGCTGTGCATGAGAAAAGTTGTCGGGAGCTCCTATATCCCGCCTTCAGGCGGCCGGATTGACCCCTACCGCCTCAAGGTCGGACCACTCTGTCGGCCCATTTAACTATTTAAGTTTCCTTTCTAATTTAATTAGTGTTTCACTTTTTCTGGTCATTTTCATTTTATTTATCTATTTTGGAAAATCAAATTTTAATAAGAGTTTCAGATTTGAAATATTTTGAAAGCCTGAACACTTTGCTAATTCTGATTTTTTATTTTAACTTTTCAAATCTAAATGTTTTTAAAATTTGATCATTTTTTATATCTAAACACATTTTAAATATGAACATTTTTAGATGTGAATAATTTTAAAATTTGAAACAATTTTAAAAGCATAAGAAAGTGAAGCAAAAAATAAAATAGAGAAAGGACAAGAAAAAGAAAACAGAAAATAAAACGAAAAAGAAATCGGAGAAGAAAAACGAAAGAAGAAAATAGGAGTAGAAAATCTAGCGAATGGGCCGGCCCATTCGCGGATATTCAGGCCGCGTGACCGTTTCACCCGCAGGTGGCGAGATATACGATTTGCCTGTTGTTGAGGAGGAAACGACGCACGCGAATCATCGAATGAATCGGCCGCGGCTGCTGTGGGGCCTCAGGCCGCCGACGAACCCCATGGTGACTGAGCTCTCACCGAGCGGTGCCAATTCTCCATGGCCAGCCTACTGGAAGGCCGCGGGAAGCACAAGAACCTAGCCGTGTGAGCCTCCTCCTACTCCTCATCACTTCCACTACTCTACAGAGTACATACACTCGTATTCTTACTGGTTAAATTGGGAGCCACAGAGAGAAGAATTTTCCAGTGGCTATCTCCTCATCACTTCCATAACTCATTGACTGTTCCATCGATCTACACCATTTTCCAGTGGCTGATACTTGACTACTTGAGAGGAGCCACACACATATCCTCTAGCTATCTGTAGTATACACTGTGCATCATACAGTTATTGATATCTTATACGGTGTATTATTTAGTTCTGTCCGGATAAACAGAGAGAAGAATTTCATCAGAAACTGCTGCATGAAACAGATTGAAAAGCTGCGCCAGATCACCTCAGGACATTAAATCCAATGACCAATGAGGTATGTTCTTATCCTCATTTCATCATGCCAGAATTACAGAGCTATGACTTCATCTCCGGGAACAAGCCAATCATGTAAGTGTAAGATTTTTTAATTATTATTTATGCAAATCATTTCTTGGTGCAACGTTTACTAGTCTGACATTACAAACTAGTAAATCCTATGCATACGGAGAATCAGTTTTTGGAGATCGAACTGATGAGAATAGCCTCTAGTGTCTTGTTTCTGAAATAGCCACGCTCAGTTCATTGATCTAAGGTACGTTATACAGGTTGTAATATGTGTTTCTTACGGGAAGGCTGTAATATGTGTTGGGGACGTAATAGTGTCATAGCATGCAAGTTCTCTAAACAAAATATAATGGCGTGATGCTCATGCTGAACGATGACGTTGTCTTTTCTGAAGAAAGATTTCACACATGGATGTCTCCTTGTCATAACAAGAAATGGTGTTTCGGCCAGAGGTATTGCAAAATAATTATTCCATGCGAGAGAAAAACGTTTTCTTAATCATGTTGATCCAACTTTTTCGTCTTTAAGCAGGTTTCCTTGACAACCTGTCATTTTTGCAAACTAAAATACACATCCATTGGGCCATTGGATTTTCCAAACCTGAATTAACCCTAGTGTCCAACATATAAGTTTTTATTGCACTGTTTACTTAGGGCTGAAGCTTGAATGCAAATAAAAAGTTATACTGCTCCATAATCTTCGCACTTTACCATTCTCTTAGAGCATCTCCAGTCGGAGTTGCCAAATTTGGCCCCCAAACTGTCCGCGGACACGTCCGAACGTGTCCGCGGACAGTGACCGGGCGACCCCTAAAAACATGCCGCTCCAGCCGTCCTCCTCAAACGAAAACCCCAAATCAATGCAAACCATGCAACGTAGATATAGGCATAGTTCATCAACGTGGAATTGATACAACGTTGATAGTTCATCATCCGACAACGGGTTGCCGAATTACTTACATACAAAAGTATTTTTTAGATCGGTAAATCTCACATCGGAGATTTGCCCTTGCCGGAGCCGCCGGCGGCGTCGCCCTTGGAGCGCTTGTGGAAGGCGTAGTACGGATCCGCGTCTTCCTCGTCGTCGTCGACGACTTGGCCGGAGAGGATCCGCACGGCGCGGGCCTGCTCCTCCGCGTGGCGGCTCGCATTGGCCGCCGCCTTCTTCTTCTTCTCCG
Source organism: Poa pratensis (assembly GCA_947311845.1). Classification (NCBI taxonomy): domain Eukaryota; kingdom Viridiplantae; phylum Streptophyta; class Magnoliopsida; order Poales; family Poaceae; genus Poa; species Poa pratensis. The sequence continues at coordinate 158,770,810 of CAMZMU010000052.1, forward strand.
CCTCCGCCTGCGACAGCGCGATGGGCGCCTCCAGCGCTTCTTGGTCCTTGCGGCGACGGGCGTCGGTCTCGGCGGAGGTGAAGGACTGAGCCACCACCTGGAGGGGGAGGTCCGCGTCAGCCCCGACGACGGCAGCCGCCATGCTCAGCGATTGGCCCGCCCGCTTCGCCTAGCAGAACGCGCGCCCCACCGTCTCCGGCGCCCGCGGCGGCGGCTCTGGCAGAAGCCTTCACCCCTCCCCATCGGGAAGGATCCTCCATCCAGGAGGGGCTTGGACCGGCGGGAGACGACGACGCGGCGCAGGCGCAGACGCCGGAGCTGACCTGCGGCTGACGCTTGGGAGCGCCGATCTACGTGCCGGAGCCGACCAGCGGCTGCATTATCCTCCAGCGACCGGAGGACAGCGACGCGATAAGCGAGGTCGTCGTTGGGGTCCTCCTCGCCTTGCTCGACCGGTGTCTCCGCCGCCGGCGCCTTGCTCTCCGCGTCCGCCGGCTCATCCCAGAAGCTGCCGTCCTCGGAGCTGCTCGCCATTGCGGATTGGAGATGAGGAGGAATGGGGAATGCGGTTAGGGTTTTCTCGGGGGCTCTGATTTTATCACGCCGGCGAGCCACTCGACGCGTGGACACCGCCGGTCAGTGTTCTCCGACGGTCAGCCTTCATCCGACACGTGGGCCCGATGACAGCGACTAGGGGGCGGACGTGTCCGGGCGCGTCCGGGCCGCCCCAAACCCGCCCCACATTTGGGTTGGGTTTGGGGTGTGCCGCACCGCCCGGTCGTTTGGGGCGGTTTGGGGGCCATGGCTGGGTCGTCGATTTTGGCCCAAAGGCCGTCCGATCAGTCCGCCCGAATGTTTAGGCTAGCTATGAGGGGTCCGACTGGAGATGCTCTTACAAAGTGACCATTTGAGAGATTAAGCCAAACACTGGAGTCATCGGTGTAGGCAGAGGAGGGCGACCAAATTATCAGATTCTCTTTTCCATCTATACACAGACTTTTGGTTGTCAACCATTCTCCTACCTATTTACCTGAGCTGACGATGCACACAATGGTATCCACTAATCACACAGCCATCTGATGGGGCCCTTGTGCGGCCAGAGAGAAGGTCCAAAGTGAAGTGAGGGAATACGAGGTGTGAGATATGTATTTTTCATACTGCTCACCACATGTGCCATGTGGTAAGAATTTATGGATTCCAGCAAAAGCTCACGAACATGCGATCTGCGTGGCTTTACAATAATTTTCGTCCTGGAGATCATACTCCCTCTGTCCTAAATTACTTTGCATTTTGGGTTTAGTCAAAGTCAAACTTTATTCTTTTAACTAAGTATATAAGAAAAAATATTAATATTTATAATGTCAAATTAATATTATTTAAATCGTCTTAAAACATAGAATCATATCATATCCATTTCATATTATGGATGTTGGTGTTTTTATCTATATGTTTGGTCAAACTTTTAAAAAATTAACTTTCAAAAAATTCAGAACGCGGGGTAATAAAAGACAGAGGGAGTACGATATAGCTCACCGACCTAGACCAATTGCTTCTTGGAATTGGAGGGTCTTTCTTAGGACCACCAGCTCTTGGGTAAATTTGTTTACACAAAACTCTTGAGCAAGCTAGGTGTATAGTTTAATACTCTAATGACATTGCCGCTCCAACTACCATTGGCACTTCCGCCTGCAACAACACATCCACCCTTAATCATTTGATGGGCATGTTCGACCACCCTTGTTACAACGTGGATGGTGGTTAATTTACCCTTAGTATATATGCAATACCATAGCTTTCAAAGTTGTTGTACGGCTATTGCATTAGCATAAACCACATTACTATCTATCTATACTACTATTAAAAGAGTAAACTTGTGTTGATACATTGAATTTGAGCCCTTCAATATTTGGCCAACGGTCCAGATCGCTCCAATGTTTGACAACTCAACACAAATCCACTTTTGCCCGTTTTACCCTCTCATCAAATCACATAATACTGCTAATGCCATCGTACCAGTTCGTTTTATTTCCTATGTTCTCCTCGATGAAAAAAGAACAATTCCGCAAGCTGCTCGACAATGCCGCGCACCGCCACGTTTCCGTCACGCTTGGCACGAACTGGGCGCTACGGAGCTTCTCGCCGGTGACAGAGCATGTCAACCCGGTCGAACAGGACGACACGACAGTACACCAGGAACGCCATTAGGCCGGTGATGAGCCCGAGGTCGTTGTCAGTTCTCGCGGCCATCCTCCAAGTGCTGCAACAGCTCGGCCTCCAGGAAAGCCGCCTCCTCGGCGCAGTCCCACCAGGTGGTGATGCCGACGCGGCCGAGCACCATCCACGCGTCCTCGGCGTGCGGCGTGGCGCTGCTGGTGAACTTGACGAGCATGGAGAGCTCGGCCTCCAGGAAAGCCGCCTCCTCGGCGCAGTCCCACCAGGTGGTGATGCCGACGCGGCCGAGCACCATCCTCGCGTCCTCGGCGTGCGGCGTGGCGCTGCTGGTGAACTTGACGAGCATGGAGCGCACGCTCCGCGCCGCGCGGACGTCGTCCGCGTCAGGCCATAACGCCGCGCGCCACGCCTCAAGCTTCACGAGGTCCCGCGCCTCGACGGACGGCTCCGCTGGTCTGGCCCCGCGGCCCTGCCTCCCTCGCCGGCGTCCGCTAGGAGGAATTTGCCGGTGCCACGCTCTTCGCCTCTTGGGATCCTGCCTCACTGAAGCTGCTCCTGCTTGCTGCCGTAGATAGGTAGCTCGGCCTTGAAGACCAGAGATTGTGCGGCCATCACCTGCAATCGACAATGAACTTGACGTCTTCTCCTTCCCCGTTCTTCAGCATGTATTCAATATGATGGTGTAGAAAGGCTACTGGCCTGGTCGGTTTCATGGTTACAGACTTTTGATTTGCCAAAGTTTGACCCAGATTTTTATTTGTTGTATGCTACCAAAACGTTGGCTAAATCCCCTCCAATTTGATTTGGTAGAAGATTTAAAGAAGCGGCTGTACAGGAAGAAAGTATTTCCGGACTGAAGAATATATCCTTCAAATATAATGCTAAGCTGCTATTAGTTGACAAGCAGTACAATTATCAGATATTTTCTTTCACTGAAGTGTGCTTAGCTTTGTGTGCAGTATTGAAGTGAAAATAGAAAAGTCAAATGAAGAGTTTGCTTATTCTCTAAGCATAATTGAACTTGAGCAAAGAATATGGTTCTGTTGATGATAAATTCTTCCCAAACATGAATGATGTTCGTGTTACGCATATTATAACTTGAGCTAAACAAGATAAAAATATATTTGGTATGGTGACAATTTTGAGGCGTGAGAACGGGTATATAATTGGTCTTATGCTTGCTATAGTTGGGTGCACTAATGGAGACGTGCGTTGCACGTGCCCTTCAACTAGTTATATACTAAAAGCAAAATGAGTTAGCTAATAGAGCCACCACGTTAACCCACATCATCATAATTAATTTTAACAGTTCGATCTAAAACTTGTGGCTGCGATATAACTACAAAACTATGTTACGTTGCAATTTTGATAACGAGAACACGTTAATCCAAGTCCTAGAGACCTAGACAAAGATAACGTCTAGGGATCGAACACCAGACCACGTATTAAATATGGCTGGACTCTTTTTTGGTACGAAAATAAGTGCCCGTAATCAGATCCGTCAGCCGGAGCACAGGCGCTACCGGATGCAAAACTCTCGCTCACTTTTCCGTTCAGAAGTAAACGGGATGCAAATATCAGAATCGTCGGCCGGCCGGACACCGTCGGATGCCATGAGAACAAGAAGAGTTTTCTCGGCCTGTTCCAACATGCATCACGCTCTATTTTTATGCTATGATCAAAATCGTTGGTAACGTCCACTGGCCCTGTCGACTAAAAGAACGCATGCAAGTATGAAGTATTTCACTCGCGCCGAGAGAACGCAAGCAGCTGGAGGATGCATGGCTGACTGGCATGATGCATGCATGCATGCACAAGATGACAAGAGCGAAATTGAATTAATTGATTGAACCCCTAACCAATGATGCGAGATAAGAGTATGTGGTAAATCAGATCAGGTAGATTATATATGCACCTCACGATAAGACTTTGGTATTAATTTATTAGGTTTTCAGATATTATTTTTTCGAGTGTCAGTTGCTTCATCAAATCCATTATTTATCCTATCCATTTGTGCTCCATTCCTATCCAGCTAATAAGAATGCTTTGTATCCAGGTAATGATTAGGGATATCAGTCTTAACTTAGTAGTATTACGTATACGTTAATTGCTAAAAGAGCATTTTCTAGGCCCAAAAATAGATTAAGGACGACAGGCTATTGCAATCATAAGTTATTTAAATACTTATATGTTTATGAGCATAAAAATCTCTACAATATTTTTTGGTACATTGACGCTACTAAAAGTGTTGTTACCGAGTAGAGGCTCAAATTAGCAGTGGCATCGTGTTCCAAGAGATTGTGTACGAGTTGTTTCTATAGGGATATTATATATTTAGGATTAAAAATGTTAGGAATAATTTCAGTTTATCACACTCAATTTGAAACGAAAAGTTTCTCGAGTATAATATTTTAAAAAATGATTTACTGATGTGTTTCCGGTTATACAATTAAAACTCACTATTTTGGATTCTAATAGTTTAAGATCTAATACAATGTGGTATCAAAATGTTGTAATAAAATCGGTAAAAACGAAGATGCCAAAACTATATCGGACAACAAGTAGATCTGACACTTAGGATATAGGAGTGACATTAAAGCCTAATTATATATAAGTAGGTTAAAAAAATATTGGTAATGATAATGGTACCTCCATTTTGAAATTAATGTTGTAAAGAAAACTTGCAACCAAAGTCACCAACGTCGATGTATAAATGTATATTGAAAGAGTACAAAAGATAAACCGTACATTGAAATAATAATTTTATATTCTTAATTAAATTTAGTTGTATATTTGTATACAAATAATGGTATAAGTTGAACCTTGGATAATGTCCGCACATGTGTGTAAAATGTCAAGTATTTTCAAAGAGAGGGAAACATCTCATATTTTGTAGAACAAAGAAGTAAATGAGAATGACATATCTACAAAGTAAAGTAAAACTCTTAACTATTTCAATGGCTAATTTTTCGATGAGGAGAAATGATACTCTCCCTTTACTAAAACTACAGTTTTTTTTTTTAAACTTAGCGAAGTTGTTCTGTCGTTCCATTAAATATGATCTAAATATCTTCTAGATGTATTGCTCAGGTGAAGCATAATATGATTTGGACCACAAAAAATGGTGTTTGTAGCTTCAAATCTGATACAGCAATTGACAAACTGAATTTTAATCTGACATACCATGTACAAGTCACACATATGGTCAATGAGGGTTGATTTGTAAATGACATAATGGATCAACCACACGTGATAAAATTAAATGGCTCCATAACCATATCATGTCCTTTCATATTATGTGAATATGTATGGAACAATACATATATATTTCGTTCACGTTGATGCCCTCGCATTGCGAGGGCCACCCTGCTAGTTTGAGTGAAACGTAGGAGAGGTCACCAAGCTGCACGAAATGTAAGTATTGGTCACTAACTTGAAAAAGCTCAAAACGTAGTCACCAAGTTGTAAATTAGCGACAAGTTGGTCACTCCGTCTAGACGGACGTTAAATCGCTGACGTGGCATTTTATTATTTACAGAAAACCCCTTGAACTTTTATTTCTTGTGATTGTCAGGTCCTTTTCGATATTTATTTGTTGCCTATTTTGGTTCTCAAATACTAGTGCGGAGGGGACACCACCAGGACGTCCTGCCGTCTCCTGGCAGCGTCCAAGATGGCCGCCACCGCGCCACGCCCATGGAGGGTGCCAAAATCGAGCGCGCTAGCGTCAGCGGACATGGCGACAGCACCGATGCTCTCGGACGCAGTTCGTGATCTTGTGAACTAGGCGACCACGTCCTTGCTCTGTGCACCGCTGGCGGTGGCTTCGGAAGCGCGGGCGGCGAGGCCACGGACGAGGTTCAGCCGTCCAGGTTAAGAACGCCGCAGGTGGCCGTGGCTCGCCAGCAGCACGGCGAAGCTGACCAGCACACTCTTGGCGGGGTGGTCGCCAGCGTCTAGGCCGTCCCTGGCCTTCCTGAGCGCGGCGAGTGCGGTCGCTGCCGCGATGGGAACTCACGCCTACAGCCAGCTAGGCAGCTAACCAGTTCGTTGCTCCAACCTGGGCTGGTGAGCGTACGTGCTAGCTCAGCTAGCTAGCTGCGCTGCGGCTTGTGCGCATGCGGTGGTGCTCACCCGCCGCTTGATTCGGCCGTCGGCGACGGGTCTATGCCCCAGGTCCTGCATCTCTCCCTGCCTATCCCCGCCCCCACCCCGGCTAGCAGACGTGTGGGCCTCGACCTGAGGTCGAGGAGGAGGTGCAGCGCGCACGACACGACACGAGCTCGACGCCGACACGCCGACGCACGGCGCAAGATCAACGAAGAGGCCTGTGCGACCTCCTAAGCGCGACGCTGACGACGAAGTCCACGGCGACGCCCTCCCCTGCACCCCGCTTGCGGCCGGCGAGGCGGCGCTGCGCGCGCGGGGTGCTAGCGGTCTGCCGTCGGACGTGCATACAACCTGTTTGACAGAATGCCTAGTCTATATTATATCCTAGAGATGAATAGATGCGAAGAAAAAAATATAGGGTGCATTTTGTAAAAAAACTAACTGCCATGTCAGCGACTTGACGTCCGTCGTGACAGAATGACCAACGTGTCGCTAATCTACAACTTGGTGACCACGTTTTAAGCTTTTTCAAGTTAGTGACCAATACTTACTTTTCGTGCAACTTGGTGAACTCTCGTGCGTTTACTATTTACACATAGTGCTGACCAACAAGTCAGCCATCTTCAATGCACAGTCGTAGTACTGCTATGCACAATAGATATGTGAAAAAAAAAAACGGAACTCATCCTCTCTTTTTTGGCGGTAGGGCCTTCAGATAAAGAAAAAAAAATGCAGAAATACAATAGTGATCACTAGTTGTTTTTGTTTTTGTTAAAAGGACATAAATGTATTTAAAAGGTCTATCAGAAATACAAAGCGCACCCAAAACACTAAAAAATACATTGTGGTCACTGTCCACAGAGTAACACCTACCGCCGCGGTAAGAGTCGCCGACGCACCTCTGCTATCTCCCATACATCAGAGGTAATAATCTTGTTGATGACACCCAAGAATTCATTGTGCACGTGCCTCTAATGACCAGCGTCCTCAAGCCATAATCCTCGTTATCTAAAGCACATGAAACATGATCTCATTGTTGCACCAACACGGTGAAAAACCCTAACCTCGTCGTCCCAAGGAGACAGCAGGAATCTATACCCTGGTTCTGTCAATTCCTTCCCGATAGACCAACTTGAGGAAGATCAAAACATTCTGTCGAAGCCCCGCCCCTGCGAGGATTAAAAATCCTAAACTAAACTACTAACCAGAAATTGCCCTCCCCGGCACGGCTATTGGAGCGGAAGGTGATGCGGAGGCGAAGACATAGGCTCGCCTCTGGGCTGCAAGTGAAGATTTCGTTTTCCCTAACTGCCGTGGTTGCGGGAGATTTTTTTTAAAGCATTGTGATCACTAAGTAGCTTAGCCATTTCCAGAAGAGGCCAATCTGTCGCTGATCACCAAGTGGTAGCCATTTCCAGAAGAGGCTAACCTGTCAGTGTTACCTGCTGAGTGCTGGTCAACCAGCGCCAGATGCTGATCAAGCAGCCAAGAATAAAAAAACAAATGATCCCATGCTGCAGCCTGGATCTTACCTAATTTATAAGAAAGCTGTTGATGCATGGATGTGTCTGCACCAACAGATTTCAGTTGCAGTAATGGAATGGAGTATGTTCTTGGATCTGCAAATTGCATTAAATTTATTTCCATGCCAGAGAATTTCCGGGGTTTAAGGGTAGTTGACCTGGATAAGCATCTGGATCCTTTCATATTTTCAGTACATAATGCCAATTTGAGTAGTACAAACTTTAGTATACGCAATAATGATTGCTTTTTCAGTAGGTCCAAATCAGACTTTCTTTTGAATGGTTGGTCAAAATCAGGCTTTTGCATGACATGGAGGGAGTGGGAGAGAGATGTATAGTTGACATTACATGACAACGGGATCTGTTTCCAATGCACGATTTCTAAGACCCTTTTGTATAATTTTTAAATGAAATACTCCGGAGTAGTTATATTTCAACGAGAAATTGAATAATTCGGTTGTTTCATGCGGAGCCTCTCGGCGGTGCATGGTGCGACCTGTAGAGCCTGCCATTATTTATAGCGGTCGTCCTGAAATGCTATTCCTGCCCCATCACCTGGGCACGGGATGTGCAAATCATTTACTGCTCACGCGCGGAGAGCGGCATATGATGAGCACAAGTTCTCCTTCAGGTGCAAAATTACCTCCGTGGGCAGTTGATCGTGCCAGTGCAAACGGCAAACCTTCTTACAAATCATAGGAGTCACTATGAAAGAAAGGGTTGTACTTGGATCGGACGAGACATCGGATCTCAATTTTCAATTACCATATTTTCTACTGTAAATTTTTGGGATAATGACGGCAGCATATTCAAACGCGGATATATAGAATTAGGAATTCAAAACGGAAACAAAGCGGACACGGAATGAAAATATAAGTAATAGGACAGTACACGCGTAACTAAATTGACAACCCATGCAACCAAAAAACATCAAGCTAATTTAACAAAACAGTTACAGAAAGATAGAAACATGATAGATGGAATAAATATAAAGTGATCGAGGAACAAAATATCCTCCATAGGGATGCAATCGGGATGCAAATCCAAACACAATGACTGCGTAAGTGGATTGTTTTTTAACGGACGAACTCGACAATTCTCTAACTAGTTCCGATTGAAAATCAGATTATTTGGTTTAGAACTAGTACCAATTATTTTATGGATACTTCATATCCGGGTGCTATTTAGAATACCATATTTGGGTGTCCATCAGATTTCTTCCAACTATAGATTTGCTTCAACACACTTGGAAGTGAATTATGTGTGGAAATTATCTTATTCTTGTACACCATCTCTAAAATATCTAAGACCAATACATACAAGTGATTCCAAAATAGCAAGCAAAAAAAAAAGGAGAATTCTCGTACACGGAATTTCGGTGGCTGCGGCAGCTCACTCGGTTGTGCTGAATTCTGATAGTTCTTTCTTAGATAATTTTTGAAGTAAGGAAAACGAATATTTTGAATATTTTGAAAATCGGAATACAGGTACCCCGGGCTCTCTTTGTGGTTTACCAAAGTTTACTAGAGTACCTTTTTACATTGATTGTTGGGAAAATTTGCATACATGATTATTTGCACTTCGGTTCTCCCTGCCATGCCTCTCCATGACATGAAATTCCTGAAATAAACGAATTTGGGACCAAAAGTAGCACATATTAGATATATACTTAGACATGTGAATTCAGTATAGAAAAAGCTGCAACATTGTCTCCATGACAGCTCCTCTAGCCGACGAGCAGAAAGAATACTCCTGAGAACCACGGCATAGCCGGGATGGTAGGCATGGGTTGATGCATGCCTGCCCACCTGGGTTCGAGCCCCCGTGCTCGCAACACCAGCGTGTACTCATCAGTGCTCTCATGCACTCTTCTTCTATCAAAAACACCTCCGGCCTCCTCCCGGCAGGAAATCATTTTTTAGAAAGAATACTCCTCGATCCTCACTGTAACCCACCAAATTAAAATAATAATTGCCACTGCCTTCTCCTCCTTCTTCTTCTTCCAATTTTGTACGCTTTGAATTGTGCGCTGCGCCTGGCTTCTTCGCCTCCACCTCCGTCCATGCATGCAAAGCAGCAGTGCCCTCATTACTTCTCAATTACTCCTCGAGCCAGTCCCGTCTCACTCTCCTCGAGCCTGTATCTCCTTCCCTTCGATTGTCAGTCTCATTTGTTCGTGTTCAGTAATCCTCTGCTCTGCATTTCTTGGTTTGCTTACCCTGCAATTATCGATCACACCAACAACCGGCCACACCATACTTCTTTCTCTGTCATCTCACCGTAATCCAATTTTTCCATCACACCGACCGAACCATCCACCGCTCTTCACTTTCCGAGCAAGCAAATCCAATCTCTGCAACCACATTGTTTGCCCTTCTAACTTCCTGTTACAACCGATCACCCACCCGAATTAACTTTCTCTTTCCAGCAAGCACTACCGTGTTGAACATCCGACAAAGCTTGATGCTCTTTGCGCCGTAGAATCCAATCTTTGCGGCTCAGTTACCCAAGGTCGCTGCGGAGATCCACCAATTCCAGTGGAGGAAGTAGGCGTACGGTGGTGGTACCTGTGCTCGGGCAGCTCCACCGATGTCGGACTCAGAGCTGTCCCACAGCACGGTGGTGTTCGGGCTCCGCATGTGGGTGCTCGTCGGCATCGCCGTCGGCGCCGCCTTCGTGCTGCTCCTTGTTGTCCTCTCCCTGCTCTGCTTCATGGCCTCGCGCCGCCGCCGCCGGCAGCCGAGGCCAGCCGCCCCCGTCCACCACCTCCCCACCTCCGCTCCTCGAAGAATGCCGCCACTGTCAAGGCTCCAAAGGACATCCAAGAAGTCCCCTCGCGCTCCGCGGCCGCCGCCACGAAGATGCCGCTCGCGCAGGTGCTTCAGTTCCCCATGCCGCCGCCTCCAGAGCGCGTTCAGATTGCCGTCGTCAAGGAGCACCCGGTGACGTACCCGGATCAGCCCCCGCACCACAACCACCTGAGCGGCGGTGGGCCGTCGTCGCAGGGCAGCAGCAGCGAGAGTCGCAACGGTGCGGCGGACCACGCGCTGCCGGAGGTGTCCCACCTCGGGTGGGGCCACTGGTACACCCTCAAGGAGCTGGAGACGGCGACCGGAATGTTCGCTGACGAGAACGTGATCGGCGAAGGCGGGTACGGGATCGTGTACCACGGCGTGCTCGAGAACGGCACGCAGGTCGGTGTCAAGAACCTGCTCAACAACAGGTAACTTACTATTCATACAACTTGCCCTGGAAATTTTACAGTAACTTGACATTGACATTCTAGCGCGTTGAAATGTCTGTCTGTGATGTATTCCGACCAAGGTTTCGGTTACCGGCCGGAATTCCGTGGAATTCCGCGGTAACCGGATTTCTCGGACCCCCCCGGAATTTGCATATCTCGGATGAAAAATCTCGGATTAGTCAAATTTGAAACAAATTTGTGCTCGAAAAATTTAAATTTTGAAAAAATTCGATGTTTTAAGTTTAAATCCTGAATTCTTGCCGAAATATTGGGCCAGTTACCGGCCGGTATTTTCCGGTAACCCCGGTTACCGGAAATACCGGCCCCCTCCGGAATTTTTTTTGAACCGGTATCCGAAACCTTGATTCCGACTGTGATTGCCATGTGTATGAATTATTAAAAACAGACTCACCAATTTGAATTTGTCGGTGCTCCAAATCGAGAAGCCTTTATGTGTGTTGTTGGTATTGGTACCAGATGCCGGGTGGATTGTAGCCTGTTGGTTAGGTTTAGTAATTAGTACTTGTACGAGTAAACTTTTTTCCTTATAATTTAGGTATGTTCATAGCCAGTATCTTCAGTTTTGTGATGTACATTTCAGCAATCGGATTAAATCCTATACAGATCAATATATATGTTCTCCTGTACTTCTTATGACTGACTTCCATTGGTCAGTGTTATTGGTGTGCTGTGGTATGAATATGCAACTTGTCTATACTCCCTAACATGTTGCTCAAACGAATGGATTCTTATTTGCTTGACTTGTTAGGGGGCAGGCAGAGAAAGAATTCAAGGTAGAGGTCGAAGCAATTGGGCGTGTTCGGCACAAGAACCTCGTGCGCCTTCTAGGATACTGTGCCGAGGGGACTCAGAGGTATTGTCTCGTATGTGTGCACTGTTTGATTACCCTTCTCAGTTGTAGAATCAACAATTCTGGTGATGTAAATGTTGCTTATATGATTCTATTTAGGATGCTTGTGTATGAGTATGTTGATAATGGGAACTTGGAACAATGGCTCCATGGGGATGTTGGACCTGTAAGCCCTCTTACATGGGAACACAGGATGAAGATCATACTAGGAACAGCAAAAGGGTGCGTGCCCCTACGCGTGTTTTCGTTGGTTACTTGATTATTACTGTCATTTTTGCTTAGTCACATAAATGTCACACATTCTGTAGGTTAATGTATTTGCACGAGGGGCTTGAGCCAAAGGTGGTTCACCGGGACGTCAAGTCAAGCAACATTCTTCTCGATAAGACTTGGAATGCTAAGCTCTCTGATTTCGGACTTGCAAAACTCTTGGGCTCAGAGAACAGCTATGTAACTACACGAGTTATGGGAACTTTCGGGTTAGCTCTTGGGCACTGCACCTTTGGTGGTAGTATAATGTGGGATGAATTAATGGATAACAATTTGTTCTTGGTCATTGCAGATATGTTGCTCCAGAGTATGCGGGGACTGGGATGCTAAACGAAACAAGCGATGTTTATAGCTTTGGGATTCTTATTATGGAAATAATATCCGGTAGGGTACCAGTGGATTATAATAGGCCACCTGGGGAGGTTAGTCACTTGCCTCCTTATAACCAGTGCTGTTGTATGAGATTGTAAACGGCATTTATTAGATATGTGGATCAAACTTGTGTAGGTAAACTTAGTTGATTGGCTCAAGACAATGGTAAGCACCCGAAATTCTGAGGGGATCGTGGATCCAAAAATGCCTCAGAAGCCTACCTCTAGAGCAGTGAAGAAGGCTTTGCTGGTGGCGCTGCGATGCGTGGACCCTGATGCTTCGAAGAGGCCAAAGATTGGGCAGGTCATTCACATGCTTGAAGTTGACGATTTCCCTTACAACAGAGACGTAAGTCAACAAAAGCATAAATCTTAAACTCAAATTTTCATTTCATCTGGACATTTAGTAAGACATAAAGACAATAGAATAATATGAAAACCCTCTTTAAGTGTGGTTTGTCGCTAATCTCAGGAACGCCGAGGCGGTAGAGCTCTAGCGCAGGCAAAGTTGCCTGAGCAACTGGCTAACGGAACAGGCGAAGGCGAAATGGACAACACTTTGGACAACAGAGATCAACCTTTCAGATGGAAAAACACTATAGCCTAGGTATTCGTCCCGGTTACCAGATAAATGCAAAATTCCATGATTTCTGAATAGGTACTGTGTCCACTTAAGCCACAAACTGCCATTAGTTTGGTGCCAGCCATGGAGAAAATCACATCATCTGTATATGTCGTCAAAGTTACGCACTAGCACTAGTTTCTTTTTTGTCTGGTTATTTATCCAATGAAGAAGATCACGCATCATAAAGCCGTGATATTTTAAGTTAACAACAGAGTACTGTTAGATGCCTAAGGTAGCCCTTGGTTAAGAACTGGCCAACAGCTGCATGCGCTTTGTCCTGAAATGCTGAAATAAGTCGAAAAACATCTAGATGTATTCGACGTTGCTTCCTGCAATCATGCAAAATCAGAATGCAAAATTCATTGTATTTTTGCTATTCTGTTATATTTTAGAGATTTCAAAGTGTACATTTACTGATGGCATCATCTACAATTCAGTATTTTTCGTGTTGTTACTAATACTGTTGGAGCATGTGAAAATCATGCATCTAGCTGAAAAATGAATTGTCTGGAGTATCTGGTTTACGACGATACTTAAAGAAAATTAAAAAAAATAGAAGGTGCCTTGCAGGCATCATTGTCTCCAGTAATAAATGTCAGAACCAAAAGCTACAACTCTTATCTTTTCCAGAATTGAAACAAAAAATTGTCTGCCGACATGTCAGCTAGACTGCTTTTTTCATGTATGCGCATCCTGTTAAAAGTCATCGATTGACAGGCCACAAAACTGCCACCAGCAACAATTTTGCATGTTCAGATCTTGATTCTTAAGATAGAATACCAAAGCAATAATGTAGAGAGTCTAGCCAGCTCAACGGGAACATCTTGACCAAGATGCGGACAAGAGGAAAAGAAGAACAAACATTATGCAATGCCACAAGGAATCCAAGAAAAGACGGGAAGAATGAAAAACCTATCCTCCTCTGTGTTGCACAATCTGTTGTTCTGCAGCATCTTTTTTGTTACAAGATTATCCTGAATATGTTTGAACTACTGCAAAAGTAAAATCTATTTCCTGGGGGATCAGCTCAACATAAGGAATTGTATGGTGGAATTTCACTTGTGGTCAAGGCTAGTTATTTGGGTAATAGTCAGTGGAAGCGCACTGACTATTTAAATCAGTGTCTCGTCATAAAAAAAATACCATATTGATTTAGTCTATATCTTAGAAAAATTCAGATAAATTAGGTTAGCATGCTATTGTTCGCACACCCCATCATGCATCACAGTTATGGTCTCACAAGAAACAAAGCGCCGTTTGCTTAAACCAAGATGATAAGGGGTGGCCCGATCTTCTCAGTGAATTGCGGGTAGATGGATGATGGTGAAAAATAACTTGTGAGATTCTGACAAACTCTCCGGCTGCTCCCTGTTGCCAATGCAACATCTTTTCAACCCAATGGATATTCGCAACGTATCACACCGATGCAACGTAGCCGCCGACCACGAAGCGGTTTTCCAATCTACTAATTCCCAGTGGAACAACAGATCACCCTCAAACTTTGCTAACGATAATCTCTAGAGCGCAACACGGTGGAGAGGTTGAATTCCTAAGCGTGACACAGAGGAATTCAAATATAGATGAAGACTTATAGCAATTCGATCTAGAGTTTATCTTAAACGTGGTCTACCTCTCTATGGTGCAGCCCTTGACTATTTAAAGGGGCTGGCCGAAACTAGGACTCAATTTGGACATGTACTCAAACCTGGTTTGACTTAGACTAACACAAACCGACACATGGCGGGTTCGGCCTGAAGCCTGAAGGGCCTCTTGCGTTGTACCTTATAATATCATCTTCATTATGTCATGGTGCGCCACTTGATCCCCTGACGTGTAAACGTGTGATTTCGTTCATTGCCCTGGTGCGTCGGCCTCCCTCTCCTCCCTCGCGCACTTGCTGATATTGAACAATGTGCAAATTCTGCAAGATCATACTCGTAATGTTGAGGCTCAAATCGCTAAAATAGCGGAGAGCCAAACTCCCATTAATTCTTACTAAGTTCATATGGAGACAAAACCTAGTCCGGTAGTACAGTTTAAATACGATGAGAAGAATAGGGAACAACGGATCACCCTTTTTCCGGTCACAAAAAAATGCAGTTCATATTATTTATTCTGACACAAATAGGGATATTAATCAGAATATATTTGACCTGATTTCTCCATATAGGAGGATTGCATCGAAACCACTTTTTTTCTTAGAGTGCACCACATGAATTACTTCATGAGCACAAAGTACATTCTTAAGAATAAACCTGCACTTCATTAATGCAGTCTGATTTACAGAAATAGTTCTATGATCAATAGGAGCAATCTTGTTGATTATTTCTTTTGTAATGACTTAGGCTCCAATCTTCTTTTTTTGATTATCGGGGGAAGATGAGATGCTCTTACTTTTTTCATAAACTAAAGGTGATATTCTCACGGCAATTCACAGGTGCTTTGTACTCCGTGATATCAAATCGCATGGGAAAAGAAGGTGTCTAGAGGACCAAAAATTGAAAGGAAAAGAGAAAAAGAGCGTGAGCACCTTTTCCTTACTTGTTGGAACAATAAAGGGTTGGATTCGGAGCGTCGAATCGAGTTAACAAACAACACAGAAGACAAGAGATGCACGGTTCGATCGTTGCTCTGATGCTTGTCGCGCTGTTCCATACTCGATTTGTGCTAAATTGTTCTCTATTAGGCAGTGGCTGTAATGTAAGGTGATGCTGGCCGTTAACCTGAAGCATGAGCACCATCAGACCATCTGATGCTGGCATTCCGAAATAAACCAACTTTGCCTTAACGCTGTGCTGGTAGCACAGCACAGAGCTGCTTCCTCGGGTTTTAAAATGCCAAGGCCTCGTTAACTGAAGAAACTGCTGGAATTGCCAATTTTAGTACTACAGAACTGTTGTTGCCCATGGATTAGGCCATATGCTAGCCCTTCTGTCAGACGACTAACTAGTCACTGTGCTCAATTACTTTTAAATAACGAAATGAAAATAGGTAGCACAACCAGAAATTGGACCTTTTTAGAGATATTTGCTGGCACGGCTAAGAAAGCCTGAATGGATCTGGTGCTTTGCTTGCAGATTTCAGAGAGCAGAACCTTCAGGTCAGGGATTATTCTTAGCTGAAATAACGACACTGAAATAAGCTGTTGGCAGCAAGATTTCGAGCATCTGCATACATGTCAGGTGCAAGCCATAAAATTCCAACCAAAGCAGAGCTCAGAGCCATCGGGTATATATAATGTAGACATAGCTCGACTTCCCCGTGCAGCTCGTTGCGTAATTCTTGCGCCGCGTCGTTCTGCAATGGCCGAGCCCGGCGCGGAGGCGGCCGGCGGCCCAACAGCTCTAACTCCACCGCCACAAAAATTTGACATGGCAGTCGGTGACGCGACTACCCCTCCACTCTTGCAAACAGACTTGGCCGACCCAGGCTCGCCGGGCTCAACCCCTCCACCTGCGACCCTGGCAATGGCCGAGCCCGGCGTGGAGGCGGCAGGCGGCCCGACAGCACCACCTCCACCGCCAGAAAAAACTGACATGGCCGTCGGTGACGCGACAACCCTTCCAGCATTGCAAACAGACACGGCCGACCCAGGCACGCCGGGCTCAACACCCAATCCGCCGCCGCAAAGTCAAACAACTGCGACCGGGGCATCAGGCCCTGCCAGCCCGCCGACACAGCGGCAGACTGGAATGGGAGAGGCGGCTGGCACGTCTCAGCTAACACCGACGCCGTCGCAGGAGAAGACGGTGGCCGCCGGTGTGGAGAACAACCTCCCTTCACATCTTCCGCAGGAGCAAGGCGACGCTGCCGCCAAAGACGGGAACGAGTCGAAAGACTCTGCCATGGAAAATGGGCGCCAAACAGAGGAGAAGAAGCCGGGCACAAGTCGCTGGCCCCGCGTCCGGTCGCCGGTACTGTTCCTTCTCTCCCTCTTCAGCCTGCGCCTTGGCAAGCAGGACCAGCTGATAAAGCACCCGAGGATATCTCCTCCGGCGCCGATGGAAGACGACGGTGCCGGCGACGTTCCTCACAAATCGGAGACAGAGAAGGACGAAGGCAAGCGGCATCGCAATGAAGCGGATGCGTCAATATCCGCGTCGGGATGGAAGGAGGGGCCGTCCAAGAAACCGCACCAAACCAAGCGCCGCAAGAGCCTGCAGGGCACGGAGAGTGTCCTGCCCCCCGATGGCGACGTTGTAAGGGAAGCTGACGCCAACCCCTCTCCGATGAAAAGAAAGCTTCAAAATGCGTGCAGGCTCGTGAAGAACACCATGTCGTGGTACCGCCGGCACCGCTCCCCGGAAAATGTTGAGAAACCCGAGGAAGAGGTGGCGGCGGAGAAGGAGAAATTGGCAGAGACCAAGCCATCGACGTCAACGCCGGAGGAGGCGGAGACGAAGTCGAAGCAGGACGACAAAATGGATCAGAGCACGTCGACCCCAGCGCAGGAGGGCCCGTCCCCGGGGGAAATACCAAACCCTCGTTGGGAGAAATGGGGGGAGGAGCGTCTCGAGGGAATCCTCGAGGATGCTTGCATGAGAATGTTGGAGGCCGAGTTCGGGTCCTTCGAGAAGCGCCTCGACGACAAGCAGCAGCAGCAGTGCCTCCTCACCTTCTCCGTCTTCCCGCTCGGCTCGAAGGTGAAAAAGCAGGCCGTGACATACTGGTGGTCTACGCGGTTCCAACTTCCACCGGAGAAGGGCGTCGGTAAGGCAGAAGAAATCTTCTCGAAACTCTCCGGCCGCGGCTTCCTCGAGCCGATCAAGAATTGCTGCGGGGTGATCCACGGTTGCCGGGTGAACCCGCTGGTGCACTGGATGGTGAAGCGTATGGCGAGGGAGAAGGACTTGGCTGACCTGGATGACCTCGGTTACCCGGCCGAGGTTCAGCCCAAGTCCCAAATCCTCTGCCTCACGCCGGGCAACCGTGAGCAGATGCAGAAGCTGGGCGACGACGATGAGTCGCAGGCCCGGATCAAGCCCAATCCAACAAATGTACCTCCTGGCGGCACAGTCGAAGCTGGGGCCCCATCACAGGTTAGTTCCTTCCTGTCCTAACATGCCGCGGCAACGAAACGCACGATAGCTCAATCTGACCAGAAATAGCAAACGGAACTGCAAAAGTTCAGATGTCTGAATTTTTACAAGTTTGATTCACTTTTTTTGTGTTGTTTCAGCCGTTTTTCCAAAGCCTTAATCATTTTATCAGTCTTGTTTTGCATTTGTTTATTTTACTCTTTTTATGTTTTGCATTTGTTGTAGTCACCGTTTTTAAGCAACTACACAATTTGTTTTACGCAATTACACTTTACTTTTCTATAGGAGGAACCAAATGACTGAAACATGAGACTTTTCAACTAACGCTCCAGTCAGTCCCATACGTGAGGTTGCAGTTTTATCGGTCGGCTCAGAAATGCCAAAGGAACATGGCTTGTACCTAGGGTGCGACCGTATGTACATTAGAAATATAGCTGACATCTCTAACTAAAAAAACAAATGTGTGGGTTGTAATTGCATTTATGTACTAATAATAGAAAAAATTATTAGGCCGTCAAAATTATTTCTAAATTCAAACTTGAGAATGCCTTAGCTCTCAAACCATGAATCCAAATATCCAATTTACCATTTGTATTGAATGTTTGCTTTATTTTGGTGAGAACTTAAAAACTAGACACATGTTGGTATGTTTGGATGACTTTTTATTCGACTTGGTAGTTACAAATATGACTTATGAAGGTACCATGGTATTGGCACTCTATTTATCATATGATAACTATATGTACGTTCCAATTAAGTAGCCTGGTTTTAGTTCAAGGAACGGAGGGAGTACAAAACAGATAAAAAATTCATGTTTTACTTTCCTAGTAAGAAAAGTAGTATTTTCTTTTGTCAACCCCGCGTGGGATCTTGTTTTGAATCACTCGTAGATATGAACACATATTGCAACAATGCATGGTTAGGCTATCGAGTAGCACTAGAGAAAGCCTGATTTATGAAAGTCGAAATCATGGTTAGTATTTTCGCATTGCATAAACTGAGTAATCGACATAAATAAAAAAATGACAAAGGTGGAAGACCGGCCTCCAAGCAATGTGCACAACCATATTTTATTCAGTATTCCAATATCACAAGAATACAATATCAAGTAAATCAAAAAGAAAAAAAACTTGATGTTGTCTATCTCGCGACAAGAACTCCATACACTACCCAAAGTCTTACAAAAAGGGACAAAAACAAAAGGTACACAATTCATAGGGAAAGCATTCAAGAATCAAGAAGGGTTGGGTGAAAGCCCATGATGAAGAGTCCAACTATAGGGCGATCTCAGATTTTTCATCCCCAAAACTGAATCTCGAGCCACCAGCATGCCGCAAACATGTCACATTGCTTTTAACCATTGATTGGCTTTATTATTTGTATACCAGCTAACGATATCTAGCTAGCCAGATACCATCGAGGACATACCGGTAGAAGGAGACGACCCATATCGCATCGCTTGTAGTTAATGTTGTGCCACCTTTGATAGACCTTCTATGGCGAGAATGGGACACCCTCCAGTTGAGAGAAAAAACATGTTTGGTGTGACAACTCAGCTTGAGAGTCCTGGCGTTGTACCTGTCAAGCTAGATCACATCTGATTTGGAGGGGGAGAGGGTGTCACCATAGTGCCGCCGGTCTCAAAAGCTTAGCTATCCAAGGAGGGGGTCACATACGGTTGCCGACCTCAGAATTACCATGGAGCCAAGTGTATCGCCATCTAAAGATTTAGCTACCTCATCGTCCATATGACCACAGACGGATGCAGTCGCCGCCCCTACTCTTGATCTCCTACTCCCGCCATCGGATCTAAGCAGCTACTGCCATGCGGCCCATACGATGCAACAAGCCACATAGCTCAGTGAGTCAATCATCGCTTCAAAACCACCCATGTCTAGATCTGCAAGGCGGAACCCTAATGCTGCCCGACAACGATGCCCGCGTGCCAGTACCACAACCAGAAGAGGTCCTATGATCTATATTAATTGACATAAATAATAGTTTAACCGTCTACCAATAGAGGTGCTATGATCTATAGGTGGATCATCAAGCTACACCTTAGGATTACCTCTTAAAATATTATATTTTTGTAGATATAATTGCTCAACATATTAATTAAATACGTCCATAACCAAATACTCCTTAGGATCATCAAGCTGGTGTTGATTTGTATAGTAGTATACATTTTGGAATTATTAGGCAACTAGATTTTGAACTAGTTTCTAAGAAGCGGCATTGAGTCAAACCATTAGCTCTAGTTTTTTTTTAACTGATGTATTCTAATACCAAAATATTTATGTCCCTGGCATGGTAATACTTCACTTTCATAAAAGGAGGTCCAGAATTGTCTTCCCTAAAATATTAATAGTTTAATATGTACTAAAGTACTCCCTCTGTTTTTATTTAGTTCACGTTCTGGGTTTAGTCAAAGTCAAAATTTATCAAGTTTGACCAATAATATTGGAAAAAACATGAAAATCCATAATACCAAATGCATATATTATGAAAGTATACTTTATGATGATTCTAATAATGTAGATTTTACATTATAAATGTTAATATTTTTTTAAAATATTTGGTCAAACTCGATAAATATTTAAATATAGTGCAATGGTATTATTGAAATACTTCAAAATATTTGATACCAAACCAGCCTTAGTTTTAAACTCACTATTTTGGTTGACAAATTTGATTTTTTGAAGTTTTTTAGTGTCCCAAAAAAGTACAGTGCAATGTGTAGTTTTTTTCTTTCGAAATGGTGTGTAGTATGTTGTTTTTGTTTCATAAAAGTTGTTCCCGGTGCAATGTACGTACTGTTGTAGCTGAGCTCTTTGTGTTTTGTATTTATTGTTCTTGTTAGTCCTTGATTTGCTAAAGCATATTAAAATTTATTCTCTCGCGATATTCCGTAGGATCAAAAAGATAAGAACAGACTCGCTGCTGAGATGCTCGCCGACCAGTCTACAATACTATTTATCAATCGAAACAAGAAAGTCATCCTCAACATCAGCGCGCACGTGTACCGGCTCCCGAAGACCCTTCTCATCAAGCTCGCCGACCAGCTGGAGGTGCTGCAGCTCGGCAGGTGGGGGAACTCCGACGATAAGACATACATGGAAGTAGAGGCTCTGGAGTCTCTGGGCGCCATCGGAAAGCTTAAGAACCTCCGTTACCTCAGTCTTCGCGGCCTGTCCCGGCTGACTGAGCTCCCGATGGAGGTCCGACGGCTCCGGCGGCTGGCCATCCTGGACGCGCGAGGGTGCCAGAACCTGGTAAGCGTGCCGTCGGCGACCGTGCAGAAACTCAAGGGGCTAACCCACCTGGACCTCACCGAGTGCTATATGCTGGAGCACATTGGCCGGGGGGTCAGCGCCCTGTCGGAGCTACGGGTGTTCAAGGGCTTCATATTCGGCGTCGGGAAGCGGCGGCGCGACGCTTGCAGGCTGAAACACCTCGCAAAGCTAAAGAAGCTCCGCAAGCTCAACGTCAACGTCACCACCGACGCCGACGTGGACAACGGCGAGATGGCGGAGCTCAGAAACCTCGCCGGCCTCGTGTCGCTGACGGTGACGTGGGGCGAGCGGCCGAGCGTACTGCTGGACGACGATAGCAAGACGAAAAAGCTAGAGAACCTGCTCGAGAGGTGGACCAGCCTCGTGCTTCCGCGGGAGCTCGAGAAGCTGGACGTACGGTGCTACCCGGAACGCGAGCTGCCGCTGGAGAGGTGGCTCAATGGTCAGAGGAATCTCAAGAAGCTCTACGTGAGAGGCGGGGAGGTGGAGAAACTCGACATTCCCATCGATAACCAGATCGAGACCGTGCGCCTGAGGTACCTCAACAATTTCAGGCTGAACTGGACGAATAAACTGCTGCCTAAGTTGAAGGGAAATATGAACCGCATTAAGTGTGTGGAGGTTGTGGATAAGGACCTAAAGGTGATGAGGAATCAAACCAAGGGCAAGGGTGATGACAAGGTGAAGAAGAAGGAGGGACAAGAGCTCACTCCAATTAAGAAGAGGATGGAAATACCAGAGTCCACCATCGATGAGAATGGGGTGTGGGTGAAGGATCCCAAGGAAGAAGAAGCTGCTCTTACGAGTACACCACAGCATGCCCCAAAAGCAGAAGCTGCTACCGGCGCTGCAGGCAAGACCCAAAAAGGCGATGACGGCAAAGGGCAAACAGGTTCGTTTAAAATGTGTTTTGCCTTGCTAGTTGGCTAGTTTCTACTCCCTCTATTTTCCAAAATAAGGCGTATAAATTAAGTTAAAATTCAACATAGCAAGTTTGAGGTAGACTTTGACAAATCATCATATAGATCAAATTGTAAACATTTAGAACTCCAAATTAATATCAGTAGACACATCAATGAACGTATTTTCATAGTATATTGATTCAAACTATTAAATAATAAATGTTCATACTTTTATCTATAATAGTGGTCAAAATTACAATATGTTGACTTTTGATTAACAATATACGACTTATTTGAAAACGGAGTTAGTACTACTATGAAAAGCACCGAAGTCCATATATATTGCATGGGAATCGTAAATGTATCAAAACATTATGAGAAAATCCCATTACATCTCATTTATAGATGTCAAAGGGGGGCAAAGCAGCCTCAAAGGCACCGAAGGAGAAAACGAGGAACCTGCAGAGGAAGATAAAGGAAATACTGGTGAGAGAAAGGAAGGTGACGGTGGAGATAAGTACCATGAGACTATTAAGGAAGAGAAAGAGCACATGAAGAAGGCAATAAACGAAGAAAACAATGACATCAGTGAAGATTCAATAAAGCACGAGTCTACCGTAGATGAGAATAAGATGCAAGAGAGGGATGAGAAGGAACAGAAGAAGGATGATATGGAGAAGCGAGCATCCCCTACACTTGTTGTTGATCAAACCATGGCTCCGGCAAGCCGAGCCGTCATCGATCAGACAGATACAAACAAAATAAGTGGTATATTGCTAACTTGCCATCTTCCCATATATATGAAACATTATACTCCCTTCGTTCATAATTATAAGATTTTTTAGCTTTTCCCTGTATGTAAACGCATTGCAGTGTGTAGGCTACTCATTTTGGTCTATATTAATCCACACTAAAATATCTAAAACACCTTATGATAATGGAGGCTGTCACATTTTTAATATTCAACCCCATATAGCGCCCCATGTGAATTGTACAAGTCTCCATAAATTATAGAAAGAAGTATCAAGAGTGCATGATTTTGTAGAAATAAAAGAAGAGAGACAAGATAGAGCGGGAGGTGTGAGAGGACAAGGTGAGCCACCTACCAAGGAAGACGCAGAAGATGCCGGCGAGATCAAGAAGTTTGTCCATAGTGATGTCAATGAACCACAATCAGGTACGCGTTCTCTAAAGAGACCGACGAGGGTAAGCAGTCATAAAGGCTCTCTAAATCTGAGTAGCACTTTGTTCCATAGAAGGGGAAGGCGAAGGAAAAGACGAAGGACAAGAAAGCGATAGCAAAGTGTTCGACATGGTCAACGAGCAACCTACTGCCGACGAAGATGGGGGAACCGGCAATACAAGTGCAGCCAATGGAACAAGCTTGTTGTTGCCGCAACCACTTGAGCCTAAAGTAGAAAACCATTCAGATCTAATCCTAGCTGATAAACCAACTATTCGCACGGTGACACCCCTAGCATTACCGCCTGCAACTACCAGCACTGCCCCAGCCATGGATCACAAGGAACATGGGAAAGCTGGCCACGGAAACAGATCAACAAGGACCGGCGGCCCAAAATAATGGATACCAGAAGCAATGCATATGCATATGCATATATGCATATGCAAAAGGTACAAAAATCTCCTAAGTAACCTAGTTCTTTGATTAATAAAAGACTAAGTACATATGTGCAATTTGTTCGGTTGATCTTGTAGGTGCTCGAAGTTCAGTCAGGATGGTGAATTATTCTGACGGGCACCTTTGGGATGAACCGTTCGGTCGCACAAGAAGTTGACATTTGGAAGAACGGGCTATGCTTGCTACCGGTGATGTACATATCCTATGTGCAAGCTTAGTCTCGTTGTTATCTATACATGTACTCTCATTTATATTATGTGTGTACTTTAGTTGTGTCAATAAACTTAAACGCTCATAAGACGTGGCTTTGTTGAGCTGAAGATTTTTCACTCAGACGATTATACTTTCCTCGTTCCCTGCATCTTGTAATACATACACAACTAACTTTACACAAAAGGCGCTATGGACAATCATTATTATACATGCTAAGTATCTGGTGGATGACGATGTCTTTGCGAGTTCGAGCGCATCGGGGGCTCGCAACTCTGGAATAGCCTGCATACAATCAAGCACTTGTTCAAACTTGGCGCCAAGCATGAGTTGACCAAATTGATGGGAACGGAGGGCCCTACAAAGATTGATTTCCTCTTATCTTTGCTATTTGTGATAACCAATCTATCAATGTCGACATGAGGTGGCTAGTAATATTCGCCTACAGTGAACCCTGGAACAGGCAGGGGTTCACCCATTGGGTCACCCTTACGGAGCTCCTGGACCAAACGATCCTCACCGATCAAACCAGATGTAATCTCTCCTATCTAAAAGAAAAAAAATTTCGTTCCTCTCGTACGTCAAATCCTTCGTCCGTCAAATCCTTCGTCCGTCAAAACACATTTTTTTCGTACGTCTTCTGCCTGGTTTGTTCCCCGCCTGGCACTCGTTATTTTGGGAAATAAATCAATCAACGTCGCAATCAACATTAAATCAGCATTAATTTGTATTAAACACACGCGCTGATTTATCCTCTCTCTCTATTGCTCTCTCCCCCGAATCCAGCGCCTCCTCCCACCGCCGCCGGATCCGATGCCCTCCACAGATCACGAGCAAGATCAGCAGCATGAGGCGCGACTCGAGGCCTGGAGGCTTGGTTCTGGGCATGTATAGGTGCCTGATATCTGGGCAAGGACTCGAGGCCTGGATACGACCTCGCCGCCTCCTCAACGAACATGACCTGGACGTGGCTCTCCCCAAGGTTGACGCCAGCAATGCAGATGACCTCGCGGAGCTCTACGACATGCAGGGCTTCCCCATCCTCCTCTTCTTCGTCGACGGCATGCACAACAAGGCCACGATTGGTGCTGCTGGTGTTCATGCACATTGATTTTGGACATTGATTCTTGATTTACCCTTCTTATACCATTTGCTAACTTAACCACCTCTCTCTCTTGCATGTTGTTTCTGAAGATCTTTCTGTGTCATGCCAACAAGGGTGTTTGATTATATATCCGAGCAGCCTGCATGTGAGGCGAATAAAGTTGATCTATATGATGTAGTGAAGGATAAACTCCTCTCCCTCATGTTATTTTCGGTGAATTAATACTGAAGCTTTGATATAAGACTACTCTTGACGAGGTAAGAAAGCTTTGTGCCCACAAGTTCTCTGGTTGCTCCATTCAAATGGTGGGTATGCTGGAGTCATTAGAATTACTGACTAATCTTTCTACATTCTGGTTGGATATCCTTTTGAATTGATGTACATACTTCTACTATGGATTTCAGGTGCATCTTCTGACAATAAACAGCGGCATGTGAGAGAACAATACACTATAATGACAGATGTAATGCTGCATATAAATCGTGTGTATAAGATGGGAATACAAGTATACAACATAAGAGCACATTATCCGACCAATCTGACAGTGTACAGTAGTATGGAAAACATATATGTATTTCCTTCAGGTCATTCATTCTTATATTTTTTTAGTGGATATTGCTCATCTCCTCCAGAACAATTAAGCATTGTGAGATAGCATTTTAATTTACTAACAATAGTTTTTCTCAGGGATCATATTATTTTTTAGCTGATGAAAGCTGCAGGAGAGGCACCGACTATAAAACACAACTGTTGAGACACAACTCTGATATGAATATGTTAGGACCTATTAAATTTTGACAAAGAACCATGTTGAATAACGTCTTACTATAAAGCATACCAGTTCTCCATCAAAGTCATCTCATATGAATACCCGCTTGACATGCAGCCTGATATTCTTAGTCTTCCTATCAGTTATGCCATCTTTCTTCATAGCAGGAACATAAAGAATTGAACTGAATTATACTTCACACTGCATAAAATTAGATGGAGCACTGTCGCTTGAATGTGATTTGTGAAGATGTTCCTATTTATCAGAAAAAGATAGAGCATACTAACTCATTGGAGAGGCGAAACATGAGCAGAAGAACTCTGCATCTCTGCAATCTTCTGGTCAACTCCCTCCTAACACCGTCCCTGTGTCCTTATGATCCTCCGCAAACGCCTGCCAATTGCCGATATTCAAGATGTCAATGCTTTGTTTAGATAATAAAATAGTTCATCTCCCCTTACAACAGTGAAATTATGTCAGTTGTGTACGTTTTATTGTCTCTGAAAATACAAAAGTTAATGGTGTTATTTATATTGCAACCTGAGTAATGTCGATTGCTTTGAAAACTACCACTTTCAGGTTTTCTAAACATAAGTTGCACTGTTACGTTTTTTTCTGAATATATTTAAGCATTGTGTTTGACAGGAGGGGCTGCTGAAACACCATGCCCGTACATATGTGTCAGAGAGATATCGCATGCCTCACTGGTATACTACTCTGGAAGAATTAATATATATACTTTTGGGGACCTTGGTTAATTGGTCTACTTCTTCCAGACCTTCTTATTTTGTTAGCCATTGTTCTAAGTGTTGTTCAGATGATTTTCTTTGGCACTGCCGAGTTACCTGGGCCTGCACCAACCGGCAATGGTCGCAAATACTCGCCTTTCCTTGAATCACTAAATGAGATACTTTGTAATTTTAACAGGACATAAAACAGGAGCAGATGGCATCATGTGTTCCACTAAAGTATGCAAAAGTAGACATAAAACAGGACAAAATGGCATCATGTGTTTCGCTAAACTATGCAAAAGTAGACATACTATTTGCATGCACCAAAAATTATGGAATGTGATGCCAAAATTGATTGCCAAAATTATCAAAAGTCATGTTACATTTAAATGGTATCAGACTAACAGGTTTTACTCATGAATTTAGAAAGTTCAGAAGCTGAATTTAGAAAGCTTTGTACTCGAATCTTCAGGACAAATGTTCTTTGTGTTAGCTTTGTGCTTTTGATTGAATTAAACTAATGTGCTTTATGCGAGTTGTACTCCAAAAGCATGCACACTGTTTCCAAAAGCATAATTTGACATGCACAAGCTTTGACAAGCAGTACTGTAATTTGAAAACCTAAATATCAGTAAAAGATCACAAGTTTGACAAGCACATGCATTTTCAGATTACAGTGCACTTGGACAAGCAGATTACAGTACACTTGGATTACAATGCACAAGCAGATTACAGTACACTTGGACAAGCAGATTATAGTACACAAGGAGTACTACACTTGGACTACAGATTAAAGTACACTTGGATAAGAAGATTACAGAACACTTGGACAAGCAGATGCATCTGGATGAATCAGGAGTAGCACTAGAAGCACTAAATTGTGGAGGATGCAACCCCAAAATAGCAACCTTTTGTCACTTGCAATCAAGCAACACAGGAAAAATAGCCAATCGGTACTGCAATGATTTATTGTGGTGGAAATTATTCAGTACTCCTTTTATTATGCATTCAAGCAAGATTTCAGAAAAGACGGGTGTAGATACTGAAGCAAGCATTTACTCAAACAAGCATGAATTAAAAGTTGAAGGTTACAAGTTTTCAGAAATCTCAAGCAAGCAGCTGCTCAAGCAAGCTTTCAGAAATTTCAAACAAGCATCTACTCAAGCAAGCTTTCAGAAAAGAGACATCAAGTTGAAAAAAAATTACAAGCAAGATTACATGGAGCAAGTTTAGAATTTGAAGCAATTTTAGCAAGAGACAGAGAGAGGAAATATGGAGTACTACCTGACGCTCGCAGAGGCCGTTTTTGGCCGCTCCGCCGTTGATCCACGCGAGCTGTGCGCCGAGGAACGCGTCGTGCGCGGTGTGGCCGGAGCCGAGCTGCAGCGACAAGTCGTTGCTCTTGCTAGGGGACGAGAGCACGCAGGCGGCGTCGGCTTCGTCCAGCGAGGGCATCGACGACATGTAGGCCGCCGCCTAGCAGAACAGCGGGTTCTCGGCCTCGTCGCCGCCGCCGAAATCCCGTGCGTTACTCCAGCACCGTCGTCCTCCTCCCGTTGTTCCAGCACCGCTGCCCACAGGCGTATCACCTCCGCCCACAAATCGAGCATCGGAAGGTAATCTTTTACCTACACCTAGACCTGCCAATCGATGGAAAGTGCCGCGGTAAGAGAGGACCGAGGCGCTGGCGAGAGAAAGAGAGAGAGTTGCGCGCCGGCGAGAGCAAGAGGGAGCTCCGGCGAGAGATAGCAGGATAGCGCGGCGCCGAAGAGAGGACGCGTGCGAGAAGGCGATAGAGAGGACGCGGCGATGGGGGCGTGGTAGAGCGGGTCGCGGCCGTGGGAGAGCCGGCGGCGTGGCGTGGGAGAGCAGCCGGTTGTGCAAGCTCGCGGAGAGGAAAGTGAGAGGAGTGTGGAGCTTTTATTGTTTTTACTACTCCTATGGTAGTGTTCTGCCATTTGTTGAATTACTATTTTAGGGGATTTTGAAACTTTACGTGTTAATAAGAGTCTCTTTCTTTGGGCTTATTTTGTCTTTTTGGACTTTGGCGTAAAAGTAAAAAACATCTAAATAGTTTTTTTTTTTTGGTTTTTGGCATTTTAAGGTCGAAACGAAAAATAACTTTTGCATTCCAAGAACATTCATGCTAATGACAAGTATCCGTAAAGATAAAATCAATCGTTTACCTTTTTTCTTTACTATTCAAGATGGGGATGTGGTGTTCATCTACAATAAGTCTGGTTATTTTGTTGTTTACATTATGTTCTCACGGAATGGTGAAGAATTAGCTCATCAAGTATGTATTCTAAGTTGCATATTATCTCCACATTAAATATTTATTCTGACGACAAGTATTGTTGTGTAGATGGTTACGAGCTGATAAATTGCTCAAATACCTTGAAAACGAAGCAGAAGACAACATCACTAACATTGTAAGAGAATATCTAAAGGGCGTCATGAAGTAGATATTACTACCTCTGTTTCGTAAATTAAGCCGTATATTTTTAGTCAAAAGTCAATAAAGTCTAAATTTAACCAATCTTATAGATAAAAATATGATCATTTATAAAATTTGATAAACGTGCAATGAAAATAGATAATATGGTGAGTCTATTGATGTTGATTTGATATTCAAAAAATTCATATTTTTATCAATAAAATCGGTCAAAGTTACTTTTGGTTGACTTTTGCCTAAAAATATATATCTCACTTTAAAAACTTAGGGAGTAAAGAGTAATTAGTTTGGCGCTTATTTTAATCAAGCGAATTAAAGATTATACTCTTTGTTTAGAAGAAAAATTGTGGACATTGAAACGCTTCAAGATACACTCATTTGGCGACCTTTATTTCCAGACGGAGGGAATATCTTTTGTCTCACCATGTCAAAGTTTGCATGTATTTTATAGACATATGTGACGGTTATTTCGGGACGAAGAGAATACCTTTTGTCTCTCACTCATTTCATCGACAATTATTAAATGTGAATGTTTATGTGTATTATATTGACATATATTTTGAAAAAAAATAGAAGCCGTAGCAACGCACGGGCATTCAACTAGTAATAAAAACGAGTCTAGTCGGATATGGCATTTTGGGTCATGGGTGCAGATGCACCCGTTATGTAAAACATTTTTTTTCGAAATGTCAAAAAATTCAAAAAAAAATTAGCATATACAGCAGGATATTTTGTGTTACACAAAAACTGTGTGGAGAAAAAACATTATGACTTATGCAAAGAAGACAAAAAAACATGTCTCGTACAAAATCATTTTGGAGCGTTCAGATTTGTCTTTTTTGCACAGGTCACAGAAAATGTATTTTCTTCGCGAAACTGTTTTGCGCTACCATGAAATGTCTTGAACTATGACCCAAATTTTTATTTTGAATTTTTTGACAATTGAACATTGTTTTTTGAACAGTGGGTGCATCCGCATCCATGACCCGATATGGATTTCGGAGTATAGTCCTAATACATAGACTTGACAATAAAAGAACTAGATGTCATAAGATTCCAAACAAAGACATGAGGTTCATCCGACAAGTCTATACCCATCAATGTTTGATGCATGTAAAATGCATACATGAACTTTGCATTATATTACTTGTATTCCAATCATATTTGCATCATATAAGGGTTATATCAATGTTTTATCATGATTTTGGGAATATTTTATTGATTTCCTATTTTTATGGAATTAACCCTGCGGAGGCAGAAAACCCTATTTTCTATATTTAGATGTTTCAGGGACCCAAACGATGTCCAAATGACCTAATATTTTACGAACATCATTTTTGGAAGGAAGAAGACTTGGGAGCGAAGGAAGCGAACAAGCGGAGGCCCGTGGGCCAAAAGATGGTGGCCCACGCGGCCAGATTCCCTGGCCGCGTGGGACCCACCATCTCGGGCCTCGGAGCTCCGTTGCCGTCGATCTTTCCTCCACCGACTCCGTCTTGACCTAAAACCGACTATAAAAGTAGTCCCCGACGCCCTTCGGAAAGGAGCGCCGCCAAAACACAGAAACACCGAAACAGAGACCTGGAGCTGCAGATTTGAGGGGGAAAACTTCGGCGGGGCGCTGCCGGCGTGGTCTCCATCTTCTCCAACGACTTCTCCACCGTCTCCGTGATGAAGAGGGACTAGTCCACCCCTGGACTGTGGGTTTGTGGAAGTAACTTATGTATCTCTCCTCTCTTTGAGCTTCACTAATTAGTACCGTATGAGCTGCTGAACATGATTACGGTCATCTATGTAATACCTATGTGGTGGATCTTTTATGAGTTAATATATGTTTGAGATTGCAATAGTTTTGTTTCAGTTATGAAAGTATATGCATATTATGTACCCCATTCGTGTGCACTTGTTTTGATCAAGCATGTTTATGAGAGCGTGTGTGGGGTGATGTGTGCATTAGTTGGAGTAACGGGGGGTGGCTAGTGCGGTAAGCTGACCACTGAAATATCGCGATCCACTTGGGTGTTTCACATTACTTTGCTGCCTCACTAGGGATAAAGAAAAATACCTTGCTACAGGGGTTGTGTGTGACCATTGCCACTTCTCCATGACTAGGTTCTTATTTTAACTTCATGTCAAAAGACTTAATGCTATGCTCTGATTTATCTTAATTACTGAGGTGTTATGATTTAGTTCGTATCTTGGTGGAGTATAAGAGAGACTAATAAACAAAAGGTCTCTATGTTAGGACGTGATGCCCATATAACTAGTAACTTGTCATAAAACTTGTATGTTGCAATCTCATATGTCAACTCTAGTGTTCCATTGTCTACCACTTTATTAAAGAGAGAGTGCATTTGTGAAACCATGAACCCCGGTCCATTTTTAATCATAAGAAACACCTTTCCAACCACTTTTACCACTTTTACATTTTCTGCCATTTAAAAATCCGAAAATACAAAAACACTTTTACATCTTGCATACATCATATAAAACCCAAAAATATAATTTATCATTGTTTCCACCACCCTTGCATATTTATTTACCACCACATCATATTTATTTCTTGTTTGCATTGCATATTATTTTCATATTATTCTCACACCTTGTGCTTGACAACCACTAGGTGAGGTTGAGGACCAAAACATTTACTTTGTTTTGTAGGTAACCAAGAGAAGGATAGGAAGATAAATCTTTCACTACTGATTCGCCGAGAGTTCGATATTAAACCCTCGAGTCACCCCTCGTGGGGAAAACCGTCTTCCATATACTACACACTCTACACTTGGAGTCTCAACCTAACCCATTTACTTTTCACGCAGGTAACTACGTGAAGGGCCATCAAGGCTGTTTTTTGGCGCCGTTGCCGGGGAATCATTGATGTAAAGGTTTGTCCAAGGATATCACAACAAAGTCAACTTCATCACCAACTTGTGCAAACACCGAAGCTTGGGGAGGTTGCACCTACGTGAGCATTATCTTATCCATCTTCACCTTCAAAGCATTTTATTTTGTTTTGTCATTATCTTGCATATCATATTTCGGTTTGCATATTTTATTTTCAGTTTTGCATAAAAAATTAAAAAGCACATAAAAACTTGCTAAAATGGGAGAAAGAACTAAGTTGTGTGACTACACAAACACTCCAAATGATCAATTTATTGCTAGTCCCATTGCCACACCTGAGATAAAAGCTGAAAATTATGGAGTGAGTTTCGGTTTATTACACTTGATAACTAAGGAACAATTTGGCGGTAGAGCATGTGAAGATGTTCTTGAGCATCTTCAAAAATTCTGACATTTTTAATATGCAAAATTTTAAAGAACCTGATATTGTAAGGCCAAAATTATTTCCTTTTTCGCTAAAGGGAGAGGCAAAGGAGTGGATATGTTCATTACCCATTGCTGAAATTAAGTCTTGGAGTGAACTAGAAAAGACATTCCTTAAGAAATATTATCCCCTTTTTAAAGTTTGGCAACATGAAAACAAACTGGTCAATTCTATGCATAAACCACACATGTGCGAGAAATTTCCTGAAAAGAATGATCCTCGCCACTATGTTGAGAAAAAGACTAGAAGGGGGAAGCACTCCCTGTTAAGAAACAAGTTTGGGTTAAAAAGGAAAAGAAAGTTGAGGAAGCTAAAATGCTTAGTGAAGTCAAGGAACCATTGCTTGACTTAGAGAATTGTAGCTTGCATGAATTAATATCTATCTTACAAAAAATTGCAAGTGATCCTTCCATCAACACTAACCAAGGTGGTTTTGGTTCTTATATTGCTAATCATGTCTTAAAAGAAAAGATTGCTAGGTACAACCAAGAGGCTATGATACCACCTAAGATTGGGGATATATGGATTCCCAAAGTACTAGTAACTATTGGAAAAGAGACACACCATGCTATACTTGATCTAGGATCTAGTGTCTCTGTTTTATCTAAAGAATTATATGAAGTACCTGAAATAAAGAATCTTGAAAAATGCTCTATTGAACTTGCACTTGCTGATGATTCCATTAAACATGCCTTAGGAAAAGTAAGTGATGTTATGGTAGAGTTGCATATGACATTTGTGCCTGTTGATTTTCTAATCATGGATATGGGGAATAAAACCTCTAGTCCAATTATTCTTGGAAGACCTTTTCTTCATACCACAGGTGCCATCATTGATTCAAAAGAAGGGAATGTGAAGTTTCAGTTTCCACACAAGAAGTGCATAGAACACTTCCCAAGGAAGAGGGGCACATCAAAGTTCAAGCTCCCTCATGACTTCATCTACAATAAACAACAAGTAAGAAGCCTAGCTATATGGCTATAAAGAAAGCGCTTTACGGGAGGCAACCCGGTTGTTTTTATTTGTGATTTTCTTTGTCTCCTCTTGCTATAACAAGAGACTTAGTTTTTAGTTTAGTTTCTGAAATTTTTAATAAAGTGCCAAGTTTTACCCATTTTGGTTTGAAAAAGTTGCTTATAGCATTCAAGATTTTATTCTTACACGAATATGTGCACGGTATGATTTTTAATTCTTATTCTGTAACTCCGAATGAGCTCATATTTTAACTTTAGTTGCAACTTTTCATCATCTGTATGCATGAATTTTTTCGTAATTTTTAGACAAAGTTAAGTAGGGTAGAAAAATACGTTTTGCTGCTGTTGTTTTTCTTGACAGATTTTGTCCCATTTTGTTTGATGCATGCTTTGAACTTTTAACTTGAATATTTTTTTTATCCAATTGAGTTTATGAGTCGGCATACAACATTATACACTTTCTGGACATCCATATGAATTTTTGTTTAACTATTATATGCAGCAAGAAATCTATTTGTCTATCACTACTAATGTCACCCCACAGAAAAGAAATGGGAGAAACAGTGTTTTGAAGTTTTTTTTCACATGGATTAGAGGAGATGCACCAAGAGCTATCCAAGGATGGTGAAAACCATAAGCTTGGGATGTGAAGACAACCCCACTGGACCAACACACTCTCGGTTTGCACACGTCTAACTTCTGTTTTTCGATCGAAGCACTTTATCGCATAAACTTGGAGCGTCTTTTGTTTGTTTTTATTTGGTTTGATTTTTATTTTGTGAGACCACCACACTATCATCTATATATGAAAGAGCTACTGGAAATTTGGGAAAGGGATGTTTGAGTTGATTCAAAAAGATACATATAGTTGCATGATTCATATGCTTGTTAATGAGTAATAATTTGCAAGTCTTACATGGGGATGTTGGACCTGTAAGCCCTCTTACATGGGAACACAGGATGAAGATCATACTAGGAACAGCAAAAGGGTGCGTGCCCCTACGCGTGTTTTCGTTGGTTACTTGATTATTACTGTCATTTTTGCTTAGTCACATAAATGTCACACATTCTGTAGGTTAATGTATTTGCACGAGGGGCTTGAGCCAAAGGTGGTTCACCGGGACGTCAAGTCAAGCAACATTCTTCTCGATAAGACTTGGAATCCTAAGCTCTCTGATTTCGGACTTGCAAAACTCTTGGGCTCAGAGAACAGCTATGTAACTACACGAGTTATGGGAACTTTCGGGTTAGCTCTTGGGCACTGCACCTTTGGTGGTAGTATAATGTGGGATGAATTAATGGATAACAATTTGTTCTTGGTCATTGCAGATATGTTGCTCCAGAGTATGCGGGGACTGGGATGCTAAACGAAACAAGCGATGTTTATAGCTTTGGGATTCTTATTATGGAAATAATATCCGGTAGGGTACCAGTGGATTATAATAGGCCACCTGGGGAGGTTAGTCACTTGCCTCCTTATAACCAGTGCTGTTGTATGAGATTGTAAACGGCATTTATTAGATATGTGGATCAAACTTGTGTAGGTAAACTTAGTTGATTGGCTCAAGACAATGGTAAGCACCCGAAATTCTGAGGGGATCGTGGATCCAAAAATGCCTCAGAAGCCTACCTCTAGAGCAGTGAAGAAGGCTTTGCTGGTGGCGCTGCGATGCGTGGACCCTGATGCTTCGAAGAGGCCAAAGATTGGGCAGGTCATTCACATGCTTGAAGTTGACGATTTCCCTTACAACAGAGACGTAAGTCAACAAAAGCATAAATCTTAAACTCAAATTTTCATTTCATCTGGACATTTAGTAAGACATAAAGACAATAGAATAATATGAAAACCCTCTTTAAGTGTGGTTTGTCGCTAATCTCAGGAACGCCGAGGCGGTAGAGCTCCAGCGCAGGCAAAGTTGCCTGAGCAACTGGCTAACGGAACAGGCGAAGGCGAAATGGACAACACTTTGGACAACAGAGATCAACCTTTCAGATGGAAAAACACTATAGCCTAGGTATTCGTCCCGGTTACCAGATAAATGCAAAATTCCATGATTTCTGAATAGGGACTGTGTCCACTTAAGCCACAAACTGCCATTAGTTTGGTGCCAGCCATGGAGAAAATCACATCATCTGTATATGTCGTCAAAGTTACGCACTAGCACTAGTTTCTTTTTTGTCTGGTTATTTATCCAATGAAGAAGATCACGCATCATAAAGCCGTGATATTTTAAGTTAACAACAGAGTACTGTTAGATGCCTAAGGTAGCCCTTGGTTAAGAACTGGCCAACAGCTGCATGCGCTTTGTCCTGAAATGCTGAAATAAGTCGAAAAACATCTAGATGTATTCGACGTTGCTTCCTGCAATCATGCAAATTCAGAATGCAAAATTCATTGTATTTTTGCTATTCTGTTATATTTTGGAGATTTCAAAGTGTACATTTACTGATGGCATCATCTACAATTCAGTATTTTTCGTGTTGTTACTAATACTGTTGGAGCATGTGAAAATCATGCATCTAGCTGAAAAATGAATTGTCTGGAGTATCTGGTTTACGACGATACTTAAAGAAAATTAAAAAAAATAGAAGGTGCCTTGCTGGCATCATTGTCTCCAGTAATAAATGTCAGAACCAAAAGCTACAACTCTTATCTTTTCCAGAATTGAAACAAAAAATTATCTGCCGACATGTCAGCTAGACTGCTTTTTTCATGTATGCGCATCCTGTTAAAAGTCATCGATTGACAGGCCACAAAACTGCCACCAGCAACAATTTTGCATGTTCAGATCTTGATTCTTAAGATAGAATACCAAAGCAATAATGTAGAGAGTCTAGCCAGCTCAACGGGAACATCTTGACCAAGATGCGGACAAGAGGAAAAGAAGAACAAACATTATGCAATGCCACAAGGAATCCAAGAAAAGACGGGAAGAATGAAAAACCTATCCTCCTCTGTGTTGCACAATCTGTTGTTCTGCAGCATCTTTTTTGTTACAAGATTATCCTGAATATGTTTGAACTACTGCAAAAGTAAAATCTATTTCCTGGGGGATCAGCTCAACATAAGGAATTGTATGGTGGAATTTCACTTGTGGTCAAGGCTAGTTATTTGGGTAATAGTCAGTGGAAGCGCACTGACTATTTAAATCAGTGTCTCGTCATAAAAAAAATACCATATTGATTTAGTCTATATCTTAGAAAAATTCAGATAAATTAGGTTAGCATGCTATTGTTCGCACACCCCATCATGCATCACAGTTATGGTCTCACAAGAAACAAAGCGCCGTTTGCTTAAACCAAGATGATAAGGGGTGGCCCGATCTTCTCAGTGAATTGCGGGTAGATGGATGATGGTGAAAAATAACTTGTGAGATTCTGACAAACTCTCCGGCTGCTCCCTGTTGCCAATGCAACATCTTTTCAACCCAATGGATATTCGCAACGTATCACACCGATGCAACGTAGCCGCCGACCACGAAGCGGTTTTCCAATCTACTAATTCCCAGTGGAACAACAGATCACCCTCAAACTTTGCTAACGATAATCTCTAGAGCGCAACACGGTGGAGAGGTTGAATTCCTAAGCGTGACACAGAGGAATTCAAATATAGATGAAGACTTATAGCAATTCGATCTAGAGTTTATCTTAAACGTGGTCTACCTCTCTATGGTGCAGCCCTTGACTATTTAAAGGGGCTGGCCGAAACTAGGACTCAATTTGGACATGTACTCAAACCTGGTTTGACTTAGACTAACACAAACCGACACATGGCGGGTTCGGCCTGAAGCCTGAAGGGCCTCTTGCGTTGTACCTTATAATATCATCTTCATTATGTCATGGTGCGCCACTTGATCCCCTGACGTGTAAACGTGTGATTTCGTTCATTGCCCTGGTGCGTCGGCCTCCCTCTCCTCCCTCGCGCACTTGCTGATATTGAACAATGTGCAAATTCTGCAAGATCATACTCGTAATGTTGAGGCTCAAATCGCTAAAATAGCGGAGAGCCAAACTCCCATTAATTCTTACTAAGTTCATATGGAGACAAAACCTAGTCCGGTAGTACAGTTTAAATACGATGAGAAGAATAGGGAACAACGGATCACCCTTTTTCCGGTCACAAAAAAATGCAGTTCATATTATTTATTCTGACACAAATAGGGATATTAATCAGAATATATTTGACCTGATTTCTCCATATAGGAGGATTGCATCGAAACCACTTTTTTTCTTAGAGTGCACCACATGAATTACTTCATGAGCACAAAGTACATTCTTAAGAATAAACCTGCACTTCATTAATGCAGTCTGATTTACAGAAATAGTTCTATGATCAATAGGAGCAATCTTGTTGATTATTTCTTTTGTAATGACTTAGGCTCCAATCTTCTTTTTTTGATTATCGGGGGAAGATGAGATGCTCTTACTTTTTTCATAAACTAAAGGTGATATTCTCACGGCAATTCACAGGTGCTTTGTACTCCGTGATATCAAATCGCATGGGAAAAGAAGGTGTCTAGAGGACCAAAAATTGAAAGGAAAAGAGAAAAAGAGCGTGAGCACCTTTTCCTTACTTGTTGGAACAATAAAGGGTTGGATTCGGAGCGTCGAATCGAGTTAACAAACAACACAGAAGACAAGAGATGCACGGTTCGATCGTTGCTCTGATGCTTGTCGCGCTGTTCCATACTCGATTTGTGCTAAATTGTTCTCTATTAGGCAGTGGCTGTAATGTAAGGTGATGCTGGCCGTTAACCTGAAGCATGAGCACCATCAGACCATCTGATGCTGGCATTCCGAAATAAACCAACTTTGCCTTAACGCTGTGCTGGTAGCACAGCACAGAGCTGCTTCCTCGGGTTTTAAAATGCCAAGGCCTCGTTAACTGAAGAAACTGCTGGAATTGCCAATTTTAGTACTACAGAACTGTTGTTGCCCATGGATTAGGCCATATGCTAGCCCTTCTGTCAGACGACTAACTAGTCACTGTGCTCAATTACTTTTAAATAACGAAATGAAAATAGGTAGCACAACCAGAAATTGGACCTTTTTAGAGATATTTGCTGGCACGGCTAAGAAAGCCTGAATGGATCTGGTGCTTTGCTTGCAGATTTCAGAGAGCAGAACCTTCAGGTCAGGGATTATTCTTAGCTGAAATAACGACACTGAAATAAGCTGTTGGCAGCAAGATTTCGAGCATCTGCATACATGTCAGGTGCAAGCCATAAAATTCCAACCAAAGCAGAGCTCAGAGCCATCGGGTATATATAATGTAGACATAGCTCGACTTCCCCGTGCAGCTCGTTGCGTAATTCTTGCGCCGCGTCGTTCTGCAATGGCCGAGCCCGGCGCGGAGGCGGCCGGCGGCCCAACAGCTCTAACTCCACCGCCACAAAAATTTGACATGGCAGTCGGTGACGCGACTACCCCTCCACTCTTGCAAACAGACTTGGCCGACCCAGGCTCGCCGGGCTCAACCCCTCCACCTGCGACCCTGGCAATGGCCGAGCCCGGCGTGGAGGCGGCAGGCGGCCCGACAGCACCACCTCCACCGCCAGAAAAAACTGACATGGCCGTCGGTGACG
Source organism: Poa pratensis (assembly GCA_947311845.1). Lineage (NCBI taxonomy): Eukaryota > Viridiplantae > Streptophyta > Magnoliopsida > Poales > Poaceae > Poa > Poa pratensis. The sequence continues at coordinate 158,810,026 of CAMZMU010000052.1, forward strand.
CGACAACCCTTCCAGCATTGCAAACAGACACGGCCGACCCAGGCACGCCGGGCTCAACACCCAATCCGCCGCCGCAAAGTCAAACAACTGCGACCGGGGCATCAGGCCCTGCCAGCCCGCCGACACAGCGGCAGACTGGAATGGGAGAGGCGGCTGGCACGTCTCAGCTAACACCGACGCCGTCGCAGGAGAAGACGGTGGCCGCCGGTGTGGAGAACAACCTCCCTTCACATCTTCCGCAGGAGCAAGGCGACGCTGCCGCCAAAGACGGGAACGAGTCGAAAGACTCTGCCATGGAAAATGGGCGCCAAACAGAGGAGAAGAAGCCGGGCACAAGTCGCTGGCCCCGCGTCCGGTCGCCGGTACTGTTCCTTCTCTCCCTCTTCAGCCTGCGCCTTGGCAAGCAGGACCAGCTGATAAAGCACCCGAGGATATCTCCTCCGGCGCCGATGGAAGACGACGGTGCCGGCGACGTTCCTCACAAATCGGAGACAGAGAAGGACGAAGGCAAGCGGCATCGCAATGAAGCGGATGCGTCAATATCCGCGTCGGGATGGAAGGAGGGGCCGTCCAAGAAACCGCACCAAACCAAGCGCCGCAAGAGCCTGCAGGGCACGGAGAGTGTCCTGCCCCCCGATGGCGACGTTGTAAGGGAAGCTGACGCCAACCCCTCTCCGATGAAAAGAAAGCTTCAAAATGCGTGCAGGCTCGTGAAGAACACCATGTCGTGGTACCGCCGGCACCGCTCCCCGGAAAATGTTGAGAAACCCGAGGAAGAGGTGGCGGCGGAGAAGGAGAAATTGGCAGAGACCAAGCCATCGACGTCAACGCCGGAGGAGGCGGAGACGAAGTCGAAGCAGGACGACAAAATGGATCAGAGCACGTCGACCCCAGCGCAGGAGGGCCCGTCCCCGGGGGAAATACCAAACCCTCGTTGGGAGAAATGGGGGGAGGAGCGTCTCGAGGGAATCCTCGAGGATGCTTGCATGAGAATGTTGGAGGCCGAGTTCGGGTCCTTCGAGAAGCGCCTCGACGACAAGCAGCAGCAGCAGCAGCAGCAGTGCCTCCTCACCTTCTCCGTCTTCCCGCTCGGCTCGAAGGTGAAAAAGCAGGCCGTGACATACTGGTGGTCTACGCGGTTCCAACTTCCACCGGAGAAGGGCGTCGGTAAGGCAGAAGAAATCTTCTCGAAACTCTCCGGCCGCGGCTTCCTCGAGCCGATCAAGAATTGCTGCGGGGTGATCCACGGTTGCCGGGTGAACCCGCTGGTGCACTGGATGGTGAAGCGTATGGCGAGGGAGAAGGACTTGGCTGACCTGGATGACCTCGGTTACCCGGCCGAGGTTCAGCCCAAGTCCCAAATCCTCTGCCTCACGCCGGGCAACCGTGAGCAGATGCAGAAGCTGGGCGACGACGATGAGTCGCAGGCCCGGATCAAGCCCAATCCAACAAATGTACCTCCTGGCGGCACAGTCGAAGCTGGGGCCCCATCACAGGTTAGTTCCTTCCTGTCCTAACATGCCGCGGCAACGAAACGCACGATAGCTCAATCTGACCAGAAATAGCAAACGGAACTGCAAAAGTTCAGATGTCTGAATTTTTACAAGTTTGATTCACTTTTTTTGTGTTGTTTCAGCCGTTTTTCCAAAGCCTTAATCATTTTATCAGTCTTGTTTTGCATTTGTTTATTTTACTCTTTTTATGTTTTGCATTTGTTGTAGTCACCGTTTTTAAGCAACTACACAATTTGTTTTACGCAATTACACTTTACTTTTCTATAGGAGGAACCAAATGACTGAAACATGAGACTTTTCAACTAACGCTCCAGTCAGTCCCATACGTGAGGTTGCAGTTTTATCGGTCGGCTCAGAAATGCCAAAGGAACATGGCTTGTACCTAGGGTGCGACCGTATGTACATTAGAAATATAGCTGACATCTCTAACTAAAAAAACAAATGTGTGGGTTGTAATTGCATTTATGTACTAATAATAGAAAAAATTATTAGGCCGTCAAAATTATTTCTAAATTCAAACTTGAGAATGCCTTAGCTCTCAAACCATGAATCCAAATATCCAATTTACCATTTGTATTGAATGTTTGCTTTATTTTGGTGAGAACTTAAAAACTAGACACATGTTGGTATGTTTGGATGACTTTTTATTCGACTTGGTAGTTACAAATATGACTTATGAAGGTACCATGGTATTGGCACTCTATTTATCATATGATAACTATATGTACGTTCCAATTAAGTAGCCTGGTTTTAGTTCAAGGAACGGAGGGAGTACAAAACAGATAAAAAATTCATGTTTTACTTTCCTAGTAAGAAAAGTAGTATTTTCTTTTGTCAACCCCGCGTGGGATCTTGTTTTGAATCACTCGTAGATATGAACACATATTGCAACAATGCATGGTTAGGCTATCGAGTAGCACTAGAGAAAGCCTGATTTATGAAAGTCGAAATCATGGTTAGTATTTTCGCATTGCATAAACTGAGTAATCGACATAAATAAAAAAATGACAAAGGTGGAAGACCGGCCTCCAAGCAATGTGCACAACCATATTTTATTCAGTATTCCAATATCACAAGAATACAATATCAAGTAAATCAAAAAGAAAAAAAACTGATGTTGTCTATCTCGCGACAAGAACTCCATACACTACCCAAAGTCTTACAAAAAGGGACAAAAACAAAAGGTACACAATTCATAGGGAAAGCATTCAAGAATCAAGAAGGGTTGGGTGAAAGCCCATGATGACGAGTCCAACTATAGGGCGATCTCAGATTTTTCATCCCCAAAACTGAATCTCGAGCCACCAGCATGCCGCAAACATGTCACATTGCTTTTAACCATTGATTGGCTTTATTATTTGTATACCAGCTAACGATATCTAGCTAGCCAGATACCATCAGAGGACATACCGGTAGAAGGAGACGACCCATATCGCATCGCTTGTAGTTAATGTTGTGCCACCTTTGATAGACCTTCTATGGCGAGAATGGGACACCCTCCAGTTGAGAGAAAAAACATGTTTGGTGTGACAACTCAGCTTGAGAGTCCTGGCGTTGTACCTGTCAAGCTAGATCACATCTGATTTGGAGGGGGAGAGGGTGTCACCATAGTGCCGCCGGTCTCAAAAGCTTAGCTATCCAAGGAGGGGGTCACATACGGTTGCCGACCTCAGAATTACCATGGAGCCAAGTGTATCGCCATCTAAAGATTTAGCTACCTCATCGTCCATATGACCACAGACGGATGCAGTCGCCGCCCCTACTCTTGATCTCCTACTCCCGCCATCGGATCTAAGCAGCTACTGCCATGCGGCCCATACGATGCAACAAGCCACATAGCTCAGTGAGTCAATCATCGCTTCAAAACCACCCATGTCTAGATCTGCAAGGCGGAACCCTAATGCTGCCCGACAACGATGCCCGCGTGCCAGTACCACAACCAGAAGAGGTCCTATGATCTATATTAATTGACATAAATAATAGTTTAACCGTCTACCAATAGAGGTGCTATGATCTATAGGTGGATCATCAAGCTACACCTTAGGATTACCTCTTAAAATATTATATTTTTGTAGATATAATTGCTCAACATATTAATTAAATACGTCCATAACCAAATACTCCTTAGGATCATCAAGCTGGTGTTGATTTGTATAGTAGTATACATTTTGGAATTATTAGGCAACTAGATTTTGAACTAGTTTCTAAGAAGCGGCATTGAGTCAAACCATTAGCTCTAGTTTTTTTTTAACTGATGTATTCTAATACCAAAATATTTATGTCCCTGGCATGGTAATACTTCACTTTCATAAAAGGAGGTCCAGAATTGTCTTCCCTAAAATATTAATAGTTTAATATGTACTAAAGTACTCCCTCTGTTTTTATTTAGTTCACGTTCTGGGTTTAGTCAAAGTCAAAATTTATCAAGTTTGACCAATAATATTGGAAAAAACATGAAAATCCATAATACCAAATGCATATATTATGAAAGTATACTTTATGATGATTCTAATAATGTAGATTTTACATTATAAATGTTAATATTTTTTTAAAATATTTGGTCAAACTCGATAAATATTTAAATATAGTGCAATGGTATTATTGAAATACTTCAAAATATTTGATACCAAATCCAGCCTTAGTTTTAAACTCACTATTTTGGTTGACAAATTTGATTTTTTGAAGTTTTTTAGTGTCCCAAAAAAGTACAGTGCAATGTGTAGTTTTTTCTTTCGAAATGGTGTGTAGTATGTTGTTTTTGTTTCATAAAAGTTGTTCCCGGTGCAATGTACGTACTGTTGTAGCTGAGCTCTTTGTGTTTTGTATTTATTGTTCTTGTTAGTCCTTGATTTGCTAAAGCATATTAAAATTTATTCTCTCGCGATATTCCGTAGGATCAAAAAGATAAGAACAGACTCGCTGCTGAGATGCTCGCCGACCAGTCTACAATACTATTTATCAATCGAAACAAGAAAGTCATCCTCAACATCAGCGCGCACGTGTACCGGCTCCCGAAGACCCTTCTCATCAAGCTCGCCGACCAGCTGGAGGTGCTGCAGCTCGGCAGGTGGGGGAACTCCGACGATAAGACATACATGGAAGTAGAGGCTCTGGAGTCTCTGGGCGCCATCGGAAAGCTTAAGAACCTCCGTTACCTCAGTCTTCGCGGCCTGTCCCGGCTGACTGAGCTCCCGATGGAGGTCCGACGGCTCCGGCGGCTGGCCATCCTGGACGCGCGAGGGTGCCAGAACCTGGTAAGCGTGCCGTCGGCGACCGTGCAGAAACTCAAGGGGCTAACCCACCTGGACCTCACCGAGTGCTATATGCTGGAGCACATTGGCCGGGGGGTCAGCGCCCTGTCGGAGCTACGGGTGTTCAAGGGCTTCATATTCGGCGTCGGGAAGCGGCGGCGCGACGCTTGCAGGCTGAAACACCTCGCAAAGCTAAAGAAGCTCCGCAAGCTCAACGTCAACGTCACCACCGACGCCGACGTGGACAACGGCGAGATGGCGGAGCTCAGAAACCTCGCCGGCCTCGTGTCGCTGACGGTGACGTGGGGCGAGCGGCCGAGCGTACTGCTGGACGACGATAGCAAGACGAAAAAGCTAGAGAACCTGCTCGAGAGGTGGACCAGCCTCGTGCTTCCGCGGGAGCTCGAGAAGCTGGACGTACGGTGCTACCCGGAACGCGAGCTGCCGCTGGAGAGGTGGCTCAATGGTCAGAGGAATCTCAAGAAGCTCTACGTGAGAGGCGGGGAGGTGGAGAAACTCGACATTCCCATCGATAACCAGATCGAGACCGTGCGCCTGAGGTACCTCAACAATTTCAGGCTGAACTGGACGAATAAACTGCTGCCTAAGTTGAAGGGAAATATGAACCGCATTAAGTGTGTGGAGGTTGTGGATAAGGACCTAAAGGTGATGAGGAATCAAACCAAGGGCAAGGGTGATGACAAGGTGAAGAAGAAGGAGGGACAAGAGCTCACTCCAATTAAGAAGAGGATGGAAATACCAGAGTCCACCATCGATGAGAATGGGGTGTGGGTGAAGGATCCCAAGGAAGAAGAAGCTGCTCTTACGAGTACACCACAGCATGCCCCAAAAGCAGAAGCTGCTACCGGCGCTGCAGGCAAGACCCAAAAAGGCGATGACGGCAAAGGGCAAACAGGTTCGTTTAAAATGTGTTTTGCCTTGCTAGTTGGCTAGTTTCTACTCCCTCTATTTTCCAAAATAAGGCGTATAAATTAAGTTAAAATTCAACATAGCAAGTTTGAGGTAGACTTTGACAAATCATCATATAGATCAAATTGTAAACATTTAGAACTCCAAATTAATATCAGTAGACACATCAATGAACGTATTTTCATAGTATATTGATTCAAACTATTAAATAATAAATGTTCATACTTTTATCTATAATAGTGGTCAAAATTACAATATGTTGACTTTTGATTAACAATATACGACTTATTTGAAAACGGAGTTAGTACTACTATGAAAAGCACCGAAGTCCATATATATTGCATGGGAATCGTAAATGTATCAAAACATTATGAGAAAATCCCATTACATCTCATTTATAGATGTCAAAGGGGGGCAAAGCAGCCTCAAAGGCACCGAAGGAGAAAACGAGGAACCTGCAGAGGAAGATAAAGGAAATACTGGTGAGAGAAAGGAAGGTGACGGTGGAGATAAGTACCATGAGACTATTAAGGAAGAGAAAGAGCACATGAAGAAGGCAATAAACGAAGAAAACAATGACATCAGTGAAGATTCAATAAAGCACGAGTCTACCGTAGATGAGAATAAGATGCAAGAGAGGGATGAGAAGGAACAGAAGAAGGATGATATGGAGAAGCGAGCATCCCCTACACTTGTTGTTGATCAAACCATGGCTCCGGCAAGCCGAGCCGTCATCGATCAGACAGATACAAACAAAATAAGTGGTATATTGCTAACTTGCCATCTTCCCATATATATGAAACATTATACTCCCTTCGTTCATAATTATAAGATTTTTTAGCTTTTCCCTGTATGTAAACGCATTGCAGTGTGTAGGCTACTCATTTTGGTCTATATTAATCCACACTAAAATATCTAAAACACCTTATGATAATGGAGGCTGTCACATTTTTAATATTCAACCCCATATAGCGCCCCATGTGAATTGTACAAGTCTCCATAAATTATAGAAAGAAGTATCAAGAGTGCATGATTTTGTAGAAATAAAAGAAGAGAGACAAGATAGAGCGGGAGGTGTGAGAGGACAAGGTGAGCCACCTACCAAGGAAGACGCAGAAGATGCCGGCGAGATCAAGAAGTTTGTCCATAGTGATGTCAATGAACCACAATCAGGTACGCGTTCTCTAAAGAGACCGACGAGGGTAAGCAGTCATAAAGGCTCTCTAAATCTGAGTAGCACTTTGTTCCATAGAAGGGGAAGGCGAAGGAAAAGACGAAGGACAAGAAAGCGATAGCAAAGTGTTCGACATGGTCAACGAGCAACCTACTGCCGACGAAGATGGGGGAACCGGCAATACAAGTGCAGCCAATGGAACAAGCTTGTTGTTGCCGCAACCACTTGAGCCTAAAGTAGAAAACCATTCAGATCTAATCCTAGCTGATAAACCAACTATTCGCACGGTGACACCCCTAGCATTACCGCCTGCAACTACCAGCACTGCCCCAGCCATGGATCACAAGGAACATGGGAAAGCTGGCCACGGAAACAGATCAACAAGGACCGGCGGCCCAAAATAATGGATACCAGAAGCAATGCATATGCATATGCATATATGCATATGCAAAAGGTACAAAAATCTCCTAAGTAACCTAGTTCTTTGATTAATAAAAGACTAAGTACATATGTGCAATTTGTTCGGTTGATCTTGTAGGTGCTCGAAGTTCAGTCAGGATGGTGAATTATTCTGACGGGCACCTTTGGGATGAACCGTTCGGTCGCACAAGAAGTTGACATTTGGAAGAACGGGCTATGCTTGCTACCGGTGATGTACATATCCTATGTGCAAGCTTAGTCTCGTTGTTATCTATACATGTACTCTCATTTATATTATGTGTGTACTTTAGTTGTGTCAATAAACTTAAACGCTCATAAGACGTGGCTTTGTTGAGCTGAAGATTTTTCACTCAGACGATTATACTTTCCTCGTTCCCTGCATCTTGTAATACATACACAACTAACTTTACACAAAAGGCGCTATGGACAATCATTATTATACATGCTAAGTATCTGGTGGATGACGATGTCTTTGCGAGTTCGAGCGCATCGGGGGCTCGCAACTCTGGAATAGCCTGCATACAATCAAGCACTTGTTCAAACTTGGCGCCAAGCATGAGTTGACCAAATTGATGGGAACGGAGGGCCCTACAAAGATTGATTTCCTCTTATCTTTGCTATTTGTGATAACCAATCTATCAATGTCGACATGAGGTGGCTAGTAATATTCGCCTACAGTGAACCCTGGAACAGGCAGGGGTTCACCCATTGGGTCACCCTTACGGAGCTCCTGGACCAAACGATCCTCACCGATCAAACCAGATGTAATCTCTCCTATCTAAAAGAAAAAAAAATCGTTCCTCTCGTACGTCAAATCCTTCGTCCGTCAAAACACATTTTTTTCGTACGTCTTCTGCCTGGTTTGTTCCCCGCCTGGCACTCGTTATTTTGGGAAATAAATCAATCAAGGTCGCAATCAACATTAAATCAGCATTAATTTGTATTAAACACACGCGCTGATTTATCCTCTCTCTCTATTGCTCTCTCCCCCGAATCCAGCGCCTCCTCCCACCGCCGCCGGATCCGATGCCCTCCACAGATCACGAGCAAGATCAGCAGCATGAGGCGCGACTCGAGGCCTGGAGGCTTGGTTCTGGGCATGTATAGGTGCCTGATATCTGGGCAAGGACGCCCGGATACGACCTCGCCGCCTCCTCAACGAACATGACCTGGACGTGGCTCTCCCCAAGGTTGACGCCAGCAATGCAGATGACCTCGCGGAGCTCTACGACATGCAGGGCTTCCCCATCCTCCTCTTCTTCGTCGACGGCATGCACAACAAGGCCACGATTGGTGCTGTTGGTGTTCATGCACATTGATTTTGGACATTGATTCTTGATTTACCCTTCTTATACCATTTGCTAACTTAACCACCTCTCTCTCTTGCATGTTGTTTCTGAAGATCTTTCTGTGTCATGCCAACAAGGGTGTTTGATTATATATCCGAGCAGCCTGCATGTGAGGCGAATAAAGTTGATCTATATGATGTAGTGAAGGATAAACTCCTCTCCCTCATGTTATTTTCGGTGAATTAATACTGAAGCTTTGATATAAGACTACTCTTGACGAGGTAAGAAAGCTTTGTGCCCACAAGTTCTCTGGTTGCTCCATTCAAATGGTGGGTATGCTGGAGTCATTAGAATTACTGACTAATCTTTCTACATTCTGGTTGGATATCCTTTTGAATTGATGTACATACTTCTACTATGGATTTCAGGTGCATCTTCTGACAATAAACAGCGGCATGTGAGAGAACAATACACTATAATGACAGATGTAATGCTGCATATAAATCGTGTGTATAAGATGGGAATACAAGTATACAACATAAGAGCACATTATCCGACCAATCTGACAGTGTACAGTAGTATGGAAAACATATATGTATTTCCTTCAGGTCATTCATTCTTATATTTTTTTAGTGGATATTGCTCATCTCCTCCAGAACAATTAAGCATTGTGAGATAGCATTTTAATTTACTAACAATAGTTTTTCTCAGGGATCATATTATTTTTTAGCTGATGAAAGCTGCAGGAGAGGCACCGACTATAAAACACAACTGTTGAGACACAACTCTGATATGAATATGTTAGGACCTATTAAATTTTGACAAAGAACCATGTTGAATAACGTCTTACTATAAAGCATACCAGTTCTCCATCAAAGTCATCTCATATGAATACCCGCTTGACATGCAGCCTGATATTCTTAGTCTTCCTATCAGTTATGCCATCTTTCTTCATAGCAGGAACATAAAGAATTGAACTGAATTATACTTCACACTGCATAAAATTAGATGGAGCACTGTCGCTTGAATGTGATTTGTGAAGATGTTCCTATTTATCAGAAAAAGATAGAGCATACTAACTCATTGGAGAGGCGAAACATGAGCAGAAGAACTCTGCATCTCTGCAATCTTCTGGTCAACTCCCTCCTAACACCGTCCCTGTGTCCTTATGATCCTCCGCAAACGCCTGCCAATTGCCGATATTCAAGATGTCAATGCTTTGTTTAGATAATAAAATAGTTCATCTCCCCTTACAACAGTGAAATTATGTCAGTTGTGTACGTTTTATTGTCTCTGAAAATACAAAAGTTAATGGTGTTATTTATATTGCAACCTGAGTAATGTCGATTGCTTTGAAAACTACCACTTTCAGGTTTTCTAAACATAAGTTGCACTGTTACGTTTTTTTCTGAATATATTTAAGCATTGTGTTTGACAGGAGGGGCTGCTGAAACACCATGCCCGTACATATGTGTCAGAGAGATATCGCATGCCTCACTGGTATACTACTCTGGAAGAATTAATATATATACTTTTGGGGACCTTGGTTAATTGGTCTACTTCTTCCAGACCTTCTTATTTTGTTAGCCATTGTTCTAAGTGTTGTTCAGATGATTTTCTTTGGCACTGCCGAGTTACCTGGGCCTGCACCAACCGGCAATGGTCGCAAATACTCGCCTTTCCTTGAATCACTAAATGAGATACTTTGTAATTTTAACAGGACATAAAACAGGAGCAGATGGCATCATGTGTTCCACTAAAGTATGCAAAAGTAGACATAAAACAGGACAAAATGGCATCATGTGTTTCGCTAAACTATGCAAAAGTAGACATACTATTTGCATGCACCAAAAATTATGGAATGTGATGCCAAAATTGATTGCCAAAATTATCAAAAGTCATGTTACATTTAAATGGTATCAGACTAACAGGTTTTACTCATGAATTTAGAAAGTTCAGAAGCTGAATTTAGAAAGCTTTGTACTCGAATCTTCAGGACAAATGTTCTTTGTGTTAGCTTTGTGCTTTTGATTGAATTAAACTAATGTGCTTTATGCGAGTTGTACTCCAAAAGCATGCACACTGTTTCCAAAAGCATAATTTGACATGCACAAGCTTTGACAAGCAGTACTGTAATTTGAAAACCTAAATATCAGTAAAAGATCACAAGTTTGACAAGCACATGCATTTTCAGATTACAGTGCACTTGGACAAGCAGATTACAGTACACTTGGATTACAATGCACAAGCAGATTACAGTACACTTGGACAAGCAGATTATAGTACACAAGGAGTACTACACTTGGACTACAGATTAAAGTACACTTGGATAAGAAGATTACAGAACACTTGGACAAGCAGATGCATCTGGATGAATCAGGAGTAGCACTAGAAGCACTAAATTGTGGAGGATGCAACCCCAAAATAGCAACCTTTTGTCACTTGCAATCAAGCAACACAGGAAAAATAGCCAATCGGTACTGCAATGATTTATTGTGGTGGAAATTATTCAGTACTCCTTTTATTATGCATTCAAGCAAGATTTCAGAAAAGACGGGTGTAGATACTGAAGCAAGCATTTACTCAAACAAGCATGAATTAAAAGTTGAAGGTTACAAGTTTTCAGAAATCTCAAGCAAGCAGCTGCTCAAGCAAGCTTTCAGAAATTTCAAACAAGCATCTACTCAAGCAAGCTTTCAGAAAAGAGACATCAAGTTGAAAAAAAATTACAAGCAAGATTACATGGAGCAAGTTTAGAATTTGAAGCAATTTTAGCAAGAGACAGAGAGAGGAAATATGGAGTACTACCTGACGCTCGCAGAGGCCGTTTTTGGCCGCTCCGCCGTTGATCCACGCGAGCTGTGCGCCGAGGAACGCGTCGTGCGCGGTGTGGCCGGAGCCGAGCTGCAGCGACAAGTCGTTGCTCTTGCTAGGGGACGAGAGCACGCAGGCGGCGTCGGCTTCGTCCAGCGAGGGCATCGACGACATGTAGGCCGCCGCCTAGCAGAACAGCGGGTTCTCGGCCTCGTCGCCGCCGCCGAAATCCCGTGCGTTACTCCAGCACCGTCGTCCTCCTCCCGTTGTTCCAGCACCGCTGCCCACAGGCGTATCACCTCCGCCCACAAATCGAGCATCGGAAGGTAATCTTTGACCTACACCTAGACCTGCCAATCGATGGAAAGTGCCGCGGTAAGAGAGGACCGAGGCGCTGGCGAGAGAAAGAGAGAGATTGCGCGCCGGCGAGAGCAAGAGGGAGCTCCGGCGAGAGATAGCAGGATAGCGCGGCGCCGAAGAGAGGACGCGTGCGAGAAGGCGATAGAGAGGACGGAGATGGGGGCGTGGTAGAGCAGGTCGCGGCCGTGGGAGAGCCGGCGGCGTGGCGTGGGAGAGCAGCCGGTTGTGCAAGCTCGCGGAGAGGAAAGTGAGAGGAGTGTGGAGCTTTTATTGTTTTTACTACTCCTATGGTAGTGTTCTGCCATTTGTTGAATTACTATTTTAGGGGATTTTGAAACTTTACGTGTTAATAAGAGCCTCTTTCTTTGGGCTTATTTTGTCTTTTTGGACTTTGGCGTAAAAGTAAAAAACATCTAAATAGTTTTTTTTTTGGTTTTTGGCATTTTAAGGTCGAAACGAAAAATAACTTTTGCATTCCAAGAACATTCATGCTAATGACAAGTATCCGTAAAGATAAAATCAATCGTTTACCTTTTTTCTTTACTATTCAAGATGGGGATGTGGTGTTCATCTACAATAAGTCTGGTTATTTTGTTGTTTACATTATGTTCTCACGGAATGGTGAAGAATTAGCTCATCAAGTATGTATTCTAAGTTGCATATTATCTCCACATTAAATATTTATTCTGACGACAAGTATTGTTGTGTAGATGGTTACGAGCTGATAAATTGCTCAAATACCTTGAAAACGAAGCAGAAGACAACATCACTAACATTGTAAGAGAATATCTAAAGGGCGTCATGAAGTAGATATTACTACCTCTGTTTCGTAAATTAAGCCGTATATTTTTAGTCAAAAGTCAATAAAGTCTAAATTTAACCAATCTTATAGATAAAAATATGATCATTTATAAAATTTGATAAACGTGCAATGAAAATAATAATATGGTGAGTCTATTGATGTTGACTTGATATTCAAAAAATTCATATTTTTATCAATAAAATCGGTCAAAGTTACTTTTGGTTGACTTTTGCCTAAAAATATATATCTCACTTTAAAAACTTAGGGAGTAAAGAGTAATTAGTTTGGCGCTTATTTTATTCAAGCGAATTAAAGATTATACTCTTTGTTTAGAAGAAAAATTGTGGACATTGAAACGCTTCAAGATACACTCATTTCGGCGACCTTTATTTCCAGACGGAGGGAATACCTTTTGTCTCACCATGTCAAAGTTTGCATGTATTTTATAGACATATGTGACGGTTATTTCGGGACGAAGAGAATACCTTTTGTCTCTCACTCATTTCATCGACAATTATTAAATGTGAATGTTTATGTGTATTATATTGACATATATTTTGAAAAAAAATAGAAGCCGTAGCAACGCACGGGCATTCAACTAGTAATAAAAACGAGTCTAGTCGGATATGGCATTTTGGGTCATGGGTGCAGATGCACCCGTTATGTAAAACATTTTTTTTCGAAATGTCAAAAAATTCAAAAAAAAATTAGCATATACAGCAGGATATTTTGTGTTACACAAAAACTGTGTGGAGAAAAAACATTGTGACTTATGCAAAGAAACAAAAAAACATGTCTCGTACAAAATCATTTTGGAGCGTTCAGATTTGTCTTTTTTGCACAGGTCACAGAAAATGTATTTTCTTCGCGAAACTGTTTTGCGCTACCATGAAATGTCTTGAACTATGACCCAAATTTTTATTTTGAATTTTTTGACAATTGAACATTGTTTTTTGAACAGTGGGTGCATCCGCATCCATGACCCGATATGGATTTCGGAGTATAGTCCTAATACATAGACTTGACAATAAAAGAACTAGATGTCATAAATTCCAAACAAAGACATGAGGTTCATCCGACAAGTCTATACCCATCAATGTTTGATGCATGTAAAATGCATACATGAACTTTGCATTATATTACTTGTATTCCAATCATATTTGCATCATATAAGGGTTATATCAATGTTTTATCATGATTTTGGGAATATTTTATTGATTTCCTATTTTTATGGAATTAACCCTGCGGAGGCAGAAAACCCTATTTTCTATATTTAGATGTTTCAGGGACCCAAACGATGTCCAAATGACCTAATATTTTACGAACATCATTTTTGGAAGGAAGAAGACTTGGGAGCGAAGGAAGCGAACAAGCGGAGGCCCGTGGGCCAAAAGATGGTGGCCCACGCGGCCAGATTCCCTGGTCGCGTGGGACCCACCATCTCGGGCCTCGGAGCTCCGTTGCCGTCGATCTTTCCTCCACCGACTCCGTCTTGACCTAAAACCGACTATAAAAGTAGTCCCCGACGCCCTTCGGAAAGGAGCGCCGCCAAAACACAGAAACACCGAAACAGAGACCTGGAGCTGCAGATTTGAGGGGGAAAACTTCGGCGGGGCGCTGCCGGCGTGGTCTCCATCTTCTCCAACGACTTCTCCACCGTCTTCGTGATGAAGAGGGACTAGTCCACCCCTGGACTGTGGGTTTGTGGAAGTAACTTATGTATCTCTCCTCTCTTTGAGCTTCACTAATTAGTACCGTATGAGCTGCTGAACATGATTACGGTCATCTATGTAATACCTATGTGGTGGATCTTTTATGAGTTAATATATGTTTGAGATTGCAATAGTTTTGTTTCAGTTATGAAAGTAGATGCATATTATGTACCCGTTCGTGTGCACTTGTTTTGATCAAGCATGTTTATGAGAGCGTGTGTGGGGTGATGTGTGCATTAGTTGGAGTAACGGGGGGTGGCTAGTGCGGTAAGCTGACCACTGAAATATCGCGATCCACTTGGGTATTTCACATTACTTTGCTGCCTCACTAGGGATAAAGAAAAATACCTTGCTACAGGGGTTGTGTGTGACCATTGCCACTTCTCCATGACTAGGTTCTTATTTTAACTTCATGTCAAAAGACTTAATGATATGCTCTGATTTATCTTAATTACTGAGGTGTTATGATTTAGTTCGTATCTTGGTGGAGTATAAGAGAGACTAATAAACAAAAGGTCTCTATGTTAGGACGTGATGCCCATATAACTAGTAACTTGTCATAAAACTTGTATGTTGCAATCTCATATGTCAACTCTAGTGTTCCATTGTCTACGACTTTATTAAAGAGAGAGTGCATTTGTGAAACCATGAACCCGGTCCATTTTTAATCATAAGAAACACCTTTCCAACCACTTTTACCACTTTTACATTTTCTGCCATTTAAAAATCCGAAAATACAAAAACACTTTTACATCTTGCATACATCATATAAAACCCAAAAATATAATTTATCATTGTTTCCACCACCCTTGCATATTTATTTACCACCACATCATATTTATTTCTTGTTTGCATTGCATATTATTTTCATATTATTCTCACACCTTGTGCTTGACAACCACTAGGTGAGGTTGAGGACCAAAACATTTACTTTGTTTTGTAGGTAACCAAGAGAAGGATAGGAAGATAAATCTTTCACTACTGATTCGCCGAGAGTTCGATATTAAACCCTCGAGTCACCCCTCGTGGGGAAAACCGTCTTCCATATACTACACACTCTACACTTGGAGTCTCAACCTAACCCATTTACTTTTCACGCAGGTAACTACGTGAAGGGCCATCAAGGCTATTTTTTGGAGCCGTTGCCGGGGAATCATTGATGTAAAGGTTTGTCCAAGGATATCACAACAAAGTCAACTTCATCACCAACTTGTGCAAACACCGAAGCTTGGGGAGGTTGCACCTACGTGAGCATTATCTTATCCATCTTCACCTTCAAAGCATTTTATTTTGTTTTGTCATTATCTTGCATATCATATTTCGGTTTGCATATTTTATTTTCAGTTTTGCATAAAAAATTAAAAAGCACATAAAAACTTGCTAAAATGGGAGAAAGAACTAAGTTGTGTGACTACACAAACACTCCAAATGATCAATTTATTGCTAGTCCCATTGCCACACCTGAGATAAAAGCTGAAAATTATGGAGTGAGTTTCGGTTTATTACACTTGATAACTAAGGAACAATTTGGCGGTAGAGCATGTGAAGATGTTCTTGAGCATCTTCAAAAAAATTCTGACATTTTTAATATCAAAATTTTAAAGAACCTGATATTGTAAGGCCAAAATTATTTCCTTTTTCGCTAAAGGGAGAGGCAAAGGAGTGGATATGTTCATTACCCATTGCTGAAATTAAGTCTTGGAGTGAACTAGAAAAGACATTCCTTAAGAAATATTATCCCCTTTTTAAAGTTTGGCAACATGAAAACAAACTGGTCAATTCTATGCATAAACCACACATGTGCGAGAAAAAATTTCCTGAAAAGAATGATCCTCGCCACTATGTTGAGAAAAAGACTAGAAGGGGGAAGCACTCCCTGTTAAGAAACAAGTTTGGGTTAAAAAGGAAAAGAAAGTTGAGGAAGCTAAAATGCTTAGTGAAGTCAAGGAACCATTGCTTGACTTAGAGAATTGTAGCTTGCATGAATTAATATCTATCTTACAAAAAATTGCAAGTGATCCTTCCATCAACACTAACCAAGGTGGTTTTGGTTCTTATATTGCTAATCATGTCTTAAAAGAAAAGATTGCTAGGTACAACCAAGAGGCTATGATACCACCTAAGATTGGGGATATATGGATTCCCAAAGTACTAGTAACTATTGGAAAAGAGACACACCATGCTATACTTGATCTAGGATCTAGTGTCTCTGTTTTATCTAAAGAATTATATGAAGTACCTAAAATAAAGAATCTTGAAAAATGCTCTATTGAACTTGCACTTGCTGATGATTCCATTAAACATGCCTTAGGAAAAGTAAGTGATGTTATGGTAGAGTTGCATATGACATTTGTGCCTGTTGATTTTCTAATCATGGATATGGGGAATAAAACCTCTAGTCCAATTATTCTTGGAAGACCTTTTCTTCATACCACAGGTGCCATCATTGATTCAAAAGAAGGGAATGTGAAGTTTCATTTCCACACAAGAAGTGCATAGAACACTTCCCAAGGAAGAGGGGCACATCAAAGTTCAAGCTCCCTCATGAGCTTCATCTACAATAAACAACAAGTAAGAAGCCTAGCTATATGGCTATAAAGAAAGCGCTTTACGGGAGGCAACCCGGTTGTTTTTATTTGTGATTTTCTTTGTCTCCTCTTGCTATAACAAGAGACTTAGTTTTTAGTTTAGTTTCTGAAATTTTTAATAAAGTGCCAAATTTTACCCATTTTGGTTTGAAAAAGTTGCTTATAGCATTCAGAGATTTTATTCTTACATGAATCTGTGCACGGTATGATTTTTAATTCTTATTCTGTAACTCCGAATGAGCTCATATTTTAACTTTAGTTGCAACTTTTCATCCTCTGTATGCATGAATTTTTTCGTAATTTTTAGACAAAGTTAAGTAGGGTAGAAAAATACGTTTTGCTGCTGTTGTTTTTCTTGACATATTTTGTCCCATTTTGTTTGATGCATGCTTTGAACTTTTAACTTGAATATTTTTTTTATCCAATTGAGTTTATGAGTCGGCATACAACATTATACACTTTCTGGACATCCATATGAATTTTTGTTTAACTATTATATGCAGCAAGAAATCTATTTGTCTATCACTACTAATGCCACCCCACAGAAAAGAAATGGGAGAAACAGTGTTTTGAAGTTTTTTTTCACATGGATTAGAGGAGATGCACCAAGAGCTATCCAAGGATGGTGAAAACCATAAGCTTGGGGATGTGAAGACAACCCCACTGGACCAACACACTCTCGGTTTGCACATGTCTAACTTCTGTTTTTCGATCGAAGCACTTTATCGCATAAACTTGGAGCGTCTTTTGTTTGTTTTTATTTGGTTTGATTTTTATTTTGTGAGACCACCACACTATCATCTATATATGAAAGAGCTACTGGAAATTTGGGAAAGGGATGTTTGAGTTGATTCAAAAAGATACATATAGTTGCATGATTCATATGCTTGTTAATGAGTAATAATTTGCAAGTCTTTTATCAAGAGCTATCTTTTATTCATGTTTTGATGCTGAATGTTACTTTACTTTGTTTAACATGGATTGGTTAGTTCTATAGACACTCATGCATGTAATTAGATGGTCAACTTTCTCCTCTTGCTAGCCCAAAAATTTCAACAAGTAAAAACTTGTTTCCAACACCTTCAACCAAAGTTTTTCCAGTGAGTCCACCATATCTACCTATTAGCTTTATGATATTCCGAGTATGTTTATCATGTTATTTGTATTATCTATACCTCTGAATGAAAATGCTTATGTTTTTTATTGTTATGGGAAAAGTTGGTTATAGAGCTCTCAAGAACTTGATGCACACTTTACTTTTATTGCATTAAATAAACATGACCCATTGTGATTAAAATTATGATGTTGTGGGCTTGACAAATGTCTTGGGTTGGGAGTTAGCTCATATGTGCTGTCACATGGCAAGCTTTCAATATGCTCTTCATTTTATTTAGTTGATATCATGTACTTTTGTTTATGGATGTTTATCATGGGTGAAATAAATGTGGAGACAAAGCAAGTTTAAATGAGTTTGTATAAATGGTTAGAGAGACGTCTGGGCCGCTAATCTAAGCCATGCATCATTCATGGTGGAAATTTACTTACATACTGATAACCCACAAGTATAGGGGATCGCAACAGTCTTCGAGGGAAGTACAATCCAAATTTATTGATTCGACACAAGGGGAGACAAAGAATACTTATAAGCCTTAACAGCGGAGTCAATTCAGCTGCACCTGGAAAAGCACTAGTAACAGGGGTGATGTGAAAGTAGCAGTAATATGAGAGCAATAGTAACAGTAACACAGCAGCAGTAGCAGTAACACAGAGGCAATGACACGAGAAAATAGTTGATACTACTTCTAATGGCATATAGGACCGAATGAGTATTTGATGATGAGAGATGGACCGGGGTTCCCAGCTATCTAAACTAGTGGTAACTCTCCAATAACAAGTGTTGGGTGAACAAATTACAGCTGGGCAATTGATAGAATTGAAATAGCATTATGACAGAACATCTAGTCTATTAATCATACGTAGGCATGTTTTCCATATATAGTCATATGTGCTCGCAATGAGAAACTTGCACAACATCTTTTGTCTACCAGCCCGTTTGCAGCGGGGCCTCAAGGGAATCTACTGATAATTAATGTACTCCTTTTAATAGAGCACCGGAGCAAAGCATTAACACTTAGTGAAAACATGTGATCCTCATATCTAAACCATCCCCTCCAGTTATCCCAGTTGCTGTCACTCTGGGCCTCGGGTTCCGGACAGAGACATGTGCAAACAACTTGTAGATACAATCTAAGCAATAATTATAGAGCTTAAATCTAAGATCATATGCCACTTGTGCACTAGTGACAAGCATTAAACACAACAAGATTGCAGCAACAAGAACTTCACAAACTTATAGATAGACTGATCATAATGTAACAATTCATCGGATCCCAACAAGCACAACACCGATTATCAGATGGATCTCAATCATGTAAGGTAGCTCATGAGATCATTGTATTGAAGTACATGGGAGACAGAGTACCAACTAGCTACAGCTAGAACCCGTAGTCCATGGGGGAACTACTCACGGAGCATGATGGAGGTAGTGGCGTCGATGGAGAAGGCTCCGGGGGTCGATCCCCGTCCCGGCAGGGTGCCGGAACAGGACTTTTTGACCCCCGAAACTAGGTTTCGATGGCGGCTGCGCTGCGGGACTCCTTCTGGAATATCGTCGATTGTTTTAGGGTTTTCGGGGCAGGAGGATTATATAGGCGAAAGGGCGGCGCGAGGGGGCGGCCAAGTCGGCCTCACCACCTGGTGGCGCCGCCACTATTCACCCCGCGCGGGACATGGTGAGGAGGCCATGGGCCTCCCCGGGCTTGCCCTTCTGGCTCCGTGTACGTCTCGGGAAAATAGGAGGCTGGGCTTTTGTTTCGTCCAATTCCAAGAATATTTCCAGAACAACTTTTCTGAAACCAAAAAGAGCAGAAAACAGGAACTGGCACTGTGGCATCTTGTTAATAGGTTAGTCCCAGAAAATGTATAATAGCGATATATAATGCATATAAAACATGTGACATTGATAGAAAACAAGCATGAAACATCAGGAATTATAGATACGTTTGAGGCGTATCAAGCATCCCCAAGCTTAGTTCCTACTCGTCCTCGAGTAGGTAAACGATAAAAACAAAATAATTTCGGAAGTGACATGCTACCAACATAAACTTGATCTAATAATGATGTAAGGCATGTGAGCTGAGATCAAAGCAAATGTCTATAATTGATATTAAATAAGAGATAATAAAGCAAGATAGTTAAACAAGCTAAAAGTTTTCATGAACTATTGCTTTAAAGACATGAAACCGTACAAGGTTCATTAAATATTTTAAGTATCCAGTGTAGGAGTTCTATCCTTCAATTCCAAGCATCAAGCAAATTTTCACAACATAGAGTACGGATCCAGTCAAGTAAAAATAAACATGAACGTCATGAATCAACTGTTTCGAAGCCTACTCAACCGGTGAGCGTAAGCATTTGGTATTGGCACCAGGATGTTATGGCTAAGAGAACATTAACGGGGGTTTGGAAGGCCAATGGAAGATAGTCTCACAAAGCTATAGGTGATCATTAGACAAGAGGAAGTCTTATAATCGAAGCTATGAGGAGTAGTGAGTGTCATGCAACGGATGCACATAGAGCTATATGTGTATGAAAGCTCTCCAATGGAACTAGTGGGGGTGCATCCAACTTGGTTGCTCACGAAGACCTAGAGCACTTTTGAGGAGGCTCATCATTGGAATATACAACCCAAGTTCTATAGTGTAAATTCCCCCACATAGTTATACTAGTAAAACATGAAAACTCTCTCACATGGAGTATATGTGCTAAACATGAGCACAAATGATGACTATGAATACTGCAGGTGCTGAAACATGAGCACAAGTGTGGATAAAGGATAGTAATGTTGCCCCTTCTTCTTTATTCTTTTTTTTCTTTTTTATATTTTTTTTCTTCTTTTTTGTTTCTCTTTTCGATGGCCTCCATGGCTCTTTTCACTTTTAGGGGCAACATCCTAATATGACAACACACTTTTTGGTACAAATAACTCATAATGAACAAAACATGATGTATGAAACTGTATGCCTCTGCCAGTGTAGCAGGATGTGCAATGATCTAGCGTAACATTGGGTAAACCACACATATCAGCTGTATAAAATCATGCAAAGCAATATATAAATGATAAATGACAACAAGTCATGTAATGTAAGATGGAAGTTGCATGACAATATATCTCGGGACAGCTATGGAAATGCTGTGGTAGGTAGGTATGGTGGCTGTTTTGAGGAAGATGTATGGGCTTATGTATAGGAGAACAAGAGAAAGTCCTCCCACGGGTTTGGATGTACTAGCGAAGTATGCACAACTCTCAATGTGAGCAGAAGGCAATGCACAGCACCGAAGAGGCTAGCAAATTTGGATGGTGGAAGTGCCAAAAACCGTAGCTTAACATTAGTCAAAAAGAACTCACAAGCTTATTTGTAATACCCCACAGTTTAGAGAGTCGGAAGGATAGAAATATGATTTGTGCATTTGCATAGCATGCATCTGAAAATATGGGAAATTTTGGCGCGTTAAATTAAACGATGCAAAGTGATCGATGTTTCTCTCGACTCGATGAGTTTAGGTCTAGATCATCTTGTTGAGTGCTATAAACTTCGACATGATCTTTACGACAAGTATTTAGGAAGTTGGATCTTTAGTCGAGGCAATCAAAATTTGGACATAACCTATTTTTAATCCTCAACACTTCAAACACAATTGGATAAAATGACAAGTTATAATTCAAATCAATTGAACAATTCATCATACAACATCAATCTATATCTACTATCATATATACATCATTCACACAAAATATCATCATATAAGAATCAATTCTTCATGTAAAGGCATCATCTTATCTTACACGCACATCTCATCATACCATTACACACATTCCAAATTCCTAATACAAATGTCCATAGTCTTTACAAGATACAAATATGGATGATATCAAACTTTACAAGATGTAGGTGAATGAATAATATTACAACATTTATAGAATATGTACATATCTCATCCAAATGAAAAGAGGATTACAAATGAATAAAAAGCATCCTAAAACTGCATCTTGAACTCATTATCTTGATCATCTTAGCATCCAATCTTCTCCAATTAAGTCCTGCAGAACAAAGTAAACAAGAGAGAAAGAAAGAGATGTACCCAAATGGATTTGTAGAATGATTCACTTATCAAGTATCTATTATAAATAACTTCTTAAGGAACATTGTGTGAAATTCAAAAGCCTTATGTTATGCAAAAGAAGTTTGGAAACAAGACTTGATCAATCTTGTTCACAAAGTTCTCTTTACATGCATAAAGTAATTGAATGTCATCTAAAAATGAAAACATGACAAAAGAAAAGTTTCTTATGATTAAAATGTTTGCCTTCACCACAAGGGTGAGGCAATTTAATTTTGGAACTTAACTAATGAATATTAGGAACTTGTCCTAGTATCCAAATATTGACTAGAGGGATCAATGTCAAATCAAAGGCAACAATGGATCATACCCGGATCATATGGATCATTTTGAAACAATAGGCAAGAAGCAACATTAATCCGAATAAGAGAAGGGGCAAAGACAACGTTGATCCATATTTATTATCTTAGGCAACTTTATTAATCCCTCCAATACATGTCAAGTTCCTAGTTAAGAAAGCCACATGGAAATTTAAATGTTTCTCCAATGGTATTAATTACCAAGGAAGAAAAACAAGCCTTATGATAAAATGCCACAAATCTGAAATTGTAAAGCCCACATGATCACCACCCATAACTTGGAAAGCCACCAATTTCTCACAAGCCCACAAAAGAGAATAAGCCCACAAGCCCATCTAGTGACTAAAGCCACTTGTCTTGTTCAAGATTAAATCCTACAGGAGGATAATACCAATGACTAGCCATCTCTATCCATAAGGAAAATATCTAACTTAGCTTCCACCCTAAGTATTGAAAAGCATGAGTGGATAAGAATGCCACACAAGAGAGTTATCCACAAGCAAAATATCTATGTTAACTTGATCCCCAAGTAATGCCCAAGCATGAGAGCTTGACAACAACTAGCTTATTCATCCATGCAAATCAAGAGTCACCACTTGAGGTGTCAACTTGTGAGGGATAGCTAGGATCTATAAAAGAACATATCATCCACACAAATAAAGGAATTTGCTCCCAAATTCATTTTCAGCAATGAACCAACCGTACCAATTGTCCAATACATCAAGGAATTCACCTACAACAACACTCCATTGTATCTACATCATCACAACAGCAAAAACACATCATCCTTTGCTCACAGCAAATCATCCATAGCCCAAGAACATCTCTAGAACACAAGAACATCCACTGAAATAATTTGCAGCTAGATAAATACACCCTAGGAACATTGAAGCAGCGAGGAGGAGCAGGCTAGCCACAAGACACAGGTTATCATCAATTTCCAGAAGACCAAGCTGCTCAACAACAGCAGGTTAATTCTTTGTGTGTGTTAGGCAGAGGAGAGGTGCTAGCAAGTCCTGTAAATGACAGGACGGTGCTAGAAAGAGAGGAGAGCAGGGCAACACATCTGTTCTTATCAGGCTGCACAGCTAAAACTTGCCCAAAAATCAAATACAATAATTTTGGATCCATCTATATACACTTTGGAGTTAAAAGAGATTCACTCTCAGATCTGCATAGGGTTGCTATGCTAAATCATCACTGAGGTTAAAAGCAACACACTAGTATCTGTTCATATCAAAATTGTGCCTCAGCCTTTGCATCATTGGCAGGGCCAAGAAATCAAGCACAAGATCTGTTCTTATCAGTTTAAATATCCAAATCTGTTAAGTAACATATCTTTAAATCACACCAGCAGCACTAAATCGTGCTGAGCATATAATTACATCTGGGCACACACAAATAGAGGCACCACAGTGAGTAGATCATGCTCAACAGAAAATCACATGGGCACAATTCATGAAAATATGTTTAACAGAGTTTAATGAGCTCGCAAGAAATTCCAACAAGCCAACAAATATTCCACAGGCATCTAATTACCCAAATAATCAAGGCACACATCCACAGCATCATCTAGATGAGTAAATCATCTAGACATTCCCTCTGAAATTAATAGACAGAAGCAATTCCACAAACAGAACACTTCTGTTAGCACAAGTGACAGTGAGAAGCACCACAAGCACATCAACATGCCAGGGATGAACAAATCATCCAAATTTAGGCGTTATCAACAGCACATCATCACCACAATCATCAGCTAGTCCTAAGTAGCAGACCAACCAGATCATCGGCTCACTAGCGGGTCACAGTAGGGAGTACCTCGTGGATTTGGAGCCCGACAGAGCATGGAGGAGCTGCAGTAGGTGTAGCAGATGAAGTAGTTGTTCGAGTGTCGCCGAGGTTGCGGTGAAGGCAACACCGCCGTCCCGTCGGCAACAGCAGCATCCACCGCACCACACCACCACCGTAGCAGCAGCATTGCAGGACAGCAGCAAGTCGAGGACGCCGGGGTTGCAGCCACTGCCATCCCGCCGGCGTCGGATGTGACGCGAGGTGGCGGAGGAGCTCGTGGTCGAGGTTGAGGTAGTAGACACGGAGGCATGGTTGAGCAGCAGGTCGAGCTGAGGCTCGAGGTAGACGTCAGGGTCGAGCAGGAGGTTGAGCAAGAGCTCGAGGAGAAGCATCCGGAGGCGCAGCGGCGCGGTATCGCGCCGGTGACCCGAGCCATGGCGGCTAGGGTTAGGGTTCGTGAGCGAGCGAGCTCGATTGGGGCGAGAGCAGCTGGGAACCGAAAGGGGAGGCGAAGGAGAGGTAGTGCCAGAGAGCAGCGACGCCGGTGATGGCCGGAGCCGGCCGGAGTAGCCAGGCGTGGCAGCGGCGACGGCGACGGCGGCGCTAGGAGGGGATCGAGCGGGCAGAGGAGAGAACGCGAGGGAGAGAGAGAAAAGCGCGGTCGAACCCGAGTTGGGCTCAGCCCAAATGGTTCGGTCGAACCATTAAGCCAAGGACATTTTGGTAATTTACTAAATCCAGAAATATTCTAACTCAAATGAATTTTTAACACCAAATCAAAGGTCATAAAAATAAACTAAAAATATGCAACATACTCTACAAAATATGAGGAATTTTTATGTAAGTTTTATTTAAAGTTTTGAAAAACATTTTGTGGATGAAAAATTCAAGGATCCTTAAGTGGAAATGACTTGAAATTCTTTTTCAAAAACCATTTTATTAAAAGAAAATATTATGGGAAAATAAAGTCTTGAAGTTCAATTATATTGAACTATTTCAATTTAATCACTTTAAATTTATTCCTCATGAAAATTGTTATCAAACCTTTAAATCATTAAAAACTCACAAACACACAGAAAGTATTAAAATCCGCAACTTGGGAATTTTGGGGTGACGGTGCATCTCATGACTATGCATAATAGCATGCTGCTAGAGTTTTCAGTAGTCCTTATCAGGATTACTTTGCTATTTTCAGAAGTCGGGGTTTTACCGCAAACCCTAGAACCTCGAAGGGCCTGAACTGTCACTTCTACCACAGGCAAGTTCATTCTTGCATATCCTTATTGAACTATTTTATAAAAACTATTTTCAAAAACGTATTATTATCATTGCATTGAAAAAGAAAAACTATTTTCGAATGATGTGAATTGCTATATATATATATTGTTTGGCTGGCAATGGAACCACGGATTGATGTTGTGGTGGAGGTTCCATTGTACGGGAAAGTATATACCTAGGATTAATTACCAATGTCACAGTGATCCTTGCGCCGTATTGAAGCGTTTACCATGAGATCTGCTATGGACGGTAAAAGTCAGCCGTATCTTCTCTCGTTCACATATCCTCGGCAGGCTATTACCTGGTTGTGTCCGTTGCGGCGGCCAACAGCGTGGAAGCGCGTGACCTTCCCACCTGACGGGGTGACTGGAATAGAAGCTCGGGAGGGGTGGCGGGATAGTGGTCTTTGTTACCGGCCGCGCCACAAATGGGCGGATATGTGTTGTGCGGAGAGGGCGGTGATTGGCTTTGGACTCACACCTGGCCCCATACCATGGAAGTATGGACGGGAAAGATCGCCCGGAAAGGCAACAAGGCTGGGTTTCTCTCATGGGTAAAGTTACGCAGCTCTGCAGAGTCAACAACAAGAAATTGTGACTGTCACATCCGTGTTCCCGGAAGGAACTACAGACCGCAGCGGGAAAGGCATCCCAAGTGATGACTATGAACCCGTGGAGACTGTGAGCATAGTTTTCTGAAAATAAAATGGACCCTTTCCTAAAAACATTTTCCAAAACCTGCATTATGTCAAAGACCGTTGGTCATGGTAGTAGCTAGTGCATAAAACACCTTATCACCTATAATTTGAACTTGCTGAGTAACGCTCGTGTTGCTCACCCTTTTCCTCGTTGACCCCCTGCTTAGATTTTAGAGCCATCAGAGGAGTTGCCAGTTACCCATCATGACGTCAAGGAAGAATTCAACGAGGAGTCAAGTCTACCTGGTGAACCTTGAAGGAGTCAACAGCTACTTCACCGACAGAAGGATGACAACCACCTTGCCCAGGTGTATATAACGACAACACTGCCGATGGAGGAGACAACATCATTTTGGAAGAAGGAGCACAACTTGGATAAAGATATTCCAGATGGATTAGAGTAAGGCTGTGACAACAGCAGTAGTGGAATAGGAATAGAGCTGATATCCAGCTTAGAGTTACGATTTGGATCTTTCTGTATTTCATTGGCAAGAGACTTGCTTCAATATAAAGGAGGGTCTCGAGATTTTGTAATGAATAGTGGTGTAATCCTATAGTGTTACCTTGGACCGGCTATGTTTCTGTTGTACTACTCTGAGGGATGTAATATTTGCGGAGAGGTCCTTCCGTGCGTGTTACATCAACGACTTGTACACTACAACATGCAGTGGTGTGCTGGGTCACCTCAGATGGTATCAGAGCAAAACGACCTTAGGATTAAAACCCTTTTAGGAGACTTGTAGGTTGGTAAGACTATAGGAAGTTATCATATTTATTTAAATTCTATATTCCTACAACTATGATGGTTATTCACTTCAGAATAATACAGTCATACTTGTATACACATTTTCTTACTCAATTAGAGTAAATCTCCTTATCTATTCTTTTATAGGTATCATACTTATCTATCTCATGTGATTCCAACTTGGTATGACAAGTTTAAAATTAGTTTCTACCAGCTGGTATTCCAATAGAGTTGTACTCAAGTCAGTGTATCTATGTGGTATCATTGATAACACCATCCTATGTGGACATATGATGAAGTAGAACCCTATCGTAAGTTTGTGAAGGAAGGAAGACAGGAGAAGTCGGATGATGGTGAAGGATCATCGACAGTCAAGTATGGTAACTATGGAGAGGATGCCAATACCCTAAAGTTTCATTTCAAAGGAGATTCACATTAGTATAGTATAGAGTCGTAAGGATATTAGGAGATGGCATAAACAAGGAAGGAAGCTACAATACTACCTCCGATGTACAATCAACAACTACCTGAAGGATCCGAAGATGTTGGAGATATTTGTTCTAGCAGATGGAGGAATTCAATTTACATGAAGTTTAGTTCTGGACGTAACCAAACCAGACCACAACTACTGAGTTTAGTTTTTTCGAGTACTTTGTCTTAGCATTATTCCATTGCAAATGGGCAATTGGGGTAACTACTGAGTCAAAAAGTTGTAAGAATAGGACTATAAGGTGATATAAACCTATCTTGTAGTGTATAGCATCTAAGCCTGGGTACTTTTGAGATGTTTTTACTCAAAGTACTATTTACTTTACGGGCTTATGTTGCATGATTGCTATATAACTGTATTCGGATTTTATTGGATCTTATTGGATTTTGATTGGCTAGGTTGGTACATGAAGTTAGGATTTGATGTACAATGGCATGATTGTCACATTGAGTTCTTTTCTTGATGTTACTGTCTAGAGGTAGATAGGAGTCGTGTAAGGGAGACGAGTAACTAGAAAGATGAGGCATCAAAGAAAGTTCATGAAGAGAAGAAAGTCGAGAAAATAGAAGTCAATTAAGCCACTGATGGTGATGGACCACATTCTATACCATATTTAGTTCTTGGAGACATATTTCACCAGTCCATGGAAGGGAGAAGGAACGAAGTAAGTTCAGTAAAGATTATTACCACAAGTTGGACAAAGATATATCGAGGATGATGCCAGAAAAATCACATGAGGAGATATGTCCAAGAAGGAAAATTATGTAGTTTTTGCATATTAAGTCATGAAGTCTTTCAACGGAAGTCCAAAATCAAGTGATGAAGAAGGACAATATGCAGAATACATATGGATTTGTCGCAACTCAGTGGAAGAGGTTATTGTTGGAGCAATAAGGAGATATTAATACTATTTGGATCAAGTCCAAGAAGTAGTTTAGCAACACTTAGTGTCTAAGAGTAGCATAAGGTTGAAGAGAATGGAGTATGAAGACTGGAAAAATATGGATATTTTAGTTTTGCAGGAATCAACGGGAAGTTGATCATCTATTCTTAGGCAATACCAGAAATTGAAGCATAGCAATTAACTGCCAAACAAGAATTTTGAATTAGAGACTGGACATTTACAAGAAGATAACTTGGTGTCGGATACACAGACAGATTGTAAGAAGGAGTGGAGAACAAAGTCAGCTGACAAATTAGGACAAGTCAGTACAGGATGAGGAAGTGTAGTACTGAATGGAAGCACGTTGATATTCCAAAGATGATATATCAACCATGTCAAAGAAGTGCAACTACAGAGTCTAATGTTTAAGAGAACATGAGAACTTTGGGAGAAGAGTTTGCTTTGTCGTGGATTGACGTCAAACCAAGAGGGTGGACCGATTTGGATGAAGGCACCTCACCACATATAATGTCAAAGTACCAAAGTCACAGTGTATATCTCAAGCAACTGTGGAGAAAGATGTATTACCAAGAGAATTGACATCTTAGAGCTGACCACTCAGATGATGGAAGATGCAATCAAGGCGAGTTACATGGTCAAACAAGTCGCAACTGTTTGGAATTAGTCTGAAGTATCAGAAAGGAAGGAAATGATGCGTCAGCTGAACCTTACCCTGATGACCAACACCTACTCAAGTTTGAAGTTAAGACAACATCCAATGCACAATTTAGGTGCGCAATTCTTTTCTTGAAACCACCGGATAAGCCAACTGGAATTCTAGCCATAGTAGGAATCCAATTTATCAGAGGATTACTTTGGTTGTTCACAATATGGTGGACATACCACGTATTCTTCGGGAAACTGCTGGATATATAGGAATAGTAAATATCTATTTATCGGAGAACGATACTGGGTATTCACAACATGGTGGATATACCACGTGTTCTTTGTGAGACCATGAGGCACATATACAGGAAGTTTAAGCACCAAAAGGATCACGAAGCTTGACTGAATGAGCCAACGGAATTAAGCTCAATTGATAGAGGTCAGAACGGAGGAAGCCTTAGGGAATTCCAAGGGGGAGAGTGAACAAGTGTATTGGAAAGTACTTGCAGAAGAAGACATGAAATTCAAAAGGAAGACTTTGATTGAGACAGACTGAATTGGTTATTAGTGCTCTAAAAGTTCTTTGGTGCAGGAAATCTTTACCAATTTTGAAGCCAAATAAAAGTGGAGATTTGAAGGTCGAAATTAAGGAATTAGTGGCATAGAACTATGACTAAATGATCTAAAGTAGAGTGAACAAAGAGACCAGAGTTCATGGATGGGGAAGTCTAGATACTTATTTCCGTTGAATCTGATTGAGACCAGGATCCGAGGGATTGATGCCAGAAGGTTTGCACCCCTGATTACAATTGATTGAAGAGAAGATAGAGTAATCAAAGTTGGATAGACAAAGGTGTCTACTACATTTGGAGGAAGCAAATTACAAAGAGCAAACTATGTTCTATAAGACATTTTAAGAATAGTTACCTCATATTCTCGAGCAAAAGGAGATGAGCTTACCATCAGAAATAAAGTCTTTTTAGTCTCCTGATTATAAGGAAGTGTACAAAAGATCATATCTGAAGATCTAATAAGGATGTAAAAGAGGATCTTCAACAGAGGACTATAAAGCCAGAGAAATGTAAGGAGTCTGAGTTGGATAACCCGAGAGGAATGAAAGAGTTATGGAGATCATTGGAACTCATCACAAAAACCATAGGAGTCGATACATGGATAGTAAGGATCAAGGGTGGATGCACAGAAGGAAATTCTGGATAAGGGAGCATCACATTCCAAGTCCATGTCCGCAAGGAATTTGAGAGAATCACTATTTGAAGAAGTTCTTTCTACCTTAATCTACGTGAGAGAATCGAAACTTCGGGACGAAGTTTAGTTTAAGGGGGAGAGGATGTAATACCCCACAGTTTAGAGAGTCGGAAGGATAGAAATATGATTTGTGCATTTGCATAGCATGCATCTGAAAATACGGGAAATTTTGGCGCATTAAATTAAACGATGCAAAGTGATCGATGTTTCTCTCGACTCGATGAGTTTAGGTCTAGATCATCTTGTTGAGTGCTATAAACTTCGACATGATCTTTACGACAAGTATTTAGGAAGTTGGATCTTTAGTCGAGGCAATCAAAATTTGGACATAACCTATTCTTAATCCTCAACACTTCAAACACAATTGGATAAAATGACAAGTTATAATTCAAATCAATTGAACAATTCATCATACAACATCAATCTATATCTACTATCATATCAATACATCATTCACACAAAATATCATCATATAAGAATCAATTCTTCATGTAAAGGCATCATCTTATCTTACACACACATCTCATCATACATTACACACATTCCAAATTCCTAATACAAATGTCCATAGTCTTTACAAGATACAAATATGGATGATATCAAACTTTACAAGATGAAGGTGAATGAATAATATTACAACATTTATAGAATATGTACATATCTCATCCAAATGAAAAGAGGATTACAAATGAATAAAAAGCATCCTAAAACTGCATCTTGAACTCATTATCTTGATCATCTTAGCATAATCTTCTCCAATTAAGTCCTGCAGAACAAAGTAAACAAGAGAGAAAGAAAGAGATGTACCCAAATGGATTTGTAGAAGGATTCACTTATCAAGTATCTATTATAAATAACTTCTTAAGGAACATTGTGTGAAATTCAAAGCCTTATGTTATGCAAAAGAAGTTTGGAAACAAGACTTGATCAATCTTGTTCACAAAGTTCTCTTTACATGCATAAAGTAATTGAATGTCATCTAAAAATGAAAACATGACAAAAGAAAAGTTTCTTATGATTAAAATGTTTGCCTTCACCACAAGGGTGAGGCAATTTAATTTTGGAACTTAACTAATGAATATTAGGAACTTGTCCTAGTATCCAAATATTGACTAGAGGGATCAATGTCAAATCAAAGGCAACAATGGATCATACCCGGATCATATGGATCATTTTGAAACAATAGGCAAGAAGCAACATTAATCCGAATAAGAGAAGGGGCAAAGACAACGTTGATCCATATTTATTATCTTAGGCAACTTTATTAATCCCTCCAATACATGTCAAGTTCCTAGTTAAGAAAGCCACATGGAAATTTAAATGTTTCTCCAATGGTATTAATTACCAAGGAAGAAAAACAAGCCTTATGATAAAATGCCACAAATCTGAAATTGTAAAGCCCACATGATCACCACCCATAACTTGGAAAGCCACCAATTTCTCACAAGCCCACAAAAGAGAATAAGCCCACAAGCCCATCTAGTGACTAAAGCCACTTGTCTTGTTCAAGATTAAATCCTACAGGAGGATAATACCAATGACTAGCCATCTCTATCCATAAGGAAAATATCTAACTTAGCTTCCACCCTAAGTATTGAAAAGCATGAGTGGATAAGAATGCCACACAAGAGAGTTATCCACAAGCAAAATATCTATGTTAACTTGATCCCCAAGTAATGCCCAAGCATGAGAGCTTGACAACAACTAGCTTATTCATCCATGCAAATCAAGAGTCACCACTTGAGGTGTCAACTTGTGAGGGATAGCTAGGATCTATAAAAGAACATATCATCCACACAAATAAAGGAATTTGCTCCCAAATTCATTTTCAGCAATGAACCAGCCGTACCAATTGTCCAATACATCAAGGAATTCACCTACAACAACACTCCATTGTATCTACATCATCACAACAGCAAAAACACATCATCCTTTGCTCACAGCAAATCATCCATAGCCCAAGAACATCTCTAGAACACAAGAACATCCACTGAAATAATTTGCAGCTAGATAAATACACCCTAGGAACATTGAAGCAGCGAGGAGGAGCAGGCTAGCCACAAGACACAGGTTATCATCAATTTCCAGAAGACCAAGCTGCTCAACAACAGCAGGTTAATTCTTTGTGTGTGTTAGGCAGAGGAGAGGTGCTAGCAAGTCCTGTAAATGACAGGACGGTGCTAGAAAGAGAGGAGAGCAGGGCAACACATCTGTTCTTATCAGGCTGCACAGCTAAAACTTGCCCAAAAATCAAATACAATAATTTTGGATCCATCTATATACACTTTGGAGTTAAAAGAGATTCACTCTCAGATCTGCATAGGGTTGCTATGCTAAATCATCACTGAGGTTAAAAGCAACACACTAGTATCTGTTCATATCAAAATTGTGCCTCAGCCTTTGCATCATTGGCAGGGCCAAGAAATCAAGCACAAGATCTGTTCTTATCAGTTTAAATATCCAAATCTGTTAAGTAACATATCTTTAAATCACACCAGCAGCACTAAATCATGCTGAGCATATAATTACATCTGGGCACACACAAATAGAGGCACCACAGTGAGTAGATCATGCTCAACAGAAAATCACATGGGCACAATTCATGAAAATATGTTTAACAGAGTTTAATGAGCTCGCAAGAAATTCCAACAAGCCAACAAATATTCCACAGGCATCTAATTACCCAAATAATCAAGGCACACATCCACAGCATCATCTAGATGAGTAAATCATCTAGACATTCCCTCTGAAATTAATCGACAGAAGCA
This sequence comes from Poa pratensis, assembly GCA_947311845.1. Classification (NCBI taxonomy): domain Eukaryota; kingdom Viridiplantae; phylum Streptophyta; class Magnoliopsida; order Poales; family Poaceae; genus Poa; species Poa pratensis. The sequence continues at coordinate 158,843,025 of CAMZMU010000052.1, forward strand.
ATTCCACAAACAGAACACTTCTGTTAGCACAAGTGACAGTGAGAAGCACCACAAGCACATCACACATGCCAGGGATGAACAAATCATCCAAATTGAGGCGTTATCAACAGCACATCATCACCACAATCATCAGCTAGTCCTAAGTAGCAGACCAACCAGATCATCGGCTCACTAGCGGGTCACAGTAGGGAGTACCTCGTGGATTTGGAGCCCGACAGAGCATGGAGGAGCTGCAGTAGGTGTAGCAGATGAAGTAGTTGTTCGAGTGTCGCTGAGGTTGCGGTGACGGCAACACCGCCGTCCCGTCGGCAACAGCAGCATCCACCGCACCACACCACCACCGTAGCAGCAGCATCGCAGGACAGCAGCAAGTCGAGGACGCCGGGGTTGCAGCCACTGCCATCCCGCCGGCGTCGGATGTGACGCGAGGTGGCGGAGGAGCTCGTGGTCGAGGTTGAGGTAGGAGACACGGAGGCAAGGTTGAGCAGCAGGTCGAGCTGAGGCTTCGAGGTAGACATCAGGGTCGAGCAGGAGGTTGAGCAAGAGATCGAGGAGAAGCATCCGGAGGCGCAGCGGCGCGGTATCACGCCGGCGACCCGAGCCATGGCGGCTAGGGTTAGGGTTCATGAGCGAGCGAGCTCGATTGGGGGCGAGAGCAGCAGGGGAATTGAAAGGGGAGGCGAAGGAGAGGTAGTGCCGGAGAGCAGCGACGCCGGTGATGGCCGGAGCCGGCCGGAGTAGCCAGGCGTGGCAGCGGCGACGACGACGGCGGCGCCAGGAGGGGATCGAGCGGGCAGAGGAGAGAACGCGAGGGAGAGAAAGAAAAGCGCGGTCGAACCCGAGTTGGGCTCAGCCCAAATGGTTCGGTCGAACCATTAAGCCAAGGACATTTTGGTAATTTACTAAATCCAGAAATATTCTAACTCAAATGAATTTTTAACACCAAATCAAAGGTCATAAAAATAAACTAAAAATATGCAACATACTCTACAAAATATGAGGAATTTTTATGTAAGTTTTATTTGAAGTTTTGAAAAACATTTTGTGGATGAAAAATTCAAGGATCCTTAAGTGGAAATGACTTGAAATTCTTTTTCAAAAACCATTTTATTAAAAGAAAATATTATGGGAAAATAAAGTCTTGAAGTTCAATTATATAGAACTATTTCAATTTAATCACTTTAAATTTATTCCTCATGAAAATTGTTGTCAAACCTTTAAATCATTAAAAACTCACAAACACACAGAAAGTATTAAAATCCGCAACTTGGGAATTTTGGGGTGACGGTGCATCTCATGACTATGCATAATAGCATGCTGCTAGAGTTTTCAGTAGTCCTTATCAGGATTACTTTGCTATTTTCAGAACTCGGTGTTTTACCGCAAACCCTAGAACCCCGAAGGGCCTGAACTGTCACTTCTACCACAGGCAAGTTCATTCTTGCATATCCTTATTGAACTATTTTATAAAAACTATTTTCAAAAACGTATTATTATCATTGCATTGAAAAAGAAAAACTATTTTCGAATGATGTGAATTGCTATATATATATTGTTTGGCTGGCATTGGAACCACGGATTGATGTTGTGGTGGAGGTTCCATTGTACGGGAAAGTATATACCTAGGATTAATTACCAATGTCACAGTGATCCTTGCGCCGTATTGAAGCGTTTACCATGAGATCTGCTATGGACGGTAAAAGTCAGCCGTATCTTCTCTCGTTCACATATCCTCGGCAGGCTATTACCTGGTTGTGTCCGTTGCGGCGGCCAACAGCGTGGAAGCGCGTGACCTTCCCACCTGACGGGGTGACTGGAATAGAAGCTCGGGAGGGGTGGCGGGATAGCGGTCTTTGTTACCGGCCGCGCCACAAATGGGCGGATATGTGTTGTGCGGAGAGGGCGGTGATTGGCTTTGGACTCACACCTGGCCCCATACCATGGAAGTATGGACGAGAAAGATCGCCCGGAAAGGCAACAAGGCTGGGTTTCTCTCATGGGTAAAGTTACGCAGCTCTGCAGAGTCAACAACAAGAAATTGTGACTGTCACATCCGTGTTCCCGGAAGGAACTACAGACTGCAGCGGGAAAGGCAACCCAAGTGATGACTATGAACCCGTGGAGACTGTGAGCATAGTTTTCTGAAAATAAAATGGACCCTTTCCTAAAAAACATTTTCCAAAACCTGCATTATGTCAAAGACCGTTGGTCATGGCAGTAGCTAGTGCATAAAACACCTTATCACCTATAATTTGAACTTGCTGAGTAACGCTCGTGTTGCTCACCCTTTTCCTCGTTGACCCCCTGCTTAGATTTTGGAGCCATCAGAGGAGTTGCCAGTTACCCATCATGACGTCAAGGAAGAATTCAACGAGGAGTCAAGTCTACCTGGTGAACCTTGAAGGAGTCAACAGCTACTTCACCGACAGAAGGATGACGACCACCTTGCCCAGGTGTATATAACGACAACACTGCCGATGGAGGAGACAACATCATTTTGGAAGAAGGAGCACAACTTGGATAAAGATATTCCAGATGGATTAGAGTAGGGCTGTGACAATAGCAGTAGTGGAATAGGAATAGAGCTGATATCCAGCTTAGAGTTACGATTTGGATCTTTCTGTATTTCATTGGCAAGAGACTTGCTTCAATATAAAGGAGGGTCTCGAGATTTTGTAATGAATAGTGGTGTAATCCTATAGTGTTACCTTGGACCGGCTATGTTTCTGTTGTACTACTCTGAGGGATGTAATATTTGCGGAGAGGTCCTTCCGTGCGTGTTACATCAACGACTTGTACACAACAACATGCGGTGGTGTGCTGGGTCACCTCATTATTGCAAACAACTAGCAGGTTCAACATTAAGAGCATGATTAAAATTCACTCCAAGAAGGGCTGTTCACGGCGGCACAAGTACCCCGCTAGATCCCTCGACCTTCAGCACAACTCAGTTATTACGAATTACCTTTAGACATGGAAAGCTATCAAGTCCAACTACACCTTCAACAATTTTAGTAGAGTTTGTAGTACGGTACAAGCTTAAAGACAACAATCACTAATGATTTTAACTTAATTAACCAGCAAACTTTACCATCTAAATACCTCAAAATGTTTGCAAAGAATCATGTTATCAAAGTTCAATGATCTACAAGATTATGCAAGTTTTTTTCATTATACCACTACCACATGCAACATTTTCTAAACCAACACATCAACCAAGCAACTCTCAAAACAAATATAAGTGAAGTAAGAGAGTACTTTCTATAAAAGAACTAATAGCTCTGAACAAGAGATACATGAAAACCAAGAGCTAGAAGCTAAACAGTGCGAAAACGGAATACTCAACAGATATAAGTGAAGAATAGGAGTATTCAAATGAAAAAGCGGAGCGTGTCTCTCTCCCAAACAAGATAGATAGGATCCGACATTGATATGATCAGAAAATAAAAATAACAAACTAAAAATAAAAGCACACAGACGCTCCAAGAACAGCACATATGATGTGAAAGAATTAAAATATAGTTTCACTAGAGATGACTGATAAGTTGTTGATGAAGAAGGGGATGCCTTGGGCATCCCCAAGCTTAGACGCTTGAGTCTTCTTGAAATATGCTTGGGTGACCATGGGGGCATCCCCAAGCTTAGGCTCTTCACTCTTCTTGATCACATTATATCATCCTTCTCTCTTGACCTTGAAAACTTCCGCCACACCAAACTTCTCATAAACTTCATTAGAGGGGTTAGTACTCAAAAACATTAATCCACTTTGGTTCTGTTGTGACACATTGCAAGAACTCAATAAAACATTACCTACAGCCCTCCATGATAGAGAGCCTTGCTTAAAGCCCACAAGAGACAATGCAAAAAACAGAGACAGAATCTGTCAAAACAGAACAGCCAGTAAAGATGAATTTTTTCGAGGCACTTCCGTTGCTCAAATCAGAAAACTTGAAACTAATGAAAGATGCGTACATATATGAGGATCACGCGTGAATGTTTTCAGAATTTTTCAATTTTTCTGGAATTTATACATCAAAACGGTGGACAGCAAAAATCTGCCCTGCGCAGAAATCCAAATCTAGCATCATCTAATCATTAGAGATTCTTCTTGGCACAAAATTCGAAAAAGTAAAGATACAAAGGAGTTGTTACAGAAGTAAGCAGCTCCTTGACTCAAAAAGCAAAGAAAATTTCAGAAAAAAACATGGGTTGTCTCCCAAGAGCGCTTTTCTTTAATGCCTTTTAGCTAGGCTTGATAGTTTTAATGATGTCTCATGAAAATAGAAAATGAAGCAAAAGGAGCATCAAGAAGCAAATTCAAAACACATTTAAGTCTAACCCACTTCCTATGCATAGGAATCTTGTATCCAAATAAATTCACAAAGAACAAAGTGACAAGCATAGGAAGATAAAACAAGAGTAACTTCAAAACTTTCAGCATATAGAGAGGTGTTTTAATACCATGAAAATTTCTACAACCATATTCTCCTCTCTCATAATAATTTTCAGTAGCATCATGAATAAACTCAACAATAAAATTATCACATAAAGCATGCTTTTCATGATCTACAAACACATAATTTTTATCAAGCTCAAAAATAGTGGGATTAAAACTTTCTAACCCACTTTTAACAATTTTATAACAAGATGATTGATCAATCTCAAAAGATATGGGACTCTAGATAAAGTCAAGACAATCCCATTTTCATTAGTAGTACAATTAATATTATCAAGTAACATAGGACCATCATCTAGCGCTTTATCATAAACATTTCTAAGCAAAACTCTTTAGTACCATGCATTTCGTTAGGCACAAATAAAGGATTATCATAAGATTTTCGAAATAGCATGGATTATCATAAATAACAGTAGCATAATTATTCTCACAAGTTTTACTCATAGAAATTTCAAGAGAATCACAGGAACATAACATTCATCCTCCTTTGGTAAGCATGGAGGGCAATCAAATAGTGTAAGAGATAAAGAGTTACTCTCATTAGAAGGTAGGCATGGGTAGCTAATCCATTTTCTCCTTTTGTTCATCACTCTCCTTCTCTTTTTCATCTAATGAGCTTTCAGGTTCAGCAATTTCTTCTTCCACAGGTTCCTGCAAAGAATTAGTCTCTTCTTTCTGAGAAAACATACTCTTAAAATGTTCAGTAATATAACAATTTTCATCCTTATAGTTATCAAAACAATATTTAAGTATAGAGAGACTTTCAGATTTATAAGGGGCATCAATTTTATGCTCAAGATAAGAACTAATTTCTAGGGCACCCTTAAAGGAAATAAATTCTTCAATCCTTTCTACCTCATAAGCATTATAGTAACCTTTAACATAAGAAGCTAAGGTTTCATTATCATTATAAGCACATTGGAAAGGAAAATGCTTAAACTTCACATGACAACCAGATTCATCACAACAAAAAGATTTGCCAAATATAAAGCATAAATTTTTAGCATACATCTCCAGTTGATTTAGTAATTCCCATAAGTATATCCCTTTATCTGACAAGCGGTAATTCATATAATATTTTTGTTTACCCTCCGTGGACCCGCCTTGCCAACAAGATCTAGCTCTAGTTTCATGGAGATAATCCATAGCACAAGTTTTTAGATTTTCGGTTTTTCAAATTTTTATGGATTTTTGGGTATATAGGAAAAATAAAACGAGACAAAAATAAACTAGACAAAAGTAAACTAAGCAAAACACAACTAAAAAGAAATAAACTAAGCACAAATAAACTAGACAAAAGTAAACTAGACAAGACAAAATAAAATAAAAAGAGAGAGAGAGGTAGAGTGTACTCCCCAGGTGAACTTATGAGTAGAGCTATGCTCCCCGGCAACGGCGCCAGAAAATAGTCTTGATAACCCACAAGTATAGGGGATCGCAACAGTCTTCGAGGGAAGTAAAACCCAAATTTATTGATTCGCACAAGGGGAGACAAAGAATACTTATAAGCCTTAACAGCGGAGTCAATTCAGCTGCACCTGGAAAAGCACTAGTAACAGGGGTGATGTGAAAGCAGCAGTAATATGATCAATAGTAACAGTAACACAGCAGCAGTAGCAGTAACACAGAGGCAATGCACAGAAAATAGTTGATACTACTTCTAATGCATATAGGACCGAATGAGTATTTGATGATGACAGATGGACCGGGGTTCCCAGCTATCTACACTAGTGGTAACTCTCCAATAACAAGTGTTGGGTGAACAAATTACAGCTGGGCAATTGATAGAATTGAAATAGCATTAAGACAGAACATCTAGTCTATTAATCATACGCAGGCATGTTTTCCATATATAGTCATACGTGCTCGCATGAGAAACTTGCACAACATATTTTGTCCTACCAGCCCGTTTGCAGCGGGCCTGAAGGGAATCTACTGGTAATTAAGGTACTCCTTTTAATAAAGCACCAGAGCAAAGCATTAGCACTTAGTGAAAACATGTGATCCTCATATCTAAACCATCCCCTCCAGTTATCCCAGTTGCTGTCACTCTGGGGCCTCGGGTTCCGGACAGAGACATGTGCAAACAACTTGTAGATACAATCTAAGCAATAATTATAGAGCTTAAATCTAAGATCATATGCCACTTGTGCACTAGTGACAAGCATTAAACACAACAAGATTGCAGCAACAAGAACTTCACAAACTTATAGATAGACTGATCATAATGTAACAATTCATCGGATCCCAACAACACAACACCGATTACATCAGATGGATCTCAATCATGTAAGGTAGCTCATGAGATCATTGTATTGAAGTACATGGGAGACAGAGTACCAACTAGCTACAGCTAGAACCCGTAGTCCATGGGGGAACTACTCACGGAGCATGATGGAGGTAGTGGCGTCGATGGAGAAGGCTCCGGGGGTCGATCCCCGTCCCGGCAGGGTGCCGGAACAGGACTTTTTGACCCCCGAAACTAGGTTTCGATGGCGGCTGCGCTGCGGGACTCCTTCTGGAATATCGTCGATTGTTTTAGGGTTTTCGAGGCAGGAGGATTATATAGGCGAAAGGGCGGCGCGAGGGGGTGGCCGAGTCGGCCTCACCACCTGGTGGCGCCGCCACTATTCACCCCGCGCGGGGACATGGTGAGGAGGCCGTGGGCCTCCCCCGGGTTTGCCCTTCTGGCTCCGTGTACGTCTCGGGAAAATAGGAGGCTGGGCTTTTGTTTCGTCCGATTCCGAGAATATTTCCAGAACAACTTTTCTGAAACCAAAAACTGCAGAAAACAGGAAATGATACTGTGGCATCTTGTTAATAGGTTAGTCCCAGAAAATGTATAATAGTGATATATAATGCATATAAAACATGTGACATTGATAGAAAACAAGCATGAAACATCAGAAATTATAGATACGTTTGAGACGTATCACATACTATGGTGAACCATCAGTGATACACCTTATAATAAAAAGCTATCCAATGGTAAATAAAAAGGGTGTTGAGATTGTTTCATATCCTGGGACAAGAGGTACCCCAGTTGACGCTCTTGATGATGCTATTATTACTTACAATGATATTTAACTTGAGCTTGCTTTGTTTCCCAAGTTGAGTAACACCATGGTGTAGGTACTTGTATTCAAGGGGCATGAGACATTCAACCTATACTTTGTCAAGCACACTACTCATATTTGCTTTCACTTTAAACCTTAATCATTCAAGATGCTATGATAGGGGTAATGAGAGCTTGACACCAAGGATTACCACATTGCAATCATTAACTTAAGTAGAAGAGTTTGGAAGTTAGATGAAACTTATGCATATTTTACCTCTACTCATATATATCTTTCCAAAGTGTCCACGTTTTATATTCAGATTTTCATCAATACTCTATGACCATTGTAGGATGTTCTTACTTTTCATTATGCATACATGTGGTCCATAGTACTTTCTTTCATGTTACACTTTGTGAATTATCATTGAACATCCTTGCATTGAATACTTGATATCACTTCATAAACTATCTTGCATATTGCTACTCCTTTTAAGATGAATCATTTGACTCTATGTAGCAATAATAATCATCTTTGATATCCATTGATAGTATTAAATTGCAAAGTCCATGTTAGTTTTATCACCTTCATACTCGAGGACGAGTATAGGTTAAGCTTGGGGATGTTGATGCATGTAAAATGCATATATGAACTTTGCATTATATTACTTGTATTCCAATCATATTTGCATCATATAAGGGTTATATCAATGTTTTATCGTGATTTTGGAAATATTTTATTGATTTCCTATTTTTATGGAATTAACCTTGCGCGGGCAGAAAACCCTATTTTCTATATTTTGATGTTTCAGGGACCCCCAACGATGTCCAAATGACTTAATATTTTACGAGCATCATTTTCTGGAAGGAAGAAGACTTGGGAGCGAAGGAAGCGAACAAGCGGAGGCCCGTGGGCCAAAAGAGGGTGGCCCACGTGGCCAGATTCCCCGGCCGCGTGGGACCCACCATCTCGGGCCCCGGAGCTCCATTGCCGTCGATCTTTCCTCCACCGACTCCGTCTTGACCTAAAACCGACTATAAAAATAGTCCCCGACGCCCTTCGGAAAGGAGCGCCGCCGAAACACAGAAACAGAGACCTGGAGCTGCAGATTGGAGGGGGGAAACTCCGGCGGCGCGCTGCCGACATGGCTCCATCTTCTCCAACGACTTCTCCACCATCTCCATGATGAAGAGGGAGTAGTCCACCCCTGAACTATGGGTTTGTGGAAGTAACTTATGTATCTCTCCTCTCTTTGAGCTTCACTAATTAGTACCGTATGAGCTGCTGAACATGATTACGGTCATCTATGTAATACCTATGTGGTGGATCTTTTTATGAGTTAATATATGTTTGAGATTGCAATAGTTTTGTTTCAGTTATGGAAGTAGATGCATATTATGTACCCCGTTCTTGTGCACTTGTTTTGATCAAGCATGTTTATGAGGGCGTGTGTGGGGTGATGTGTGCATTAGTTGGAGTAACGGGGAGTGGCTAGTGCGGTAAGCTGACCACAGAAATATCGCGATCCACTTGGGTGTTTCACCTTACTTTGTTGCCTCACTAGGGATAAAGAAAAATACCTTGCTATAGGGGTTGTGTGTGACCATTGCCACTTCTCCATGACTAGATCTAGCATGTTCTTATTTTAATTTCATGTCAAAATACTTAATGCTATGCTCTGATTTATCTTAATTACTGAGGTGTTATGATTTAGTTTGCATCTTGGTGGAGTATAAGAGAGACTAATAAACAAAAGGTCTCTATGTTAGGACGTGATGCCCATATAACTAGTAACTTGTCATAAAACTTGTATGTTGCAATCTCATATGTCAACTCTAGTGTTCCATTGTCTACCACTGTATTAAAGAGAGAGTGCATTTGTGAAACCATGAACCCCGGTCCATTTTTAATCATAAGAAACACCTTTCCAACCACTTTTACCACTTTTACATTTTCTGCCATATAAAAATCCGAAAATACAAAAACACTTTTACATCTTGCATACATCATATAAAACCCAAAAATATAATTTATCATTGTTTCCACCACCCTTGCATATTTATTTACCACCACTGCATATTTATTTCTTGTTTGCATTGCATATTATTTTCATATTATTCTCACACCTTGTGCTTGACAACCACTAGGTGAGGTTGAGTACCAAAACATTTACTTTGTTTTGTAGGTAACCAAGAGAAGGATAGGAAGATAAATCTTTCACTACTGATTCCCGAGAGTTCGATATTAAACCCTCGAGTCACCGCTCGTGGGGAAAACCGTCTTCCATATACTACACACTCTGCACTTGGAGTCTCAACCTAACTCATTTACTTTTCACGCAGGCAACTACGTGAAGGGCCATCAATGTTCCACAAGGTGTAACAAACATGACTACTTGTTTCCGGTTAGAGCCCTCCTAAAATTAAAACTGAAATTGGATGGCCTCCGGTCATAACTCTTGGGACCGAAACTTGGTTTTGTTGCACAATATTTTACATTGATGGGTATTTAATAGATAGGTGCATTACCAAGCCGTCATCCTCCAAAATAACAAGTGTTTAGATTATTACCATCCTGAAAGGAATCTCTACTAGAGAAGTCTTTTATCCCCATTAAACCTTTATGTGACTATGCACGACACCTAATGCCCACTCTTCATCTCCAACTACAGTTACAACCCGGTTGTCCAAATGGTAAGAGCAAAGCTGAAAGGTTGGCTTACACATGAAAACTAAGGAAGAAGCTAGTTTAGACGTGTAATTAGCTGAAGGTTGGCTTACACATGAAAATCACTAACGAAAAACCCTTCGCTCCATTGGTTTTTGTTTTTCTCATTCGAAATCGTATTTGCATTTATTTAAATCCAGAATCTAGCAGAAAAAAGTTTAAGAAACTTGGAAATACCATAACTTGCTCAATTTTTTATCCAAATCCAGTGATTTGTTTTACATTGGATCATATATTAAATGTCTATCCACTCAATTTGGAGCTCATTATTTACTTAAACATTTACATATATTAATAAAGGTTTAACTCATGTTCTTTCATTATTTAGAGGAAAACTTCAATAAGGAAGTGGAAACCACTTTGTGAGCTCACCACTTGTTGAAGGAAAACCACCCATACCTTCTCTGAATTTATTGGATTTTTCAAGAATTGTTTGAATAATGTATTTTATATCGCTAGTGCAAAATAAATTTATACATTGCATTTTAGTGGTAAATCTTATGATGAAATACTTATGTATATTACTGTACTACCTTGTTCCATTTATTGTATGTATTTCTTTGAACTGTGTTGTATGAATTTATTGTTTGGCTATTCTTGGACAAAATGCAAAACCACGTTGAGAGAATTTCCAAGTGGATTGGCCCTTTTCTTCTCTTTATTCTTCGATTGCTTGGACCTTCTCCGCCATTAAAGCTTGATTGGTCTATGCCTACCATTTTTTTTACTTCAGGAGCATTTTGTTTTTATTTGGTTCTTGTCCTCTGTCAAAATTTGGTTGGCGCATGCCCCCTTTATTTTTTTGGACCCGAGAACCATTTTCTCAAGATAACTACACCACCTCGGGTGAATTCTCGATTAGATGGATGTCTTTGTTCAATGTGTACTTTCCCTTGCGGGTACTTTATGCCGGATGATGCCTTGCTATCCCTACAGTTGTCCTCCTCATGCTTGTTTCATTGTTATAGTTCTGATAAACACATTTATGTGAGTTGAGTTCCCCTCCTTACTAAATCAATTAGAGGTTTCATCTCGGTGGGTTAAAGTATGTCCTTCTGAACATTAAACTCCGATATTGTTTCTCTATGCCTATGTGACTAACACGTGTTACATATCATATGATGGATGTGTTACCTTAATGTGATTAATAATAATCAACTCCATTGATTGGATTACATGCCACTTATTGAACTTAACTAAGCATAACCATGAGTGTTCTTCTAGGAGAACCATGATGTAGCTAGTAGCCTATCAAGCAATATGTTCGCTCTACCCTGTTGTAGGTCTAGACGTCTAGTTGGTGCTACTTTGTGTGAGACGGGGGTTCGGTCAATGAGGGTCCCTAAAGATTAAGTTCTATAAATAGATAGGTAGAAAACTGTCTTCTCTTGTTCACAATATCAGGCCCATTGGGTAGTTCGGTAGGTCACATGAGCGTTTTGGTTTTGTGAACCATCTTGGAAGCATAAGTTGTTTGGTCTGGTGGAAGGCTCTACTACCGATGTATCGGGTAAGCGAGACTAGCTTCAATTCACTGATGAAAGTATGCAACCTCTCGAGAGTTAAATCTAGTAAATTAGACTTGTCTCTGGGTTAAGGGACAAAAGTTCGATAGGTCCAACTGTAAGTTCAATATGTCTATGTTGGGAGAACTAATAAATTGGACTTATTTAATAAAATGGTTGTGCCATTACCAAGATGAGAGTTTGAGATTTTTGTGAGATACCCGAGGCTCGTGAGAGACTAAAATTGATAGTTGCAAATGTGAGAAATGACAATGCCATTTCGGTTGTGTTGTGTCCTTCTCTTCAAAGGTAAGCAAATAACTTAAACCCAACTATTCAGTTTGGTCTCGTTATAAGTCATGCTACTTTATTAATTTATGACATGTCATATGGCTAAGATTTCGCTTGTTATATTGTTGATGACTTGCAAGTATATTTGGAATATGTACTAGGGAGTTCTCCAAATCAGAACATTGTGATGTCATTCGCTGTGAATTCTGCATCCTCTTACCACTCGTGTCAGAGTTTGGTGCATAAAAAATAATGTGAATATTGTTGTGGGCATGAAGCAGGTGAGGATGTGAAGTATACTCCTTAAATTATAATATTGTGAATCTCGTTGCTGGCACGTGAAGTACGAGAATGTTATGTCTCCTCATAATTGTAATCTACGAACCTACTGTATGTGAGCCTTAATATATCATTAGTTTCTGTATTTTTATTACAAGTGTCATACTACCAATATTTAGGAGACATAAATATGAGGTAAATCGATTAGACAATCGTTGTGGTAGAGGAACCAGCGAAGCGCGTGCGCCACCAAAAATCGCGTTTGACCGGCTTGTGCATCGACATTAATCATAGTTAATCAAACTCTACTCGCTTGTGTATGACATGACACCCCCACTTGTCGGAGGACATGTATGACCTTGTCCGAATCCAGACCCAAAAAGTTGAGGACGGACACAACAATACCGAACAATTTATCATAACCTTCGGACCAACGGATACACTCCTATATCAACCCATTAAATTGTTGGGTCGTTTTGGTGGGACGCCGGTGGAGATGGTAATGCAACATGCTTACAATTTTCAGTATTAATCATAACTGATCGTTTTCTATTCTCTGGTCTATGACATGACGCCTCACCTGTTGGAGGACATATATTACCTTGTTCGAATCTGAATTCAAAAGTTGAGGACGGACACAACAATATTGAACAATTTATCAGAACAATATTAACAATTTATCAGAACATTAAGAACCAATGGGATAGATCGACCCCGTTCAATCGACAGGGGCTTTGGTGGGTCGCCGGTGGAGATGCTAATACAACGTGCTTCACTACAATTTTTAGCTTAGATAGACGGAGCACATTTCTTTCTCCGCCGTGCCTGCCATCACACGTGTAACGTGTGCGACGATGATAATCCCATTCCTCTAGTATTATTAGTGACTGCTGAGTAGCCCCTGGGCCCACCTGTCATTCGCGCACCAGCCACAGAGAAAACCTCCTCGCACACAGCTCTCAGCAGATAGAGCCATTAAAATCCACGCGCGCATTCACGCCCGCATCCGAAACTCCGACCCACCAAAAGGCACCCATTAATCTCCCCACCTTTTTGCTTTTCCTATTAATTAAAATCCACGAATTCCTTGCCGTAGGAATTCAGATTCGCGAGCATCCCATCACCGCCGCGTGCTTCTGATATAATTATTGCGATTTTTTTTGGGGGGTGTTTTCCCCTCTTCGCTTCGATCATACTGACAGCGAGTCGAGGCAAACGAATAACCGTGTTACAAGGAGGCCCCGATTGGAGATTCCGTCCTCATGGCTCGATCGCCAATCTAGTCCCGATTTGTGAGTCTGCTAAGCTTTTCTGCCTAGGGTTTCCGATTCCTCGCCTCGAGGAAAAGTTGCAGGAATCGTAATCTCCGTCCTTTTTTTCCTCTCCGTTTTTCTTCAGAATTTTGGTGATTTTTTTCGTGGATTCCGGCGAGGAAGGCGTGACCAGTCGCGATGCAGTACCACCACCACCGCAGCCGCCTGCCGCCGCCGCCTCCTCCACCGCCGTACGGCCGCGGCGGTGGTGGTGCCGTCTACCCCCGCGGGCACAAGCAGCTGTACGCTCCTCCTCCTCCTCGTCGGCCGCAGCTTCCTGCGCCTCCACCGCCGCCGCAGCGGAGGTACGAGGTGCTCATGGAGGCTGGCCGCCTCGCGGCCGAGTACTTGGTATCCACGGGCGTGCTCCCGCCGTCCTCCTTGCAGCGCGGAGGCGGCGACGCGTGGGCCGTTCCTCCTCCTCCTCCGCCGCCCCTGCCTCAACAGCAACAGGAACCCCCGGCCTTCTATGGCCGGAGGAGGTACGACGATGCATATTCCAACAACCCTGCCACCCGACCTAGGCGGAACACTAGCACTAGTAGCAGTAGTAACAGAGATAGTTATGATTACAGCAATGGTGGTAGCTACAATGGGAGGGGGAAGAGGAAGTATGGAGAGTACAGAAGGGGGCATTTGGATTGGGGGAGGGAGAGGGAGCAGGAGAAAGGAAGGCCGAGTTCCAATGGTCGACGATATGAGGAAGATAATGATGAGGATGGTGCTCCTGGCTTTCGGAAGGATCGGTCGGGCAGTGGGTGGAATGATGAGGCCAGGAGTTGTGTCACGGAAGAGGTGAGGGAAGCGACACCTTCCATGGCGAAGGCTGTAATGCAGTTAGAAATGGAGGATGTCCTATCGAACGCAGTGAGCTCCAATGGTGATGTTGGGAAGAATTCTAATGCTCAGCCGGAGGTGCCGTCTGAGAATGAGGACGGTGTCATGGAAGAGGATAAGGTATCGAGTTTAGAATCGGAAGTGGCGGAGCAAGGGATGGGCACAGATGGTGATGTTAATACCGCTTCAACTATTGTTGTTATGGAGGCAGAGGCGAAGCTTTTGCTAGATGATAAGCTTGTGGACGAGGAAGCTGAAGATAACGGCAAAGTTTTGTGTGAGACTTCTTTAGACCATATTGCCTTGGATGATGACATGACAAATTTGGAAAATGGTTTGCATGTGGACAGTTTGCTTAAACAATGTGCATTCGCAAAAGCCCCGACGAAGCCGAGGTCAGTGCGTGCAAATAGAAAGGCAACAATTGAAACAGTTGATCTAGTTTCTTCTGGAGAAGCTTCCCAGATGGTTGTTGATGAACAGGCAAATGAGAGATCTTTGACTGACATCCCGTCAGACAACAGAGAAGATCAAATCTACCAAGAAACACTAGCTCTAGCAGATCTTGCAACGAAATAATCCAACATATGCTTCTTCAAGAAAACAAAACATCAGTTGGGACTGAGAATATGAGTGAAGATAGGAAGGATGCACAACTCCTTGTTGTCGAGGAATTCGAAGAAGAAGAAACGGATGTATCACCTTTGATAACTTTGCAGAAGGATAGCTTGATGCAAGAAAACAACTTATCTCCCTTAACAGCTTCTCACGGGGATGGCTTGATGCAAGAAAGCAACCTATCTACATTAACAGAAACTCACAATGACAGTGTGATCGAAGAAACCGACCTATCTCTGTTGACAGACCCTCACAATGATAGTTTGATTGAGCAAGCCGACCTATCTTCTTTGGCTGATCCACACAATGATAGCTTGATTGAAGAATCTGAACTATCTCCATTGATAACTTATCACGAAGTTAGATTGATGCAAGAAACTGACTTACCCCAGGCAATGTCTTCGCATGAAGATAACTTAAATTTGCAGTTCAAGGAAGAAGCTCAGATTTGTGATATTGATATGCTGCCAGAAGATGTGGACTTGATTGACCTGTCTGATCAAAAGAACACTGTTGATGTTAAACTGTTTTCTAATGCCAGGACTAAAACCATCGCCAATGCCGAAGAAGAAAACCTGGAACAATCCAGCTCATTCGTAATGCATAATGATCCTGGGTTTGGCCACTCTGTACCAGGATCTTCTGTGGAGCCACATAAAACGCTGCAAGAAGATTTTGGAGCTAGGGCAGGGGACAATGTCAGTGGTACAACTGATATATGCCAAGTTCCATTGGACAATAACTCCGTCCAATTATTTGATATAGAAGATGACACTCAAATTGAAGTTGCTGGCTTTAATAATTCTTCAAAAGCAGAGTGAGTTGTTTGCCCTGTAGTTATTTCCTTGTCTAAACTTTTTTTTTTGCTCATATGATATTATGTTATAATGATCTATGGACTACTTTGTAGTCCTTCAAAAAGTCGTCTGTGTTGCTCTCGGTTTTGTTTCAGTGTGTCAGGTGGCCTATTGAATAGTTTGTCGGCCTCACCTTGTTACATTAGCATATCAAGCACTGTTTGTTAAGCTGGCTGCTTTTGGGTTTCTACTTATATAATGATATAATGTTCGAACAGGAACGAGATGATATGCTCTAGCATGGATGACATGATGCACCCTGGCATACATACTGACGATCTTCCTGTTATTCAAGATTACAATCTTGCACTTTCTGATTACCTCGTGGCTGATATACCATGCTACACATCAATGCAACCAGATCTTCAAGCTGGTATATGTACAAACGGTTCAGAGGTAAGACTTCCTGGCTGTTTTAGATAAGTTGCCACGTGGAGGCCCTAATGTGAAGTTCAAGTGAATTTTTTTATTTTGTCTTTTACTGCACTATTTGAGAGGATAGATATTAATTATTTTTGTCTCCCTTTCAGGGCATCCCTATGATGGATGATCCAATATATGGGTCTCTCACTGATATCCCAGGTATTGGAGACTAAACTTTGTGTTCCCCTAATTTGCTTTAGCTCTCTGCTTTAGGTCTCCATGTCCTCTTGTCTGGTTTTTCTATATTAGTCTCGGATTGTTAATTTGATATCAGTTGCATCTGTTTGTTTGTGGCAAAATGTTGCTTCCATTTGACTTTTGTTATTGTCTGAAGGAGTATTACCATTTTCTGGTCACTATTCTGGTGAAATTCGAGTAATGTTCTGTTATGGAAAGATAGAGAGAGGTGTCATGTTATATTACTATATTTGCACAAAGCCTGTGCATGGGGTCTCAATTAGCCCAACAAATAAAAAACGCAGACAGTGAGTATTTCGGACTCCGCTGTCCATGCGCTCATTGGGTCAAGATTTAAATCAGATTGTTGTGGCAATCCATCACACCCTGTGCTTGACCTTTTCCTATTAATTAAAAGTGGGGTCACAGTTAATGCCCAGTGTTCCGGTGAATGAATGGGGGTACTACATACTCAAGTTTTTGCAAGTTGGATACTAACTCAAATTCACTTCCATTATATGAAAAAATTATCAGGCAAGAGGAATACAAAATCCAAATACACTATTTTTATTTATTGCTCAAAAAACACGTCTACACATTATGAGGCCCTGGAGAACTTGCTCAAGGTTAGAATTTCAATTTATGTCCCCTTAGGGAAGAAAGCCGATATAAACAGCTCCATATTAGCGAATAGCCTCTGACTACTCTTCCCATGCTGGTCAAACTATCCCATTCACTTGGTAAACTTATTGGACAGACAGGTCAACCACTTGACCGAGGAGAGTAAGGTTTGTCATTCCATACACCGATTAATTGTACGCCTGGGCCTCTGAATCTCCTCTGTTCACCTTTGCGTGTCTGTAATTTCCGGGAAGACACACGAGCTCTCATGAGCCTCCTGGGATTGGCTAATGCCTTTTTCCAAACTATAGGATATCCTGTTTTGTGCCACTTCCACGGCAGGATCTTGGTCTATTTTCTTCGCATTCTATTCTGAAAAAGGTGTACCTGATACTTGTTGGTAATAAATGCCTCTTGACTGAGCAACTTCTAAGTACTTGTGCAATTCTCTCCGTTACAAGAAAGAGTTGAGATCTCTAATGGGTTTTGCACCTTGCTCAGGGATTAACTAGGACACCATCTGCCTGGGTTCCAGGCACATTAGCCCTTTCATCACCTAAATCTAAACTTCCATTTTACTTTGAAGCCTAGACCATCAACTCCTTCCTAGGCCTGATGTAGAGAATGACAGCTTGCCACGTGCAACATTGACCTGTTTACTAGCTACCAGGTTCCAAAGCAACCTATGGACTCTATATGACAACTTCTGTTGACAAAAAACAACAGAATCTTTTCACCGCTGTGTAGGCAGAAACCAAACTGGGGCCTCGTGCTCATGCGCCCCCGCACTCCACTACCTTGAGCTATGTTTCCGTAAGTTCACGGGCCATCTATATCAGTGTAGTAGTTACTAAGCTTATTATAGCAAGTAGTTGTACTTCTGCAAGGTATACATCTAGAAGTTACTTATACCACACATGATATCCAACACCTATGCAACTCGGTGGCATATGCTTGCACACTAAATTTAGCGTACTAAGAAGTTCTCAATGTTCCTAATTTCTGTTCTGACTATCTTTGCTCATATTTTTACAAGTCAGAATGTGCGGATGTTGTCACATACTCACAGTTGCCTGTCTGGTGTATTCAGTATTTAAATATGCTTCGAGTGGTGTATTCAGTGTAGTAACATATGCTTCGAGAGATAATAAATCCTCTGCAGATACTTCATATCCACACATGTTTACACAAATTATGAATGCTGATGTGCTGTTTGTTTGAAAATAAATTAGGGAAATAAGAAAAGAATATGCTTTTTCACATCTTTAGAAATCCCATCACCAACTATAAATAGTGGTTCCTTTATCTTTAAAGTTCAGAAACAACTGGATCTTTGCCTTTGCTCACTATACCCTACTTTATATAATCATTAATGAATTCTGGTGTAGAACATGTATCTGTTTCAAATAACCAGATGTATAAACAAATGTCACCTCACTGCACGAGATTAACAGCTACAATAATTATCTGAGTCTTGTACAACCTGTCGGTTTGTGAGTTTTTTTTATGTCTAACTGTGGTGCAATGTGGTGATGCTATTAAAGCTGGTACAATTTTTCTTTTGTTGTGTAAATGGATGCTCCACGGTGGAATTTATTCAATAATCTAATATAGTGCAGGGAATATTCTTAGCCCTCTCCTGTTTGTGGTTTCTTACTCCACCAAATTAGAGTGTGCACCTTTTTTATCTGATTTACATGATCTGTTTGGAATGTGAAAAAAATTGGTACCTTTGCATTAGAATCTGGCAGTCAATCTTCTTAGATTAAGAACCAAAGTGAATACCATAATAGTATTGGGGTGCTAGTTAAATTAATAGCAAACTCATACCTGATATTCAATACCTTGGGAATTAAAGATTTGGATTATTGGATAAGTAGTTGCACGGGTAATTATGATTGCTTTGGAATTTGAAAAGAGTTGCATGCTTGATTCATACTACACGCAGTTTAGACTTGGTGAACTTTTATGTCAACTGTCCCACTAAATACGCAACAAAATGACAAAACATTGGCTCATTCTAGCTCTATTCGTGTGGGCCAAAATGCCACATTTTTGGACTAGAGTAGGGTGAACATACTTTGCATGTATAATTGTTAACCTTGTGTACTTCTAAACGTTTGTTGGGTGACATTTCGGGTCATTTTTCTTCTGGAGCTGAAGATTTTTTTCCCCATCTCGGTGCTTTCAGGTTTTATGGATGTTTGGGGCCAGCCAGCTGAGGACTTCGAGAAATTCTTCTAAATCTGTTGCCGAGAAACAAAATTGTTCAGAAACTTGACAAAAATAACATGTGTAGCATAGCGAAGGCAAGAATAAGAAGATTGTGCCTCCTCTCAAAGATATGGCATATCAATCGCAAAGTAGCAATAGAGAAATTCTAGATGTTAATACTGGTTTGATGGGGCAAGTCCCTCATTCAAAGTTGGTTTTCTGTGTAGTTTGATGTTGTAGGATAGATAGATCCTCTGATGTTTCATTCTTGATATACTAGTGTACTGTAAACCTGCCTTCACTGGATAATGATTGGATTGGCGTATCCTAGAGACCTAGACGCATTCATTAAATTGTCCCAGCATCATGTTGGATCAGCATTGAAGCTGGAACGAACCAGGTCACTTGAATTAAAGCGGCGCAAGGGAATTGTGAAATTCATTTGCCACATGGAGCTATTACGTCACCTTGGGATGAATTTCTCGAATAGTAAATGTGTGTTTGCCACTCAACTGTGAGAACTTATCTCATTTGAGACGATTTCAGGCGTGCACATTAACTTTTTTTTTGCCACTGTATAAAAGGGTGCGGCAAAGCACACCTACCTCCTCTTCTAGTACACTATGTATGAAATAGTCCGTGGAAATATTTGGGTGTTCATCTGCACACCCTTGCACCATCGTGGATCAGTCCATGGTAAGCAGCCACGTGAAGGAAATGCACGGTTCTTCATTAATGGAAATAGGTTCAGAATTTTACACTCATTTTCATCTCATGCCACCTTTCATCTAAGAAAAATAATCATCTAGTGCCCCCACTAAACAGCCTGCATTTGCAAGACATCACATCTAATCAAAACACCCATATAACATTCCTCTCGTCTATTGTCGGTACTTGCAACTTACACACTTATTTACATCTTGACTGAAGTATAGGAAATAGAAAAGTCATATCATATTTCTAGCTTGAAGAATAAGAAAAGTTTGCCCATTCATTTTATTTGCGATTAGTCGTGTTATTATAAACGAAACATAAAATAAAACGATGGAGAACTAGATCAAACACATGGAACACAATATTTAAACGTTGAAAAGCTCACTTCAATGAGAATAGTAATCACGGGGTCAGTCAGCAAATTTTCACTATTTCGAAAAGAGATTACCAACGCCGCTTCGCTGCGACGGGCCTCTCGCTATTATCGGCATGTTTAATATATTTGATGGCCAAACCCCTATTCAACGATGAACTTTTCAAACTACCTTGATAAGAAAAACAAGGTACAATCTATGGTCAACACAATATTTTACTCTTTCGATAAATTTCAGAGAACATAGCATACCCATGGACCATGATAGTGACTACCCTATGCAATATAGACGTGGAAGGCCTAAACAAAGTTTATCTACCATTCATTGGCGCATAGTATGAGCCTCGCCCGAGATGATCTTCTCGCGGATCGTAGAAGAAGCAATCTGCTGGAACTCGGCAGGCAGACATGCATCAGAACCATCAACAATCTGACAAGGAGCCCGACTAGCTTACTTCTGTGAAACTTTGATGTACGGCCGGGCCATCTCGGCGTTCGCCCTTCCTCTGTTTTAGTTAGCTTTTTCTTACTCTTTTACCTAGCGCAGCTAGTTTTTTTTTTTGAGGAGGATCCAATCCAAATAAACAGAGTACCCAGCACAAATTACAAAAGGTCCAACAAAGAAAGAAAATTACAAAAAGACCCTGAAACTTGCACAAAGCACCCTGAGTACACTGAGAAAAACACAATTGGATCCGTCGTCTTCACCCAAGAAGCTAGCCGACGCCGCCGTCGCCATACCTCCAGCCGCCGAGGAAGGAGCACCGCCACGAAGATGTAGAGGCCGCAAGAGTCGTCCGCCGCCGCGCGACGGAGCCTAGTCTCGATGAACGAGCACGGCCACAGCACTCGAACCCCAGCTCCACCAAGCCTCCAGCCGAGGCAGCACCGCCCAGCCCAGCCACCACCAACCGCACCGCTCCTCCCGACGCAGCTCCCCCCGCCACCACGGCCGGCCAGAGCTCAAACGCCGAAGAAGAAGACCTCCAACACCACCAGCACCAAAACGGAAGAAAGGGATCCGCCATCGTCCTCTTCCACCACGGAAGCAAGAGCACCGATGACGACCAGGTCCTACCACGCCTCAGCAGGAGGCTGGTAGAAATCCCCCGCGGACCTGAAGAACTCGGCACCAGCCCACCGCCCCTCTCCTCCTCCTCGCCTCCACGGCCGGCCAGGAAGAGAAGCCACAGCAGGACAACGCCGCAGATCAAAAGAGCACCGCAGCTGACCTTATTGCGGAGATCCTCGAGACCCAGTGCACCGCCGCCAGCTCTGACCTCCAGAGCGTCTCCACCGGAGCACCACCTCGAGCTGCCCAGGATTCGGTCAAAAAAATCCTGTGCTCTACTCCAAAACACGGCAAGCAGCCGAAAACTACAACTAGTAAATAAACTACAAGCACCGGCACCTCTCCTCCGCCTCCCTCGACCGGCACCGCCGGCGAGTTTGGCGTTGGATCGGCCCGGCGCTCTCGAGGCTTCCTGAGAGAACTGTAGCAGGGGATAGGATAGGGACGAGGAGGGAGGGGAAGAGTTCTCTTGGACGGCCTAGCGCAGCTAGTTTGTAATGCTACTGCTCTGCTTCTTCTCTCTTCTTTTTTTGACATGTGCTCTGCTTCTTCTCACTTAATAATGAAAATCAGCCCCGCGTATTCAAAAAAAAAAAATCAGCCCCGCTGACTTTTCGTAAAAAAAGAGAGACTAAAACCGTGTACAGATTGACTTATGCGGGCTGGGCCGGATATGACAATCTGTAGCAGCCCATGAACAACTCTTGGCTGCCCCTTGGCTGGCATATCCATTCTCGAAATCTCAAAAGTTATTCTAGATTAATCTCAAAAAAAAAAAAAAAAAAAGTTATTCTAGATAAAAATAAAAACAAAAAAGAAACGGTTCCCCAACTGACCGTGGGAGCGCCGACGAGTCAACAAACTTCGAGATGGCGGCTCCGGCGACGGCGGCGGCGGCACCGGCGGCGGGGAAGAGGAAGCGGGATCTCTCCGAGGATGACGTGTACCTCATCCTCCACAAGTCAGTCCTACTCCTCACCCTCCCCGTGCACCAGCCGCTCCCCCAAGTTCGCCCTAGGGTTTTAACGCGCCGCTCAACCTTTCCGCAGGTACGCGCCGGCGACGATCCTTACGGCCCTTCAGGAGGTGGCGCAGCACGGGGATAAGAGGAGGATCGACTGGAAGGCGTTGGTGGCCAAGACGGCCACGGGGATAACCTCCGCCCGCGAATATCAGATGCTCTGGCGCTACTTAGCCTACCGGCACGACTTCGTGGAGAACATCGACGACGGCTCCCAGCCTCTGGTTTCTACCCTCGGATTTTTTTTCCAATTTCAACTAAGCTTCAGTTGCGTCTTTTAGCCAGGATCGTTCTCGTGCTTAGGGACAGATAGATCTTAAGAGCTAGTATCATTATACAGGAGTTCGTTTAGTTCTACTGTTGCCTTATCTTTTCCTACGGTATTCTGTACTTATGTTGCCCTGATTGATGATGGTAGGGCGATGAGAGCGACTTGGAATGTGAGATTGAACCCTTTCCTACCCCGAGCAGCGAGGCTCTAGCCGAGGCCTCAGGGTTTTCCAAGGTATCACATTCTGTTTTCGTCAGAAATATATATTTCTGTACTGGGGCTTATATCATCTGTTTATCACTTTATCAGATGCTCCTTTTGGATAGAATGCTAAAAGCCTAATTTATGTTTCACCCCGTTACCATATTTATATGTATTCCTTAGCACCCCAGTTATACTAGCTTAAACACCATCAGGGTATTTAGTGTTTACTTTTTTCTATTTGTTTCTGTGATCAAACATATTCAGAATCAAGTGCCATACGGGCACAGAATTTGGTTTAGCATCTGCGAAGGTCATTGTGTCCCATTGTGCCAAACCAGTATCTAGTATCATGCTATGTATGTTATTGGCTTGTCCATGCAGACACTTTATTATAATCTTATCCACAAGGATTTGTAAGGTGCGACCTACTTGGATTACTTACTAGTAATGCCGTGAGTGCAACTAACTTATCCAACAGAGTAAAGTGCACCTGCCATCGTAAAAGCATTGAGGTCGTATCAAGTTAGTCCCAAACCTATGGAAGTACACGTATCAGTCCCTCATAGTACCTTAAGTGAATCAACGTGGGTCTTGAGCAGCCCAACGGCACGCTTGGCGCTTTTGTTACAACCACGACACCACGTGGCCAGAATGCTGCCATGTCATGAGTTTTGCTGCCAAGGGAGCTTCTGGCTACGTGGCTGCGGTCAAAGTGCCACGTGTGCAGGTTAGCGCTGAGGTAAGCTGCTCAGGACCTATGTTAAATCACTTGACATAGATGAAGATTAAAAGGTGGGATGACGGGTGCAAAAGGCATGGGAAGCATGCCTCGTGCCTAACAAAATATTGCGTCCCTAACAGAATAGCGTGGCGGTAGCCCCACAAAATTTATACCTCCAGTTTTTTCTAAACAGAACAAATTAATTAGACCGAACTAATTGGAGAGGATGCGGGTGTAGGTTAAGCCTTGAAGGATACAAAGAGAGGTTACATTTCTTGTAAATTGGAGTGAAGTGTGACATAACCAGTCACCTGTTCAGTTTTAATAGTAGAGATTCAATCAAGGGTGGTTAGACAATTCAATCCATTACGTCTTCCTTTACAACGTGACCTTGACATGATGTGTGCCAATTCCTTCTCACATTTGCATTGTAAACAATACAATTACATGTTCCGTTGAACACTAGATGCAATTTTTGTTATAGATCGATAGTAGCCCTAGTGCCCTACTTTGGGCTTTATTCTGTGTAAGTTTGTAAGGCACAGAGTAGCCTACATAATATAATCTCCTTAACAGATGCAGTTCACTCTTCAGTATGAGCCTATTGAAGATGATCGACACACAATGTTGGCTCCGCTCAAAAGCTTGATTGATGCCTTGTTATCAGATGGGAGCTTGTTGTTTCACTAGATATCATAGGGTAGTGAAAATGGTTTCAGCTGTATGAAAAGTATATGAATTCGTTAAAGAAGATTGAGTTCTTATGAGAACTAGTTTCTTGTTCTATCAAGTTTCAAGAACTTAAAGTAGTGTCTGCAGAAACTGATTGATCAACCAATTCTGGAACAGCAACTATGAGTCCGTCTCTATCTTTATATGCAGAAAGACAAAAATGCCATAATGTTTGCCCCTATGGTTACAAAAGAGTGGCCATCATGTTTGCGCCCTCCAGAAAAAGTTATGGAAGAGTGTAGCTATGGGATATGTGCAGTCAAAATTTCTAAAATTTTGGAGTCAAGATTTTTGTGAATATCTAAATCAGGAAAATGAAAAAATATATTTCATACTCCATCTAAATTATTAATCACGGTAGTATTTGAGTGTGTTGGCCTGAAATGTCATCCTTATCACTGGTCATAGTAGATTAGCAGTCCATATAAAAGGCGTAAGGATTTGTTAACATAAAGCAGTTCTTATGATAGTCTTCCATATCATTTAGTTTATGGAAAAGGCAAATCTCTAGTTTCTTTAGCAGTTTCGTATATTACTTACAATGTCAAGTGTCATGCAATTGTGCCATGTATTATTTGCTGTATCGCATATTTGTGTTATAATTTTCTTGATATCTTAGACATGCAATGTTATATAAATTGCAGATCTTAATATATGGATCTTCACGTGAACAAGCTTCTAGTCATCGTGTTAACTCAGAAGTTCCTGTGCTGAACACTCCAAATGGAAAGATACCGCGTGTTCCATCTGACAAAGAGCTTAGTCAGAGTCACCGTCTAACAAATGGTACAGGTCCAGTTTCCAACTCAAAACAGGCGTCCCATACAGGGTTATCCCCTGATCATTTTGATGGAAATGGACCCCACAAAAAGAAGAAGAAGCCTAAACCATGGTCTAAAGAGGAAGATGCGGACTTAACGACTGGTGTACATAAGTGTGGTGAAGGAAATTGGCTGGACATTATGAATAAATATAACTTTGATAGTACAAGAACTGCTGTTCAATTGTCTCAGGTAATTTTGCTTACCTTGTAAATTGCTCACTACCATCTGTTATGTTGATGCTTTTCATCCTTGTTTACATCAGTGTAGTTTTCACAAGTCAGCCAGACTTATGGTAAATTGCTAAAATGCTTTGCAAATATGCTAAGATAAGTAGGCAAATACATGCATCTGTCAAAGTATTTATCCAAAGCTCCAAGCACATGTGCTTCTTGTTGCAGTTGTTATATTGCTGTGCTTGTAATCTGTTAGTTAATCCACTTGCTGGGCATGTTTGATTAGTTCTTATTTGCATGTAATTGCTGTATAATAATATAATGTAATGATAAGCATGATGTGCCATCCTTACACCATGCACATTTTTCTCTGTAGAATAGTAATGTATGTTGCTCTTTTCAGAGATGGGCACTAATTTCCAAGCGTCAAGGAACAACCAAGCCTGCTAATGCTAAACCAGTCACTACGAATTTTGATATAAAAGCAACTCAAAAGG
Source organism: Poa pratensis (assembly GCA_947311845.1). Taxonomy (NCBI): domain Eukaryota; kingdom Viridiplantae; phylum Streptophyta; class Magnoliopsida; order Poales; family Poaceae; genus Poa; species Poa pratensis. The sequence continues at coordinate 158,869,001 of CAMZMU010000052.1, forward strand.
CATTTTCTATGGCTCTTGATATGCCTATGGGGAGGCCTGGATTATCTGCATTAAGATCAGGTATTTACAAAATTCATGTACATTGTCAATGAAACTTCTTTGTGGAACTATCGACAACTCAAACCACCTATAGCTTCGTTGCATATCTCACTATCTCAGATGTAAATCTATTCTGGCAATCTATATCTTGTGCTACCCTTTTAGTGCTCATTTAAGCTTTTTCGTTCAGGAATTTCACAAAAAAACACTCAACATCATGCTGCAGTATCTGGTACTGGGACACCTGAGTTAAAGTCTGCAACAACATCCTCCTCGTCATTCCAGTTGCCGGTACCAGTGCCAGTTGCAGTCCCTGTGCCTGCGCCAGTACAAGGCAAATGCCACTTCCTCAGGTGCAACAAGCTCCTGCCCAAGCTGCACCCTTAAGAGTGTCAAATACTTCAAACAAGTCAAGAAATAACTCGAAAAAGCAAGCTGCACAAGCAAATCTTACAAATGCTCCTTCCTCGATACAAGCCGCAGCTATTGCTGCTGGTGGACGTATCGCCACACCCAGCGTGGCTACAGACTTGTTGAAAGCTGCACAGTCTACGAAAGCTGTGCATATAAGATCTCGAGGAACAGGATCCGCAAAAACTTCTACAAGCTCTAAATCATCCACTATGGCCGGTGAGTCTGGGACACAGCTTGGTAGTGCTCAACACCCAGAACTTCCAAATTGTAGTGCCCCGACACCATCTCCTCAGGTTTCGACTACACAGTCAACCGAACAAGTCAATGTTGTGCCAGAAATTGCAGGAGTTAATCCCCCGGAACAATCTGCTAGTGCACATTTGTTGGAAACTGATAGAACATTGAGCACCACACCGGTGTCGGGCCCATGCGACAGTATGGAGATGGATGACGACTCCACATATTGTGTAGTCACGATGGAGGACCTGTTTCCTGAAGATGTGAAGCATGAAGATGTGAAGCAGCCAGATATTGTAGAGCCCAAGGATGAGGAGATGATAGATCCCAAGGCTGAGGACAATATAGATCCCAAGGATGCTGACATGCTGGAGTTTGATCGCTTTGTTGCCCAAGGATGCTTGAAGATGGATAATTTGGATAAGAGCAGAAGTGTCAAAATTGCTCCTGTAGCTCAAGGTGCTACCGCCAGCCAGAAGAAACAACCGAAACAGCTACCCACAGCTGGGAAAAGCATCCCTGTGTTTGCTAGAGCACCAGCAAGCGTGAAGAGGGCCAAAACTCTAGGTTCGCATGGAGTGACCTTTCCACAGACAATCACCTCTAGTGGGCTTGTTGGCACAGGCAATGCTGGTGTGCTGAGTAAAGCACTTGGGGGGCAGTCAACCGGTCCAGGCACCACAGCCAAGCAAAATCGGTGCCAAGAAATTATGGCCCAGAAGCAGCATGCTGCGAACTCAAGAAGTAATGGAATGGCCAAGAATGCGGCTCCTGGCACCGGAACACCAGCCAGGAATGCAGCACCCGGCGCTGGAACACCAGCCAGGAATGCAGCTTCTGGCGCTGGAACACCACCAGCCAGGAATGCAGCTTCCGGCGCTGGAACACCGCCAGCCAGGAATATGGCTGCCGGCGCCGGAGCACCAGTCAGGAATGCGTCTCCAGGCACTGGAACACTAGCCAAGAATACGCCTCCTGGTACCGGAGCTACAGCCAGGAATGCGGCTCCAGGCACTGGAACACTAGCCAAGAATACGCCTCCTGGTGCCGGAGCTCCAGCCAGGAATGCGGCTCCAGGCACTGGAACACTAGCTAAGAATACGCCTCCCGGTGCTGGAGCTCCAGCCAGGAATGCGGCTCCAGGCACTGGAACACTAGCTAAGAATACGCCTCCCGGTGCCGGAGCTCCAGCCAGGAATGCGGCTCCCGGTACTGGACCACCAGCTAAGAATGTGGCTCCCGGCACTAGACCACCAGCCAATCGCCAATATAACCTAGTGGTGAAAAATGTGGCTAGCATGGGGAATCCACCAGCCAGCAAGTAGCCAGTCTTAACATAGCAATGCTCCTAGGAACTGTGCACATCCGTTAAATGTGAATAGGGGTCTTGCTAGGGATCGTCAATTTTTTTTCTCCCCCGTTTCATTTGCTCCCTTCCTTTGTGAATCAAGCACCGGAGGAGCACATTAGATTGGATTGCGCTTATCTTCGCAACTGCCTACTATGTCTGGCCATCTGGGGATTGACGATGGCACGTTGAGATGTTCCATCTGCAAGCTGGCTAAGTAGGGAGTTGTTGTTTTGACGTAAGATCTCTGTCTGTCGCAGTGCATGAATTGACTGCTTGTAGACTTGGTGTTGGACTTGCAGGATATTCGTGTATGTGTTGTATGGTGAAAGTGTGTCCGAACCATGGTGTGGAACCAGAGGTCTGTTTAGAGCCGCTGTCTGTTTAAATTTGAAATTTCAATGAAGCTTTGTAAGCCGCTGTCCGAACCATGCTTTGAAGATAGCCCCAGGAGCAGATTTCCATTCTAAACCTGCCAAACCAGGCCCTAGGTGATTGCTTTAGCCCATACAAAGATTTTCTCAACTTACATACCTTTCCTTTAGTCTCATGGGTATGGAAACCTAGAGGTATATCCATATAGACTTCCTCTTCTAGATCCCCATGAAGGAAGGCATTTTTTACATCTAGTTGGAATAGTTCCCATTTTAAGTTTGTGGCTACAGAGATCAATGTCCTTATGGTGTTCATTTTTGCAACTGGGGCAAATGTTTCATCATAGTCCACACCATAAGTTTGACAGTAACCTTTAGCTACTAGTCTAGCCTTATATCTCTGTATTTTCCCTGTTGGTGAATGTTTAATGGTAAACACCCACTTGCATCCCACTACCTTATTATCAGGGAGAGTACTTAATTCCCAGGTTGAATTCTTTTCCAGCGCTTCCATTTCCTCTATCATTGCTGTTCTCCACTCAGGATATAACTTCGCCTCTTGCCAATCTTTGGGTATGGGAATAGCAGACTCCATTGCAGCAATAAAGGATTTATACCCCGACCCAATTTGTGAATATGACACATAACCAGCAATATCGTAATCTTTAAACTTGGAGGGCAACCCTATATTACGAGATGACTTCCTAAGAGCAATGGGAATATCAAGATCATTATGACTAGGAAAAGAATTACCACTGTTTGGCGATGCTGGAGATGATGATGTTGATTCATGTTGTTGTGGTGACGAGCTTGAGTCTGAGCTAGTAGGCTGCTCTTCTTCAGTTTCGTGACTATCTTGGTCATTACTATCTTGATTGATTTCTTGTGTAGTATTCTCCTCCCCCTGTCCTGAATATTGCTCTTCTTCTTCGGAGTTCCTTTCCTCTAAGTCATCATGCTCATCTTCCTGGAGTATTCCAGTCACCATTCTCTCTTCCCCTGTGCTGCTGGGCAATCCTGAGTCACTGGAATCAAACAACTCAGGAAAAACATTAGTTAAATCTGGAGCTTCTCCATAATATGATTCCTGCTCCCTAAACGTCACATCCATGCTTACAAAGAATTTTCTCTCCAACGGGCACCAACACTTGTACCCCTTCTGTTTTCCAGAGTACCCAACAAACACACATTTTAAAGCCCTTGGATCAAGCTTTCCCACAGAAGGCCTATGATCCCGTACAAAGCATACGCACCCAAATACTTTTGGAGGGACAACATATGTATTCGTACCTGTTAAGCACTCAATTGGTGTTTTATACCCAAGCACCTTCATGGGCATTCGGTTTATTAGATATGCAGCTGTTAGTAATGCCTCACTCCACAAGAACTTTGGCACTTTCATTGTCATCATCAGGCACCTAGTCACCTCCAGTAGATGCCTATTTTTCCTTTCTGCAAGTCCATTTTGCTCTGAAGTACCTGGACAAGTAGTTTGATGGATAATTCCCAGACTAGACAAATACCCATCAAACTCATTGTTCACATATTCGGTACCATTGTCAGTGCGTAAGATTTTAACACAAGCATTATATTGATTTCTGACCAGATTATAGAAATCCTTAAAACATTCATAGACATCACTTTTGTGCTTCAAGACATACACCCAAGATGTTCTAGTGCAGCAGTCTATAAAAGTCACAAAATAACGATACCCTAAGAAAGAGCTGACTCCACTAGGGCCCCACACATCAGAATGTATGGTCCAGAAAGTTTCTGCGCTTCTAATATTACGTGATACATATATGCTTCTGGTATGCTTCCCATACTCACATGCATCACATGCTAACTCCTCCTTACTGACCTTACTACACAGATCTGGATAAAGTTTACTCAAACTTGCAAAAGACATATGTCCTAACCGTCGATGAAGCATCAAGACCTCCCCTAGTGAAGAATATGACACAGTGGCTGCCACAACTGATGATGCTTCTTCATCTAGGTAGTACAGTCCATCACGCATTGTCCCCTTCCCAATCCTTCTTCCAGTCCCAAGATCCTGAAAGACACACCATGTTGGAAAGAATAAAGCAACACAATTAAGTTCATTCGTAATTCTGCTCACAGATAATAAATTGATTGGGAAGGCTGGGATATGCAGCACTGAAGATAAAGTCATTTTGGGACCACATGAAACCACACCAGATCCTTTGATCTCTTGTGTAGAGCCATCAGCTAGTTTTACACATATTTTACTAGAGGCAGGGGCATAATCTATAAATTTTCTATGTGAGCCGGCCATGTGGGTGGAGGCGCCTGAATCTATCAACCAAGCTGCAGCAGTGCAGCTGAGTGTTTCAGAATTAGAGATGTTACCACTTGGGGTTGCACATGCTGTCGAGGCTTCAGCCTGCTGGGCTTTCTCTCCTGTTACGGTTTCTTTGAACTTCTGCCATTTCTCTATCTCCTCAACACTCAACTGTAGGTTAACAGTGTGAGGTGTATTTTCGCCAACCACTGAGAGGTTTGCTCTCCCACCAAATCTGCCTCCACGGCCACGTCCTCCTCCACGGAAAAAACTTCCACGGCCTCGGCCTCTTCCTAGCCAGTCTTGTCCCCGTCCTCGAGCAGTCCCAATTAGTTGAGGACACGTCGAGCGCATATGTCCTGTCACGCCACATTCAAAGCAAGTTCTTTCACTTATAGGTACCACTGCCCTCTGCTGATTCCCTGCTCCAGCAGCAAACATCACAGACCTTCCATACATGGGTTGCGCCGCAGCTCCCCCGGCTTCCAACTTCAGCCTTGTTTCCTCACTAACGATGGCTGAAATTACTTGCTCTAGGCTTAATGATTTATCGCTGCCATAAATAGCAGCTCTACGATTTTCAAACTTTTGATTTAAACCATTCAGGAAGTCTCTTACACGCCTCTTCTCCATCCACTTGTTATATGCTTCTACACACTTGCCACACTCCAGTTTGAGTGGGTCATAATAGTCCATATCACTCCATAGACGCTTCAGCTCGGACACATAATCAACCACTGATTTTTCACCCTGTCTTACCTCCTGCAGTTCCTTCTGTATCTTGCAGGCAAGTAAATCATTCCCAACTCCTGAGAATATGCTCTTCAACAGCCTCCAGATTTCTGAGACATCCCTGATTCTCTCTACCTGCTTTGCTATCTGAGGAGAGATTGAACTCAACAGCCATGCTCGTATAAGTGCATTTGTTGTCTTCCACTTCTGACCTTCTTTGGTATTTTCCTCTTCTGGCTTCTGAATTGTTCCAAGCACATATCCCTCAAGTTTTCTGGACACAAGTATAGTTTCTGCATGTTCAGCCCAGCTTCCATAGCTGTCGACCCCATCCAGCTTAACATGAGGGATTTGCAATGGATGAATTTCTTCCTTGCTTTCACCATCAGCCTTTGAGCTCTCCCCCTGTTTGCTAAGAGCATCAAACAAGGGTTTGTACTTTGCATCCAAAGCCTCTAGAACAGCCGCAAGCTCACCTACTGTGACCTTCGATTCACTTCCCTTTTCTGCCATCTTTTCCACACAGAGTACTCCTTTCTCTCTCACAAAACTTCAGCTTAGATGAAGAGAACTCACCACTGTCAACCGTTGGTTCACCACGCTAGCTCGGACGACTGCCTTGATCCCCGATGCACCAGACTCCACGAATCGACCGTACCTTCGACCTCCACCTTGCTCCTCCTTCACCCCGTGGATTTCCAGGGCCGCCTCCACCGCACCTGCTTCCGCTGCGCACAACACTGCACCCCAGGGCTCGTTGACGACCAGCCACACTCAGATCGACCTATTGCTCTGATACCATGTTGAATCAGAGAGAGAATCAAGAGATCAGCAGAGCACTCAGGTTGAGACTGGGAAGGGAAAATTCTGGGATTATCTTCTCGTTCTATTACAACCTCAACCGCTCTCTACTCTATCCCCTTTTTCTATACAGCTCAGGTAACACTCACACACACACCCCTGGCAACCTATCCTAATACTAACAAGGTCCTCCAACAAGAAGGCATACAAGGAGAAGAGAGGGGTCGTTTCATCTTGCTGGAGCGAGATAGGTGATGCTGAATCGTTGGTCAAGATGAGGCTACTGGGTACGTAGTAGTATGGTAGGGGATGGACGAAAGCGCCGCCATCATCAAATTCGTCATGCCACATTGCCACAGGGAAGAAATGGCCAAAGTAGGGGGTAGCCTGATACCAACATGCTACGCCGTCCTCGCGCGTTCACTTCACACGGGGCAGTGCCACGTTCCTTTTCATGACTGATATTTTATCCCCTTTGCCAACGAACTGAGACAACGTGAGCGCCTCATGTTTCACACCACCTAGTTAGATTGCCATCTCACAAAAGGAACCTCGTCGTCCGGGAAATTTTGTTTTCAACCTATTTACGATGTATTTTTTTCTCCCCATTTCTAAAAAATAAAAGACACGACCAGCTGTTCATTTGCTGCTGCAACAGCAAGGTTATGGAGAACTTATATGTGGTAAGATGGTTAGGAGGGTGGTTGAGGTTAGTGTTTCTCATTTAGGCGGAATATTCTTCAGTGGAAGACGACGTTCCTGTCGACAGCGAGCCGTCCGTGGTGACTTCGTCAATCTCAATACTCGACCCGCCGCCTCGGTATTACGAAGGTGCTCATAGGGTAGGGTGTGCATGCATTCATAGGGATGAGTGTGTGCACATGTATGTGAGTTGTACTGTGTTTCGAGAAAAAAAACAGCAAGGTTATCTACCCAAGGGCTAAGTTGCAGAAAGTTGTTAAGTGGAAGGTTCATATAGTGAATGATCTATGCTGGTCATCATGCGACGACCAACCGCTGCTGCTGCTGCTGCACGCATACCTCGGCACGCCACAGCGTCTAATCACCGCATAAAACTAACCCCAAAAGCACCTAAACTAATCACGCCCAAATCCAGACCCAACCAGGCCAGGAAGAGAAAGCACACACAATACATACAGGCGACTAAAGAAAAGAAAAAAGAAGCCTCCCGCTGAAGCTTCGAATCCTCTTCCATTCCCTCCCTCGGGCAGCAAGCAAGCAAGCAAGCTTCCCAGCAGCACCAAAACGCGCCAATCCGATCAGGCAGCGAGCTGCGAGCAGGTCCATGGAGAAGTACGAGCTCCTCAAGGACATCGGCTCCGGCAACTTCGGGGTTGCGCGGCTGATGCGGAACAGGGACACCAAGGAGCTCGTCGCCATGAAGTACATCCCGCGCGGCCACAAGGTCTGGATTCCCCCTCCCGTGCTCCAATTCCTGTTGTTTCTTGGTTAATTTTGACTAAACCGACGTGTCTGCTGACCCAGATTGACGAGAATGTGGCGAGGGAGATTATCAACCACCGCTCGCTCCGGCACCCCAACATAATTCGGTTCAAGGAGGTGGGTAAAACCGTGGGGAAATTTCTTCTTCTTCTTAGATGGAGAATAATAATTGATCAATTTTTGTATCCCCCCATTTGGGACATGCTGTTCATAGGTTCTGCTCACGCCTACGCACCTCGCGATCGTCATGGAGTACGCCGCTGGCGGCGAGCTCTTCGAACGGATCTGCAGCGCCGGCAGATTCAGCGAGGATGAGGTGATCATTTTACTTCGCGCTCCTCCTCCCCTGTATCTTTCCTGTTTCGTCCAAAGTTCTCTGAGGTTGGTGTGCTAATAATTTTCATTTTTGTTGTGTTCTAGGCGAGGTATTTCTTCCAGCAGCTAATTTGCGGTGTTAGCTACTGCCACTTCATGGTGAGGATTGCAACCGAGTGACCGCTTTTCCTGAAATAAATCTTTAATTTTTGTGTGCTGATGAGGTGCCCTTTCAGCAAATTTGCCACCGGGACTTGAAACTGGAGAACACGTTACTGGATGGTAACCCAGCTCCGCGTCTCAAGATCTGCGATTTCGGCTACTCCAAGGTACTCGTACCAAATATTTCGTTTGTTCTTACTTCAAGAGGTATACCAACTTTGAACGCTGGGAGGAGCAAAATTTGACACGAAACTCTCTTGACTTCCTCACTGTGCTTATCAAACTCGTGCCTTTATGGCCTTGCAAAGGAATTTTACCCTTTTTTTTCTTCAGCTTTACTTGGTCATGTTACTAACAAATCGTTCTATAATATATTTTTTTTAAAGAAAGAGAAAATGACACCAGTTTAATAACCAAGCATGATTTTCTGTTTGTTATTTTAGACTCACGCCTTTCTTTTGGAATGCTTTCTTCCTCGCAGTCATCGTTGCTGCACTCGAAACCCAAGTCCACTGTTGGGACTCCTGCATACATTGCTCCGGAGGTGCTCTCTCGCCGGGAATACGACGGCAAGGTCAGTTTTGATATTTTAGCATACATCTCTTGCTTACATCACTGCATTTTTTTTTACTGTCCTTACATCACTGCAATAAGGCCCTACTATGAATAATCCTTATATACAAATGCACTTATGCATCGGCTATGCTTGAGGGTTGTGGCAGCCGGCTCCAAAGTCTCATTTGCCTCTTTGCATTCCTAGACCCAGTGCTTGAAAGAGCCAGGTGCGTTCGTGTATGGCTCCAAAGATGCATCTATGCCTCTTAGACTAGGACCCTAGTGCACCTCCCTAATTAACGGCTTTGAATTTTGGAATTTTGTTCTGAGGTCAAGTAGGCAGGTAGTGGGCATGTCAGTATTGGTTTCCTATCGCTGTAGGAGGATTCCAAGTTCTAAGTGCTCCAATTATCTGTGTTGACAATTTTGTCAAAAAGAAGCAGGGGGAGATAGTGTAACCGAATGTTTCTGATGTTCACTCTGTCATTGGGACATTTTCTTTCTAGTAAGCAATCAAATAACGATATCACGCTTGACGGAGATCTTTGCCCCACTGGGTGGCCCACTTTCGTCCATGCAAAATTATATCCTTCAATGGGTTCACAATTGATTTACCTGGTGGAATTCTGTATGTTTACTTGTTGAGGTAATGACCTCAAAAGAAAGTTAGATTTGCCGGAGAAAAGCACAAGATTCTTTTCATGCAGATCTTGCTTGCCATGCTTAATTTAAGCGATCTACTTAAACTGAGGATTAATAAAATATATATTGGTCACTTTGTTGTATGGTGATCTTTGACCGACGGAAAACCATTATGGTGAAGCTCCAATATACTATAGCAAAAAAAAACTCCAATATACTGTTTCTGCCTAGGCACACTAAGAAAAAGAACATGAAAAATCCTTGCTTGTGATGAGAACTATGTGTGTCATGTGGCCCTCAGACTTATTCTTTTGATTTAACCATATCAAACTGAACATCTGGTTGGTCCTTTGAGCTATTGCTGTTTCCTCTATATATCATCGATTATTTGTCCTTTGCTCATTTAGTTTCTATAATTCTTTTGCATGCCCTGGTAATTTCTTACTTTCTGGGATGCTATTTCACCACCTTATTTCTTACTTTCTGTCCTGCCAAGTCTAACTGCTAACAAAAAAATCTTTTTCAGCATGCCAAATTGGTTTTCTCCTGTAGGGCAGTATTGAGTATAGTTTTGAAAATGGGGATGAATTTTTGTCACGTTGGTTTCTTGAATCACTTTAGTGTCATTTTCTCGGTTCACATAGCTGAGTGAGTGGAGGGCCAGGTGGGACCCTCACCATGCCACGGCGCGGCCAGATGTCTGCCACGCCACCATGTGGTGAGGTGGCATGGTGGGTCCCCCTGGTCAGCCCCAGGCACTCCCACGTTACTCTTTCACATATGTTTGAGCAAGTGACGAGCATTTCTTTGAAGTTTAGCTACATGTGGACATTCTTCAGTTTATAGTTTCTTAGCCATTGACACAACACAATATGTGCATCATCAAATTACTCATGATGCAAATATATAGCCGTCATTTTGCCCACGATGCAAATATACTGCTGTCTCCATATGATTGTGAGCTCAAGCTTTTGAGCAAAATCTCAAATATCTGAAACGGGGCATGCTTCCTTTATACTGTAAATATTGTTGCTATATATGTTCATCGCTGTTGTGATCTACTTTAAGTATTTGCATTCTGTAATTGAGGTTTTTTCTTTGTGCAGATGGCAGATGTGTGGTCTTGTGGAGTGACCCTTTATGTGATGCTTGTCGGCGGATACCCTTTTGAAGACCCTGATGATCCGAAGGATTTCAGAAAGACGATCGGGGTAATTATACGCTTGCCTCTTCCTATAAACCCCTCTTTGGGCGCCTTGCAAATTATATTGTGCCCCTTTTTTTCGCAGAGAATTGTGTCAATTCAATACAATATACCAGAGTATGTCCACATATCTCAAGATTGTAGGCAACTCCTCTCTAAGATCTTTGTCGCGAATCCTGCAAAGGTATTTGTTGGAGAGGGAAAGCTGTAAAAGTTCATCAATTTTGTTGCATATCATTGCCATAACACAGTTCTACCAAATCACGCAGAGAATAACGATTAGGGAGATCAGAAACCACCCATGGTTCCTGAAGAACTTGCCTAGAGAGTTAACAGAAGCTGTACAAGCAAAGTACTACAAGAAAGACAACAGTGCTCCGATCTTCTCTGATCAAACTGTTGATGAGATTATGAAGATTGTTGAGGATGCACGCACACCACCTCCATCATCTACTCCAGTGGCTGGTTTTGGGTGGGCAGAGGAGGAAGATCAAGAAGATGTAAAAAGACCCGATGAGGAACACAAGAACGACGACGATGAGGAGTATGATGTCGAGGACGAGTATGACAAGCAGGTAAAGCAAGTCCATGCCAGCGGAGAGTTTCAGATCAGCTGATGAGATCAGGTTGCCAGCAAGAGGAAGTTTGGTGACATGACATATATTGTTTATATTTGTGGTAGTTTTTTTTTGTGTGGTAGTTATGGTGGCGATGTTTATTTTGTAGTATTGTAAGTCTTGTCATTGAGGCGGGTATCTTTTTTCTGGTGTGATATTACAGTTTTTTACATCATCAAACTGGTAGTCAATGTAATTGCAGTGAAGGGTTGAGATTTTAAGCTATCAAGATGGAATGTAGTTTGTGAATATAATACTTCTATCTTGACGTAATTTGTAGGCAAATAGGCTTAGTTGAGCCACTGAAGTTACAGACTATTTTTCGAAGATCATGTGCAAAAGAATCATATAGTTTGCGTATATGATCTATTGCGTAGCTTGGCACATCAGTTAAGCGTAGAATTTAGTACTGTCCGATGATTGTCCGACGTGTTGTTGAACACACATACATCTATGTCTCCAATATGACAGTAGATGAGTATGACAAGCAGGTGGAGCAAGTCCGTGCCAGTTGAGAGTTTCAGATCAGCTGCTTTCCCCATTTCGTAAGAAATCAAAACATAAATCGTTACCTCCATCCATATCTATCCGGCTAAGCAGAGCTGCTGCAAGATTTCTATACTTCACAATAAGCTGCTTGCATCTGAAAAAATAAACTGCTTGGCCCAAACACGTTACGGAGTTTGGAGCATTATTTGACAAAAATGAACTCTACTTCTAGTCCTAGCTCAGGTGGAAAGAAGATCCCGAATGGACATACGGCACGGCGCCAGCGAGCGCGGCGTACACGGATGCCGTGACAGCGACCGCGGCCGCTAGCAGAGCGAATAGGATGTAGGGCCTCTTGCTCCAGCGGCCCATGATTCCCAGCGCGAACGGGTAGAGCAGCAGCAGCATCCACAGGTTGAACACGAGCCCGGTGGACGCTCCGGCCACCTGCGCGGCGGACCACCGCCCGGCGATGGCCTTTCCGGCCGCAGCGCCGATGGCTACCACGTTCACGGAAATCACCACCACCGTTGGCGCCAACAGCGGCACCCACTTCACGTCGTACAGGTCCGCGAACCTCTCCCTCGCGCCGCCAGTCAGCTTCTTGGCCGTGAGCTTGAAGGAGACCCCCTTGAGGCCGAGGGCCCTGAGGAGGATGTGCAGCAAGGCCGCTGGGTACACGCCCGTGGTGCCGATGATGTAAAACTGCTCGTTGCGGATCCAATCGAGCAGTGTGAGGCCTGCCCACCTGATCTCCACCATGCCGATCAGCTCCACTGTGGCAATTATGAGGGCGACGAACAGCGCAAACGTCTGGAACGGCCTCTGGATGCAGAACTGGCCATGGAAGAGCCACAGCACCGGGAAGAGGTCGTACATGACGAGGAAGAAGGTGGAGACCGGGTAGGTGGTCATGTTGACGTAGGCGATGCGCTGCATGGGGTGTAGCCGCCGGCCGGCGAGGAGCGGGCAGAAACGGGAGAAGAACATCTCCAGGGAACCACCAGACCAGCGCAGGATCTGGTATAGACGCTCTGTGAGGTTGATCGGCGCCGTGCCCCGGAACGCGTCTGGCTCCATGGCGCAGTACGTTGACCGCCACCCGTTCCGGTGTAGCCGGAAGCCGGTCACCACATCCTCCGTGGCGATGTTATACACCCACCCAACATCGTTGCCCCACTCCGTGCCGTCCTCGTACGCGCACGTCATCACGTCGGCAAGCTCCGTCGTCGCCGCCGTCGCTTGGAGTGTCGCCGGCGACGCGATGGATCGTTCTTGGTTGGCAGCCGCCGGCATCGAGTTGATGAATGCCGTCGATTTGCCAAAAACGTTTGGCCTCTGCAAGACCTTGTCCTTGGCGTCATCAGGCCGCCACTTAGGAGGGTCAGCGCCGTAGAGCGCGACACGGCGGAACATACAGCCGGTGCCGACGAAGGAGGGGCCCTGGATGCCGTTGAGGCCCAGAAGCGTGGCGTCGAAGAACATGCGGTTGTGATTGCAGTACCGATCCGTGGGGTCGACGTCGTCGAAGCGCTGTGGGAACTGGATGAATGCGGTGTCGTCGCCGTCGCGCGGGTCCAGCATGAAGCACATAGCGACCCGGAAGGCCTGCGAGTTGTTGATGTAGTGGTCGCCGTCGAAGTTGATGATGAAGGGCGCGTTGGACAGCAGCGCGGACACGCGCAGCTGCACGTTCATGGCGCCCGCCTTTTTCTGGTGGTCGTACCCCGGCCGCTTCTCGCGGGCAATGTACACCAGCGTCGGGAGGCGCACGTCAACGGCGCTAAAGTCCAGAGGGTGGTCGGAGCTTGCTGGCATACCCAGTTGAGGTTCATTGCTGGGCTGATCCAACATTACCTGTTGAGCAATTAATGATATGTCAGCGAACAATTAATAAATTAGAACCTGTATGAACATACACAGGAATTTTGCACCGTCAAATCATATGAGTTTTACCTGAAAAACTGCAGGGTGGTGTCCCTTCTTGTGGCCCTTGGCTGGCTCAATCCATGTTCCTTCCCATTGTGTTCCATCTGTCATCCAGGTTGCATTTACATGTCCTTCTTTCGTGTTCGCAATGTTGCGCGCCTCCGATTGTTGCTCAATGACGGCAGAAAGCCCATCCAAACGTGCCTTGAACTCTCCATACTCCTTACGGATTCGCCTATGGTCATCAAGGATGTCACTAGGCGCATTCCCTGTGTACGGGCTTGCATTCCTTCCGAAATAGCTCTCAGGGGCCCTTGGCTCAACACAGTGTTTCCGGCAAAATGGAACCCACAGAGCAGCAAACTTTGCAGTCTCGATTAGCCCCTCATAGTGGACCAACGATCCACCGTCGTCCGAGAAGTATGTTGTGTACTTCTCGGCTGGGTAGTCCGTAGCAAGGATCGACAAGATGGAGTTCATGGTGTAGATCATAGGCTCATCCACTGGGTCGACAGTGTTGATGAACACATCAAGGATGGGGAGGTCAGAGCTTCCGTCAGATAAATCGAATTGTTCTTTGAGTGTTGATAGTTTCGGAACGCATTTTCTAGGCTTGAGTTTAGTGACTTGGTTCAGTAGCCAAGTTACCCCAAACCAAACATCCCCTACCACCGAGATCCACCACAACCACATTGCGTCCGAGTCCCGGTGCTCCATGCGCCAAGTGAAAAATAGAATGACCACCATAACTCTTATCAAGCTCAACAACCTGTCACGCGTGGACGGAATGAGATCAGTACATATTCTAATGAGAATACTTTTATGGTACTGAATGCTATTAGTTACGTAGAATCTGGTCAAGTTGCAAAGCTCACGTGCTCTTCGATTAAAATAATGGTTTTTAAATATAAAATACTTTCATAAAAACTAACACTTGTAAATAATTTTAGTACTTTATTGATGTATATTTCAGAAAGTTTGTACCATGGTGGTGGGTCGTAAAAAAGTGCACACAGCTTTGGTAACAAGCTGATACTTCAGACCGTATGTTTCTGTTGCACTGCACTGACTACAGAAATGCAGGTTTTTTTTAGCTATAAAGTGGTCGTATCCACCGCCCGAATAGATAGAAAGAGTTGATCCAGTTTATAAGGGAAATCGGGTCCAAAAACTATACAATCTGTATAAAAGAATGACACAAACGAAGCGACCCGCCGCCCACACGACTCAAGTCGACAAACGCCACAACACACACCACCTACTCCGAGGCCGTGGCCCCGGCGTAACAACCAGAAATGCAGATTTTTGTAAGTGTATGTAGATGAGCAAAGTACTTGAACATTTGCACTCTGCAGCGTTAGAATCTAAACCTAATAAAATAGAGTGATATTATTATTATTCCTAGCTAGATGGCGTCTTACAATGAGCTAGCTTACTGGTGTGCTGCCTACTGCGTCGATGCATGTCCTTTTTGCGTTGTTTTTTAGCCGACGCACGCCTGAGCGGCACAGTGTTAAGCAAATAAGCAGTGCAGTATATATTATTGGAGTACTTGCAACTTTTGTCAGTCTAACTCTGTCCTGTCGATTATCCTTGATTGCCTCCAAGATCTCAGCATGTTGCTATTACTTATGATAGTAGCACTTACGACAGTGCGCATCATGATCAAGATTCAGGCAAGCATTGTGTGTGTTGTGTGCATTCAGATTCAGGCAGAGTACCAGGTATGTGAAGTGCATTTCTTAGAGCAGACTTGCTGAACTCAACAGGATGAACAGAGCTAAGGCACGCACCTGTAAAGATTGATGAGGAAGCCCTTGACCCTGAACGTACGGTACAGCAGCGGCGGCCGGCATTCGTCGCCGCCGCATTCCTGCGACGGCAGAATCTCTTTCTCATCGGCGGGGACCCAGTACCTGTCCTTCGCGCCGACCACAACATCCTCGTCGTCCTTAGTCGCCGCCAGCAGCGGATCGGCTAGACGACCCGCAATGACACCATGACCACTGCCGGCCGCTGCCGGTGAAGTCATGCCTTGATTCGCCTACCACTACGAAGGATAGCAGATCTAGCTTATGCGTCATGAGTGAGAGAGGTCTACGAGAGCTATAGCACTGAGCTTACGAGTGCTGTACAGTGTGATGGACTGATGGCGCCCCAAAACGACGCCTATAGGGATACTTAATTACATTCCCGTTATATAGAGAAGGACTCGAGTCGCGACGGAATGCACGCGCTGCCCCATGCTACTCTCGACCATGCAGCGCATCGAGATCCGTGTGCTTCCGATCACTCAGTGCTGTACTTCCAGTGGTACTACAGCTGCAAGTCTGCAACTTTCCAGCAAAAAAACGTGCGCTAGCTCGAATCCATGTCCTTTCGCAGTTTGTTTATAGGCCGGATCGATCGTCGTATTAGCTGGTTATCTCTTTTAGCAGAGACTTACCAGACTTTGTATACTGTAAAATGACTAACGGTGGATCCATATTGTTTATCGGCCGTTTCTCAATATCCAGGTCGAGAAGAGTGCACAGTGTGAGAAGAAATCATGCTGAGGACGCAGCATCGGAGATGGTGAGAGACGAAATATTGGAGGTGCGATACAGTGTCAAACCTAACCTCGCTCCTTTCCCCTCTAGTCGGTCACCTCTAGCCGGAGGACAACCCCTACTATTTTGGTCCGAAACGACGTCTATACGGATACTTAATAACATCCCGTTGTATATAGAGTGAGGGACGCGAGATGCCCTTGAAGTACTCTCGACCAGCGCATCGAGATCCGTGTGGCTCCGATCGCTCAGTGTTGTACTTGCACTGCTACTACAGCTGCAAGTCCGCAACTTTCCAGCAGGAAAACGTGCGCCAGCTCGAGTAAATGTGCGCCCGCAGTTTGTTTATAGCGCCAATCGATCGTCGGATTAGCTGAGTTACTTCTTTTAGCAAAAGGTAACTAGCCTTAGCTAATTTAAAATCACTTAGGGCCCGATTGGTTCACCTGATTGGGACCGTAAACTGATAGGCAGAAAAACGGAGCTCTCGAGGTATGTATAATTTACTGCGCCAACAGGGTGGAGATATACCCGGGGAGAAATTAACCGACATTCCAATCGGGGCTTAACAGTCGAACGAGGACACTGGTGTAGGACTGCAACTCGTCCACCAATTGTGCGGCTCAAACCGGCTAGATGACCGGATGCTAGGAGGAACCCTACCAGATCACAGAGAAAGACATACCGTAAAGTAGTTTTATATTTTCCTGAAAATTATTCTGCGGTGTCGCGTGGATCCTGTGCGAACAGATAACATGTACCATATTTTTTTCTACCACGAGTTAAGTGATCTATTCTTTTTGAAGAACAAAATAACAAGACCAATGGGGGAGACGCCACTGGGCTTGTCATTAAGGCAAAAGTGTGACTCGAACCTGCAACCTGTCGCTTGGCGCTTCAGCCTATCGACCATGTGGCCACGGAAGAGTTCACTAAGGGATCTATTCTGCTCCGAACACGCACGATACTATCACCCTAAGCCGTGAATTTCCAAAATTGAAGAGGATTTTTTTGGCATTCTAGTTATAGTTCCTCGAGGAGGATTTATTCGTATGGCAAGTTGTAAGAAAGGTAGACCGACATGCACAGCTAGCATATGACTTGGCTACAAAGAAAACATGGGCAAACATGTTAAAACCATTAGTGATAACAAGTCTCATATGTGTCATGATTAAATTAAGACAAGAAATATGAGTGGCAAGATCCCTCCAACAAAGAAAGATGCTAAATACTCCTATCTATTATTTATGCTCATAAAATTCCTATATTTTTGACAAGTATCTTTTATCTAGTTGCAAGATACTCTAGCAATCTACAAAGTATGTACGGCAACACTATTGGCCCTTTCTTCAAAATTGTCAGAAGTAAAAGGCACTTGGGCATTCTGTAATGTGAATAGAGGCGACAGGTCATCGTGAGTGTGCTGATTTGCAAGAATAGCCGATATCAGGGGGCGTGCTGAGATTGGCCAATTGGGACAAATGCAAAAAAACGACAAAGAACGCGGCATAATCCACCTTCCTCCAAGGTTCACTTGTTGAGTATATGAAGTACTCCCTCCGTTCGGAAAAGGATGTCACAAAAATGAACTATGGCTCATTTTTGTGACATCCTTTTCCAAACGGAGGGAGTAGCTCCCATCGTTCACGTCTCGCAAAGAGTTGATGCACCGAGAAAACAAATACAGGTGGTCCACCTATTTGATGTGCAAGACCAAAACCTCAACATGATGGCTGCCGGTAGGGAACTGAAGAAAAATGTTAGACAAACATGGGCCCGAATCGGAAGGCTTGATTTGCCACAAAATTCGAGCGCATCATCAGGGAGAGGAATGCAAAGGTCAAAGAATGTTTTTTAATGCATTTTTATGATGTCCTATAATATGGCCAGAATTGGCAGCACTTTGGTGGCTAGGGGCGCGTTTGGTAGGCTGCAGATGTTTCTCATGTCCTTGGGGGCATGCTCCAGGGGGCAGTGCTGAGTGTAGCCACCCCTAAAAACGTGTTGTCCATCTTGTTTGGTAGCCCGCATCGCAGCAGTGAGCAAGTTTGGTGCTCTTCGTTTGGTAGCCTGCAGCTACGGCCAAACGGCTTGCTCGCTGCAGCGCGGTTTGTTTGGTTGCAATCAAAACAACGGTAGACGACATAAGCAAATGCAGTTCATCCATAATTCAGCCCTAACTACTACGAATGGCAGTTCCAGTTCATCCATACCACAGCCCTAACTAGTACGAATCAATTAGCAGTACTGATATTACAGACCGGTAGATAGTTTGTGGGGGAGGGGGTGCGATAGTTCACAGTTCATCATCTTCTTCTTCATGGTCCTCTTCTTCACGATGATGCTTCATCTTCAGATCCTGCTGTTGCCTCTGTCTGCCCACATTGCTTCAGCCCACTCCATCCGCTTGCTCTTCCAAGCTTCATTGTCATCAGAGGCGACGCCATGGCCTTGATCAATGTCATCAGGTGCACATCCTCCTCATGTGGGACATGCTCATAAAAACCCCACCCCAGGATCCAGTTGTGTAGGATGCAGCATGCAAGGACAAGCTTCGCCTGGGTCTCGAAGGTGTGAAATGGCTTCTGGTCCAGAATCTTGAATCGATTCTTCAGTGCAGCAAAAGCTCTCTCGACTGTCACTCTAAGACTCGAGTGTCTCAGGTTAAACAATTCCTTGGCTGACGCAGGAGCGAATCTTGAACTGAACTCGTTCAGATGGTACCTGGTGCTTCGAAAGGGGGGAGAACTCCAGGGCAACAAGCATAACTAGCATCACCAAGGTAAAACTTACCATTAGGTATACTGATCCTGTCAGGTCTAGACATGCTGTCAGCAAGAATGGTAGCATCATGTGCTGATCCTTCCCAGCCTGCCAGTACATAGGTGAACTTCAGATCAAAATTCACAGCTGCAAGCACATTCTGGCTGGTGTAGTGCTTCCTTCCTCTGAAAGCTTTTGGATTGTTCTTTCGACACTCTTGTTGTGATGTGAGTACCATCGATGGCGCCAATATAGTCCTGCGAATGAGAAGAACTGTGCGTGAATACTCTGTTCTAGCATCGCAACACTGATTACACAAACAGAGAAATGCTTACCTTGAAGTACGGGTACCATCTGAAGCTATCCCTAATCTTCGCAGTCGTTTGCCCTGTGGGTGGCTTGATCATCTAATGCCTTAGCTCACCGATAGCGTACAATACTTGTTTGAAGTACCGGGAGATTGTCTCAATTGATCTTCTGAAGGTGCTATGGATGACTATGAACCTCTGATTATGGCCTACGACATGAAGGAAGATGCAAACTTGCTCTTCCACAGACGTGTGGATGCTATCCTTGAGCAGACCCCCCCTCCCTAAACCTCTTGACAAGTTCATAGAAGGGTCCTCTACCCATCCTAAGCATTTGAATAGACTCTATCTCACAAGTGTTGTAGATGAAGTTCAGATTTGCCAACCTCTCCCGATCTCGAGCTAACATAGGACCATATGGGAGTCTAGCAAAAGCATACCGCTTAACTAAGATCTTGTGAATCATCATCATCCAGCCTTGAATGACGGCAACCAGTGATGCCGTCTGCTTGGTCAACGCCATTGAGTCGTCCTAATAGAATGGATCTGACATGAGTACGTTCTACATCTACTGTACCGTTCTGTTCTAACACTAGTAGGGAAGAGTTTTACCTTGGCTCCCGACATTGGAGATGATGGAGAGGTCGGCATTGTCGGCGATGAAGAAGTGCAGGTCTTGCCGCCCGTGGAGACGATGGCGCGGATCCTTGGTTGCAGTCGCTCCGGTGCCACAACCGCGGGCCAGTCGCCGTAAGTGCAGGTGAAGGAGCCGTCGGTGTGGTCGCCGGTTCGGTCGCCGATCTGGTCGCCTGGAAGGAGCCGCCGGTGTGGTTTGGGGAAAGTGCGGAGGTGACCCGGCAAGAGAGGGGGAAAGGAGCTAAGTATGGCGCGAAACAGGGGAAGGATTTCGCCGATTCCCGCCGTTCCCCGCGCGCACGCTCGTCTCCACTTTTTGCAGCCCCGCGGCTTGGCTCCATGGAAACTGCCGATTCGGCAGTTCCTATCGGGCCTGCCTCGGGAGTGCTTTAAACAGCGTGCCAGCCAAAAAACGGGCTGCAGGCAAACAAACAAACCGGGTGGCTCTGCAGCCCACGGGCCTGTTTGGGTTGATGCAGGCTACCAAACGCGTCATAGACTTGGTGTTGACCGATACTTTAATTTGGTGACTATTGTGGTGGATGGAATTTGATGTTATGCATTTTCGTGGTTGGCCGATTGATAGACAAACTTGTTGTTTATTTTCTTCCAAATGCAAAACAAAAACAAGATTGGCCGATTGATAGGGCCGGTAGATTGGGGGTGTCGTTAGGATGACTCCAACGGGGCGACGCATCGAGTCCGCACGCCTCCGTTCCTGTCCGTGAGGGCCAAAAACACGGCCCAACGGGGCAACGCAAACGGACCGCGGTCCGTTTTTTGGTTCACCGCGACGCATTCCTGGCCCAAATTTGGGCCACCGATGCGTCGGCCCCGGACGCGAGCGGAGCACTTTTGTGTCCTGTCCTAGTTTGCCCCGTGACCTCCCTGGCCCGCGTGTCATCGACCCCGACGGCTAGAGCGGCCACCTACCCCGCAATAACTGTGGGCGGTGGAGCTCTTTAAATGGAGCCGGCCGGGGAAACCCTAGAGCACACAAAAACCCTAGATCCTCCTCCTCCCACCACGGCGGCCACCACCTCCAACCTCAGATTTGCTCGCCGGAATGTCGGGGGCGCGCGTGCCCCTGAGGGAGCAGGCGCGGCAGAGGAGGCTCCCGCGCCCCATGTCGCCCGACGAGGCCAGGGTGGTGGAGGCGGCGTACCGCGACTGCCTCGCCAACAACGAGGAAGAGGCGACGTACCGCACTGCACTCGCGGCGCTGGAGGTGCGGTGCGCGCCGGAGCCCGAGCCTCCCATTTGCGTGGGCGGCACCATCTGCAAGACCGCGGAGGAGGCCATGGAGGAAGCCCACATGCAGCTCAACGCCCAGAGGGCGGCTGCGTTCATGTCCGCAGCGCGCGCCTGCGCCGACGCGGCAGTGGAGGCCGAGTCTGCGAACGCGTGCAGAGCCGTCGAGACTGCAAGGAGGGCGGGGCGCCGCAAACGTGCCCGCGAGGCCGCGGCGGACGCGGCCTCGGCCGCCGACGAGGGATCAGTTATCGACTGATCTCGTCGGTGCGGTACCCCCGCCGGCGTGGCAGCCTATGTGTTGTCCATTTTCCTCTAATGCCCGGCGACGCTACGTGTTTCGTAGCTACGAAATGATCAAAGAAGA